>CANJKZ010000144.1:0-600000 GCA_947471745.1 Closterium sp. Naga37s-1 | reverse complement strand
TCCGAGACTTCCTCCTACAAATGTTGCAGCAATTGACCCGTACTGGGCAACGCGCGGAAACAGCTGGGGCGGACCTCCCCTTCCACCAATACGCTCCTGACACACCAGACCATGAGCAAGAGGAGTCAGAAGAAGAAGAAGAAGAAGAAGAAGAAGAAGAAGAAGCTACATACGAGTTTTTCAGTCAAGCAGCGAAACTACCGAGGAAGCGCCGCTGCAAGAACAAGGACCCCAGCTGATTTGAGTTACCGGCGGAGAACACCTTTACCATCGCGTTCCGATGGAAGGACTTCCTGCGTCTGAGTGGCCCGAAGCAGCGTCCTTCCACAACCGCTCGTCACCGGCGATGCCGTTCATTCCGGCGACACGGATGACATCGCCAAATTCCCAAAAGAAGTCCTGGAGAACCTCTCAGTCCGAGCCTTTGCAACAGACGCCGATGCAGCCGCCAACAAGGGTCCTGAAAGAAGCAGAACGACGAAGCAGAAAGACACAAATATTATCAGAAGACCGTTGGATATCTTGCGGAACCGGAAACATGGCACCAGCGACTGGGACACCCTTCGCACACCATGCTCGAGAATTCTCTCAAGGCCGGCGTCTTCGACGACATCGCGCTGCTTCTTCCTCGAGGAGGCTCTCTCACAACAGAATCTGATGACCCGCCATGCACCGTGTGCGCGACTGCGTCACTCGCCCACAAACATTTTACAGACTTACCTCCCGGCTACGAACGATACAAGCCGCTTGACAAAGTCTACAGCGACTTCATGGTCCTAAGTCAGGAAGGGCTCGACGGTGAATATTACACCCTTAACTTCATCGACGCATGCACACGCTACGTATGGGCCACCCACACCGACTGCCGCTCCCTAGCCTTCGAGTGCTTCGTGGCCTGGATGAAAAGGGTCGAACGCCAGTCTGGACTGCAGCTGAAAACGTACTAGACAGATGGGGGTTTGGAGTTTTTCTCCACTTAGTTCAAGGAGCTCTTCAAACGGAAGGGGATTGAGCACCTGGTGTCCTTGCCCTACACTCACGAGTAGCAAGGAGTGGCAGAACGGACAAACAGGAGCCTCGCCGCCAGGATGAGGGCCCTGATGAAGCAGTCGGCCGTCCCAACCAAGTACTGGCCATTTGCGATAAACCATGCTGTCCGGCTGCACAACTTGCAGTCGTCCCGAAGCCTCAAGAACAACAACTCTCCCTACAGGGCTTGGATGGGCAGAAAGGCAGACACGCGTCTGCTTCGGGTGTTCGGCTGTATGGTACAGTACAGGCCACACACAGCAAGGACCGAAAAATTTGCTGACCAGGCACGCTGGGGCATCCACCTCGGAATTGAAAAATAATATAAGTCGTGGATCGTGCTGGACTACGCGACACACGAAGTTACAAAATCACATGACTGCATCTTCTACGAGAAGCTGACTCTACCACTGTTCAAGGAGCACCGCAAAGCTGACAAAGCACTGGAAAGGGTTTTCGAGGGGCATCGCAGCTTCGCCACGTCACACGATGAAGCAGACCTGGCGGAGGACGCTGACGCAGCAGACAACACACCATCGGACCCATTTCCAAACATCCCCCTTACAAGCCCACTCCAGACTCTGACGTTCATACATGTTTATCAATTCGATCATGCTGATACACTAAGCGAAGCCCACAATTACAACAGTGAAGCGCGCCGATCGCCGGATGCCGAGTTACCACCACCAAACACAAGACACCCTCCGCCTCGGCAACGACAGCGACGACGACGTCGTCGAAGTAACCAACTTCCACGACTACGATCGTCTACACTACGAAAAGACAAACAAAACTGGTCTCCGCATCCTTGGGCTCGCCATAGCTGTTCGCCATACCTCCCCAAAGGAACCCACCACATGTCTGGCCCCAACAGTGAGAAATGGAAGGCATCCATGGCCGCAGAAGTCGCAACCCTGAAGAGCCGCGGAACGTGGAAGCTGGTTCCACGATCATCAGCAAAGGAGAGGAAAATTCTCAGTGGAAAATGGTTTTTTTGCATCTTAACACTCGCGGATGGCTCCATTGACAAATACAAGGCGAGATGGGTGGTGCGCGGGATCGAGAAAACTTACATGGTGGACTTCGACCTTACCTACGTGCCCGTCGAACGACACATGTTGGTGCGCATTCTCATCTGCATCGCATCCGTTAAACAGTAGCCACTCCGTCAAATCGACGTTGGCAACGCATTCCTATACGCTCCCGTCGACGCCATCATTTTTCGTTGAGCAGCTGCATGTCTTCGAGGAAAGCGATGGCGCCGTCTGCCTACTTAAAAAACCCCTCTATTGGATTAAGCAGGCACCTCGACTATGGCAGCAGTACCTGCACAACGTCCTCACAAAGCTCGGATTCAAACAACTACTGCATGACCTTGGGATGTACCGGAAGGAGTCGTGCAGCAAGTTCATCCTCCTTGTTGCCTACGTTGACGATCTACTCTACACTGGCGACGATACGGAGCTGCTGGACCAGTTCGAAGCAGATATCAAAGAGAAGTTGGAGGTGACAATCAACCACTCCGTCACGCAGTTCCTGGGCCTAACATCACTCAGTCCGCCACCTCCATTCACCTCCCCACCGCCAAGTAAGCGGAAACACTCGCGAAGAAATTCGCTGTCGCGCCAATCAATCTCACCACTCCTTATCGCGCTCCTCCTCCTAATCACCAACCGGACACCATGCCGCTCTCCATCGACAATCATCGGCTCTATCAGCAGCAACTGGGGTGTCTCCTATTTGCCACCGTCACATGCCGGCCCAATCTCTCCTACGTCGCAAGCCAGCTCGCACAGTACCTGAAGCGACCTGAAGGGGAGAATCTACTGGATCTACGCCGAGCACTTCAATACTTCGTCTCTACTTCCGACGTCGCCCTCACCTACGAAGCCAACTTAACTGCTACCCTGCAGCTCCATGGCTACGTAAACGCAGACCACATAAGAGACATTGACAACAGATGCTCTCGCACAGGGTTCATTTTTCAACTCCAACCTGCTGGGCTCATTTCTTGGAACTCTCAAAAGCAAGAACTCATTGCCCTTTTGTCAGCCGAAGCTGAGTTCATCGCCGCCAGCGCAGCTATCGCGAAGGACTGTACCTGATGGAGCTCTTGCAGGAAGCAGAAATGATGATGAACGGGCACTTCACGTTACTCTGCGACAACCAAAGCATGATCAAGATCGCGAACAAGCCCGGCTTCGTGAACCGCACGAAACACATTGCACTCTGTGTTGAGAATGAGAAGTGATTGCACTAAGAAAAGTGTGGGTACAAGTAGGAAACCCTAAAGTTATCATACCCCATAGTATCTACCCCACTACAGCCTAAACAAACTGTAGCAGATATAACATTTGACACACCCCCATAGGCAAAGTGGGGGAGAGCAAGGGGTCACAAGACCAGTCAAGAAAGGCACAGCAAGCTCAGGGTGGATCACAACGTCACCACACTCACTGAGCACAAGCAAGAGGCCACATGGCCAGTTCACATGCAGAGGCATATATGTAACACAAGCATCACAATGATCTATACCTAGCAAAGCAAGCATGCCGGTATATATATATAGATCACAGTACAGGCAAAGTCTAAAACAAGTGAGGAAAAGTGGGCACAAGCCCTAGCAAAGTGCAGAAACGCTGATGATCACCAGACTGAAGTGCCTTGGTAAATATATCAGCAGTGTTGGCCTGAGTGGCCACGTAACGCAGACGAAGCTGACCACGCTGCTGCAACTCTCGAGCCAGGAAGTAACGTAGAGCGATGTGCTTCGTTCTGTGCTCTAGTCTGTGCTCCTCACACAAGGCAATGGCAGCCTTGTTGTCGACGTACAGCACTGGAGGAGAACGAGGCAGCTCTCCCAGGTCGGTCAGCAGGTAGGTGAGCCAGCGTAACTCCTGTGCAGCCATGGCTGTGGCGTAGATCTCAGCCTCACAACTGGATCTGAGGACTGAAGACGAACGCGTAGAACGCCACGAAACTGAGCGAGAGCCAAGGCTGAAGGTGTAACCCTGTGACGACCGCTGAGTAGCCTGGTCGTCAACCCAAGAAGCGTCTGAGTGCCCAGTGAGAACAACTGAGCTCCTCCCTCCAAGCACGAGCCCCATGCCCGATGTACTGCACAAGTAGCGCAATACCCTCTTTGCAGCATCCCAGTGCACCTTTCGGTGCCTACCAGGAGCCACGTAGCGAGCCAGAAGGCCAAGAGGGTACGCTAGGTCAGGACGAGTGCAAGTCATCAGGTACATGAGGCAGCCAACTAGCTCTGGGTAAGGACCACTCGGCTCTACGGACTCGTCCGAAGGTGGAGCTAAGAGCGAGTGACCTGTAGCCAGAGGAGTCGCCTGTGCTGAGGACCAGGTGAAGCCGAAGCGCTGAAGGACCTGCTGCACCATGTGTCACTGAGTCAGTGTGATGGTGCGGCGTGCTCTGTCCCGGGTGATCTGCAAGCCAAGGTAGCTGCGCAGTTCACCCAGGTCTGTGCACGTGTGTCTCTTCTGCAGCTCCGACTTCACGTGGGCGAGAGCCTCAGTGTCAGCAGTGGCAAAGACCAAGTCGTCGACGTACACGAGGATGTAGAACGGCGGCAGTGAAGTGTCGGTGCGCAGAAACAGCGACGGGTCAGCAGTAGAAGGCGCGAACCCAAGAGCCGCAAGTGTCGTCCTCAGTGTGTCGTGCCACTCACGTGGCGCGTGGCGGAGACAGTAGACCGGCCGCCGGAGGCTCCACTGGGTACCTGTAGGAAACGACCCAGTGAAGCCAGGAGGGCGGCGCAGCCAGATCTCCTCGTGCAGGCTGCCCTGCAAGAAAGCTGTGCTGAAGTCAAGAGAGTGAAGCTCGTAGTCACGCTGAGCGGCAACGTGCAGTAGCACTCGAAGAGTGGTCATCTTCGGGGTGGGGGAGAAGGTCTGGAAGAAGTCTACTCCCTCTCGCTGACTAAAGCCTGGAGCAACATAACGAGCCTTGAAGACAGGCGGAGAACCTGGCGGCCGCTTCACCCTGAAAATCCACATGCCACTGACGATGTTCGCCCCAGGAGGGGGAACCTCGTCGACGTAAGTGCCAGTGGACTTCCAGGATGCCATCTGTGCGTCCATGGCTGACTGCCACTGAGAGGAGTACTCACCCGCGATCGCCTCAGCGTAAGAGCGCGGGGTCGGGATGTCTGGTGCATCCGGGTCTCCCTCAGGTGCAATCAGCATGAACACGAGATGAGGTACAGCAGCGGCAAAGCACTCAAACTCCTCCTGCCTATCCTCAAGGACGTCCGTGCCTAGAGCACACTCACCCCCGACGGACGGAGGACAGACAGACTCAGACTCAGCAACAAGACTAGCGGCGTAGTCTAGACGACAGCGAGCAGCAAAGTCGACAAGCTCAGCAACTAAGGCAGACGCAGCAGCAGACTCAAAGGAAGGGTCAGTGACAGCCGTGGCCAGGAGACGCGTGACAGTAGGACTAGCAGCACGAAGAGAGTCAGACTCTGGGTCAGCAAGGGCAGGAAGGGAGGACGCAGGAGGAGAAGGTAGAGGGACACGCTGTGGAGCAGTGGAAGGACGAAGGGTCATCTGGTGAGTGCCTGGGATAGCAGGAGGACGCTGACGCGGGACACGACGACCAGTGCGAGCAGCACGAACAGGTGACGCAGAACGAGACTCAGGCGACACAGGACGAGACTCAGGCTCACGACGCTCCGTAAGACCTCCTGTCGGACCAATGTAGGGAGAAGGACCAGGGAGTGGCGAGGCACGCTGTAACTGTAACTGCGACTGGACAGGCTGAGGACACTCGAAGGAGGGAGCAAGACAAGGAGGAGGAGGCTGACCAAGAACCCGCTGAAGGAGCGGAACGAAGTACGGCCGCGGCCGTGAAGCACCCCCAGAACCAGCACCGACAGCACCAGAACCCCCAGCAGCAGCTCCAACCCCTCTAGCACCACCAGCAGCTCCAGGAGTGCCAACTCCAGTACCACCAGTAGCGCCAGCTCCAGCCGCACCGTCGGCTCCAGCACCTGCAGGACCAACCCCAGGGTCAGTAGCTACACCAGCTCCAGTAGGCCCGGCGTCCTCAGCTCCACCGGCAGCTCCAGCAGCTCCAGCTCCAGCACCAGCAGCACCTCCAGTAGCACCAGCTCCAGCAGCTCCAGCTCCAGCAGAACCCCCAGTCCCAGCAGCTCCAGTACCGCCTGTACGAGCACCTCCAGGACCAGAGGCTCCAGTACCTCCAGCCACACCAGGGCCTCCAGCGGGCGGCACCCCAGTGCTACGAGCGCCGCTCCGGAGGCTGCAGCGCTGAGCGTACCACTCACACAGTCGCTGTGGGGAGGGAGGCGACGGCTGCGACCCAGCACCCGCAACACCACCAGCTCCAACTCCGGTAGAACCCCCAGCTCCAGCAGCCCCACGCCGGAGGCTGTAACGCTGAGAGTACCACTCACGCAGCTGCTGTGAAGAGGGAGCGTCACCAGGCGCAATACGGTCAGACGCAGCTCCCCCAGGCTCAGCACCCCAAGGCTCAGCACCCCCAGGCTCAGCACCCCCAGTCTTAGCACCCCCAGTCTCAGTACCCCCAGGCTCAGCACCCCCAGGCTCAGCACCCTCAGTCTCAGCACCCCCAGGCTCAGCACCCCCAGTCTAAGCACCCCCAGACGCAGTACCCCTCGCAGGACCAGAGTCGACAGCTACCTCGACAGGCTCGACCGGGTCTACCTGGGAAACACCTGAGGGAGCAGGACCCTGGGGAGGGAGGGGGTCTACCGAAGCAGCACCTGGCGTGAGGAAGAGCGGCGGGGGGGGGAGCGGCGCAGTGCGGTAGGGGAACAGACGGTAAAAGAAACCGACTCGTCAAAAGTGACGTCCTGAGAGGGGAAGACACGGCGCGAGTTGGGGTGGTAAATCTGCCGCCCAGGCGCGTTAGGGACAAAGCCAAGAAAGACGCAGGGAATGGCACAGAAGGAGAGCTTGTCCGCGGACGTATCGCGGGCAAAGGCTCGACATCCCCAGACTCGGAACACCGACGCATCGCCAACCTTCCCCGTCCAACGTGTGGGCGAGGTCTTCGGAGCAGAGACACGGGGCCAGAGGTTGAGCTGATGTGCAGCGTACTGCACTGCAAACGGCCACAGGAAATGGGGGCCAGCCGCATGGATCATGGAGGTACGAGCGACCTCCATGACTAAGCCAATGCGGCGCTCACCAATCCCATTCTGCTGTGGAGAGGCCGGAAGTGTGAACGTCTGGCGGATGCCGTGCTCCGCACAATAGGCTGCCAAGAGGTCGGAGGAAAACTCACCACCCCTGTCAGAGTGTTGACGCAGGACTGGAAAGTCCGACTGGAACCGCTCGCGGAGCTGGAGACGAGCAGCGCGGATCCAAGGGATCAAAACATAAGGGACCTCACCCTTGGTGCACAAGGGGAAGACCGTGGTGTAGCGCGTGTAGTCGTCGACGACCAGCAGGAAGTACCGCTCGTGGCCCTGTCCACGGACGCGGGCTAGGCCCCACACGTCCAGGTGGAGAGTCTGCAGAGGAGCCTCTGTGGGAGGGAATGAGGAGGAGTGAGGAGTGGCGCGCTGCCGCCCCTCGACACAGGGAAGACAGGGAGGAGCAGGCGAGGGTGGGAGAGGAGGGAGAACCCTGGGAAGACCAGAGACAAGGTACCGGGAGTGCATGCCACGAAGGCGCTGCACTGAAGGGTGACCAAGGCGGTGGTGCCAGAGGACGGTCTGGTGCGACAGGGTGCGACACGAGCAGGGGGTTGACAGTTGACCTGACGCAGACGCAGACGCAACTACCTGAGGGGAGTCAGTGGTCAGTGTGTACAGGTCCGACCCCGGCTGCCGAGTAAAGGTAGCCAGGTGGCGACCCGTCCGAGCACACGTGCAGTGGGTCACACGCTCATAGGCAGGGGTGAACTGGTGAACACCCCCGTCCTGGAGAGCAGAGCCCGCCACCAAGTTCGTAGAGAACGAGGGGAGGTAAAGACCCGACAGGGTGCCGGCCGGAACCGCTGGACAAGGGAGGACAGTGGAGGAGGTCGCAAGGACTGGCCCCCCAGAGGGGTCAGCGAGGGAGACGGCAACAGGCCGAGCTAGCTGCTCAAGGACAGTGCGGTCACGAAAGAAGCAGCGGGAAGCACCCGAGTCCAGTGTGAAGGTGTGCAGTGCCTCAGTAGACGCAGTACCAGCAGGCGCAGACGCACGAGCACCTGGAGCAGCAGACTCACTAGCACCTAGAGCAGCAGCCTCACCAGGACCTAGGGCAGCAGACGCACTGTCACCTAGAGCGGCAGTCTCACTGGTCCCAATACCCGGGTCAGGCGGTACACTCAGGTAGCAGTCACCCTCAACACTAATAGTCAATGCATACATAGCACCAAGGATAGCATCAAAATCAAGAGCAAAGATATCAATTCCCTTCTTAAGCAGATCAGCCCAGCGGGGCAGCTCAGAGGCGTCAGGGAACTGCTCGCGCCAGGCGTCGTCGAGGCAAAAGAAGCAGCGCTGCGCCGTGTGAAACCTCCCACAGGTCTGGCTAGTGCGGTCACCTGTGCGGATGTCGTACGGGCAGGTACCTCCACCCCCAGACCCCCCACGCTGAGAGTACCACTCACGGAGCTGCTGGGACGACGGGGTCTCGCTGGGACGCTGCTGCTAAACCCCCCACGCTGCACCGCTCCACCGCGTCCACCACCAGCTCCACTGCCGCCACCACTGCTACCACCACCCCCGCCACCCCCACCACCGCCGCCTCCACCACCCCTGTCTCCGCCACTGACCCCCCCACCACCAGCACCACTCCCACCACTGCCACTATTCCCGCCGCCTCCACCCCCTCCACCACCGCCGCCCCCGCCGCCACCTCCGCCACCCCTGCCCCCCTTGCCCCTGCCTCCCTTGCGCCTCCCACTAGGAGCAGACGCAGCCCCGACCCCCTCACCACCAAGGTAGTCGACAGCAGCAGCGGATGCAATGGAGGGGAGGAGGGGGGCGGGGGAGCACCCCTCAAAGAAGGGGGTGCGAGGGTCGCCTCGAGAGGCACCTACAGCTACAATGCTCTTCTCAGCTGCTAGGAGTTCCTTCTCAAGCAGGTCGACAATGAGGTCGGTAGGGGAGAGGGCGAGAAAGTGGTCCCTGACAGTGCGAAGGGAGTCAGGGAGGCGGGTGACTAGGTGATAGAGTGTGAGGTATGAGCATAGGTGGCTGCGAACGGCTAGGCGAGCATGAGAGTCACGGGTCTGCCACTGTGAGCGAACAGTGCTGTCAGCAGTAGCAGCAGGTGCGGGAGCGGTGCCGGACGTGTGGTCAAACAGGGAAACATCGTCCTTGGCAGTGATCTGGAGGAACAGGTGCAGGTCATCGAGCCAAACGTCAAACTAAATCGGACGGCCCTCAGAGTCAAAAGTGAGAACGGTAGGACTAGCCATAGTGGCAGTAGCAGCAGTAGCAGTAGCAGCAGTAGCAGTAGCAGTAGTAGCAGTAGCACCAGTAGCAGTAGCAGCAGTAGCAGTAGCAGCAGTAGTAGTAGCAGTAGTAGCAGTAAGAGCGGTAGTAGTAGGAGCTGTATCAGCAGGAACCGCAGTTGCTGCAGGTGGGGCGGCGCGGCTCGGTCAGGGCGGCGCGACTCGGGCGGCGCGGCTCGGGCAGGTAGGGCGGCTCGGCGGGCCTATGCACGGTGCGCGGCGGCGCCTAGGGTGCGGCTGCGCGCAGGCCGCGGCTGCGTTCGTGCGGCGGCTAAGCGCGAGCTGCAGCAGCCGACTCGCGATCGCCGCTGCGCGCGGGCTGCGACCTGCGGGCGGGCGGCGGTGGGTCGAGCGTCGGCCTAGGGGCGAGCGGGGCCTACGGGCGACGGCCTACTGGCGCTCGCGAGAAAATATCGGGCCGCCCTAGGCGGCTAACGAGCTACTCGCGCTAAAAACGCGGGGCCGCGCTCGGGCTGCTAGCGGGCTGCAAACGAGCAGCGTGAGAGGAGGGCGCACGAGGGCGCACTAGGAGAGAGGCGCACGAGGGCGCTAAGACGGTAGGGCGCACGAGGGCACCTCTAGCGGAACGGTGGGCCCTTAGGTAAGCAGTCCTAGGTCCCTAAGAATAGTGTGGGGTACAAGTAGGAAACCTTAAAGTTATCATACCCCATAGTATCTACCCCACTACAGTCTAAACAAACTGTAGCAGATATAACATTCGACACTCTGTTACTTCTTCGTCAAGGATGAAATCAACAAAGGGAAGGTCAAACTCACATACTGCCCAACTGGTGACTGAGAAGAAACGAGGAATGAGTTGACTAAGGGAAAGTTGGGTACAAATGCAAACCCTAGAAAACTGTACCCCATATGTGCTACCCCACTATAGCCTACAGTAGCTATGTCATATAAATCTGACACACCCCCATAGGCAAATTGGGGGAGAACAAGGGGTCACAAGACCAGTCAAGCAAAGCAAAGCAAGCTCAGGGTGGATCACAAAGTCACCACACATTCCGAGCACAAGTTCAAGGCCACAAGGCCAGTTCACATGCAGGATTACATATATATATAAGGCTAGACAAGCAAGAGCAGGAGTATATATATATGCAACAGTACAAAGAAGGTCAAGGGGTGAGCAAGTGAGGCAAGGTAGGCACAAGGCCCAGCTGAGTACAGAAGCGCTGATGATCACAAGGCGCAAGTGCCTTGGTGAAGATATCAGCAGTGTTGGCCTAAGAGGCCACGTACGCAAGCCGCAGCTGACCACGCTGCTGTAGCTCACGAGCAAGGAAGTAGCGGAGAGCAATGTGCTTCGTTTTGTGCTCCAGTCTCTGCTCTCGACACAAGGCTAGCATGGCCTTGTTGTCTACGTACAGCACTGGAGGAGAACGAGGCGGCTCTCCGAGGTCAGTCAGCAGGTAGGTGAGCCAGCGAAGCTCCTGTGCAGCCATGGCCCCGGCGTAGATCTCAGCCTCACAACTGGAGCCGAGAACAGAAGACGAGCGGGTAGCCCGCCACGAAACAGAGCCGGAACCAAGACTGAAGGTGTAACCCGGTGACGACCGCTGCGTAGCCTGGTCGTCAGCCCAAGAAGCGTCTGCGTGCCCAGTGAGGACCACTGGACTCTGCCCTCCAAGCACAAGCCCCATGCCCGACGTACTGCACAAGTAACGCAACACCCTCTTCGCTGCAGCCATGTGCTCCGGTCTGTGTCTCCCAGGAGCAACATAGCGTGCGAGAATGCTAAGAGGGTATGCAAGGTCAGGTCGTGTGCAGGTCATCAGGTACATGAGGCAGCCAACAAGCTCTGGGTACGGGCCACTCGACTCTACGGACTCATCCGAAGGCAGAGCTGAGAGCGAGTGGCGAGTAGGCAGAGGAGTGGCCTGAGGCGAGGAGTACGTGAAGCCGAAGCGCTGAAGGACCTGCTGCACCATGTGTGACTGAGTCAGGGTAATGGTGCGGCGTGCTCTGTCCCGGGTGATCTGCAAGCCAAGGTAGCTGCGCAGTTCACCCAGGTCTGTGCACGTGTGTCTCTTCTGCAGCTCGGACTTCACGTAGGCGAGTCCAGCAGTGTCAGCTGTGGCAAAGACCAAGTCGTCGACGTACACGAGGATGTAGAACGGCGGCAAAGAAGTGTCGGTGCGTAGAAACAGCGACGGGTCGGCAGTAGAGGGAGCAAACCCAAGAGCCGCAAGTGTAGTCCTCAGTGTGTCGCGCCACTCACGCGGTGCCTGGCGGAGACCGTAGACTGGCCGCCGGAGGCTCCACTGGGTGCCAGGAGGAAAATTCCCAGTGAAGCCAAGTGGGCGGCGCAGCCAGATCTCCTCGTGCAGGCTGCCCTGCAAGAAAGCAGTGCTGAAGTCAAGAGAGTGTAGCTCGTAGTCGCGGTGAGCAGCTATGTGCAGCAGTACCCGAAGAGTGGTCATCTTCGGGGTGGGAGAGAAGGTCTGAAAGTAGTCAACTCCCTGCCGCTGACTGAAGCCACGAGCCACGTAACGCGCCTTGAAGACAGGCGGAGAACCCGGCGGCCGCTTCACCCTGAAAATCCACATGCCACTGACGATGTTCGCCCCAGGCGGGGGAACCTCGTCAACGTAGGTGCCTGTGGACTTCCAGGAAGCCATCTCTGTGTCCATAGCTGCCTGCCACTGAGAGGAGTAGGGACCCTCTATCGCCTCCGCGTAAGAGCGCGGAGTCGGGATGTCAAGTGCATCCGGGTCTCCCTCAGGGGTAAGCAGTACGGACACGAGATGAGGTGAAGCAGCAGCCAAACACTGGAACTCCTCCTGCCTGTCCTCAAGGACGTCCGTGCCAAGGGCACACTCACCCCCGACGGACGGAGGACAGACAGACTCAGACTCAGCGACAAGACTAGCAGCGTAGTCTAGACGACAGCGAGCAGCAAAATCGACGAGCTCAGCAACTAGGGCAGACGCAGCAGTGGACGCAAGGGAAGGGTCAATGACGACAGTCGCAAGGAGACGCGTGACAGTAGGACTGGCAGCACGGAGAGAGTCCGGCTCCGGGTGGGGAAGAGCAGGAAGAGAGGACTTAGGAGGAGAAGGCAAAGGGGCACGCAGAGGAGCAGTGGATGGACGCAGAGACATCCGGTGCGTGCCAGGGACAGGAGGAGGACGCTGACGCGAACCACGACCACTAGCGCGAGCAGCACGGACAGGCGACGCAGGGCGAGACGCAGGCTCACGACGCTCAGCAAGACCTCCAGTAGGACCAGTGTAGGGAGAAGGAGCGGGCAGTGGGGAGGGCGGCTGTAACTGTAACTGTGACAGGACAGGCTGTGGACACTCTAAGGGAGGAGGAGGACCAGTAGAAGGCGGGAGACCAAGAACCTGCTGAAGGAGCGGAACGAAGTACGGCCGAGGCCGCGCGGCGACTCCAGACACAGCAGGGACAGCACCAGTACTCCCAGCGGCAGCACCAGCGCCAGCAGCACCTCCAGCTCCAGTACCTCCAGCAGCACCAGTAGCACCCCCAGCAGGACCGCCTCCAAGACCGACAGCAGTAGCCTCAGCGCCAACACCCTCTACAGCTCCAGCTCCAGTCGTACCCGCAGGCCCAGCAGCTCCAGTACTCACAGTACGAGCACCTCCGGGACCCGCGGCACCAGCACCCTCAGCAGCCAAAGAACCTCCAGGCCCAGCAGCACGCCTCCAGCGCCGGGCAAACCACTCTCGCAGCTCCTGTGGAGAGAGTGGCTCCCGCCGAGATGAAGCACCCGGAGAACCTCCAGGCTCAGTACCGCCAGACGCCACACGAGCAGGCCCAGCTCGCTCAGGCTCCGCACCCCCAGGCTCAGCACCTCCAGGCGTAGCACCCCCAGGCTCAGCACCCCCAGGCTCAGCACCCCCAGTAGTAGCACCCCCAGGCTCAGCACCCCCAGGCTCAGGACCCCCAGTAGTAGCACCCTCAGGCTCAGCACCCCCAGGCGTAGCACCCACACGCTCAGCACCCCCAGAGTCAGCACCCCCAGGATCAGCACCCTCAGCAGCACCAGAGTCACCAGTAACCTCGACAGGCTCGACTGCATCTACCTGGGACACACCTGAAGGGGCAAGACCCTGAGGGGGGAGGGGGACTACCAGGGGGGGACCTGGCACAAGGAAGAGCGGTGGCGGGGGGAGGGACGGAGTGCGGTAGGGGAAGAGGCGGTAGTAGGGGACCGACTCGTCAAATGTGACGTCCTGGGAGGACAGAACACGGCGAGAGGTGGGGTGGTAGAACTGCCACCCTGGCGCGTCAGGGGGGAAGCCAAGGAAGACGCAAGGAGCAGCACGAGGGGACAGCTTGTCCGCAGACAAGTCGCGGACAAACGCCCGAGATCCCCAGACACGGAACGCAGACGCATCGCCAACCTTCCCCGTCCACAGCAAAGCTGGGGAGGTCTCCGGCATGGAGACCCTGGGGTGAAGGCTGATCTGATGCGCCGCGTACCGAACCGCAAACGGCCACAGAAAATGGGGGGCAGCCGCATGCATCATGGACGTACGGGCGACGTCCATGACCATGCCAATGCGGCGCTCAGCAATCCCATTTTGCTGTGGAGAGTCCGGGAGCGTGAAGGTCTGGCGGATGCCTCGTGCACGACAGTAGGCTCGCAGAAGGCCAGAGGAGAACTCTCCACCTCTGTCAGAGTGCAGACGCAGAACAGGAAAGTCCGAGCCGAAGCTCTGCCTGAGCTGGAGACGAGCTGCGCGGATCCAGTCGATCAACACAGCAGTGACATCACCCTTGCTGCGCAAGGGGAAGACTGTGGTGTAACGCGAGTAGTCGTCAACCACCAGCAGGAAGTAGCGCTCGTGACCCTGTCCACGGACGCGGGCCGGGCCCCACACGTCCATGTGAAGCGTCTGCAGCGGGGCCTCTGTCGGAGGAAACTTCGAGGAGTGAGGGGCAGCCCGCTGCCGCCCCTCGACACAAGGGACGCAGGTAGGGCCAGGCCCCGGAGGAAAGGGAGGGAGGGACCGGGGAAGACCAGAGACAAGGACACGGGAGGCCATGTCTCGGAGACGAAGCAGGGAGGGGTGACCAAGGCGGTGGTGCCAGAGGAGAGTCTCGTGAGACAGGAGGCGACACGAACAGGGGGCAGACTCAGGACCAGACCTGGACGCTGCAGCAAACACCTGACCCGACGCAGCTACCTGACCAGACGCAGTGACTGGAGGAGACGCAGTGGTCAGTGTGTACAGGCTCGACCCCGGCCGACGTGTAAACGTGGCCAGGTGTCGGCCTGTCCGAGCGTCCGTGCAGTGGGTCACCCGCTGACTCGTAGGAGTGAACTGGTGAACCCCCGCATCCTGTAGGTCAGCACCACTCACCAAGTTCGTAGAGAACGAGGGGAGGTAAAGACCAGACAGGGTGCCAGAGGGGGCCGCCGGACACGGGAGGACAGTGGAGAAGTGAGCAAGGACAGGACCCCCAGAGGGGTCTGCCAGAGAGACTGCAACTGGCCGGCCAAGCGGCGTGAGTGTGGTGCGGTCTCGAAAGAAGGAGCGAGAAGCCCCCGAGTCAAGGGTGAAGGTGTGGAAGGCCGAAGCCGACGCAGTACCTGAGAGAGCAGACTCACCAGCACCTGAGGAAGCAGACGCACTAGCACCTAGAGCAGCAGCCTCACCAGTACCTGGAGCAGCAGTCTCAATGCCCGGGTCGGGCGGAAAACACCGGTAACAGTCAGCCTCATCACTAATAGTCACAGCATACATGGCAGCAAGAATAGCATCAAAGTCAAGGTCAAAGATAGCTACTCCCGCCCTAGACAGCTCGCCCCAGCGAGGGATCTCAGTGGCCTCAGGGAACTGGTGACGCCAAGTGTCCGTCAGGCGGCCAAAGCAGCGCTGGGTGGAGTGCGCACCCCCGCACTGCTCACCCGCGCGGTCGCCGGTGCGTAGGACGTAGGTGCACGGACCAGTACCCCAACCCCGCTGGCGTGCAGCGTACCACTCACGGAGCTGGTGAGGGGGGGGGATGTCCCGAGGGCGCTGCTGCTGCTGCTGCTGCTGGCGCTGACCACCACCGGAGCCGACCCTCTGCGCAGCGCCACCCCGACCAGCTCCACCTCCTCCGCCGCCGCCTCCTCCACCGCCGCCACCTCCGCCACCTCCGCTCCCACCGCCACCGCCGCCGCCGCCGCCGCCTCCACTGGCGCCACCGACACCTCCACCCCCGCTACCACTTCCACCACCACCCCCACCCCCTCCACTGCCTCCACCGCCACCTCCGCCACCCCCGCCAGCCCCTCCAGCACCCTTGCCCCCCTTGCCCTTGCCGGGGCGGCGTCTCCCGCTCGGGGCAGACGCAGCGCCGACCGACTCGAAACCAACAAGGTCGGCCGCAGCAGCAGAGGCAACAGAGGGCAAAAGGGGGGAGGGGGAACACCCCTCAAAGACGGGGGTGCGAGGGTCACCACGAGAGGCTCCTACAGCGACTATGCTCTTCTCTGCTGCGAGGAGGGCCTTCTCGAGGAGGTCAACGGTGAGAGTGGTGGGGCAAACTGAGAGGAAGTGGTCCCTGACTACGCGAAGGGAGTCAGGGAGCCAGGTGACTATGTAGTAGAGGGTGATGTACATGGGGGGGGGGTTCTTGGCGCAGAACTCAGCAGGAAGCACAGCGCGGTAGCGAGTGTCACTAGTGCGGAGGTGCGTAATGAGGTCAGCGACTGTGGGAAAGGCAGCAAGGTCAGGGAAGAGGTACGGTAGCATGAGGCGGCTCAGTGCAGCAGTGGCAGGGGAGGAGTAGCGCGCAACTACAGCGTCGTACAAGGTCTGAGCACTCTTGTACTGGCTAAAGTGCGCACGCTCAGAGGTAGGCAGGTGGCGACGCACAGCAAGACGTGCAGCAGCATTGCGCGTGGCCCACTATGAGCGAACAGTGGCGTCGGCATCAGCAGCAGGGGCAGGAGAGGCACCAGAGGTGAGGTCAAAGAGGGAGAGACCGTCTGCCCTATCACACTGTAGGAAAAGCTGCAGGTCATCTACCCAGACGTCAAAGTCAATGGCCCGACCCTCAGCGTCAAAAGCGAGGACACTAGGGGTAGCCATGACAGCAGTAGACTAGCAGTGCGAACAGTAGGGTAAGGGCAGTGCAGTGACAGAGGCGCTGCTCTTACCGGACAGGGCGGCTCGGGTGGCTCGGCGGCTCGGTGGCTCGGCAACTCGGCGGCTCAGGCGGCTCGGGCGGCTCGGCAGTACGGCGGCTCGGCAGCAACAGCGGCTCGGCGACTCGGCGGCTCGGGCGGCTCGGGCGGCTCGGCGGTACGGCGGCTCCGCAGCAACTGCAGCGCGGCGGCTCGGCGACCCGGCGGCTCGGGCGGCTCAGGTGGCGCGGTAGCTCGGGCGGCTCGGGTGGATCGGGCGGCTCGGCAGCAGCTCGGCGGCTCGGTGGTGACGGCGGGGCCGCGTGGGGACGGCGGCGGGGCCGGGTGGAGCGGCGGCGGGGCCGGGTGGAGCGGCGTCGAGGCCAGGTGGAGCGGCGTCGGGGCCGGGAAGGGCAGCTCCGGAGCTACTGCTGCAGGGACGGCGGCGGCTGCTGCTGCAGGGACGGCGGTGGCCGCTGTTGTAGGGACGGCGACGGCGGGCCGCGAAGGGCGGCGACAGGGCCGCGAGAGGCCGCGAAGGGCGGCAAAGGGGCCGTGAAGGGCGGCGCGAGGTGCCGCGGAGGGCGGCGACGGGCCGTAAAGAGGCCGCGAGGGGCCGCGAAGGGCGGCGCAAGGGGCCGTAAGGGGCCGTAAGGGCGCCTCGAGGGGCCGGAAGGGGTCGCGCGAGGGGCCGTAAGGGGCCGTTAAGGGCGGCGCAAGGGGCCGACGGGCGGCGCGAGGGGCCGTAAGGGGCCGGAAGGGCGGCGCTAGGGGCCGACGGGTGGCGCGAGGGGCCGTAAGGGGCCGTAAGGGCGGCGCGAGGGGCCGTTAGGGGCCGTAAGAGCGGCGCGAGGGGCCGTAAGGGCGGCGCGAGGGGCCGTAAGGGCGGCGCGAGGGGCCGTGAGAGGGGCCGCTAAGGGCGACGCGACGGGGCCGTGAGAGGGCGCGACGGTAGGTAGGGCACACGGGGCGCGACTCGGGCAGGAGCGAAGCGCGCTCCGGGCAGGTAAAAAAAAATTATCGTGGTGGGCCCTAGGAAGCGTTCCCACTAGGGAACCGGCTCGATACCATGAGAAGAAACGAGGAATGAGTTGACTAAGGGAAAGTTGGGTACAAATGCAAACCCTAGAAAACTGTACCCCATATGTGCTACCCCACTATAGCCTACAGTAGCTATGTCATATAAATCTGACAGTGACATGGCAGCAGACTTCCTGACCAAGAAGCTACCACGTCAGAAGTTCCAGCACAGCACCGACCTCTGCGGGATCTCGAAGGAATCCCACGTGGCTCACCTTCAGGAATGAAGGGGAGTGTTGGAATAACCGAAAGGTTATCATAAACATTCCCGAAGGCTCTCCACTCGCGCGTCACTCTATAATGAAGCCACGCGCCTGTAACAGTATCGCAAAAGCCCATATAGAGCTTGCGGAAGGTCGAGGGTCACCCGAAGGTCAACACTCGAAGAAAGTCAACAGTCGTGACCCTTGACTGCCTAGTAACCACAATTGTTAGTTACGCGATGCAACATGGTAACTGTCAAGAATAGTAATAGTCGTGGTTACTGTAGCAATGCAATACAGTAAATAAGGGAATGCACCCCTCAAAGTACATGGCTAGCTAGGATTGCTATTAATTCTTTGTATCAATATCCTTTAATCATCTTATTCTCTTTCAACTTATTTAACAAGGTCATTTCAAGACTTCATTGTATTCCCTTAAACTTGACTGACTTATTCCATCCACTGAGATCCTTCAGTTTATAACAACACATGATAAGGCTGAAATTTAGTTAAGCGTAAGTCTTGTAGTGACCTTGTTCATAATAAATGTAAATGACTACATGATAATATAAAAAAAATAGTTGTTATACAATAAGTTTTATATATTTTCATATAACTCTCTGCTAGTGTAGCTATTGTGTAGTGTTATAAGGCTTATAAGCCTGCTAAGTCAGACATGTTCTTTGACATGGTATTAGAGAAGGTCTGTTCTTAACGACATATTTATTTTTCTTTCGCCATTTCTGTCGTTGTTGATGTGGCGACCGTAGCAACGCCTTCAAGGCGCTCTCCCGTTGCCCGCCCCGCACTGCTCGCCCCACGTTGCCCGCCCTGCGCTGGTTGCCCCGTCCCGTGCGCTGCCCCGTCGCTCGCGGCCCCGTCGCCCCGCTGCTGGTCGTGAATGTCAGTGCCAGCGCCATCAACCGTCACGAACGCCAGCGCCAGCACTAACGACGTGCACCAGCGCCAACGACCGTCGCCAGCGCCAGCGCCAGCGACCGTCGCGAACGCCAGCGCCGGCGACGTGCGCCAGCGCTACACCTCACCCGCGGGTGTGGCGGGGACGGGGGGAGAAGGTGCAGGGGTGGCGGGTGTGATCAACAAGCAGTCATCCTCGCCCTGCCACGCCTCTCCAGCGGCTGCTCCTGTGGGGGGGGGGGGGGGGGGGGGGTGGGCGGGGATGGGGGGGGAAGAAGGTGAGGGGGTGGCGTGAGTAAGCCAAGATCATCAGCGCCCCCTCGCCCATCCTCCCTTCTCTCTCTTCCGGCCACACCTACTGCCGTGGGGGGGAGGGTGTGGGGGTGGCGGGGACCAGGCAGCCGCCCCTCTCTCCTTATTTTGCTTTGCGTCGCGTCGCTTCGTTGGCTCCTCCATGCCGAGCATCCGCTGCGGGGGTTAAACCGCAGGCGAACACAGCCGTGGGAGTCGACCACGGTGGTCGAGCTGCAGCTCGATGACTGCTGCTCGTCAGCTTGTGAGGGGGGCCCTTCAGGGAGTGTTCTGCACATCGCTTTAATGAAAGTTTTATGCTCCTAAGCCTACTAAGGTATGCATGTTCTTTGACAATAGTATATTATATTATGTTGTTCTAACTAGCATGTACTATGGAGGGGGGTACATTCCCTTATTCAACCGTAATACATTGATCGCTACAGTTATTGTGACTATTTCGATGCTAGCGGTTATCTCGCTACAACACGTAACCTCCGAGGTAGGTTAAAACATCTGAAGTAGGTCGCAACATTCGGTTCATGACGGCTAACAGCCAAGACGGTTGACCCCCGAATGTTGACCTTTCCCAATATCGCGTCCGATGTATAAGCTAACCCGTTACGGTAGTGGTTCGTGCACATACCCGATATGAGATAGCACTGTAGTGTTACATTAATATTTTTTCGGATATTTCAGCACCCCTGAAGGTATGGCACATGGGTCTTCTTCGTGATCACACAAATCCGCCCATTACTGTGTGTCAGATTATGTATGCTATATAGGTTTAGGCTGTAGTGGGGTAGCCAATATGGGGTACAACCCCTTCTAGGGTTTGAAATTTGTACCCAACTCTTCCATAGTTCATTCATTCCTGCCTATACTTCTGACATGGTTTCAGAGCAGTAGGTCCGTAGGACCGTCTTTTTTTTCGGGCCCACCTACCACTACCCCACGAATGTGCCTGTCACTGTACCTAGGACGTGCTGCGCTGCGCGCACTGTCTGCCTGCTGCCTGCTGTCTACTGTCTGAGCTGTCTGCTGCTGCTTCGCGCGCAGACCTAATTCTAACGCGCTGCCTCGTCTTTACCCCCGCGGGTCGCCCTCTCCTGCCCGAATCGCGCCTCGGCAGCCGCGTCGCGTCCCGCGCACGGCCCGCGCAGCCCGCGTCGAGCCCGCGCAGCGCACGCGCGGCCCGCCGCTGCCCCGCGCAGCCCGCCCAGAGCCCGCGCGGCGCGTCCGCGGCCCGCAGCGCGCTGCGCGCCATCCGCGCAGCCCGCGCCGCGCTCTGCCCGCCAGTGCGCGGCCCTAGGCAGCGGCGCGCGCCACCCTACCGCCGCCACGGCCTAGCCCTGCCGCCGACACGGCCCCGCCCTGCCGCTGACACGAACTGGCCCCGCCCTGCCGCCGACACGGCCCCGCCCTGCCGCTGACTCGACCCGGCCCTACAGCAACTGCCGCGGCCCTGACCTGCCGCTATCGTGGCCCCAGCCCTGCAGCTGACGCGGCCCTTCACTGTAGCCGCTGTTGCGGCCCCGCCGTCGCCGCCGTCATGCGCCGACCCTGCCGCCGTCCGCCGAGCACCGGCCCTGCTCGCCCGGTGAGCGCCTGCTCTTCCCGCCACTGGTGAGCAACTGCCTTGTTAGCGCGCCGCCGCGCCGCCTGCCTGCCTGCCTGCCTGCCTGCCGGCCTGCCTGCCTGCCTGCCGGCCTGCCTGCCTGCCTGCCTGCCTGCCGGCCTGCCTGCCTGTCGCGCCTGCCCTGCACGCGCTGCTGCTGCTACTACTGCTATTGCTGCTGCTACTGACGGTGGCCAGATGCAGCTCCAGCGACGTCCGCGTGAGTCCCTCATGCCCCAGCAGCTTAGTGAGTGGTACGCTAGTTGGGGTTGTAGGGATGGTAGCGCTACTACTGCTGCTACTGCTGCTACGGCTGTTACTGCTGCTACTGCTGCTACTACTCCTACTGCTGCTACTGGCGGTGGCCAGATGCAGCTCCAGCGACGTCCGCGTGAGTCCCTCACGCCCTAGCAGCTTAGTGAGTGGTATGCTAGTTGGGGTTGTAGGGGTGGCCGCGCTGCTACTGCTGCTACTGCTGCTACGGCTGTTACCGCTGCTACTGCTGCTACTACTCCTACTGCTGCTACTGGCGGTGGCCAGATGCAGCTCGAGGGACGTCCGTGCGAGTCTCGCACGCCCCAGCAGCTTCGTGAGCGGTACGCTCAGAGTAGAGGGTCTTTGAGTACCGTTCGCTGCCCGTACGTCATTCGCACAGGTGATCGGGCTGGTCAGGCTTGCGGGACGCTTAGTCACACACAGTCCCGCTGCTTTGCCCGTCTGAGCGACGCCTGGCGTACCGAGTTTGGCGACGAGGCTGAGCTCCCCGACTGGGTGGAGCTGCTTGGGCAGAGGATAGATATATTTGCTCTTGACTATGATGCTATTCTCACTGCCATATATGCATTGCCTACTAGTGCTGACCGTGCCTGTTACCTGTGCGTACCGCCTGACCTAGGTATAGAGCCTGCTGCTCTAGGTGCTGGTGGGGCTACCGATCTAGGTGCTAGTGCGTCTCCTGCTCTAGGTGCTGGTGAGGCTGCTGCTCCAGGTGCTGGTGAGTCTGCTCTCTCTGGTACTGCGCCTGCTGAGGCCTTGTACACCTTCACACTTGACTCTGGTGCTTCTCGCTCCTTCTTTCGCGACAGCACCACCCTCACGCTGCTCAGTCGGCCGGTTCCAGTCTCCCTGGCAGACCCCTCTGGGGGTCCAGTCCGTGCGACCTCCTCCACTGTCCTCCCTTGTCCTGCTGTCCCATCCGTCACACTGTCGGGTCTTTACCTCCCCTCATTCTCTACGAACTTGGTGGCGGGTTCTGCGCTCCAGGACGCGGGTGTTCACCAGTTCACCCCTGCCTACGAGCGTGTGACCCACTGCACGTGTGCTCAGACGGGTCGTCACCTGGCTACCTTCACTCGGCAGCCGGGGTCGGGCCTGTACACACTGACCACTGAGTCCCCTCAGGTAGCTGCGTCTGCGTCTGCGTCAGGTCAGTTGTCGGCCCCCTGCTCGTGTCGCGCCTTGTCGCACCAGACCCTCCTTTGGCACCACCGCCTTGGTCACCCGTCAGTGCAGCGCCTTCGCAGCATGCACCGCCGTGTCCTTGTCTCTGGTCTTCCCAGGGTTCTCCCTCCCCTGCCACCCTCGCCTGCTCCTCCCTGTCTTCCCTGTGTCGAGGGGCGGCAGCGCGCCGCTCCTCACTCCTCCTCGTTCCCTCCCACAGAGGCTCCCCTGCAGACTCTCCACCTGGACGTGTGGGGCCCAGCCCGCGTCCGTGGACAGGGTCACGAGCGGTACTTCCTGCTGGTCGTCGACGACTACACGCGTTACACCACGGTCTTCCCCTTGCGCACCAAGGGTGAGGTCCCTGATGTTTTGATCCCTTGGATCCGCGCTGCTCGTCTCCAGTTCCGCGAGCGGTTCGGGACGGAGTTTCCCGTTCTTCAACTGCACTCTGACAGAGGTGGTGAGTTTTCCTCCGACCTCTTGGCAGCCTTCTGTGAGGAGCAGGGCATCACCCAGTCGTTCACGCTTCCAGCCTCTCCGCAGCAGAATGGGGTTGCTGAGCGCCGCATTGGCTTGGTCATGGAGGTCGCTCGTACCTCCATGGTCCATGCGGCTGCCCCCCATTTTCTGTGGCCGTTTGCGGTCCGGTACGCCGCGCATCGGCTCAACCTCTGGCCCCGTGTCTCCTTGCCGGAGACCTCGCCCACACTGCTGTGGACGGGGAAGGTTGGCGATGCGTCGCGTTTCCGGGTCTGGGGTTCTCGTGCCTTTGTCCCCGATACCACCGCGGACAAGCTCTCCGCCCGCGCTGTTCCCTGTGTCTTCCTTGGCTTTGTCCCTGATGCGCCTGGTTGGCAGTTTTACCACCCCACCTCGCGCCGTGTCTTCCCCTCTCAGGACGTCACGTTTGACGAGTCGGTTCCCTTTTACCGTCTCTTCCCCTACCGCACTGCCCCTCTCCCCCCCCCGCTGCTCTTCCTCGCTCCAGGTGCTACCCAGGTAGACCCCCTCCCCGCTCCCGGTCCTGCTCCTTCAGTTGTGTCTCAGGTAGACCCTCCTCCCTTGCCTACGCTGGTTGAGGTCACTGGTGACTCAGGTCCTGCTTGGGGTGGTGAATCTGGGGGTGCTGAGCCTGGGGGTGCTGAGCCTGGGGGTGCTGAGCCTGGGGGTGCGGAGCCTGGGGGTGCGGAGCCTGGGGGTGATGAGCCTGGGGGTGCGGAGCCTGGGGGTGCGGAGCCTAGGGGTGCGGAGCCTGGAGGTGCTGAGCCTGAGTGTGAGGAGTCTGGGGGTGCTGAGCCTGGGGGTACTGGGTCTGGGGGTGCTGCGCCTGGGGGCACTGAGGAGTCTGGTGAGCAGTCTCCCTGGAGCGGCCGTCTCCGCAGTCGCTCCGCTGGTGCCTCGCCGCTGCACTCTAGTCGTCGACCCCCTCTCTCCCCACAGCAGCTGCGTGAGTGGTACGCGGGCCGTCAGGGTCGCGCTGCTGGAGCTAGGGGCCGTACTGCAGGAGTCGCTGGCGCTGGTGACTCTACTACTGGAGTCGTTTCTACTGGAGGTTCTGGAGCTGTTGCGGGTGCTGGCGCTGAGGGTTCTGAGTCTGCTGTTGTGCGGTCTCCTTGGAGTAGCCGCCTTCGTCCGCGTGTGCCTCTCACCTCAGAGCAGCTGCACGACTGGTACGGTCGCCGTCAGGGTCGCGCTTCTGGAGCTCGGGGCTCTGCCGCTGGAGGTACTTCTGCTGCTGTCACTGGAGCTGGGAGTGGTGCTGGTCCCGGAGGTGCTCGTACTGGAGGTACTGGAGCTGCTGGGGCTGGAGGTGCTGCTAAGCCGGAGGCTACTACTTCTGGCGACCCTGGAGCTGGGGGTGCTGCTGCTGGAGACACTGAGGCTGGAGACCCTGAGACTGGAGGTGCCGGTTCTGGGGGTGCTGCTGCTGGTGGAGCTGGTCCTGGAGGAGCTGGAGCTGAGGGTTCTGGAGCTGCTGGAGGTACTGGAGCTGCTGGTGCTGGTGACACTGCCCAGCCCCACTAGTTCTTTGCTCCGTCGTCTCAGCCACCGCCTGACTCTGTGTTTCGCCAGGTTCTTAGTCTCCCTTCGTCTACTGGTCTTCCGTTACAGCCTGGCTCACCACTGCCTGCTCCTTCTCCTTACACTGAGCAGTCAGGGGGTCTTACTGAGCGTCTTGAGCCTGCGTCGCGTCCTGTTGTGCCTATCCGGTCTGGTCGTTCCGGTCGTAGTGTCCCTCGTTCGCGTCAGCCGGCTGTCACCGGCACTCGCCTTGTCGTCCGTCATCCTTCCTCTCCTCCGCAGCGTGTTCCCCTGCCTTCCCCTCCTGCGTCTTCTCTGCCTACCATCCCTGAGCCTGAGTCTGACCGCACTCGTGCTGCTCACTCTACTGTCACGCGTCTGCTAGCCACTGTTGTCACTGACCCGTCGTTTGAGTCTGCTGCTGCGTCTGCCTTGGTCGCTGAGCTGGTTGACTTTGCTGCTGCCTGTCGTCTAGACTACGCCGCTAGTCTTGTTGCTGAGTCTGAGTCTGTCTGTCCTCCGTCCGTCGGGGGTGAGTGTGCTCCTGGCACCGACGTCCTTGAGGACAGGCAGGAGGACCTTGAGTGTCTTGCAGCCGCTGCGCCTCATCTCGTGTCCATGCTGCTTGCCCCTGAGGGAGACCCGGATGCTCCAGACATCCCGACCCCGCGCTCTTACGCTGAGGCGATCGCGGGTGAGTACTCCTCTCAGTGGCAGACAGCCATGGATGCAGAGATGGCATCCTAGAAGTCCACAGGCACCTACGTCAACGAGGTTCCCCCTCCCGGGGCGAACATCGTCAGTGGCATGTGGATTTTCAGGGTGAAGCGGCCGCCAGTTTCCCCGCCTGTCTTCAAGGCTCGTTACGTTGCTCGAGGCTTCAGTCAGCGAGAGGGAGTTGACTTCTTCCAGACCTTCTCCCTCACCCCGAAGATGACCACTCTTCGGGTGCTGCTGCACGTTGCTGCTCAGCGTGACTACGAGCTTCACTCTCTTGACTTCAGCACAGCTTTCTTGCAGGGCAGCCTGCACGAGGAGATCTGGTTGCGCCGCCCGCCTGGCTTCACCGGGTCGTTCCCTCCTGGTACCCAGTGGAGTCTCTGGCGGCCGGTCTACGGTCTTCGCCAGGTGCCGCGTGAGTGGCACGACACACTGAGGACAACACTAGCGGCTCTTGGGTTTGCTCCGTCGACTGCTGACCCGTCGCTGTTTCTTCGCACCGACACTTCGCTGCCGCCGTTCTACATCCTCGTGTACGTCGACGACTTGGTCTTTGCCACTGCTGATACTGAGGCTCTCGCTCTGGTGAAGTTGGAGCTGCAGAAGAGATACACGTGCACAGACCTGGGTGAGCTGCGCAGTTACCTTGGCTTGCAGATCACCCGGGACAGAGCACGCCGCACCATCACCCTGACTCAGTGACACATGGTGCAGCAGGTTCTTCAGCGCTTCGGCTTCACCTGGTCCTCGGCACAGGCCACTCCTCTGGCTACAGGTCACTCGCTCTCAGCTCCACCTTCGGACGAGACCGTAGAGCCGAGTGGTCCTTACCCAGAGCTAGTTGGCTGCCTCATGTACCTGATGACATGCACTCGTCCTGACCTCGCGTACCCTCTTGGCCTTCTGGCTCGCTACGTGGCTCTTGGTCGGCACCGAAAGGTGCACATGGATGCTGCGAAAAGGGTACTGCGTTACTTGTGCAGTACATCAGGCATGGGGCTTGTGCTTGGAGGGCGGAGTGAGGTTGTCCTCACTGGTCACTCGGACGCTTCTTGGGTTGACGACCAGGCTACTCAGCGGTCGTCACAGGGTTACACCTTCAGCCTTGGCTCTGGTTCAGTTTCTTGGCGTTCTACACGCTCGTTTTCCGTTCTCGGCTCTAGTTGTGAGGCTGAGATCTACGCCACAGCCATGGCTGCACAGGAGTTACGCTGGCTCACCTACCTGCTGACCGACCTGGGAGAGCGGCCTCGTTCTCCTCCAGTGCTGTACGACGACAACAAGGCCGCCATTGCCTTGTGTCAGGAGCACATACTGGAGCACAGAACGAAGCACATCGCTCTACGTTACTTCCTGGTTCGAGAGTTCCAGCAGCGTGGTCAGCTTCGTCTTGCCTACGTGGCCACTCGGGCCAACACTGCTGATATATTCACCAAGGCACTTCCGCCTGGTGATCATCAGCGCTTTTGTACCTTGCTGGGCCTTGTGCCCACGTTTCCTCACTTGCTGTAGACTCTGCTTGTACTGTGATCTATATATATATACCTGCTTGCTTGCTCTGCTAGGTAGAGATCGCGGTACTGCTGTTGTTGCATATATATCTTTGCATGCGAACTGGCCTTGTGGCCCTTTGCTTGTGCTCAGAGTGTGTGGTGACGTTGTGATCCACCCTGAGCTTGCTTTGCCTCTCTTGACTTGTCTTGTGACCCCTTGGTCTCCCCCACTTTGCCTATGGGGGTGTGTCAGATTATGTATGCTATATAGGTGTAGGCTGTAGTGGGGTAGCCAATATGAGGTACAACCCCTTCTAGGGTTTGATATTTGTACCCAACTCTTCCATAGTTCATTCATTCCTGCCTATACTTCTGACACTGTGACACCTTCTTTGTCATAAAGTCGGCTGCCATTTTACCAGTCGGACAGTAGGTGGGGTCCGCCTTGCGCTTGTTCAATCTCGTCTTTTACGAAGAAGTAACTGAGCGAGATGTGTTTCCTGCGGTTGAAGAAGCCAAACTGCTGTTGATAGAGACAATGATCAGCTGCTGAGAGTGGTATAGTGTCGGGAGTGTGTTAGGGTGGGGGAGTGCGGAGCGGTGTGCTAAGATTGAGTGGAGCAATCCCAAACTTGTTCACGATGATTTCGGCGTATTTGGCAGCAGAGAGGTCAATGGTATCGATGAACTGTGTGATGTTGAGACCAAAGAACAGAGTAATGAAGCGCGAGATAGTGATATCCAGCTTCTCCTTGATGTTTCTCTTGGGCGATGTTGGCAGCCACATTGGGGGATGGGACGGAGAATAAAAACGCCGGTCCTCCAGGCTCGACCTTGATGAACCAGGCAAAACACTACGGCCAGACTTGAAAATTGTGAAAATACGTGTCGAGCGTGGCCCAAAAGCGCAACCCGAACCTCACGCTAGGGTTTTTTCCGCATCGCATTCTCCCCCAGGTGCCCCCTCCCCCCGCCCCCCCCCCCCCCCCCCCCCCCCCCCCCCCCCTCCCCCCCCCCCTCCCTCCCCATGGCGGAAAAACTCTGCCCTAGTGTTCAGGGAATGTAGATTGGATTTCCGTGAGTGGCTTCAGCCGACGAAAAATATTTTTGCATTCCTCAATCCACACATTTCTGATAAATAATCACCCCATATTCTAAATAAGAGAGTTGCCAAGGTATAGAAATCATTATGTTAAAAACACATTTGAAACTGAACTCATTAATTCACCCAAAGTGAAATTGTTAATTATTACTTTCAAGTTGATTTTGGTGTTAAGAGTTTCAAGGATGTAAGCTATCCAAACATTTCGCAACAATAACTGCAACAGGCAAAAGAATAACTGTTATAAGCGCGACGTTTTGTTTTGCGCGGCTACAGTTTTGTTAGCCCACATTCCCTGAATCGCCCATCTGCGTGTCCTCCCCCCCCCCAACGGACTTTCTGCTTGCCCATGGACCTCGGACTTCGCATCCCGCCTTTCATCTCTCGCTAGATTCCCTGGCTGCCAAACATGGCCTCGTAGCTGTCGAGGAGCTCAGCGCTAGTTTCAGTGTAGATAAGATCGTCCACGTAGGCGACTAGGGCAGTGTGGCCATTGCCGAATTCATGGCGGTACATGCCTTGGTCGTGCGGTAGCTGCTAGAAGCCGATCCCAATAAGCATGGTGTGTAGGTACTCCTTCCACAGTCGTGTTGCCTGTTTGATGCCGTAGAGAGAATTTTGGAGGAGACAAACCTGAGATTTGTCCTCCTTGAACATGCGCGGCTTTTTGACATAGATGAGTGCATCACAAAAAAGGCCCATTTTCAATCGTGGGGAAAGGGGTCGAAGTTGGGCTTCGAAGTTAGGTTTGCGTGGGTGTCGCCCAACCTCCATAGCGGAAAGGCAGGGCGGCGAACGTGTACTAGGGTAGGGCGAGGCGGCGCACCGTCAGTGAAGGGCGGCGAGCGGCCAGAGTAGGGCAGCGTGCGGGCAGAGGAGGGCAGCGTGCGGGCTGCAGATGGCGGCGCGCGGGCTGCCAGGGTGGACGTGACGGGCAGGGGCAGGGCGGAGCGCGGGCAGCAGGGCGGTGCGCTGGCTCTAGGGTGACGCGACGGGCAAGGCAAGGGCGGCGCGCGGGCCCTAGGGCGACACGACGGGCAGGGCAGTGGCGGCGCGCGGCCCCAGGGCGACGTGACGGGTAGGGCAGGGGCGGCGCGCGGGCCCTAGGGCGACGCGACGGGCAGGGCAGGGGCGGCGCGCGTGCCCTAGGGTGACGCGACGGGCAGGGCAGGGGCGACGCGCAGGCCCTAGGGCGACGCGACGGGCAGGGCAGGGGCGACGCGACGGGCAGGGCAGGTCGTCGCGCGGGTCCTAGGGCAACGCGACGGCCAGGGCAGGGCGCAGCGGCACGGGTAGGGCAGGTGCTCACCAGGGGCGGGTAGGGCAGGCACGCGATTGGCGGCTGCAGGGTAGGGCCCCGATGAGGCGGCTGCAGGTCAGGGCCGCGACGAGGCGGCTGCAGGTCATGGCCGCGATGAGCGGCTGAGGGCAGGGCCGTGACAGGTGGCAGCAGGGCAGGGCCGTGACGGGCGGCAAGGTCAGGGCCGCAACATGGGGCGGCAGGGTAGGGCCGCGACGGGCGGCAGGGCAGGGCCGCGACGGGCGGCGGGTCAGGCCGTGACGTGGGGCGGCACGGCAGGGCCGCGACGGGCCGTTAGGGCAGGGCCGCGACGGGCCGGTAGGGCAGGGCCGCTACGGGCGGCAGTAGGGCAGGGCGCGCTTTGGCGCAGGTGAGGCAGGCGCGAGGCGCGCTTCGGGTAGGGCAGGAAAAAATTGTGGTGGGCCCTAAAAAAAAAAACACGTTCCCACTAGGGAACCTGCTCTGAAACCATGTAAAAGATAGAACGAGGAATGGTTGCATTGAGCAGCATGAGGAGTACAAGTAGGAAACCCTAAAGTGTTGTACCCCATATGAACTACCCCACTACAGCCTACACAGACTATAGCATATAAGTTTGACACATCCAACCGACTCGCGAAACGGAACGCGCCTCGGCTAACCCAAATTGGCCTGATTTTGGTCAAGTTCCGGTGTTTGACTTGGCTTGAATTTCAATTTTCATGTGGTCCCGCGAAAGCACTCAATTTGTCGAGCCACATTTCGCGCGAGAGCAGCAGGACGCGCTTCGGGCCCCCAAAATTGGACCAAAATAGGATTGATTTGGTGCCAACTTTGGGCCTACATTTTTTTATTTGTCAACTGTTTGTAAACTAAGACAATATGCTGCAATAAAATCTTTGATAATCATGGTGACACATTCTCACATAAAAATCCAACCAGTAAAAAACGACTAATCAGGGAGTAGATGACATGTAAACTTGTGTTAGTATATTTAGTACGATAATTAAAATCTACACAAACAGTAACTTGTTATAAAACATACGCCTACACATTGTGATTATAACATAATAGATGCTTGAATGTCAAAAAGAAACTTTGTTTAAAACAACAAACTGGCGTTGATTTGGCACCACGTAATAGCAAAGGCATATCCTTCCACAATTATACTTGCTCGCATATTTGGAACATCATATCTCCCTACCAAATGCGGTGAATGACACGAAAATTGTTTGGCACGTTTAGAAGATGTTACGATACGAAGTTGCATGAGAAGGCATTTCTGTATGCTGCGAATGACACCAAACCTGTCCAGCACGATTAAAATATAATATATGCTTGAGTGATTAGAAGAAACATTGTTTAGAATAACAAACGGGGGTTGATCTAGCACCACGTAACAGCACAGGCCCATCCTTGCAAAGTTCTCCCTGCTCGCATGTTTGGAATATCATATCTCCCTACCAAGCGCGGCGAATGACACCAGACCTGCCCAGCACGCTTAGAATAAAGAAGATGCTTGAATTATCAATAGAATCCTTGATTATAATATTAAATAGGCGTTGATTTGACTGTCAGAATGTCATATTTCTCTAGTCTGCAGTGGGGTACTCTATAGTGAGTACAGCCCTGTTAGGGTTTGCTATATGTACTCAACTGTCTGCTAGTGAAACCCCTCTTCTCTGTTTCATCATTCCTTGTTCTTATTCTCACATGGTATCGATGCTTCCGCTGCTGTACTGCCTGTCGCGCGCCCCGGGCGCGCGACGTTTTCTGCCTGCCGCGCGCTCCTGGCGTGCGGCGTTTTTTCTTCCCGCCGCGCGCCCCGAGCCCGCCGTGCGCCCCAAGGCGCGCGGCGGTTTCCTGCCTCCCGCGTCACCCCGGGGACCCGCGCGTTCCCCCCGTCGACCGTCGCGCCGCCCCCGGGGACCCGCGCGCTGCCCCGTCGACCAGCGCGCCGCCCCGTGGGAGTCGCACGCGCCCCCCGTCGACCCGCGCGTCACCCTAGAGGACCTGCGCGCGCGGCCCCGTCGACCCGCGCGCTGCCCCCGTCAACCAACGCGTCGCCCCAGGGGACCCGCGTGCCCTGCCCCGTGGACCCGCGCGCGCTGCCCTGTGAAGCCGCGTGTCGCCCCCTCCTTCCCCGTTGTCTCTCTGCTGCGTGTGCAGCAGTGGGGGAGGGTATGGAGGTGGCGGGTGTGTGAGGCGTCCCCTGCTCCTCCTCCTCCTCCGTCTCCCACTGCTGCAGCTACCGCTGAGGCGGGTGGGTGTGTGGGAGCCGAAGGAGTGGTGCTAGGGGGGTGACATGGGAGTGGAGCTAGGGGTGCAGCAAGGGGTGTGTGTAAGAGGGGTGGGACGGTTGGGGGAGGTTGGGCGGAGGTAGCCGTCGCGTCGCCAGCGGTGCCAGTAGTCCAGAGGCTACAATCTCCGGTAGCCCAGCGAGCCTGTTGCGCCAGTCGCCCGTGGGTCAGTTGCTCCAGCCGCTCGGCGTAGCCGCGGAGCCAGTTACTTTTGTAGTCCGGAGGCTACAATCTCCGGTAGCCACTAAGCTAGCCGCTCCTGTTGCCCGTGTGTCTGCAGCTTCAGCCGTCGCCTCCCATCTCCTCTCCTCTCACAGTCACTCCTCACTTGCCCTCTGCGACTGCCTCTAGCTTTACTTGTACTTGTGAACCTGCTCTATGACTGTTTGCTGTGCTGATCATACCCCACTTTGACTATGGGGGTGTGTCAAAATGTCATATTTCTCTAGTCTGCAGCGGGGTACTCTATAGTGAGTACAGCCCTGTTAGGGTTTTCTATATGTACTCAACTGTCTGCTAGTGAAACCCCTCTTCTCTGTTTCATCATTCCTCGTTCTTATTCTCACATTGACACCACGTAATAGCACAGGCCTATCCTTGCACAGTTCATCCTACTCGCATGTTTCGAACAGCATATCTCCCTACCAGATGTTGCGAATGGCACCAACCTGTCCAGCATGATAAAAAATAATAGATGCTTGAATGATAAAAAGAAATATTGTTTCAAATGGCAAACGGTTGTTGTTTTGGCACAACGCAATGGCACAGGCCTATCCTTGCACAATTCTCCCTGCTCGCATGTTTGGAACATCAAATCTCCCAACCACATGCTGCGAATGGCACCAAACCTGTCCAGCACGATTCAAATATAGTGTATGTTTGAATGATCAAAAGAAACATTGTTCAAAGTAACAAATGGGCGTTGATTTGGCACCACGCAATAGCACATGCCTATCATTGCACAGTTCTCCCTGCTTGCATGTTTGGAACATCATATTGTGAAGAAATGAGGAATGAATGATGAACTAGGAAATGAGTTGGGTACAAATATGAAACCTTAGAAAGCTGTACCCCATACTGTCTACCCCACTACAGCCTAGAAAGACTATAGCATGTAAGTTTGACACACCCCCATAGGCAAAGTGGGGGAGAACAAGGGGTCACAAGACCAGTCAAGCAAAGCACAGCAAGCTCAGGGTGGATCACAACGTCACCACATATTCTGAGCACAAGTTCAAGGGCCACAATTCCAGTTCACATGCAGAGATATATATATAAAGTTAAACATGCAAGTGCAAGTATATATAGGTCAAAGTACAAGTTAGGTCAAGAAGTGAGCAAGTGAGGCAAAGTAGGTACAAGACCTAACAGAGTACAGAAGCGCTGATGATCACAAGGCGCGAGTGCCTTAGTGAAGATATCAGCAGTGTTGGCCTGAGAGGCCACGTAAGCAAGTCGCAGCTGACCACGCTGCTGCAGCTCACGAGCAAGGAAGTAGCGAAGAGCAATGTGCTTCATTCTGTGCTCCAGTCTGTGCTCATGACACAAGGCCAGCATGGCCTTGTTGTCTATGTACAGAACTGGAGGAGAACGAGGCGGCTCTCCGAGGTCAGTCAGCAGGTAGGTGAGCCAGCGTAACTCCTGTGCAGCCATGGCCCCTGCGTAGATCTCAGCCTCACAGCTGGAGCTGAGAACAGAAGAAGAGCGGGTAGACCGCCACGAAACAGAACCGGAACCAAGGCTGAAGGTGTAACCCTGTGACGACCGCTGCGTAGCCAAGTCGTCAACCCAAGACGTGTCTGCCTGACCAGTGAGGACCACTGGACTCCGCCCTCCAATCACTAGCCCCATGCCCAACGTACTGCACAAGTACCGCAACACCCTCTTCGCTGCAGCCATGTGCTCAGGGAGGTGTCTCCCAGGAGCAACATAGCGTGCCAGAATGCTAAGAGGGTATGCAAGGTCAGGTCGTGTGCAGGTCATCAGGTACATGAGGCAGCCAACAAGCTCTGGGTACGGGCCACTCGGCTCTACGGACTCATCCGAAGGCAGAGCTGAGAGCGAGTGGGGAGTAGAGAGAGGAGTGGCCTGTGGCGAGGAGTACGTGAAGCCGAAGCACTGAAGGACCTGCTGCACCATGTGTGACTGAGTCAGGGTAATGGTGCGCTGTGCTCTGTCCCGGGTGATCTGCAAGCCAAGGTAGCTGCGCAGTTCACCGAGGTCTGTGCACGTGTGTCTCTTCTGCAGCTCGGACTTCACGTGGGCGAGTCCAGCAGTGTCAGCTGTGGTAAAGACCAAGTCGTCGACGTACACGAGGATGTAGAACGGCGGCAAAGAGGTGTCAGTGCGCAGAAACAGCGACGGGTCGGCAGTAGAAGGAGCAAATCCAAGAGCCGCAAGTGTAGTCCTCAGTGTGTCGTGCCACTCACGAGGTGCCTGGCGGAGTCCGTAGACTGGCCGCCGGAGGCTCCACTGGGTGCCAGGAGGAAAAGACCCAGTGAAGCCAGGTGGGCGGCGCAACCAGATCTCCTCGTGCAAGCTACCCTATAGGAAAGCAGTGCTGAAGTCAAGAGAGTGAAGCTCGTAGTCGCGCTGAGCGGCTAATGTGCAGTAGTACCCGAAGAGTGGTCATCTTCGGGGTGGGAGAGAAGGTCTGAAAGTAGTCAACTCCCTGCCGCTGACTGAAGCCTCGAGCCACGTAACGCGCCTTGAAGACAGGCGGAGAACCCGGGGGCCGCTTCACCCTGAAAATCCACATGCCACTGACGATGTTCGCCCCAGGAGGGGGAACCTCGTCGACGTAGGTGCCTGTGGACTTCCAGGAAGCCATCTCTGCGTCCATGGCTGCCTGCCACTGAGAGGAGTAGGGACCCTCTATCGCCTCCTCGTAAGAGCGCGGAGTCGGGATGTCTGGTGCATCCGGGTCTCCCTCAGGGGCCAGCAGCATGGACACGAGATGAGGTGAAGCAGCAGCAAAGCACTGGAACTCCTCCTGCCTGTCCTCAAGGACGTCCGTGCCAAGGGCACACTCACCCCCGACGGACGGAGGACAGACAGACTCAGACTCAGCAACAAGACTAGCAGCGTAGTCTAGACGACAGCGAGCAGCAAAGTCGACAAGCTCAGCAACTAAGGCAGACGCAGCAGTGGACTCGAAGGAAGGGTCAGTCACGACAGTAGCAAGGAGACGCGCGACAGTAGGACTGGCTGCACGAAGGGAGTCCGACTCTGGGTCAGCAAGAGCAGGAAGAGAGGACTCATGAGGAGAAGGCAAAGGGGCACGCAGCGGAGCAGTGGAAGGACGCAGAGACATCCGGTGCGTGCCGGGGACAGGGGGAGGACGCTGACGCGAACCGCGACCACTAGTGCGAGCAGCCCCGCCTTGCCGCTGACGCGGCCCCATCTTGCCGCGGTCGAGGCCCCGTCCTGCCGCCGACGCGGCCCCGCCAAATCGCTGTCGCGGCTCCGTCAGGCTGCGGTCGCGGCCCGCCCTGCTGCCAACGCGGCCCCGCCCTGCTTCTGACGCGGCCCCGCCAGCCCTGCAGCTGACGCGGCCGCGCCCTACTGCTGACGCGGCCTAGCCAGCCCTACAGCTGACGCGGCCGCGCCCTGACGCCGACGCGGCCGCGCCAGCCCTGCAGTTGACGCGGCCCCGACCTACCGCTGGCGCGACCCCGCCCTGCAGTTGCCGTGACCGCGCCCTGCCGCCGACGCGGCCCCGCCTGGACGCTGACGCGGCCCCACCCTGCAGCTACCGCGGCCCTACTCTGCAGCTGCTGCTGCGGCCCCACCGTCGCCGCCGTCGTGCGCCTACCCTGCCGCCACCCGCCGAGCGCCGGCCCTTCCCACCACTGGTGAGCACCTGCCTGCCCGCTTGCCTGCCCGTGTGAGAACAACGAGCAAAGAAGTTGACTTGCACGTCGACTCAAAACTACGCCGCACCTCCTCTACACGCACCTTGTGCAGAATCGCCCCTCCTATTCCCTTCTGCCTGCCCATGCCTGTGAGCAGGCGAGTGATCAACGACGAGCCAAGGAGGCAGGGAGTGCTGCCAGAAGGCCTTTCAGAGTTGACAGCACTCACTCAACTGTGAGTGCGCATAGCATAGCGCAGCACAGCACAGAACAGCCTCACGTACCTCGTTGCACAGCCTCACGTACCTCGTTGCACAGCCTCACGTTTCTTGTTGCACAGCCTCACGTACCCCATTGCACAGCCTAATGCCACATTGGTGTACATGCATACATCCTTTACCTTACCCCCCCCCCCCCCCCCCCCCTGTCATGCACTGCACACTGCAGGTCCCTCTCGGGGAACAACCTGGAAGGCGCCCTGCCCAAAGGCTTCTCCACACTTGCCAATTTGGCTGTTCTGTAAGCGAGGCACTTCCTGACCAGCCTGCCCTGTGTGGGACACTTGACCATCAGGCTGACGTGTGAGACAGAAAAGTGCCGACTAGAGTTGATACTCTCTCTTCTACGAGTGCACTTGCAATCCGTCAATTCCGGCCCGTGTTTCCGTGTCTTGCAAGTCAATCTTCTCCCCTTCATGTCACTTCTCTTGCAGGGATCTGAGCTTGAACCATGTGCATGCAAGACACCATCCCCGAAGCATACTCTGTGTCGCATGAAATACAAACAAGCGGTTGGTATTGCATCGACGAGAAGAGCAGAGGTGGTGTAGCCGAAATGCAACAGTGAAGACCCTTACAACGGAGCAGTTTCCATGCGCGGTAAGCCAGCTGGGGTTATAGCAAAGGTGTACAGTGGGAGGGAGTACCGACGCATGCAGTCGTCGCGCGAGTACAGTGATGGTAGACGTGGGAAAGAGTTTCACATGACTTGCGAGGGTTTGGCAGGCAGGTGGCAACCATGGGAGGGGTGGACGGCGGAGATTACCGCATGTACATAGGTGGGCTGGATGTACGGTGTAGATATTGCGCATGTCGGATGTTTGTTTGCCTGTTGTTTGCGTGTGTGCAGGTTCAGGCCTCACGCTATGCCTCACGCTGAGAATAGCAGCTAGAGAAAGTCCCTTGTATATATAGACCTTTAGCTGGCTAGTGCTGAGCGCTTGTTTGTTTGTTTTCTCATACTACTGGAGTTGTGAATGCTTTGAATCCTAAGCGTAGCAAGCCAGATCAGAGGAACCAGTCAATGGAGTAGGGACTTTTTCGAATGGCTAGAGGCAACCTGAGCACAAGAGGTCGGAGGGAAGGAAAGGAGGGAGGGTCAAGAGCACGAGGATCAAACCAGAATCATCTCACGAAGAGGGTGAGAGGGTAATGGCACAAGGGAAGAGACAGGGAGAGAGGGGATCTCTAAGAGGGTGGAGGAGGTGGGGCCTATGGCATCCGACATCTGCATTGACCGCCCTCGCTGAACTGTACGTGTCCTGTCCTGGTGATGACATGTTTCTCTCTTTTTAGCTCCCTCTTCAACCACCTCATCCCCAACCCCCCACTCCCCCTATCTCCCCTCTGTCTGGCTTCCCCTCCCTGAGCAACCAACTAGTCCTGCCTCCACTTCCCTCTCCTTCCCCACTCCCCTCCTCTTGCTGGAAGAAACCGCCTATCAATAAGACATGGTTGTGCCCCTCCCTCGTATTTTCAGAGACCTCTCCTCGAATTACTTTTCTGGCTCGGTGCTCCGAGTCTTCAGTAGCAACATCCAGACTGTGTATGCCCGTCTCCCTCCTCCACCACTCGCACTCCCTCTTTCACCTTTCCTGCCTGCCTTTTCTTCACTCCCTTCCGCTTTTTTCCTCTGTCGCTACACCCCCCACCCCCCCCCTCCCTCCCCACACCCCCCACCCCCCCCCCCCCCACCCTCCCACCCCCCTCCCCTTTCTCCCCCCTCCTCCTCCCTTGGCACCCTCTGTTCTGTTCCATTCTCCTCAATTTTGAGGCATTCGATCAACTCATGATGCATGCGTGCCGCACCCGCTGTGGTTCTCTCATGGCTCGTGAATGCAACGAAGGTAGGAAGCTCACCTTAGAGTCGCTCCTGAGCCATATCCACGCCACCCATGTTGCCTCCCTCAGAATGCTCAGCTACAACAGCTTTTCTGGACCCATCCCGCCGCATCTCGCACTGCCTAGCTTGGTCCAGCTGTGAGCCCACCTCTGCCCACCATGCAGTGGCATGCATGCACCTCCCTCCCTCCACGCTTCTCAATAGCATCCCTTGCATTCCTATCTCTGTATTTCCAACGCTCAACCCTCCCTTCCTATTTGTATGTTGAATTTGTAACTGTCAAAATATATGGCTGTCAAGCTGAGCCATACACTCTCTGATAGATGTGCATGCGTTGGCCTCCCCTCTTCCTCCCCTCTTCCTCCCCCCTTCCTCCCCTCTTCCTCCCCTTTTCCTCCACCTCGTCCTCCCTCGTCCTCCCGTCTTCCTCCCCTCTTCCTCCCTCTTCATCCCCTCTTCCTCCCTCTTCCTCCCCTCTTCCTCCCCTCTTCCTCCCCTCTTCCTCCACCTCATCCTCCCCTCGTCCTCCCCTCTTCCTCCCCTCTTCCTCCCCTCGTCCTCCCCTCTTCCTCCCCTCTTCCCCCCCTCTTCCTCCCCTCTTGCTCCCCTCTTCCTCCCCTCTTCCTTCTTTCTCTGAGCAATCGCCCTGCCTACAGGGAGTTGTTCAGCAATCGGTTCACAGGCGGCATTCCCCACACTTTCACCACGCTCACCGGCATTGCATCTCCGTGTAGTCAAACAGCCTTCACTTAAACGCCATCTACTGCTGTGCTTTCTTGCCACTGCACTGTGCTGTCTGAAGCCGAGGCCAGGTGAACGCTGATATAACTAGGCAAGCATGCTCATTGCAACTGCTAAGCATGCTCATTGCTCTCCTCTCACTTACTGTCCCTGTCCTTGCAAACCCAATGTTTGTCTACCACAACCATCTTCTGGACTAAATCACTTCTGCCATGTGCTTGTGCACAAATGCCACACCACGCCACACCACTATGCCACACCACACCACACCACACCACACCACAGGTACATGTACATACAACAACAGCCTGAGCTCAGGCCTGGACGTGGTTGCTCAGATGACATGGCTCACAGACATGTGAGCTCAGTCACTTGCTCGCCATCCACCACCTGCATGCCTTCACGTTCCTCCCCACTCAGGACCTGCTTAGCTGCTGCGGCTCTTATTCATGTGTCCACCTCTCTTAAGTCTAACTGCCCCCATCCAATCCAATCCTTATAGAGACCTCCATACAAACAACTTCTCCGGTGTCCTACCCGTGTCCTTTGCTGCTATCAAGGGCCTCATGTCCATGTGAGTCATTCTCCGTTGGTATTGCTGTCTGATGATTTCCTTCTTCCTTTCTAATATACCAACAGTAGATGTGGGGTAAGAGTCTGTCATCTAACTGAGTATATGTCCATCTTTCAGCATCTCTAGTTAGGAGAATGAATGACAAAGCAGGGAGGTATGAAGAAATTGTCCATCCATGGCAACGGCAAAGGCATGCATGGATGCTCATGTGGTGGAGACGCGTGTTTCTACTTTCCCATGTGTTTCCGGGTGCATATGTACATGCATTCACTTGTCCACTTAAGGGTGGGCGCGTGAATCTATGAGTGCATGCATATCTACGTTGTGAGAGAACTTGTGCAAGTGTGTCGCCATATGTATGCACTGGTGGTGTGTATCCTAAGGACTTTGTGCATAAGTGTGCATTAGCCCATCCATCGATTTAACCCCCAACGCCCATCTCCTGACGCCCTTCACAAGCATCCAGAACAACCACTTCACGGGATCCTTCCCTGAGCCACCTCGAAATTCTGTAGGAGGGGCACCTGACCTGAGCAGGCTGTCAAGAGCTCCCTCAAATCACCGAAACACGCAACCACACAGAAGCAATGTTGCTTCCAAAGCCACCGGCGATTTCTGTAGATGTGAGTCTTATCCTTCCTAAATACTCGTCCTTCCCAAAGGCAATGCCTCACCCAAAGGCATATGATGGGTATACTGAGTTTTGAGGCGCCTGAGAACTTATCTGAAGATGGGGCTGACATTATCGCCGCTTTCTGTGGCCATGGCAATTGCTGCAGGAATCTGAGCAACAACAGTTCTACCGGGTTCATCCCCAACCGGCTCACAGAGCTTGTCAGCCTAGTAGACATGTGAGTTACACCCAAAGCACATGCCTCTTGCCTGCAGACTGCAGCCAAAGCACACACACATGCAGCCGTGGGAGTGCGACTATTGAGTTGACTCAAAATTCTCCTCGAAGTCGCGTCACCTGTTGGCTGCACCGAAGGCACACACACACACAGCCACAGAAGTGCCATGGCTGAGTACGAGAAGGGGTGGGACCGGAATAAACGAGGACGTATCATCACACAGGACGATATTTAAGCAATCTCATCATGCACGATTAGCACCTCATGATCATCTCTGGTCTCCTTCTCAACCATGAGATCGCTCGTGTCAGCAATCTGAGTCTCTCCCGGTTCATCCCAAACCGACTCACAGAGCTTGTCAACCGGATAGACATGTGAGTCGCTCGCACCCCACATGCCTCTTACCTGTAGCCTGCAGCCAAAGCACACACACACACATGTAGCTGTGGGAGTGCGACTTTTGAGTCGACTCAGAAGTCACCTCAAAAGTCAACTGCAGGCTGCACCCAAAGAGCACACACACACACACACACATACACACACACAGAGCCACGAGAGTGTCATGTTTAGGAGAAGGGGTAGGTGGGATCGGGATGAATGAGGTTGTATCATTGCACAGGACAGGACAGGGTTCTACGGGGACGAGTCTCAAGCAATTTCATCATACACATTTAGCACCTCATGATCATCTGTCATCTCCCTCTCGCCCTTGAGGTTGCTGTTGTCAGCAATCTGAGTGACAACATGTTCCGTAGAGTTATCCCGCTTGGCCTCTTCCACCTCCCTTTGCTCAACTTATTGTGAGTGCCCCTATTGATTGCCTTTGTCTTCAGCACACCTTTTTTTTTCCTTTCTTTCTCGCATGCTTACTTCATGCTTCTTGCTTGCCTTTATGCTCCCTGCCTTCACATCTGCAGCTTCTGCCTACATTTTCAAGCCTCTGATGCATTCTATTAACAGGCGATTCTGGCTTGTTTAGCATGCAACCGCCCCTTCTCCCCCCCACCTCACTCCCTTCTTTGCAGGCAAGTGGCCAACAACTTCCTCTCGGGGGGCCTTCCAACGTCTCTCAAGGCTTCCAACTCTTTGAAAACACTGTGTGTTCTCCACCAAGTCCCTCTCACATTGCTTGTCATTCTGCTCCAAGTCATTTTCCTAGATCCCACATCTGCTCTGCTGCTTATGATGCTGCCTTGCGACGTCTGCCCTCTGCCCACTGTGCAGTAACGTGGCAGGAAACGGCTTCACAGGTCATTTACCTGACTTCTCTCTCTGGCATGTCAACCTCGAACGCATGTACGTCTCTCTCCCTCTCGAATGGACGTGTCATTGATACAGAACGTGTAGTACAGGTAAGAGCAAGTAGAGCCAACTTGACCTTTAACAAACTAACTAACCATCCCCTTCCCTCTCTAACCTTCCAAGGTAGCAAAGCAGTCCCCTGGGTTCAGTACCCCCTCTGGCCCTCCGACTGGCGGGTTCTCTGCTTGTCCAGCCAGATTCAGCTTCTTAAGGTAGCTGAGGGCTTGTCCCCTCTACAGGGAGATGGACCATCTTTGCCGGTACTGGTGCATCATCTTTGCCACTTGGTAGGAAACTTGAAAAGTTTGCGGCCTGCCGAGTCGACAAGTAGCTTGAGGAAGGCAGGAACCTCCTCGCAGGGGCACCCATAGGTTTCGACTGCCAGTGGGAAGAAACCAACCCACGGCAAGCAGGGTCCTGTAGTGCGCTATCTTCTTGTCTGCCATCTCCCACGCCATCCAGCCCCTCCCCTTTGTAGCATTCTCATCGCGACTGCTGATTGGGTCGGTGACCGTGACGTCACACAAATAAACTGCACCTGAGGTACGGTCCCGAAGTGCTAGGTCAGCCTTTTGCTTGTCCACTGGGCAAAACGCCATTGACTCCTTGTGTACTGTGAAGCCCGCGTCCTGTCCCATGCGCACGCATTCATCCCTCACTCCGTTGTGTGTGCCTGTCCGTCCATGTCCCGTGCCGCAGCAAAGAAGGTGGTTGGGTAGCTGTTTGTCTAGGATTGGGATCCTGTCACGGCAGTCACAGCAGTCCAGTACGGGGAGGGGTAGTCCAAGCCGGAATTGTAGTGCAAATGCAAACAGTTCCGGGCTGAGGCGGAGGGAGGGCATGTATGGGATGGCGAGCAGCCAATCCCCTGCCCCAAAACCTGTCAGAGAGAGGCTACGTGTGTCCTACCAGCGAGTTTAGTTCCATCTGTCTTGAGGCCACTAACTGCGCGGCGAAGCGGCTGCCCTGAACAAGAAGGGCGAGGCTGTGCTGCAGTCTGTTTGTAGGGGCAGTCTGCTCTGTTGACAGCAACTCCAAGGCTTCCTCCCCCAAGGCGGCTTCACATTCCATCAGCCACTGTAGCTGATGCTGGTCCATGCTGTCAACTGCTGGCTGCGCCAAGGTGCCAGTCAGGTGGAGCCCCGCGGGAGCCCAGTAAGTTCTGCGCTTGTACGAAACTTACTAAGAAGCTGTATCTTCCTTCGACCGCGGGGTCTGTTATGCCGAGGCCCCCGAGAGACGGTGGTAGAGAGGCCTGTCCCCACACCCATTGCTCCTCTGCTAACCCTCTTGGGTGGTGAACACCGCAGGCGTCCAGGAGCGTGAGGAGCTGCGCCTCGCCCCAGCGGGACCATTCAGATTCTGGTAGGAGGTGGAGGGGTGTGGTGCGGGCCAGGTAAGACACCCGCCTTGACATGCACTTGGTCAAGAGCAGATTGGCTATCTGCGGGTTCAGCTCGCCAATGAGTGGTAGTGGGGCGGCCATCTTGGCCCGCTGGTCTTGAAGGAATGTGGCCGCTCCTTCTTCCGGGCCGATGTGGCTGCCCAGGACACGTAGTCCCTCCGCTTTGAATGGGACCCCAGCAAGCAAGATGGTCTCGTCCTCCAAGCTGTGGCTCCAGGCCGAGCACTTTGTCGGATTCTGTATCAGCCCCACGCCCGTCAGCTGCGACGGGAAGTGGTTGAAAGCGGATGCGCAGTTGACCACTGCTCTAAGGAACATCACGTCGTCCGCATATGCTAGGCAGAGGACGGTTGGAAAGGCTGCAGCGGTGGATTCGAGGGTCGGGTGCATGCCTGCCGCAAATAGCAGCGGGCCGAGGGGGTCACATTGGCGAACGCCTGCCTGGCTGAGTAGCGGCTCGCTGTGGTACTCGGCGCCCAGGTACAGGTGGAATGGGGCTCCATATGAGAGGCGGACCAGGCTGCACGCTTTACTGAGTGAGTTAAACGTGGGTTTCGAGCTGAGGTCGAGGAGATCCGTGGTGAAGTGTGTGAAAGCGGTGGTGCAGTGCAATCGTCTGGTCCACATATTTAAACTTATATCCTGCGCGTATGCCAAGTCGAGCACGGACGGGAAGGTCGCTGTCACCGCTTGAAAAGCTCAAACGGTCTTTGTAGCGCTCTTCCCCTCTCATGGAGCAAAGGCAGGCGAAGGCATTTCCTCCAGCTTTGGCTTGCCGTAGGAGGTCATTGCTTCCTTTGATATAGTGCGTGCTCTCTTATCATTCTTAAAGTAGCTGCCGTACCGTCTTACAGTAAGGTCGTTTAGGTGAGATCCAAAGTGTAAGGGAGGGGGAAAAGAGAAGAACCCATCTTGTTGTGGATTTGGGTCCTTTTCCAGGCACACTGTGTGTCTCAGGATGCTGTGGTAAGAGGAGTGGCAGGTGATATTGCTGGTGGGAGTTTTCTGGGAAGCTAAGGCTGAGGGCCGTTGCAGAGAAGTGGCAACCTGGTTGTCCCAGATTGCCAGCTCTTTCTGTCATGGGCCAGCTTTTCTGGTGATGATTGGCAAAGCTTTTTGTTGGGGTTGCAGATGCGGCTCGACTGAGGCTGTCTGATTATTGCTTTTGTTTTTGCTGCTAGGCTCCCCTCCTTCAGGCCCTCAAATCCAAATTCTCTCCCATTGTCTCCCTTCCTCTCCGCTTCATATTCTGGCTATTCAACTTTGATTCACATCTTAAACCTTGTTAGTATCAGTCCCTAACTCTGTGTTTATGTCCTATGGTCTGTGTTGTGCTGGTGGTGCATAGGGCTCTCAATCACAACAACTTCATGGGGTCTATCTCCACACTCACCTCCCTCAATGGCATGTGAGCCACCACTGCTTGCAGCCATGTGTCCAATCCAACTGCGTTGCATGTGTAAGTAATTCCTTGAACCTGATTTCTATCCTTTGCCCCACTGTAACATGTGGTGCAGCAGCTGGGTAGCATGCTGGCATTCTTGACTCCACTGCGTCTACTCACCTGTGCTCCCCTTCCTATGGCAACGCGCTTGCCTTGCATGCATGCAGCATCCTCAACAACAATCAGCTGAACGGCTCCATTCCGCCTGCCATCTTCAGCATGACCAATCTAGCTTCCCTGTGAGCTCAACTCAAGTGCCCTCAGAGCGCTCGGAGGTCTCCACTCCACTGGGTTTCCACTTCTCTTCTGCTCGCTCGCGGCTCTCCCTCATTCCGCGCTTTTCCACCAGCTATTCTTATCTTCCATGCATCTCAACGATCCAAGCTGTAGATATTTCTGCAACCATGGATATCACAATGTCTCTTTCACGTTATCCCCGCAGCTATCTTGCCAACAATGTCTGAGTGGCAGTCTGCCGGCTGCCATCAGTCGCCTGGAGAAACTCGAGCAGCTGTGAGCGCCTTTGCTGCCTGAACCTCACATTCCTCCCTGCCTCACGAGACTTGAGCTATGTGTGGAAAAGGCGGGTGGCAAAACCTTGGAATGTTTTGGAAAAAAACTTCAGCCCACTGTATGAGCCGTAGGTCTTCATGACCCTGGCGAAAAATAGCCCTATCCACCCATGCCGTTGCTTGACCCGGCCAGCAGTCTTGGCTGCCCAACCGTATGGGGTCTTGAGGCGAGATTGGGTGAGTTACGGAAGGTGTGATGGATGTCGTCCTTCCCTTCGCTGGTCCTGCAGTGGAGGAGGTGGCTTGTTATGCGGAAGCGGAGTATCTCTGTCTTGTCCAAGACAAGCAGTTGCTAGCTCCTGGGATGAGGCAGGTGCACTCAGATCAGAACGGCACAGCGGGTGCAAGCTGTGGCGGAAACAGGTGGAGGGAGTTGGACAAGGGAGGAGTAGTGAGACATTCACCCATGCATGGTCCAGTTGGATATAGGAGGCATAGCGTGCAAGGGGTTGATCAGCAGTACCCTACTTTCCTCCAAGAGTGGCATGGCAGTACACCATGTGCTCAACTCCCTGACTGGTTGATGAGCAGCCAGGAGTGGCCGTCATACGAGAAGGTTGCATATGGGATCATCAAGTCCGTGTGGCTGCATGGTGGCAGTTCCTGGACCGTGTGTGGGCGAAGGCCGTAGTAAAAATCAGCCTCTCTTTTGACCGTGTTAACGGCGCTGCTGATATCTACCTGAAGTGCTATGTATGACCAATCGCTCCTCCAAGCCATTGGTCGGACCCTTTCCTCCGGTTCCGTGAAGCCGAGGAGTCAAGACGCCATCGATAGATCTCGTGCCATGCGCATTGAGTTTGCTTGCAAGTGCGGTGTTTACGAGTGTTAACAGGTGCACTCCATCGCCTGGTGCACTTCATCGCCTGGTGCACTCCATAGCCTGGTGCACTCCATAGCCTGGTGCTGGTGCGCGAGGGCGGCATCACGTAGGTATTCGAAGAACATGCCGCTCGTTCCTGCACCACCAACGCCGTTTTGCAACTGGCAAGGAGGTGGCAAGGTTTCAGTGGATAATGCCTGGGAACCTAAGGGGCTGCTGGGTTTGGATCCACTCTGGGTGGATGTGGTGGAGCTGGGATGGCAAGAATGCAGATACAGAGCCAATGGGGCAGGGTTTTGGTAGCTTGGGGACCACCATTGAGGCTGTTCTGTTGTAGGCGAGCGAGCGCATGGCGGAAGGAAACCAGCGAGCGGGTGAGGACGGGCTTGTGGCGGCGCCAAGCGGCGAGGCTGCGTGAGCATGCGGGGCAGATTCCCCCGCCCCTCGGGCTGTTGGTGCACCCTCCTGCAGTGGCGCCGCCGTCTGAACGCCGCTTGAACCCCCTCCGCTCCGCACCTACTTCCGCAAGCGGCCATGGAGATGTGGTGTGGTGTGCTGCTCCAGGTGCAGGCCCACCCATTTTCCATGCTGGTTGCCAAAATTGGAGCAAATTCCTTGCTTCGTGTCATGCAGCAAGTGAGGCCAGCCATGCTGGTGGTTTACCCGCCACCGCAGCCCCAGCCCCTTCCTCCAGTACAGCCAACACTTGTCCAGCCCAGGGATCATGAGGCGCCTTGCTAGGGGGGGCAGCCGCAACAAGGACGGCGGGGGAAGAATTCACCGAGGTTCCCCTTGTCGGCACCGGTCAGGTGGTATATGCTTGACCTCCTGCCTGGCGAGTTGTTGAGCGGCTGAGTGGTGGCCGAGGCAGGTGGCCTTCTCTTTTCCCTCTACCACGCACGTTCCCCTATGTGGAGGTGGACGTGACCACAATATGCTAGAGAATGCCTAGGCAGCTGTGGGCAACTGGCCTGCACAGTGGTGCCACCACGCTAGGTGCATCATGAGTTGCAAGGGGCGGCCTCAGAACCGAAGGGGGAGCTGGGGTTGGGTGAGGAGGTGGAGGAGGTGATGGTATTTGCATTGAGCACATGGGCTGTTGGGTTCGTCCACGTTCAGCTGTCAATGTGGTCGACGGGTGCGTGTCAACACTCTGATTGTTGATCAAACAACGGTGCAGTTGCTGGAAAGGACAAGTGTGATGGTGGATGCTGAAGCCGGTGGCAGCAGCGTCAGCAAGGTGCCTTGGACTTGCAGTAGGCGCTTCATGATTTTTCCCTAAGAGATATCCCGTGTGAGCTTCTTAGTGTGTGTTGTCTCCGATGCTAATCTAGTCTTGTCGCCTCCTCGTGTGTGGCCAAAAGCTGTGCTATCAAGCGCCCACAGCCTTCGGCCGACGACGCAAGCTGTTGATTGCAATATCAAGACCAAACCTGAGTCATGGGCGCTGGAGGTATACCCCATAGGGCCGTAAGTACCTAGGGCAGATGGGAACACATGCAGAGGGCACGCAGGCAAAGTGTTAATTGCTTGCACTCTGTCACAAACCACTCATTACGACTTCTCTTGCTCTCAATTTCTCTCTTTGTCTGTGTCTTCTGTGTCTGTGTCTGCTCCTCCGTCTTTGTGCCTCTTTATGATATCCCTGTTTCTACTCCCACTCCGCCTTCTCTCTGCAGCTGGCTGAACAACAGCAGCATCGAGGGCACTCTGCCATCTGCCAGCTGCTCGCTACCCGAGCTATGGCGCATGTGAGTGGCTGTGGTGCATGTGAGTGGCTGTGGCGCATGTGAGTGGCTGTGGCACATGTGAGTGGCTGTGGCGTATGTGTGTGGCTGTGGCGCATGTGAGTTGCTATGGCGCATGTGAGTGGCTGTGACACATGTGAGTGGCTGTGGCGCAATTGAGTTGCTGTGGCGCATGTGAGTGGCTGTGGCGCATGTGAGTGGCTGTGGTGCATGTGAGTGGCTGTGGCGCATCGCATGACACACAACGTTTAATTAGCTCCTTCTCTTTTCACTGTAGGCTTGCACATGAAAGTGGAAGGTGAAGCTCTTGAATGTTCGACAGTACGAGGTGCACCACCTCTGAATCATAGGCTATGTGCCTTGACCAGCCCAGACAATGGTGCCACATGTTTCACATGTGCCCCAAGCAGAGCACTAGCATATTTATTGCACGGCATATTTACCAGCAATGTACGCATTGGGGAGACAACTGTTACCAGGAATGATGCTCATGTCCTGAATGGTAAGCATGGTGAAAATGGAAAAACGGTGTTGACATGAGAAGCAAGAAGAGGGCTGGCCCGCCAAGACTAGAGTCAAGTATATGTGACACATGCTATGTATGTGTCATAGATCGTAGGGCTAAGTTGCTATGCAAGGGTCATCCTTGCATGGTTGTGAGTCATGCAGCATGTCATGAACTGCAGTAGAGTGAAGAACGAGTGGCAAACACCACACACAGACTCATAGGGAGGGAGGTGGGGAAGTGTTGTGTGGAATCTAGTTTCTCGTTGTGTATGCATGTTGAAGTTAGCGAGTGTCTATTGCTCGTGCTGCTACTTTCTAGATCTTGCATTGATGAGGTGCAGCTGCGTTGTGTGCCGTCTGCTGTGTGTCGTGTGTTGTGTGCTGTGTGCCGTGTGCTGTATGCTGTGTGCTGTATGCCAAGTGTTGTGCGCTGTGTGCTGTGTCTCGTGTGCTGTGTGTCGTGCTCTGTGTGTTGTGTGCTGTGTGCTGTGTGCCGTGTGCCATGTGCTGTATGGTGTGTGCCATGTGCTGTTGTGCTCTGTGCTGTATGCTGTGCGCTGAGTGCTGTGTGCAGTGTGCAGGCAGCATGATGAGCAACAACTACCTCTATAGGCCTCTGCCAGAGTGCATATTCGACAAGTGTGTCAACCAAATGTGAGACAATCAGTTTGCTCACTCTTTACTCACTGCAGGTTCAAGCACGGTACTCCCACTCCCTCATGCACTTGTGCAGCTCACGTGTATGCAAGAAGCTGACCTTGTGGACATGCTCTTTTGATGGTTGGTAAATTTAAGGGAATTGGTTTTTGTGCTCACTTCAACATGGGCGTGAATACACCTGTTGACACTTCCCTGCTCCTCCTACTCCCCCCAGCAATGTGAGCGGCATCAGCCTGTACGGGCGCATCAACCGCACCTTCAAGAGCATTGTGGTGGATGGCGATACGCTCATCAACTTGGCTCACAACTTCTTCTTTGGCGATGCCCTGCTCCTCGCTACTGGCTGCCAGGTCTGCCCCACTCAGATCACCCACGGGCGACGGCACTATTGGGAAATGTGCCAGCAGCTTCACTGCGATGCGGGATCACTCGGTGGTGGGCGCAGGCAAGGAGGCGAGGGTGAGTGTGGCGGGCAACTACCTTACACTGAGTGCGGGCGCGGAGTGCTCAGCCAACGCCACCTAGCGCAGCCTGCCAGGCGTTCTGCAGCATCACGAACAACGGCCCGTGTGACAGCCATGGGCAGTGCGTGTCGCCTGCCCCCGCCTGTGTTAGAAGGAAATGCTGCCATGAGCAACAAAATGTCGGCGCTGAGATTTGAACTCGTGGCCTTCAATCTGTCCTGAAAGTGTTCCTGGACAGATTCAGGACAGTTTCTGCTAAGGCGCCGGTTATGGTGCACGCGAGGTTCGAACTAGAAACCTTTCGATTCAAGTGTCTCGAAAGTGTCCTGTCAGGACAGATTGGGGACAGTTTGAAGACAGTTCGGCGAAATCGATCTCGGGTCGCGTTCGGTTTGAAACTCGGAGTCGAGCACATTTCCGTGACGCCGTTGCTAGAGGGAAGGCACGACCTCACCGCGTGGGTCAGCGCCATCCAACCTCAGCTCCAGTGTGCTGATTTGTGGAAGTTTTGCAACGGGACAGCACCAAGCCCGGCTACAAACAACCCCATGCAACGAAGGGAGTATGCAAAGGGCCAAATGATTGCATTCATGGTGCTGAACCGCTGTGTTTCTCCACCCATCTGAGTGTCCATCTCTGGTTTCTCTCAGCAAGAGAAAGTCGGGCAGCTAGCATGGGCATGTATCTTGTCTATCTATCAAGCTCGTAATGCCCTCCACGCTTCCCTACTTCGGACCCAGCTAGCCTAGCTCAGGAAGGGAGATGATGAGACGGCGGAATCCTACTGCAATAGGACCCGCACCATCCGAGCAGAGCTGCTGACCACTGGACAGGAGGTCTACATGGCCACGTTCGCCCCCCACGTGTTGAAGGGCCTGCCACCGGAGTACGGGTTTCTTCACCGCAAGCTTAACATTTCCAGCCCTGACATGACGGTGGAACGTGTGTGCAACGAGGTGTTGATGGAGAGCAGACTCTCTCCATCAAACAGAGCTACAAGCAGATCACCAGCAATGCATCTGCTTTCTCGGGCACTTTCAACACCATCGTGGCTACAACGGGGGTCAACGGCAAGGAAGGAAAAGGAGGAAGGGAGCAGATGGACAAGAAGAAGGATGGCAAGAGGGAGAAGAAGCGAACCCCCTTCAAGGGGTGCTGCTACAACTGCCATGAGGAGGGGCACATGGCAGCCAAGTGCCCCAACAAGAAGAAGGATGCAATGCCCGCGGCAGCCGCGAATGTAGCTGAAGGAGACAGGAAGGGCGTGGCACTCACCGTCGCGTGTTTGGCTGCAAAGTTGCTGGCCGACGACAAGGACTTGTGGTTCCTTGACTCGGGATGCTCCCAACATATGACCTGCCACAAGGAGTGGTTCACGGTGATTCATGACCCATCTGCAACGAAATCCGTCAAAGGTTTTCATGGTTCAGTGCAGGAGGTCGCCGGCGCTGGTGAGGTTTTGCTGGATGGCACTACGGTTTGCGTGTGACCCTGCATGATGTCCTCTTTGTGCCAGGAATGAAGGCCAAATTGGTCTCCCCTGGGCAGCTCACGGACAGGGGAGCAAATCTGCGAACCGAAGAAGGTGTCAATCACATCGTGGCATCGGGAGGACACGTGGCTCCAACGGCCCGATACCGCCATCGTCTAATCTGCCTTTGCTTGAAACCGTGACCAGCAAGCAACGGCAGGATGGCTAGAGCGGCATGCAACAGCACAGCAGCTGCAGCGACATGCAATGGCACGGCGGTTGGAGTGGCATGCAACGACACAGTGGCTGCAGTGACATGCAACGGCATGACTAAGGCGGTTGCTGATGTGGCGTCAAGCAAGCCAGAAATGAAGGACGAAGCGGCCAGCCTCAAGACGTACGCGGTGGGCTCCAAGGCAACGCCCAACCTATGGCACGCTCGCCTTGGGCACGTCCACTTTGATGGTGTGAAGCGGACAGCCACGAGCAACGGCGTGTTAGGTATTGACCTGGAGAAAGGAGGTGAGGATATGCCGTGCACTTCCTGCCACGAAGCAAAGCTCACTCTCCAAACATTTCCGCTGCATGACGAGCGAGAGGAGCAGGTTCTTAGGCTGGTCCATATTCACGTATGCGGTCCATTCCAGACCCCAGCCATGGATGGAAGCAGGTAATACATTCTTTTCGTGGACCATGCCTCACGGTACACCTGGGGGAAGACATTGAAGCTGAAGAGCGACGCGCTTGCTGCCTTCAAGGAGTGGCTTCCCGAAGCTGAACGCCAGACCGGGATGACACTGAAGGTGTTGCGATCGGACTGGGGAGGGGAGTTTATGTCGAACGAGTTCTTGCTGCTACTGAAGCAACAAGGAATCCTGCATCAACTTTCCTGCCCCTCCACCCCCCAGCAGAAAGGTGTGGTTGGACGTCGCAACCGTACGGTAACTGAGGGCATGCGTGTGATGTTGGGGCACATGGGGGTGAAAGCACACTAGTGGCACTTCGCTTTCCAGCAGTTCTTGTGGGTGGTAATTCGTGTGCACCAGTCCACCCTGCCCCATGATGTGCTTCAAAGTCAAGCCCGATGTGTCCATGGTTCGTGTGTTTGGGTGCATGGTGCAATACCTCATCACTGAGCATGAGCGTGAGGGGAAGCTTGCAATCAAGACTCGTTGGGGCATGCATTTGGGCATGAGCATGGAAAGCAAAGGATGGCGTGTGGTGGATGTTGAGTCAAAGCGCATGGTCATCACCCGAGATGCACATTTCTATAAGCATATGTCACTTGAAAGGTGGCAGGAGTGGCGTGCATGTGTGGGTGAAGGGAGTGACTAGCCCACACCACCCTTTGTGTCTCTCCCATCTCTCTTTCCTGAGCCCCACGACCCTGAGAAGAATCTGCCGCCACCACGTACTATCATCGTGGTCCCGGTGCCGTCCGTGCAGGGGGGCGAGCAACACATTGATCGCTTGGTGGGCCCTGCGAGCAGCAAGGCACCCACGTCAGGGCCACCTCCAGGTCCTTCCTCAAGTGCTGATTCGGCGCCTGTGGGACCAGAAGATGGTCCCTTTGAGGACGGAGGTGACACGGCTGATCATGAGGAGGAAGGAGAGATGGCAGTGGATGAGCAGCCGTCAGTGGCCCATGAGCATGAGCCTTCACCTGCAGCTTCTCCCATCCAGCCCATTCCACATCCCCCACGTCGCTTTAGCAGGCCTAACAAGGGGGTGACACCTGTACGGTTTCAACCGTCAGCCATGACGGCACATGTTGCGGACGATGAGGACAACCCGTACGACATGGCGTACCTTGCTGAGGACGATTGCGACACAGACCGCGACGACGAAGTGGAGTACCTGGACGAGGATGAGGAGGAGGAAGGCGCTTGGGGAGGTGTCATCCTTGATCTGGCAGCAGCATTGACCGGACCTGAAGAGGAATGGTGGGCTGCTATGAAGGAGGAGATGGAGAGCCTTGATGAGCAAGGCACTTGGTCGTTGGCCGACCTACCCGAAGGCCGCAAAACAGTCGGCGTCAAGTGGCTGCTGAAGAAGAAGCTGCGGCCTGATGGCACTGTGGAGAAGTACAAGGCCAGGCTCGTGGCAAAAGGCTTCAGCCAGCGCTTCGGCATCGACTACGACGACACGTATGCTCCTGTTGGCAGCTACACCACCGTTCGCATGCTCCTCTCAATTGCAGCAGCTATGGACCTGGATTTGCTGCAGCATGATGTGAAGAATGCATTTCTTCACGGCACCATCGACCACGAGATCGACATGCAGCAGCCGCCTTACCCTACTTCACCGACGGTAGCAGCAAGGTGTGCCTCCTGCAAAAGAGCCTTTACGGACTCAAGCAGAGTCCCCTTCTGTGGTACAAGGAGTTGGACAAGGTGCTCCTTGTGGAGGGGTACAGGAAGAACCTTGTGGACCAGGCCCTATACTACAAGGATGGGGCGAGCGGGAAGCGAGTGTGGCTGCTAATCTACGTGGATAACCTGCTAGCGGCAAGTGAAGACAAGCAGCTGCTGCAGGACTTGAAGGAGCTGCTGGCCAAGGCGTTTAAGCTCCGTAGGGTGGAGCCAGTGGAGCACTACCTGGGGCTGCAGATTGTGCGCGACCACCCCAACAGGACACTCTTCCTGCACCAGAATGCATACGTGGCGAAGGTGCAGCAGCGGTTCTTCAAGGGGGCGCCACCGAAGAAGCAGTTGATCACTCCTCTCTCCTCTATCAGCTTTGCCAAAGCAGGATGCCGGGCAATTTGCCGACCAAACCATGACCGAGTACTTATCAATTCTCGGCATGGTGCAGTTTGCAGCCATGTCAACCCGTCCTTACCTCTCTTTTGTGTGCAGCCGCCTTGCAGCAGGTGCACACCTAAGGACGGATGCGCATTGGCATGAGCTCTTCCGCACACTCTCCTACTGGGCTGCCTCAAGGGAGGACCGGAAAGTTTGACCCTCGTGGGGTATTCAGATGCGGATGATGCGGGCGACAAGGAGAACCAGATTTCCACGGGAGGCTACCTCTTCAAGCTTGGCGGAGCTGCCGTTTCCTGGCAGGCCAAGAAGCTGCAGGGTGCAACCAAGCTTTCCTCCACCGAGAGCGAGCTTGTGGCTGCGGTGGAAGCGGGAAAGGAGGGACGCAAGCTGAGGTTCCTGCTGTGGGAGTTTTAACTACTCAAGAAGGGTGTTCCCACCACCCTGCACGTCGACAACATGTCTGCGGTGCAGCTCAGCCAGGCGGGCGGGCTGCAGGGGCGCATGAAGCATGAAGAAGTTGGAGCTGCAGCACATCCCCACGGCGGCGCAACCCGCGAATTTTTTCACGAAGCGGCTCGACAAGGCAGCCTTCAATCGTTGTTGTGCAACAGTGGGGCTGATCCAGCATGCTCCTCACAAGGGGGCGTGTTAGAAGGAAATGCTGCCATGAGCAACAAAATGCCGGCGCTGGAATCTGAACTCGTAACCTTCAATCTGTCTTGAAAGGACAGTTTCTGCTAAGGCGCTGGTTATGGTGCACGCGAGTTTCGAACTGGAAACCTTTCGACTCAAGTGTCCCAAAAGTGTCCTATCAGGACAGATTGGGGACTGTTTGGGGACAGTTTGGCGAAATCGATCGCAGGTTGCATTTGGTTTGAAACTCGGCAAAGAAGTGTCGAAGTCAACGAAATTTGCACGGGAGTTACAGTCGGTGGTCGACGGAGTTCTGGTCGCCGAAATTCTCGTCTACAGTATTCCAATCAATGGAATTCACCCGGCGAAATTCAAGGCTCGGAATTTCTCGTCGACGAAATTCAGCGCGCGACCTGGGTCGACACTTTCTTGTGTGCTTTGTTTTTGGATTGCGTCCTAGTATAAAACCAGAGAGCACAAACCTGAATATAAAACCAAGTCATTATCACTGCTATGTTTGTGTGTATCTCTGGCTGTAGTGGACCGTTTCCTGCAATCTTTGGTGCGTTGGAACCGTGCTTCCAAGTTCTATCAAGCTGTTAAAGTAGTGGAATTCTACAGCCTCCCCCTCCAACTTGACCTGCCCCTGCCGTGCCGGCTACTCGCCTCTCGACTCGCCCAACTGCTCCACCTGCACCACTGTCAACTCCACCACCACCACTGGTGAGCCTTTTTGCACTGACGCACTGACATGGTGGAAAGAGTACTTTTTATAGCTCTGCACAGTTGTCAACTGTACAGCAATCATTGGTATGCCTATCGCACTTGCACACTAACAAGGTGGTTAGACTCTGTTTTAGTGCAGGCTTACATCACCCGCTGCGTCTACTTTGTGTTGCATATCCGACCCATCTTGGTTGTTGTTTCCTCGCCCAGCTCTCCTGACCTCTCTCACCTAAACCCTCTTTACCCAACCCTAGCTTCCCAAACGCCAGCTTTCTGTTTGACATCAACCATTGCTTCTGTTATTTCTTCCTCCCTTCTTCCTCCCTCTTTTCTTCCTCCCTTCTTCCTCTGCAGTGTCCTCTCTCTCCACGGGCGCCATAGTTGGCATTGCGGTGGGCTGATTTGCTGGCTTCCTTCTGCTGGCTGCTGTGCTCTCAAGCTTGCTGTGGCGCTACGGACCAAGTGAGAACCCCCCAACCTCGCACCCATGCCGAGTCACTCTTGCACTCCTGCACAACTTTTCCACTGCTGCATCCCCGCCTCCATTCTTCCGCTCCTATCTCTCCCAACACCTCTCACTCGCCCCATGCTTCATCATGTGTGTTTTGTGTGTGTACATACAGGGAAGTGGCAGGGGCTGGAAGTGCGTAAGCAATACACACTGCAGCAAATGGTGAAGGCCACAAACAACTGGGCCAAGGAGAGCGAGGTGGGGAGGGGCGGCTTCGGCGTCGTGTACAAGGGGTACTCGCCACAGGGGCAGATGTGGGCCATCAAGCTATCCACTGTCATGACCAACGACTTTGAGAGAGAGGTGAGGCTCTTGTATGGCCTGTGTGAGAGAGGTGAGGCCCAAGCTAGGAGCAGCTGCAACATGCACTGCTGGTGCGACATCCTCACACACAGCAAGGAGCGAATCCGCCCCTGGAAACATAGCTGTGGGTTCACCGGGCGTACCCAAGACCTAAACCTCTCCTCTTTTGTCCTCTGAATGCATCATCTCCTGCAGGTGCGAGCCATGGCAACGCTCAACCATGTGAACCTGGTGCGGCTGCTGGGCTTCTGTGTGGATCAGAATGTGGAGACCGGAAAGCAGGAACAGATTATGGTTTAAGAGTTTGTGGGTAACAGGGACTTGCAGCATCACATCTTCAAGACCAAGAGCAAGTTATACCTACCTTCTTGAGTTATACCAAGAATGCTCCAACATTGAGTTACAATCTTTCCCAAGATTGGTAGGGTAGAATAACACACACACACACACATCCACACACACACACACTCACTCACTCTCACTCACACTCAATCATACGCATTTACAAACACACAGACACCACCCTCTTTGTTACATGGTCTAAAGCATCCCACTTTATTTGCACGTCCTTCTATTTTCTCTCTTTCTTTCAGACCCTCTCTCACTGCGGCAGCGGCTGCGCCTGGTGCAAGGAGCAGCAGAGGGCCTGGCGTATCTGCATGGGTTTGCGACGCCCATCATTCACCGCGACATCAAGCCCGCCAACATCCTTGTGACGACCGACATGCACGCCAAGGTGGCTGACTTTGGGCTGCTCAAGCGCCTCACTTACTGCGAGGGCGATGCCACCAGAGTGGCGGGCACTCCTGGCTATGTGGACCCGGATTACAACCGCACACACGTGGTCACCACCAAGAGCGACGTCTTCAGGTTGGATTGCTTCTGAAATAAATGCTTATGAAATAAATGCTTATGAACATCCCTGCCTTATACATTCTTGCAATTGCTCCATGTATATCTTCACCTGTGTCAACAATTGTGCATATTGTTATGCTTCTTGCCTGCTGGCAGCTTTGTCATCATGCTCTCGGAGCTGCTAACTGGCTCAACGCCGATTTGCTACTAGTCACACATCAGAGATTGGGTACGCGCATTGCAGACGAAGAATCACGAGATCATTTTTTTCTGCAATGGAGCAAAAGTATATTTCGCCTCGTGCCATTGTGATGCGTCCATTCACGGCAGGCAATCCAGAAGGTGGAGGGGTATGCACTGGATGAGCTCAATGACAGCAAGCTGGAAGCAAGCTAGGAGGCCATAGTGGCCTTTGCCGACAAAGTATAGAAGGCGGTGTTGGAAACAAGTAATTTAAGCGCTTCTGTCGTGTGATGAAACACTAAGTCATAAACGAACCGAAGCACAACAAAGCATCGGCGAGTCAACTATCGGAGGTTGACAAATGAAGTAACCGCTGGAGGTTACGCGAAGGTCAAAGGTCAGCGACCTTTGACTTGACAAATACAGCGCGATAGCAAGGACAAACAACTGACTCGATACAGAGCAGTTGCCCGAGTCGTCACTATATCGAGCCGCAACAGCAACAGTAAAACAGTTATTAGTTGTATCTCTTCATATTCCTTGTACTCTTATAAAAGCCTTGTACCTCTTTGTTTTAATCAATCTACTTTGCCCTCACATACCAGCGCAAGGTGGTTCAACACTCTTATTAAACGCTTCCGCAACTACAACATTCCTACCCAGAGTTTAGTCCTACAGAGATCCTAAGGGCTTTTCTCAGCCCAACATGGTATGAGAGCTATCAAGGCAAACTCAACTACTTCCAAGACACCTACAACATCAGAAGGCATGGCAACGCAGAAGGAGAGAAGCTCCTCTAAAGGCTCTCCTGGTACTACTCGTACTCCACCTCCTGCCTCTGGCCTACAGACAGAGGAGGGCACGGCAACAGGACCAGCAGCTAGGTCTACTAAACTCCCGCAAATCAAGCCGCGGGCTTCGACCCAAGCATGATGGAGAAGTTCTTCTCCTTCATGTCCTTCTACGAGCAGCATCAGCAAACGGCACATGCGCAGTCAAACAACAGCAACAACAACAACGACGTTACACCAATGAGCCTCGACGGCTCATCCTATGCGCGCGGAAACCAACAGCAACCTACCTTTGCTCCATACGAACCTTAGCGCGGGCCAACAGCCTTCACCTGGACAAGAAAAGACATTGGATGCACTTCAGGTTCAGCCGCAATTCGCGCACGTTCTGAAACTCCGAACATCAACACCTTTCGACGGGAAGGATTTCTATACCTGGTCCTTCGAGTTCGAGCTAATGATGGAAGGCGCGCAGATTCTTAGATTCTTCGACGGGTCCCTGCCATACCCAACACACGGAACGCAATACAACAAGCAGCAGTACACGTATCAGTCAATGATGGCTTACACGATCCTGCTGAGGAACGTAACTCCAAACCAGCAGCAGAACATTCGGTCTTATCGGGGATACGGCAACTCCGCCAAGCTCGCTTACAACCATTTGAAGAACCTGTATCAAGCAACAGACAGCGTCAATCAAAGTTGATTAATGGCACAGCTGACAACAGTCGAAATGAAACCAGGCAAAAAGGGAATGGCGTTTATCAGCCGCTGTCGCGAATCGCGCGACAAACTCTTTCGATGCGGAGGATCGATATCTGAGGAAGCCTTCGTCACAGTCGTTATCTCCGGCCTTGGTCCTCACTGGCGCTCCACTCGCGCCATACTCCGAGCTCACGGAAAAATCCCCGAAGCGGAACTCTGCGCAGAAATACACGCCGAACAACAATATATGGACCTGCACGAGGAAAGGCACAAGAAGAAAACGTCAGTACCTAAATTCGCTTTCCACACCCAAAGACGCTTCAACAACTCCAATCGACATAATCAAAAACACCAACAGCAGCACGTACCGCCATGCCTTCTGATGTTGTAGGTGTCTTGGAAGTAGTTGAGATTGCCTTGATAGCTCTCATACCATGTTGGGCTGAGAAAAGCCAGAATTCGGTGCACGCAACCTAGCTCGGTGCTATAACTATAATAAAATATAGGAAAGCACCTAGCCTAGGAAATCAAGCAATTCATGCATGCATATAATTATCCTATGCTAGAAATAGCATAATAAAGTAATGGCAAGCAAGCATAGCTGGCATAAGCCGTCGTACTCTCACACGTCCCCCCCTCAAAGCTGGGTGGCGTGAGAAACACCCTGCTTGACAAGATAGTCCTTGAGAGCACGGCGTGCGTTGCCCATATCAGCTTCTGCAACCCAACTGTCCTCAATGGGGTCATATCCCTTCCAGCGTATCAGGAACTCGAGGGCCTTGCCGCTGCGGCGCCGATGAGTGAGAACGCGCTCGATCTCGTACTCGGGTTCATCCTGTATGAGAACAGGAGGTGGTGGCGGTAGTTGCCGTCCCTGGAACTGTTGGTTGGGGTCCTTGTAGGGTTTCAGTAGCTGGACATGGAAAGCGTTGTGAAGCTCCCATGTATCTGGTAAGCGCAAGCGGAATGTAACTGGTGTCACCTGTGCCTCAACGAGAAAAGGACCACAGAAGCGAGGCCGGAGCTTGGATGGTAGGTGAGACAGGTTCAAGTTGTGTGTGTCAAGAAGCACCTGATCTCCGACTGCTACTGAGTGATCTCGTCGCTGATGATCGGCATACTGCTTCTGGGAGTTCTGCATTGTGGTGAGACGTCGCTGAGTCTTCTCCCATAGCTGCTGCATGGTAGTGACGAAGTCATGTGCGGCTTGGACGTGTGCCGGTGTGGTTGGCTGCTGTGGTGTGAGTGGTTCCCGTCCGTAACACAGGAAGAAAGGAGTTTTCCCTGTGGCCGCATGTGATGCGTTGTTGTAAGCGAACTCTAGGGTCGGTAACTGTGTGTCCCAGTGGCTGACGTCGTCCTTGCAAGCTGTGCGCAGTAACTGTTCAACCACTTGATTGAGTCGCTCTGTCTGTCCGTCAGTCTGGGGGTGGTATGCTGAAGACATTGCAAGCTTTGTCCCCAACAGTCCCATGAGCTCCTTCCAGAACTAACTGGTGAATTTTGGGTCTCTGTCTGAGATGAGCGTAGCGGGGATGCCGTGGATGGTGATGATGCGGTCGAAGAAGAGGCGCGCAATTGCTTCAGCTGTTGCCGTGGCGTTGGTTGGTATGAAGTGACCCATTTTGGAGAACTTGTCGATCACCACGAGTATAGCGTCATGCCCTCATGAAGTCGAAGGAAGTCCCGTGATGAAGTCGAGGCTAACGACCTGCCATGGCTGCTCCGGTACGGGTAGAGGCTGAAGTAACCCTGTTTTTTTCTGCTTGCTGCTCTTCATCTGCTGGCACGTGTCGCATGAGGTGACGAACTGCTGCACGTCTGCTGCCATCCCGGGCCAGTAATAATACTTTGCTATTCCCGCTAACGTCTTGTTGCTCCCGAAATGTCCCGCGTATGGTACGTCGGTAGCGGGGCGTAATTCGGTACCCAAATCTTTCCTGAACCCTTCCTTACACCTAAGTCTTTCTCCCACTGTAACAGCTTCTTGGTCTGTGCTGTAGCGATCTCTGCGTCCACGGAGTACCCATGTTGGAATAGACCCTTGAGTAGAGGGTTCATCCCGTCGAGCTGGATGCCTGCTACATGACCGGGGCGGCTCAACGCGTCTGCTTTGTTGTGTAGCCCCGGCTTGTAGACCATGTCGTAGTGGAAGTGAGTTTCCAAGAAGTCCACCCACCGCACCTGTCGTCGTGAGAGCGTTGGCTGCGACTTCAGGTATTTGAGATTGCAGTGGTCAGTATAGACTGTAGTCTTGGCTCCCTCTAGGTAACACCTCCACGCCTTGAAGGCTATGACTATCGCTAAGGCTTCCTTGTCATGGATGGGGTAGTTCAGTTCTGCTCCATGTAGCTTCTTACTGAGGTAGGGGATGGGCTGCAAATCGCGTCCGTGATCCTGCATCGGTACTGCTCCGACTGCTTGGTCACTAGCGTCTACTTCCACCACGTAGTCCTTGTCTGGGTCCGGTAGGATGAGTACTGGCGCTGTAGTCAGTGCTGTCTGTAGCTGCTCCATGGCTTGTTGATGAGGGGTATCCCATTTGTAGGGCGTATCCTTTTTCAGTAGGTCGGTCAGTGGCACAGCTATCTTAGCGTACTGCGGCACACACCTGTTGTAGTAGTTGGCGAAGCCTAGGAACTGCTGCAACTCCTTCACGTTCTCCGGAACTTTCCACTTCTTGACGGCTTCGATCTTCCGCGGGTCCACGTGTACGCCCTCGGCACTCACCATGTGCCCGAGAAACTGCACCTTCTTCAGTGCAAAGTCGCTCTTTGACAGCTTCACGTAGAACTTGTTTTTCCGCAGGATCTCGAACACCTTCCGCAGATGCTCCACGTGCTCCTTCATGTTCTTGGAGTAGATAAGAATGTCGTCCAGGTACACCACCACGCATTCGTCCAACAGGGGCCGTAAGATGTGATTCATCTCTGCCTGGAACGTTGCTGGTGCGTTGCAGAGTTCGAACGGCATCACCAAGTATTCGTAGGAGCCGTATCTAGTACGGAACGCCATCTTGTGGATCGAGTTGTCCGCCATCTTGATCTGCCAGTAACCCGACCGTAGGTCCAGCTTCGAAAAGACTGTTGCACCACGCAGTTGGTCCAGTAGGTCGTCTATGCGCGGTATGGGGTATTTGTTTTTAACTGTCTGTTTGTTCAGTGCGCGGTAGTCGATGCACATCCGTAAACTGCCGTCTGGCTTTGGAGTGAGGAGAACTGGTGCACCGTAGGGAGAGATGGATGGGCGGATCAGTTGTCTGTCCAGTAGATACTCTATCTCCTTCTTCATGTCTGTCAGCTCGGTCGGACTCAGTCGGTATGGTGCACGTGAGTCGGGTTTCGCACCTGGTTCCTCCACGATCTCGTGCTCGTGGGTGCGTGCTGGAGGTACGCCTGCGGGTAGGTCGTCGGGCATTATATCCTTGTACTGCTCCAAGACCTCCTCCTCTTCTGCTGCCATAACCAGTGCTAAGTAACCCATGTTACTCTCGTTCACTGTCCGTTCGAACCGTGCCAGTTTCGTTTCAGGAACGCTCCCTGTATCCGTCCAGCTTCGCAGCTCCACTCGTTTCCCATTGTTGTAGATGCACGTTTTCCGGTTGACCCAGTCGATCTCGGGGTTGAACCGCTTCAGAAAATCTCGCCCCGAGATGAAATCTAATCCCTTGATGTTCGTGATCGGCAACGTCGGCTTCCACCTCAACGCCCCTATCTGCAGCTGCAGTGTTGACTTGCCGTGGATGGGAAGCTTCGTACCGTCCACCATCGTTGCTGTAAATTGGGTTTCTTCTGAGGATTCTCCAATTTTCTCCAACGTCCCGCGGTCGCACACCGAGTGGGACGCACCACTGTCCACCAAGGCCTGGAGGCGACGCCCGTTGCAGATCACCTCGAGTACTAGTGGTTGCTGCTGCTCCGATTATCCGTAGATGGTATCGCTTATAGGATCGTAGGGTACGTCGAATATGTTATCCCTAGGTCCTGCGCTCGAAGATGCAGCTTCAGTATCAGTTTTCAACTGAGAAAGGTTAGAAGGATTTATCCGAGGCCGATTCGGCTTCTCTTGGGCCTGGAACCTTCCACTAAGCCTTTGCAGCTGTGTAGGCTTCATCTGTGGGGAACAGGGAGCCTTTAAACAGTGCTGCTGGGAGAGAATATTAACTCCTCGGAACGCTCGACCCGTATTAGCGCTCTGGAGTAGGGTCCCCATAATACCCGGTACCGGTTTAATTTATGACTCTCCCTTAATAAAGGCTTGAAACCCACGAGAAGTAATATTCTTACTTGTCGGGGTATACGGCTGGAGTTTCCCGGTCGGTGCAGGGTCTTGTTTCGCGGATCCTCCATTAGTCTCGGCGATTTCCCCTGGTGCCGGCTGGTCGTGACGTTTTAAATTTGCGCCACCATATTCTCCTTTTTTCGCCCTCTCCGAAGTTGCCACGTTGTCCGTTTTCTGCTTCGGGGGTGCCGCACTGTTCATGTCCTTCAGCTCCGCACACCTTCTCTTCATTTTCCAACACGCCAAGATACGATGTCCTGTAGCGCCGCAAATTTTCACGTCTCATTATTTGCTAGCCGCTGCTCCACATCGCCCTCGTCGTTCTCCATCGGGTCGGCAGTCGTGGGTGGTGCCAATCGCTCCATGCCACTAGTTGGCTTGTTGCGTCGTGTTCCGTAGTAGCTACTGTTCAACGTGTCGAACTGTTCGATCAGTGCTGCCGGAAACTGCGCCCACGTCCCCTCGCATTGGACTATTCTGTTGTTGATCCACTCTAGAGCTGGGCCTCGTAACAGTGTTGCTGCGAGCCGTATGCGCATTGCGTCTTTTGTCGGGGTCGTGCATCCAACGGCTTCGAAGTAAATTTCGAGTTCAGCTACAAATCGACGAACGTCCTTGTTTTTTACTGTAGGATCGAACGCCTCCGGCTGCCTCGGCTTCACTGCTTCGAGGTTAACTGTAGCTGCTGCCGTTGTCGCATGTAAAATTGTCGGTGTTGCCGCTGCTGCTGCTGCTACTGTTGTCGCTGCTGCTGTGGCGGTTGCCGACTGGTTCGCAAGGAGTTTTTCGAGTCGTGGGAGCGCCGCATGTATTTGCTTATGCTCAGCACGTAACTCCGCGATTTTCTGTACTGAAATTTCTCCTTTTCCCTCCATTTGGCGATTTACAGGAAGATGCGCGACGAAAATAATCGAATTCTAGGTGCTGGTCGACTTTCTGCGAGTCAAGTTGACTATAGGATCGACGAGCGCGAATTCTGTAGGTCGCGTAAATCTCCCCTGGGCGAAATTCGCGTCCGATCTTGGCCGTTGAGGAGAAAATCAATCCGACGCTCCAAATTCCAACTTTTTTGGGCGAAATTCTCTGGGCCGTTGAGATGAAACTCGATCGAATGGTCGAAACTCCAACCTTTCCACCAGTAAATCTGAGGGGTGTTCGAAAACCGAATCGAGGGGGACTTAGAAAAATTGCGCGGAACTGGTTTTACATACCCGTATCGGCGCTTTCGTCGTCGCCCCCGCGGTTTTTTAAAGGCCGGAACTAAGCGGTTGAAGACCTCGCGTGAAAACCCGCTCTGATTACCAAGTGTGAGGATCTAGGAGTGAGCTCAGAAAAGAGAATGTGAATTGAATGAATTCAATGAATCACCTGGGTACAACACGAGGCTATATATAGGCTCGACACAAGGCCCCGTAACCAGGTGTTACGCGAAGGTTCCGCGGGTCGCGAAGCGTCCCGAACAGATCCTTCCCGAATTCGGTAGAAGGCAATTCGGTGGCAACCGAAAAGCCAGAATTCGGTGCAAGCAACCTAGCTCGGTGCTATAACTATAATAAAATATAGAAAAGCACGTAGCCTAGGAAATCAAGCAATTCATGCATGCACATAATTATCATATGCTAGAAATAGCATAATAAAGTAAAGGCAAGCAAGCATAGCTGGCATAAGCCGTCGTACTCTCACAGAGAACATCAACTTCAACGCGAAGTTGTCATCACCGTCGCCAACAACCAAAACCTGCGCACACGACGACAAGGCGTAGTTCAACTTCAGTCACGGGAGACGAACGTTATACTGCAAATGTCGATGGTTTTAATAGCAGAAGGACTCGGCTACAACTTACTGAGCGGCAGTCAGCTGATGGCGAAAGGCATCCACCTCGAAGCAGACTGCACCACTCAAGAGTTCAAGTTGTATCACGGGAGAGGCGGACTCTACATCGGGAAGGCGGTATTGAAGAATAACGTCTTCGTCCTCGACTTCGTTCTAGATCTAGGCACCGCCGACAGCGACGGAATCGATACCTTCACCTCCTGGACACACCCGCCGGATCTTGACCCTGACTTCAGCCCCGGCAGATTTTGGTACTCACACACCATACCTGAAACAGAAAGAACGAGAGCATTAGCAACAATTCAATCGGCAGCAGCAGAGACAACATCGGCAACAGCAGAGACAACATCGGCAGCAGCAGAGACAACTTCGGCAGTAGCAGAAACAACATCGGCAGCAGCAGAGACAACATCGGCACCAATCGCTGGCCCTTCAACGGCACCGGTCTTCATCGACAACACACCACCAACTCCCGCGCAGCAGCTAAATCCAACTCCTCGGGAAGTCCATCGAAGCGCAAACTTCACCGCAGGCTTCTACTCCAACTCCGACCTGTACAGACGTTCACCTGGACATCGCGCCACTGAAGGAACCTGGCACGCAAGAATGGGACATCCAAGCAACACGACGTTAAATAACACGATAAGAGCAGGCGTGCTCGACAAGGATTCACTACTCTTAACCGATGGCAGAGAACTCCAACGAGTCCGCGGAACATGCTTCACCTACCACGAAGCTGACTTACCGCATCAACCATTCGTCTCGCATCACAACCCGAGCGCACCAGCATACGCACCTCTGGAGAAAGTCTACAGTGACATACTGTACAACCGCGAACCTGGACAAGGAGCATAAAACTATGTTATCACATTCATCGATGCCGCCACACGCTACGTCTGGCACCTCAACCTTCCGAGCCGCGACATGGCCTTCGAAGCCTTCGTCGCATGGTTTCCAGTAGCAGAACGGGAATCGGGAGTAAAGCCGAAAAGCTTCTAGTCAGACGGAGGAGGAGAATATGCGTCACAGAGGTTCAAGCAGTATCTAGCAGAAAGGGGGATCAAGCGGCTCATCTCTCTTCCCTACGCCCATCAACAGCAGGGTGTAGCAGAAAGAATGAACAGAACCCTCGAGAACACCATGCGCAAGCTGCTACGCGGCATTCACCTACCCAACCACCAGTGGCCCGAGGCAATGGGCCACGCCGTGATGCTGCACAACTTGCTCTCGTCATCCTCACTCCCGAACAACGCATCACCGCATCTGCTGTGGACAGGAAAATTGGGCAGCACCAGAATGTTGCGAGTTTTGGCTGCATGGTACAGTACCGACCCCCATCTGCACGAGCCGGCCGATTCTCCCAACACGACAGTGGGGACTACACCTGGGCATCGAAAAACATTACAACGCATGGAAGATTTTCGACATCAACACAAAAGAATCAGTGGCAGCACGTGATGTCATTTTCTACGAAAACCTCACTCTTCCGACATACCTTGCCAACGTGGAAGAAGGAAACCCAGACCTTTCGGGCGGATTTCTTGGCACCCGAGCCTTCGCCTCGGTAGAGGAAGAAGCTGACTGGGACGAGCAGATCGTGGACAGAGCCTCGGAGGAAGCCGGACCTCTCCCATACTGCTCCGTTGACGTACCAATGGACGACGAAGATCCCCGCGAAAGCATCAGCGCCGAAGTTTATTATCACTTCGCCGACAACGGTTACGTTACACTTGCAAGAGTCAACACCAACGAAGCACAGCGCGTAGGACCCAACTTTGTACCCGATCCTGAAGCGGGAGACGAAGCAGTCTATCCCGAGGACACAACTCTTCCCCACTACACACAGAGCGGACTCCAGATACTTGGCCTCGTCACCGCGGTACACGACACGGCGATTCCTAAGGAGCCTGCCACAGTTCAGCAGGCTCTGTGGGGGGAGCATAGGGAAAAATGGCGCAAAGCCATGGACAGGGAGCTGAATCGCTGGAAGAACGGAACACCTAGAAAATCGTTCCCATCGGCGTGGCACGCAACAAAACGATACTCACCGGAAAATGGGTTTTCGTGTGAAAACAAAGGCAGACGGCACCATCGACAAATTTAAGGCGCGCTGGGTTGTACGCGGTTTCGACCAAGAGCACGGACGCGATTTCACCGAGACGTTCGCACCGGTCAGCCGCTATACTTCGCTGCGAATTCTCCTCGCGATCGCCGCCATGAAGAAGAAGAAACTACGGCAAATTGACGTCGCCAATGCCTTTCTCTACGCACCTGTTGACGCCGAAATCTTCGTCGAGCTACCACACGGATCAAACGGAGATCCTAACCAAGTCTGTCAGCTGCTAAAGTCTCTGTACGGCATTAAACATGCCCCGAGACTGTGGCAACAGTACCTGCACGCTAGACTCATCCGCATCGGCTTTTGCCAGCTACCGCACGACCAGGACATGTACCGACTCACAAAGGGCACCAACTACATCTTACTGATCGTCTATGTAGATGACCTACTCTACATTGGCTCGACCGACGGCGTCACTACCTGGTTCAAAGGGGAGCTGCAGCATGATCTTACTCTCACAGTGTCATCGACCGTCACGCAATACCTCGGCCTCAACATTCAGGAAGAAGAAAGCGCAATCTACCTTAGCGCCGTGAAATACGCCGACACTATCGCCAAACGCTTCGGACTCACCCCGACCGCCATCTCCACGCCATACCGCTACACCACCGGAAGTCACAAGGAAGGCTCCGCTCCGCTCAAGCCCGCAGGCATACGCGACTACCAGAGAAAGCTGGGATGCCTCCTCTTCGCAGCTGTTACCTGTCGTCCGGATCTATCATACTCTGCAAGTCAACTCACCACCTACCTCAAGAAACCTGAAGCGGAACACATGGCGGAGCTTGACCGCGCTCTTCACTACCTTGTCAGCACCCCGACGATCGGCCTAACCTACCACAAGACCGGAACTACAACACCTAAGCTAATTGGCTACGTCGACGCTGATCACGCCGGCGACTCTGACAACAGGCGCTCGCGCACCGGCTACATCTACCGACTTAAGCCTATCAGGCCCATCTCTTGGCAGTCGAGCAAGCAGGAGCTAATTGCTCTCTCCTCGGCTGAAGCAGAATACATTTTTCTCTGTTCAGCCACCAAGTAAGGACGGTACCTTCGCGAACTGCTGGAAGAAGTGAAGCTAGCCCAGTTACCCAGCTTCTCCCTGTTCTGCGACAACCAGTCTGCAATCCGCATAGCCAACAAGAACGGATTTGCAAACAGAACGGAACACATCGCCCTGCGATATTTCTTCGTGAAGGACGAGATCGAGAAGGGGAGACTTGAGCTGTCCTACTGTCCCACGTCTGAGATGGCAGCTGATTACTTGACCAAGAAGCTCGGAAAACAGAAGTTCGAGTACTGCATGCTGCTGACTGGGCAAGGCCATGTCACCAGCAGCGACACTCCAGAAGCGAAGGGGAGTGTTGGAAACAAGTAATTTAAGCGCTTCTGTCGTGTGACAAAACACTAAGTCATAAACGAAGCGAAGCACAACGAAGCATCGGCGAGTCAACTATCGGAGGTTGACAAATGAAGTAACCGCTGGAGGTTACGCGAAGGTCAAAGGTCAGCGACCTTTGACTTGACAGATACAGCGCGACACCAAGGACAAACAACTGACTCGATACAGAGCAGTTGCCCAAGTCGTCACTATATCGAGCCGCAACAGCAACAGTAAAACAGTTATTAGTTGTATCTCTTCATATTCCTTGTACTCTTATAAAAGCCTTGTACCTCTTTGTTTTAATCAATCTACTTTGCCCTCACATACCAGCGCAAGGTGGTTCAACACTCTTATTAAACGCTTCCGCAAATACAACATTCCTACCCAGAGTTTAGTCCTGCAAAGATCCTAAGGGCTTTTCTCAGCCCAACAGGCGGAAGGGGGGGGGGGAGTGTGGGATGATGCTTTCCTGGGACTCCATAATAGAGGGTATGTTATCACGCGTTTCGCCGATAAACACCTCTAGCCACATAAGCCCCCCGCGGGGGATTTTCAGCGGGCTTTGTAAACGGGGGATAACGGTAAGGCCGTGATGCATGCTGCGTGTTTGCTCAAAGTCCAAACATTGACCATTTTTTGCCGTTCAACTTGAAATCACCGTTATTTGCCATAAAATACCGTACAGCACCCCTCACAGAGATTTGCCCCCGATGCAGCACACCCTTACACCCGTAGTGCATGCACCAATTAAACAAATGCGCCTGTTTTAGAAAGGATCACAGTAAGACACAATCACATTGTACCAGGACAGGACATTAGCACATTATCAAGAATAGAATTTATGGTAACTATAGCAGAATCTCTCTAAATGACATCTGCCAATCATCACACGAACTCTGATGACTGTATATACCGGTAGTTAGGTATTACCTAGGTACACATATGGACTTGCTACCTACAGTACCCGAGCAACTCTTGCCATTGTATTCTGCAAACAGGGCATCACTTGTGAATCTACCTGTAACAAGCACTCTTGAACATGAATCGTTGATGTTGACCTTCTTGCATTTGCCTTTTTTGCAAATGACGCTTGCTGTAAATGACCAATACTCTGCCCTTAAACAAATCTGGCACAAAAGGAGACGCGAATGTCAAAGGTGAAAAGTGAACCATGACAATAATGCAGATAAGCAGAGAAAAAACATTGAAAATCTTGACAGGGAATGGGCTGTTAGCAAATACAGTAGTGCCAAAACTGGTAATCCCCAAGTTCCAACAAGTTTGGCCCTATGAAGAACTCATGTACCAGGGATTACCATTGCCGCCCGCATTGCACTCCCTCCTCTCCCTCCCTTCACATCCCCACTTCAGCTTCTCTACTCTGCCAACCAACCTTGTAGCCCCTTCCCCTAGCTCCCGTGTTTTGTCCAGAAACTAATCCGCACATTCCAATCCTTACCTGCACTTTCATGTTGCCAGGGATGGTGCTGGAGCAAGTGAGGCCGGGATTGTTGCGGTACAGGTCAGCCTAGTTCCTTCCAGTGACAGCCCCACCCGGCTCCTTGGCGGTTCTTCGAAGCAGCACCTCACACGTATCGCTCGTTGTCAGTGTGTCGTATCTCAGACACTCAGGAACCGTGTAGGCGAAAGCAGAGCTGCGCTCGACGCACACTGACTGGCCCGCATTGAGGCCCGACAAAGAGTTGAGGCCGAGGTTGAGATTAACAAGGTCTTCGAAGCTCAAGCCGAGCTGGCTGGTGACGTATGAACAGGTGTCGCCCTGGGAAGTTGGACAATGGAGAGAGCACATCTTGAGTGCGTGTGGTGCTGCCTACAATGGGATGTAAGTTGGCTAGGCAAGCTGGTAAGGTCATATCCTAGCCAAGTGTCAAGAAGTTGGTGTCATGACACCAACTCATTCTACGCACGCGAATACTCCAAAAATAACGCTAGACCAATAGCATTGGCCAAGCATTATTTTTGGACCAATCGCGTGCGTAGAATGAGTTGGTGTCATGATACCAACTTCTTGTCACTTGGCTGGGATACGACCTAAGACCACGGTAAGGTGAAATGAAAACGGCACCACCCCGTCTCACGTTGAGGGCGTAGAAGAAAGCAGTGCAGGGGATGTTAGGAGCACCATCCAACTTAAGGACACTGTGCCTTTAACCAATGGCTGGTTGCAATCTATCTCCTGCATTGTGGAACACTTGCATGAAGAAGTGGCGTGAGTGCGAGCTTGTAGTCACATTCCCTTGCTCACCAATACAAAGCATAAGCGATGTTTGAGATTAAAAAAAAAAAGAGGTGTGGCGCAATGAAGTATCATCAGAACCAGATCGGCGTGCCCAACAAAACCTTAGCCGTGTAGGTATTCACTCACAAACTTAATTCTTACCGTATTGATGTTGCTGAATTGTTCCAATGGTATGCCAACAAGTGCATTTACATCCGAGCACTGCCAGTTGTCTCCAGTAACAGTCATGCTGGTGGTTGTAGAATTCGCTGTAGAACGTGAATAGAGAGAGAAGAAGGCATGGAGGAAAGAAAAGGAGAGGAGTAAGGTTGGGTTGGGGAGAAGAGGTCCCATTTCTAACGACTCAGACCAATGAAACATTACCCGGATCACAGGTGGGGAAGCCGTAGACTGGGACTCTCTCAATGTAGTTGGGAGGGCAGATGCAGGAGTAGGAGTCCTTGAGATCGTTGATGCATGTGCCCACATAACAGGGGTTTTTGAAGTACGACCCACACACATCCACTGCCACAGTGGCATCAGGGTGATGTACATTCCATGGATTGGAGACAGCAGGTAAGATTGAGCAACGAGGGACATAGGGACAAGCAAGGCATAAGGATAGGACATGTGAGAAAAATACAAGGATACAGCAAGGGTTATCATGCCATGTAACATCACGAGCTCGGCCTGCAGGGCCCGCTCGGCTCATTCTATACCTCACAGCATCTCCTGGTGCGTCATTGGCACTTCTAACAACTAACCACTTCATGATCCTGCTTATTGGCCATGAACAGTGGTATGAAAATGACCGTAGAGAACTATAGGTATTAAAGTATAAAACTAGAAATTGGGCGATAGGGAATCAGCCTAGGAGTCAGCCCAGGAGGTCAAAATTGCTGATTCCTAACATCGAATTCCAGCTTGCATGATTCTGGTCGCGCAGGTTCCGCATCGAACATTTCGTCAAACCGGGCTGGATATGTACATGCGTATGTTCGAGCCATGCTTCACTGGGCAAAAAAAGGCCGTGTTCGGTTCGACTGTGTTGGAGTTGGAGCTCCAACTGTGTTTTTTAAAGTAGAACAACAAAATATGAGACCCAAGTCTCACAGGTTTCTGGTTCAAAACGAACCGGAGAAGGCGACGAACCGGGGGCCCAGTTTTTGTTATTGACAAACCGGCCGGAACGACAAACCGGTTCCTTTAGAAACTCGAACCGGTTCGTTACGGAAAAAAAAACCTCGGTTCGGTTTGAACCAAATCAAACTGCAATTCATTTTGGTGCTCATATCTTTTTTACGGTAAAATCTTGGAAAGAAAACCATGTTTTTTTGCAGCTTGATTCACACTAATTCTTTTCCTTGGCCTCGGTTTCTCCTCTGTTCTCTCCCTTTCCTCCCCCCCCCCCCCCCCCCCCACCCCCCCATCCCCCCCGGACCCACTTGACCCCTCTTCCTCATTTCTTCTTCCCTCCTGTCCACTTACCACCACCCTATTGTTCATGGTCCTTTGCGACCTTAGGCTAGACCAATTGCTAGACATACATGACAATTCCAGGGGACTCTGTATTTTTTGTAGGCCCGATTCAGTGCCTACTGGAATCTGGTCAATCCCCTGTTGTGCCTGGCAACTGAGGGCGCGAGTTGTACATTTTTATCAAGGAGAGGCCTATAGTAGAAGTGCCAAGTTGCATGGCACTTTTGGGTCCGTCATATTTCCTAGCCATTAACATTTCCACTTTCACATCTCATACTTGCGTTGCATTAGCAGTGACATCCTCTCGATCCCTCTCATCCTATGTGTGGATGACACCTTGGAGGAGGTGTGATTGATTCCCTTGCAGAAACACTTGCCTCCCTCTCCTCACTCACATCTCCCACCCGTCTATTGCCTACATATAGTTGTCTGCTCTGCACACATTTTAAAGACATGAACCAATTTCCGCTGTTATTTATTGCATGGATAATTCGTGCTTGATATTACAGAAACTTAGATCAAGATCAGCTAACTGGTTCGTTTCCTTCTTGCATCAGCAATCTGACAAAACTACGTACGCTGTAAGATACTTGCTTTGTTGCGTTCAGCATCTTCTAATCTCCTCTTCAACTCGACTTCCTGTGCTGTGCCCATACTCGATATTAGGTCCGAGCCAAGCTGGCTCGTACCATCCACAACGAGCCGGGAGGTTGATGAGCTGAGCCTGCAGTTTACTCAGCTCGTGGCTCATCTCATTGAGGCGAGCCGGCAAGGGAGGGGGGGGGCTAGGCTCGCCGACGAGCTGAGCCGGCTCGTCAAATGACTGCGAATGCGCACGGCGTTTTAGGGCAGAAACTATAAATTTTACTCCAACTGAGTGCTGAAAACAGAAATGGCGAGAAGCCTGGACACAAGTCGTGTTCGTGCTCTGTGTGTTGGAGAATTTCTGGCTGGTGGTTAGGTTTCCTAGATAGTAAGGAGTGAAGTATACATGGGCACAGGACGAGTCGAGTTTAACTTGACTTGCTTTTGCGAATTTCGATTACTAATCGACAGAGTTAAGAGAAACTCGTCGAGTTTTTTCCCTGAACCACCAGCAGAACATTGAGTGTAGATAGGGTAGGTACTAACGACAACAATGAACTCGGTTAAATTAAGAAATAATGATTACAAGAAATTACAATGTTGACATTTGTACCACACTCTGTGGGGTCAAATGCCATGGGCATACGAGCCAAGTTTCCACTCCGCTCGTTTTACGTACTCAAAAAGCTCGAGTTACATATAACACGGCTAGTCAAGTTGAGTTGCACTTGCGAGTAAAAAGAAAGAAAGAAAGAAAGAAAGAAAGAAAGAAATCACACTTGAAAATGTGTGCCTTTTTTTTCGAGTTTTTTACAACTCGTGCGGCATTTAACCCTCCTGATCGGCGCAGATCTGCCACTGCGTGGAATATGGGGGCATCTTGGTGTTTGCTGTGGAGTGGAGTAAGTGGGGTTCCCAGAGAGATGCTCTTCCCCCTCCTCTTCCCAACCTCGCCCTCGGCTAGTGGTCCCCCAATTTCCGGCCTCTTTCTCCCCCCGTCCCTTTTCATGCACTTACCACCTCCACCCCCGTGCTGTAAGGCCTCCTCTGCTATCCCCTGTCCCTCGCCCACCCCCTCCCCACCCTCGGGCTCCAAGCCTTCCATCTCATGGTCTTCATCTCCCCCCCCTTCCGCACTACCTCCATGGCCATGAGTGTCGGGTCGCCTGTCTTGCTCACTGTCATCCCCGCTCCCCCCCTCCTTGTCTTCCCCTTCGTCCTCATCCTTCTCCTCCTCGTTTAAGTTGCAGAAGACGTTCAGGGCATCTTGCATCCTGCGTCCAGATGCAGTGTCTGGATGCAGGAGGCCCGCGAAGACGCAAGACGCAAGGGGGAAAAAAATCTGGGCAGGCCGGAAAAAAATATGGGGGAAAAAAGTCAAGACCTAAGAAGAGATTGCCTTAAATGTTAGCTACGTCCATATCCCCCCCCCTCCCCATGCCCCATAGAAGGTTTTTTTGGCTGTCCGTACTTTTTTTTGTGTGCCCGGGCTTGCGTCTAACCTAGGCATGGGCATTTGGCCCGGACGGGTCGGGTCAGGAATGCTGAGAATGTCGACCCGCCCGAGTCGGGTCGGGTATACCCGGACGGGTCGGGTCGACCCGTGACCCGTCACTGTGATTAAGGAACGGGTATCAGCGACCCGCCGGGTCAGGTTGACCAGTCCCGTCCGGGTCGCGTACCCAGTAAAATGACAGGGGGACTCTACCCGCTCTTTGATTAGGGTACACCTTGGAGAGGGGGAAGAACATCAGTTGGTTTTGATGTTTTGTGTTCCTTGACATCCAGATCTAGTCCAGTCTCTAGACTAGATCAAGCTAGTTACTCTGCACTACACCTACCAAGCCTCCTACAGTCTTCACTTCAATGTTAGCACTAATTTGAACTGTATATTCAGGTTAGGCATAGGCGCGCCCGACATTTTGCCTCGTCGCGCGACCAGGGGCACAGCAGCGTGATCGCGGCGCCGCATTAGCGTGATCGCGTCCCCGCATTAGTGCAGCAACATTGCGCATGCGATCGCATCCAAATGACAATGTAGCAATTCTAACCTATTCCCCATACCCTGCATACTCTGTAGCATATTTTGACCCGACCCGACCCAACCCGTGCTATAACCGACCCGGGTACGGGTCACAAATACCCGTTCCAACGGGGCGGGTCGGGTCACCAAAACAGAGTCAAACTCGACCCGCAATCCCGACCCGACCCGACCCGTTACTGTAACGGGTCACCCTAGACGGGACGGGTCGGGCCAGATGCCCATGCCTAGTCCAACCCAGCGTCTAGACGCCAGCGTCTAAGACGCTAGACGCGTCTTCCGCAACTTAGCTCCTCGTCCTCCTCCCTGCTATCATTGTCAACAGTGGTAGTAGTCGTGCGCCCCGCTGGCATGGATTAAAAACCCCAACGAAACAAGCCGCGGGTGTCGCGGGCCCGCCCCCCACACCACCCTGCAGAGGTTGTGCTGGAGTTGAGGGCGCAGTGCACCGCCGCGACCACCTACCACTCCACCTACTGCTGGTGGTTGCGAAGCCATAAGCCAACAAGCCTAAACCCTAGCCCACCTTAAGCTAAACACGAATTGCGATTTTCTGCTGTCTAGGGGCGTGAATAAAGCTTGTTGCCGTAAATGATGGAGTCGCCTAGGATTTCATGTAGGTTTCCCTAAAACGAGGTTCCTGGTGATGGGTTCCTGCTCAATTCTACCCTTAACTGCACAACCTAGCACCATCCTTAGTCTAGGCTGAGAAAGAGGTAAATTACGCTGAGGGAAATTTGTGTTGAGAAAAGTGTTGATTTGTGGCCCTGTTGGTCCTGCTAAAAAATGAGTTCAAACTGAATGTCCTGTCAACCTAAAAAGGTGGTCGCGGGACTTTCGCGACGAACACATTTGTGTTCGTCACATGTGTTTATCGACTTCAGAGACGAACGCGAACATGTTCGTTGCACCGCGGCCTCGGCCTGCAGCGACATAAACAAAAACCTGTTCGACCCAAACACAAAGGGCAAAAAAAAAACCTTGCTTGCCATGGTGCTCAAGCCTAGCTGTCTTAGCGGTTGCAATCACTCAGATAGGACAGGAGTAAGGTACAGAAGCATGGTTTTTGTAACAGTCCGCTCTTGGTGGTCGTTCGTGTTCGGTCTTACAAAATAGATCACCGCATTTTCTTACGCAACTTTGGTCAGTAAGGAGACCATTGTTCTTGTTAGCAAAACTTGCCAGAAATGGCTAACAATTGTGAGTTTAAGTTGATGGACTAGTAATCCGTCTATTGCTCACCTTCACCATCATTTTGGTCCCAGGGGTTGGTGCTCCCCCTTGTTGGTGCCAAGCCCACGAGCTGGTGACCAGCTCAACGAGCCAGCTTGGCTCGAGCCTGATGAGCTGAGATTCTGCGGCTTTTATCGAGCCATTGGCTCTTCTGCTCATGCCTACCTTATAGTGATGCCTCCTCTATCGTTCAGTGTTCTCCTCTTCATGTTATTAGTGTCCATGCGAACTGAGCCGTAGTAAGCAATAAAAAAATCTGATAAACCCAAAGCAACTGACAGAAAAGAGGTAAGAACCCCGATCCCCAACTGTGGCATGAAAAACTTTTGTGGGTTGGATTTCAAGCTGGGCACGAATTCCGGCAGGCTGCAAACGTGGCAAGGAAAGGGCTTGTGCATTGATTTCTCTGCTGCTCCACACCTGAATGTAAAACAACGAAGAACTGATGCGAAAATGGACGGCAACCCTTGTTGAGATAAGTCAGAACCATCAGTTGGTTCTTGCAGCAATGACTCTTGAGTGTACCTTGTCTATTTTTATCACTTTCCCTCAAGGTGCAAAAGAACGTCCTTTTTTTTTCTTCTTTTTTCTTTCTTTCTCAAGATTTGTCCGTGAAATACGGTATCGTAAAATTGGCCGTAGAAAACAACCATAAAACACGACCATAAAACAAATCATTTGGGTCGAAAAATAGCGTCGTTTTTTTCAGTGAAATTTTTGAAAATGCTGGTGAATTTTTGTGAGTAGAACGAGGGGGATGTTAGAAGTGCTGCTAACGCACCAGGAGATTCAGTGAAGTGTTTTACTATCAAATCACCTAGTTCCTACTGCTGATAGTACCACGATAGTTGAAACAACTCTTCTCGGGGTCACCTCCAAGGGTCCTTGGGTGCCTGACCGAAGTCAGCCCCTATTCAAGGGTCTGAGTTTGTCGAAAAAGAATCTCAGTAGCGTAGAACTGCAGCAGCGGAAGTCCTATGTTGCGGCGTAGTCAGAGAATCCTTGATAGTTAGAGTATAAACTTGATAGTCGCGTGGGAGAATGCTTGATAGGCAAAGTGTTTTTCATAAACAAGAGCATACATTTTATATAATCTCTAGGCTATTGCTAGTGCTAACTATCTAACACCTCTAGACAATTCCTATTGTTAACGCAGTGCAAGCATTTCGCATTTCGCTAAAAATATTTTGTAACTTGGCGGGTTGGCGATTCGCCAACGAGGCATTTCGAAAATGATCGCGCCAAGACTTATTTTGACGACCACGATTCGGGAGGGAAACTTCGCGCCATATTAGTAACGGCTCGGATCGGTCTGTTCAAACGGTGTTCAAAAGGGTCGAGCTCGAAACTCCACCAGCGAGCTGAGTTGGCAGAAAACGTCTCGCTCAAAACGCACAAGCAGGTGTGCTCGTGCTTTGTGTTCTGTGCAGCTGCCGTGTCAGCAGTTCAGTGTACGCGAACAAGCTGCTCGAGCGGTGCCCAATCATCTCGCTTGAACAATCGCATTCTGAACAGCATTGTTCCGAACAGCAGTGTCCCGAACCGTAGCGTTCTGAATAGCAGAGTTCCGAACAGTTGCGTTCCGAACAGCAGTGTTCCGAACAGAAGCATTCTGAACAGCAGAGTTCCGAACAGTTGTGTTGTCAGATTTATATGACATAGCTAATGTAGGCTATAGTGGGGTAGCACATATAGGGTACAGTTTTCTAGGGTTTGCATTTGTACCCAACTTTCCCTTAGTCAATCCATTCTTGTTCAGTTTCTCATGGTATCGAGCAGGTTCCCCTGTGGGAACTGTTCCTAGGGCCCACCACCTTTTTATTCCCTGCCCGGAGCGCGCTCTACACTGCCCGAGTCGCGCTCCCCTCTCTCGACCCTGTCGCGCCGCCTTAGCGGCCCCGTCGCGTCGCGCTTGCGGCCCCGTCGCGTCGCCCTTGCGACCCCTTCACGTCGCGCCGCCCTAGCGGCCGCGTCGCGCCGCCCTCGCGGCCCCGATCCGCCGCCCTCGCGGCTCCGTCGCGTCGCGCCGCCCTCGCGGCCCTTTCAAGCTGCCCTCGCGACCCCCCCCCCCTCCTAGCCGCCCTAGCGGCCCAGTCGCCTACCCCTGCGGCCCCGGCGCCGCCCTTCCCTACCTCGGCGCCGCCTCTACTGGCCCCGTCGCCTACCCCTGCGGCCCCGGAGCTGCCCTTCCCGGCCCCGGCGCCGCCGCTACTGGCCCCGACGCCGCTCCACCCGGCCCCGACGCCGCTCCACCCGGGTACCGAGCCGCTGTACCGCCGAGCCGCCCGAGCCGCCCGAGCCGCCGAGTCGCCGAGCCGCAGTCGCTGCCGAGCCGCCGTACTGCCGAGCCGCCGAGCCGCCGAACCGCCCGAGCCGCCCTGTCCGGTAAGAGCAGCGCCTCTGTCACTGCACTGCCCTTACCTACTGTTCGCGCTGCTAGTCTACTGCTGTCATGGCTACCCCTAGTGTCCTTGCTTTTGACACTGAGGGTCGGGCCATTGACTTTGACGTCTGGGTAGATGACCTGCAGCTTTTCCTACAGTGTGATAGGGCAGACGGTCTCTCCCTCTTTGACCTCACCTCTGGTGCCTCTCCTGCCCCTGCTGCTGATGCCGACGCCACTGTTCGCTCACAGTGGGCCACACGCGATGCTGCTGCACGTCTTGCTGTGCGTCGCCACCTGCCTACCTCTGAGCGTGCGCACTTTAGCCAGTACAAGAGTGCTCAGACCTTGTACGATGCTGTAGTTGCGCGCTACTCCTCCCCTGCCACTGCTGCACTGAGCCGCCTCATGCTACCGTACCTCTTCCCTGACCTTGCTGCCTTTCCCACAGTCGCTGACCTCATTACGCACCTCCGCACTAGTGACACTCGCTACCGCGCTGCGCTTCCTGCTGAGTTCTGCGCCAAGAACCCCCCCCCCATGTACATCACCCTCTACTACATAGTCACCCGGCTCCCTGACTCCCTTCGCGTAGTCAGGGACCGCTTCCTCTCAGTTTGCCCCACCACTCTCACCGTTGACCTCCTCAAGAAGGCCCTCCTAGCAGCAGAGAAGAGCATAGTCGCTGTAGGAGCCTCTCGTGGTGACCCTCGCACCCCCGTCTTTGAGGGGTGTTCCCCCTCCCCCCTTTTGCCCTCTGTTGCCTCTGCTGCTGCGGCCGACCTCGTTGGTTTCGAGTCGGTCGGCGCTGCGTCTGCTCCGAGCGGGAGACGCCGCACCGGCAAGGGCAAAGAGGGCAAGGGTGCTGGAGGGGCTGGCGGGGGTGGCGGAGGTGGCGGTGGAGGCAGTGGAGGGGGTGGGGGTGGTGGTGGGAGTGGTGGCGGGGGTGGAGGTGTCGGTGGCGGCAGTGGAGGCGGAGGCGGCGGCGGCAGTGGCGGTGGGAGCGGAGGTGGCGGAGGTGGCGGCGGTGGAGGAGGCGGCGGCGGAGGAGGTGGAGCTGGTCGGGGTGGCGCTGCGCAGAGGGTCGGCTCCGGTGGTGGTCAGCGCGAGCAGCAGCAGTAGCAGCAGCAGCAGAAGCAGCGCACTCGTGACATCCCCCCCCCTCAGCAGCTCCGTGAGTGGTACGCTGCACGCTAGCGGGGTTGGGGTACTGGTCCGTGCACCTACGTCCTACGCACCGGCGACCGCGTGGGTGAGCAGTGCGGGGGTGCGCACTCCACCCAGCGCTGCTTTGGCCGCCTGACGGACGCTTGGCGTCACCAGTTCCCTGACGCCACTGAGATCCCCCGCTGGGGCGAGCTGTCTCGGGCGGGTGTAGCTGTCTTTGACCTTGACTTTGATGCTATTCTTGCTGCCATGTATGCTGTGACTATTAGTGATGAGGGTGACTGTTACCGGTGTTTTCCGCCCGACCCGGGCATTGAGACTGCTGCTCTAGGTACTGGTGAGGCTGCTGCTCTAGGTGCTAGCGAGGCTGCTGCTCTAGGTGCTCGTGCGTCTGCTCCCTCAGGGGCTGGTGAGTCTGCTCTCTCAGGTACTGCGTCGGCTTCGGCCTCCCACACCTTCATCCTTGACTCGGAGGCTTCTCGCTCCTTCTTTCGAGACCGCACCACACTCACGCCGCTTGGCTGACCAGTTGCAGTCTCTCTGGAAGACCCCTCTGGGGGTCCTGTCCTTGCTCACTTCTCCACTGTCCTCCCGTGTCCGGCGGCCCCCTCTGGCACCCTGTCTGGTCTTTACCTCCCCTCGTTCTCTACGAACTTGGTGAGTGGTGCTGACCTACAGGATGCGGGGGTTCACCACTTCACTCCTGCGAGTCAGCGGGTGACCCACTGCACGGACGCTCGGACAGGCCGACACCTGGCCACGTTTACACGTCGGCCGGGGTCGAGCCTGTACACATTGATCACTGCGTCTCCTCCAGTCACTGCGTCTGGTCAGGTAGCTGCGTCGGGTCAGGTGTTTGCTGCAGCGTCCAGGTCTGGTCCTGAGTCTGCCCCCTGTTCGTGTCGCCTCCTGTCTCACGAGACTCTCCTCTGGCACCACCGCCTTGGTCACCCCTCCCTGCTTCGTCTCCGAGGCATGGCCTCCCGTGTCCTTGTCTCTGGTCTTCCCCGGTCCCTCCCTCCCCTTCCTCCAGGGCCCGGCCCTACCTGCGTTCCTTGTGTCGAGGGGCGGCAGCGGGCTGCCCCTCACTCCTCCCAGTTTCCTCCGACAGAGGCCCCGCTGCAGACACTTCACATAGACGTGTGGGGCCCGGCCCGCGTCCGTGGACAGGGTCACGAGCGCTACTTCCTGCTGGTGGTTGACGACTACTCGCGTTACACCACAGTCTTCCCCTTGCGCAGCAAGGGTGATGTCACTGAGGTGTTGATCGACTGGATCCGCGCAGCTCGTCTCCAGCTCAGGCAGAGCTTCGGCTCGGACTTTCCTGTTCGGCGTCTGCACTCTGACAGAGGTGGAGAGTTCTCCTCTGGCCTTCTGCGAGCCTACTGTCGTGCACGAGGCATCCGCCAGACCTTCACGCTTCCGGACTCTCCACAGCAAAATGGGATTGCTGAGCGCCGCATTGGCATGGTCATGGACGTTGCCCGTACGTCCATGATGCATGCGGCTGCCCCCCATTTTCTGTGGCCGTTTGCGGTTCGGTACGCGGCGCATCAGATCAACCTTCACCCCAGGGTCTCCATGCCGGAGACCTCCCCAGATTTGCTGTGGACGGGGAAGGTTGGCGATGCGTCTGCGTTCCGTGTCTGGGGATCTCGGGCGTTTGTCCGCGACTTGTCTGCGGACAAGCTGTCCCCTCGTGCTGCTCCTTGCGTCTTCCTTGGCTTCCCCCCTGACGCGCCAGGGTGGCAGTTCTACCACCCCACCTCTCGCCGTGTTCTGTCCTCCCAGGTCGTCACGTTTGACGAGTCGGTCCCCTAAAACCGCCTCTTCCCCTACCGCACTCCGTCCCTCCCCCCGCCACCGCTCTTCCTTGTGCCAGGTCCCCCCCCGGTAGACCCCCTCCCCCCTCAGGGTCCTGCCCCTTCAGGTGTGTCCCAGGTAGACGCAGTTGAGCCTGTCGAGGTTACTGGTGACTCTGGTGCTGCTGAGGGTGCTGAGCCTGGGGGTGCTGACTCTGGGGGTGCTGAGCCTGAGGGTGCTACTACTGGGGGTGCTGAGCCTGGGGGTGCTACTACTGGGGGTGCTGAGCCTGGGGGTGCTACGCCTGGGGGTGCTGAGCCTGGGGGTGCTACGCCTGGAGGTGCTGAGCCTGGGGGTGCGGAGAATGAGGGAGCTGGGCCTGCTCGTGTGGTGTCTGGCGGTGCTGAGCCTAGAGGATCTCCGGGTGCTTCGTCTCGGCGGGAGCCACTCTCTCCACAGGAGCTGCGCGAGTGGTTTGCCCGGCGCTGGAGGCGTGCTGCTGGAGCTGGAGGTTCTTCGGCTGCTGAGGGTGCTGGTGCCTTGGGTCCCGGAGGTGCTCGTACTGGGAGTACTGGAGCTGCTGGGCCTGCGGGTACGACTGGAGCTGGAGCTGCTGAGGGTGTTGGCGCTGAGGCTACTGCTGTCGGTCCTGGAGGCGGTCCTGCTGGGGGTGCTCCTGGTGCTGCTGGAGGTACTGGAGCTCGAGGTGCTGCTGGCGCTGGTGCTGCCGCTGGGGGTACTGGTGCTGTCCCTGGTGTGTCTGGAGTCGCCGCGCGACCTCGGCCGTACTTCGTTCCGCTCCTTCAGCAGGTTCTTGGTCTCCCGCCTTCTACTGGTCCTCCTCCTCCCTTAGAGTGTCCACAGCCTGTCCCGTCACAGTTACAGTTACAGCCGGCCTCCCCACTGCCCGCTCCTTCTCCCTACACTGGTCCTACTGGAGGTCTTGCTGAGCGTCGTGAGCCTGCGTCTCGCCCTGCGTCGCCTGTCCGTCCTGCTCGCACTAGTGGTCGTGGTTCGCGTCAGCGTCCTCCTCCTGTCCCTGGCACGCACCGGATGTCTCTGCGTCCGTCCACTGCTCCTCTCCGTGCCCCTTTACCTTCTCCTCCTGAGTCCTCTCTTCCTGCTCTTCCCGACCCGGAGTCGGACTCTCTTCGTGCTGCCAGTCCTACTGTCACAAGTCTCCTTGCTCCTTCCTTTGAGTCCACTGCTGCGTCTGCCCTAGTTGCTGAGCTCGTCGACTTTGCTGCTCGCTGTCGTCTAGACTACGCTGCTAGTCTTGTCGATGAGTCTGAGTCTGTCTGTCCTCCGTCCGTCGGGGGTGAGTGTGCCCTTGGCACGGACGTCCTTGAGGACAGGCAGGAGGAGTTCCAGTGTTTGGCTGCTGCTTCATCTCATCTTGTGTCCGTACTGCTTACCCCTGAGGGAGACCCGGATGCACTTGACATCCCGACTCCGCGCTCTTACGCCGAGGCGATAGAGGGTCCCTACTCCTCTCAGTGGCAGGCAGCTATGGACACAGAGATGGCTTCCTAGAAGTCCACGGGCACCTACGTTGACGAGGTTCCCCCGCCTGGGGCGAACATCGTCACTGGCATGTGGATTTTCAGGGTGAAGCGGCCGCCGGGTTCTCCGCCTGTCTTCAAGGCGCGTTACGTGGCTCGTGGCTTCAGTCAGCGGCAGGGAGTTGACTACTTTCAAACCTTCTCTCCCACCCCGAAGATGACCACTCTTCGGGTACTGCTGCACATAGCTGCTCACCGCGACTACGAGCTGCACTCTCTTGACTTCAGCACTGCTTTCTTGCAGGGCAGCCTGCATGAGGAGATCTGGCTGCGTCGCCCACCTGGATTCACTGGGTCTTTTTCTCCTGGCACCCACTGGAGCCTCCGGCGGCCAGTCTACGGTCTCCGCTAGGCACCGCGTGAGTGGCACGACACACTGATGACTACACTTGCAGCTCTTGGGTTTGCTCCCTCTACTACCGAACCGTCGCTGTTTCTGCGCACTGACACTTCGTTGCCGCCGTTCTGCATCCTCGTGTACGTCGACGACTTGGTCTTCGCCACAGCTGACTGCTGGACTCGCCCACGTGAAGTCCGAGCTGCAGAAGAGACACACGTGCACAGACGTGGGTGAATTGCGCAGCTACCTTGGCTTGCAGATCACCCGGGACAGAGCACGCCGCACCATTACCCTGACTCAGTCACACATGGTGCAGCAGGTCCTTCAGCGCTTCGGCTTCACGTACTCCTCGCCTCAGGCCACTCCTCTGCCTACTCGCCACTCGCTCTCAGCTCTGCCTTCGGATGAGTCCGTAGAGTCGAGTGGCCCGTACCCAGAGCTTGTTGGCTGCCTCATGTACCTGATGACCTGCACACGACCTGACCTTGCATACCCTCTTAGCATTCTCGCACGCTATGTTGCTCCTGGGAGACACAGACCGGAGCACATGGCTGCAGCGAAGAGGGTGTTGCGCTACTTGTGCAGTACGTCGGGCATGGGGCTTGTGCTTGGAGGGCAGAGTCCAGTGGTCCTCACTGGGCACGCAGACGCTTCTTAGGCTGACGACCAGGCTACGCAGCGGTCGTCACAGGGTTACACCTTCAGCCTTGATTCCGGCTCTGTTTCGTGGCGGGCTACCCGCTCGTCTTCTGTTCTCGGCTCCAGTTGTGAGGCTGAGATCTACGCCGGGGCCATGGCTGCACAGGAGCTTCGCTGGCTCACCTACCTGCTGACTGACCTCGGAGAGCAGCCTCTTTCTCCTCCAGTGCTGTACGTAGACAACAAGGCCATGCTGGCCTTGTGTCGAGAGCAGAGACTGGAGCACAGAACGAAGCACATTGCTCTTCGCTACTTCCTTGCTCGTGAGCTACAGCAACGTGGTCAGCTGTGGCTTGCGTACGTGGCCTCTGAGGCCAACACTGCTGATATCTTCACCAAGGCACTTGCGCCTTGTGATCATCAGCGCTTCTGTACTCAGCTGGGTCTTGTGCCTACCTTGCCTCACTTGCTCACCCCTTGACCTTGTTTGTACTGTTGCATATATATACACACCTGCTCTTGCTTGTCTAGCCTTATATATATATGTAATCCTGCATGTGAACTGGCCTTGTGGCCTTGAACTTGTGCTCGGAATGTGTGGTGACTTTGTGATCCACCCTGAGCTTGCTTTGCTTTGCTTGACTGGTCTTGTGACCCCTTGTTCTCCCCCACTTTGCCTATGGGGGTGTGTCAGATTTATATGACATAGCTACTGTAGGCTATAGGGGGGTAGCACATATAGGGTACAGTTTTCTAGGGTTTGCATTTGTACCCAACTTTCCCTTAGTCAATCCATTCTCGTTCAGTTTCTCATGTGTTCCGAACAACAGTGTTCCGAACAATCATCAACTCGCCGCGTGAGCAGATTTCGCCGTTGTCATTGGCCGAATCGGATTTTGAACTCCGAACTGTCGTTTTTTAGCAGAATCGACTGCTCTCATTGGTCGAAGTAAAACTAAGCGTTTGAACCCTCGGTTGTAAGAGACTCGCTTCATCACTTCAGCTGCCGCGTGGAATAGTGTTGTTCACCCCCCCAGGAAAATCGGCTGATTGAAATAGAGAAATTTAATTCTGTGTTAACAGAGTGTTCTCTTGCTTGCAACGGCATCTTTGTAGTTTGAGCGCTCTTGTTTTTTTGGTCCTACAAGAGCACATTTTTTTGTGAGAATGAGAACGAGAATGAATGAACTATGAATGAAGTGAGTACATATAGCAAACCCTAATTGGGTTGTACCCCCTATGGGATACCCCACTATAGCCTACACAACAGCATAAGCTATATATATGTTCTGACACACCCCCATAGGCAAAGTGGGGGAGAACAAGGGGTCACAAGACCAGTCACGCAAAGAACAGCAAGCTCAGGGTGGATCACAAAGTCACCACACAGTCCGAGCACAACGACAAGGCCACAAGGCCAGTTCACATGCAGGAGTGCACATATATATATAGAGCTAGACAAGCAAGAGCAGGTATATATATGTGACAGTACAAGCAAGGTCAAGAGGAGAGCAAGTGAGGCAAGACAGGTACAAGACCCAGCTGAGTGCAGAAGCGCTGATGGTCACAAGGCGGAAGTGCCTTGGTGAACACATCAGCAGTGTTGGCCTCAGAGGCCACGTACGCAAGTCGCAACTGACCACGCTGCTGCAGCTCACGAGCAAGAAAGTAACGGAGAGCAATGTGCTTCGTTCTGTGCTCCAAGCGCTGCTCTCGACACAAGGCCAGCATGGCCTTGTTGTCTACGTACAGCACTGGAGGAGAACGAGGCGGCTCTCCAAGGTCAGTCAGCAGGTAGGTGAGCCAGCGAAGCTCCTGTGCAGCCATGGCCCCGGCGTAGATCTCAGCCTCACAACTGGAGCCGAGAACAGAGGACGAGCGAGTAGCCCGCCACGAGACAGAGCCGGAACCAAGACTGAAGGTGTAACCCTGCGACGACCGCTGCGTAGCCTGGTCGTCAGCCCAAGAAGCGTCCGCGTGCCCAGTGAGCACCACTGGACTCCGCCCTCCAAGCACTAGCCCCATGCCCGACGTACTACACAAGTAGCGCAACACCCTCTTCGCTACAGCCATGTGCTCTGGTCGGTGTCTCCGAGGAGCAACATAGCGTGCAAGAATGCTAAGAGGGTATGCAAGGTCAGGTCGTGTGCAGGTCATCAGGTACATGAGGCAACCAACAAGCTCTGGGTATGGGCCACTCGACTCTACGAACTCATCCGAAGGCAGAGCTGAGAGCGAGTGGCGAGTAGGCAGAGGAGTGGCCTGAGGCGAGGAGTACGTGAAGCCGAAGCGCTGAAGGACCTGCTGCACCATGTGTGACTGAGTCAAGGTAATGGTGCGGCGTGCTCTGTCCCGAGTGATCTGCAAGCCAAGGTAGCTGCGCAGTTCACCCAGGTCTGTGCACGTGTGTCTCTTCTGCAGCTCGGACTTCACGTAGGCTAGTCCAGCAGTGTCAGCTGTGGCAAAGACCAAGTCGTCGACGTACACGAGGATGTAGAACGGCGGCAAAGAAGTGTCGGTGCGCAGAAACAACGACGGGTCAGCAGTAGAGGGAGCAAACCCAAGAGCCGCAAGCGTAGTCCTCAGTGTGTCGTGCCACTCACGCGGTGCCTGGCGGAGACCGTAGACTGGCCGTCGGAGGCTCCACTGGGTGCCAGGAGGGAAAGTCCCAGTGAAGCCAGGTGGACGGCGCAGCCAGATCTCCTCGTGCAGGCTACCCTGCAAGAAAGCAGTGCTGAAGTCAAGAGAGTGGAGCTCGTAGTCGCGCTGAGCGGCTATGTGCAGCAGCACCCGAAGAGTGGTCATCTTCGGGGTGGGAGAGAAGGTCTGAAAGTAGTCAACTCCCTGCCGCTGACTGAAGCCACGAGCGACGTACCGCGCCTTGAAGACAGGTGGAGAGCCCGGCGGCCGCTTCACCCTGAAGATCCACATGCCACTGACGATGTTCGCCCCAGGAGGGGGAACCGCGTCAACGTAGGTGCCTGTGGACTTCCAGGACGCCATCTCTGCATCCATAGCTGCCTGCCACTGAGAGGAGTAGGGACCCTCTACGGCCTCCGCGTAAGAGCGCGGAGTCGGGATGTCTAGTGCATCCGGGTCTCCCTCAGGGGCAAGTAGTACGGACGCGAGACGAGGTGAAGCAGCAGCCAAACACTGGAACTCCTCCTGCCTGTCCTCAAGGACGTCCGTGCCAAGAGCACACTCACCCCCGACGGACGGAGGACAGACAGACGCAGACTCAGCAACAAGACCGGCAGCGTAGTCTAGACGACAGCGAGCAGCAAAGTCGACGAGCTCAGCAACAAGAGCAGACGCAGCAGTGGACTCAAAAGAGGGGTCAGTGACGACAGTAGCAAGGAGACGTGTGACAGTAGGACTGGCAGCACGAAGAGAGTCGGACTCTGGGTCGGTAAGTGCAGGAAGAGAGGACTCAGGAGGAGAAGGCAAAGGGGCACGCAGAGGAGCAGTGGACGGACGCAAAGACATCCGGTGCGTGCCAGGGACAGGAGGAGGACGCTGACGCGAACCGCGACCACTAGCGCGAGCAGCACGAACAGGCGACGCAGGACGAGACGCAGGCTCACGACGCTCAGCAAGACCTCCAGTGGGACCAGTGTAAGGAGAGGGAGCAGGAAGTGGGGAGGCGGGCTCTAACAGGGACTGTGACTGAACAGGCGGTGGACACGCTGCAGGAGGAGAAAGACCAAGAACCTGCTGTAGGAGTGGAACGAAGTACGGCCGAGGCTGCGCGGCGACTCCAGACACAGCAGGGACAGCACCCTCAGCAGCAGCACCAGCGCCAACAGCACCTCCAGGGGCAGGACCTCCAGCAGCACCAGCAGCACCAACACCCGCAGCAGCTCCAGCTCCAGGCGGACCCGAAGGCCCAGCAGCTCCGGGACCAGCGGCACAAGTACCCTCAGCAGTCGAAGGAGCTCCGGCTCCAGCAGTACGTCTCCAGCGGCGAGCAAACCACTCGCGCAGCTCCTGTGGAGAGAGGGGCTCCCGCCGAGGCGAAGCACCCGGAGAACCGCCAGGTCCCGCACCGCCAGACGCCACAAGGGGAGGTCCAGTGGCCGCAGGCTCCGCAGCTCCAGGCTCAGCAGCTCCAGACGCAGCACCCCCTGGCTCAGCACCCCCAGTCGCAGCACCCCCAGGCTCAGCACCCCCAGACTCCGCACCCCCAGGCTCAGCACCCCCAGTCGCAGCACCCCCAGGCTCAGCACCCCCAGACTCCGCACCCCCAGGCTCAGCACCCCCACGCGTAGCACCCCCAGAGTCAGCACCCCCAGGCTCAGCACCCGCAGCAGGACCATAGTCACCAGCAACCTCGACCGGCTCGACTGCGTCTACCTGGGACACACCTGAAGGGGCAGGACCCTGAGGGGGAAGGGGGTCTACCGGGGGGGGACCTGGCACAAGGAAGTGCGGTGGCGGGGGGAGGGAAGGAGTGCGGTAGGGGAAGAGGCGGTAGAAGGGGACTGACTCGTCGAACGTGACGTCCTGGGAGGACAGAACACGACGAGAGGAGGGGTGGTAGAACTGCCACCCTGGGGCGTCAGCGGGGAAGCCGAGGAAGACACAGGGAGCAGCACGAGAGGACAGCTTGTCCGCAGACAAGTCGCGGACAAACGCCCGAGATCCCCAGACACGGAACGCAGACGCATCGCCGACCTTCCCCGTCCACAGCAGAGCTGGGGAGGTCTCCGGTCGGGAGACCCTGGGGTGAAGGTTGATCTGATGCGCCGCGTACCGAACCGCAAACGGCCACAGAAAATGGGGGGCAGCCGCATGCATCATGGACGTACGAGCGACGTCCATGACCATGCCAATGCGGCGCTCAGCAATCCCATTTTGCTGTGGAGAGTCCGGAAGCGTAAAGGTCTGGCGGATGCCTCGTGCACGACAGTAGGCTCGCAGAAGGCCAGAGGAGAACTCTCCACCTCGGTCAGAGTGCAGATGCAGAACAGGAAAGTCCGAGCCGAAGCTCCTCCTGAGCTGGAGACGAGCTGCGCGGATCCAGTCGATCAACACCTCAGTGACATCACCCTTGCTGCGCAAGGGGAAGACTGTGGTGTAACGCGAGTAGTCGTCAACCACCAGCAGGAAGTAGCGCTCGTGACCCTGCCCACGGACGCGGGCCGGGCCCCACACGTCCATGTGAAGCGTCTGCAGAGGAGCCTCTGTCGGGGGAAACTGGGAGGAGTGAGGGGCAGCCCGGAGCCGCCCCTCGACACAGGGGACACAGGAAGTTCCGGGTCCCGAAGGAAGGGGAGGGAGAGACCGGGGAAGACCAGAGACAAGGACACGGGAAGCCATGCCCCGAAGACGAGGCAAGGAGGGGTGGCCAAGACGGTGGTGCCACAGGAGAGTCTCCTGAGACAGGCGGCGACACGAGCAGGGGGCAGACTCAGGACCAGACCTGGACGCAGCAGCAAACACCTGACCCGACGCAGCTACCTGGCCAGACGCAGGGACAGGAGGAGACTCAGTGGTCAGGGTGTAGAGACTCGACCCCGGCCGACGCGAAAACGTGGCCAGGTGTCGGCCTGTGCGGGTGTCCGAGCAGTGGGTCACCCGCTGACTCGCAGGAGTAAACTGGTGAACCCCCGCATCCTGCAGGTCAGCACCACTCACCAAGTTCGTCGAGAACGAGGGGAGGTACAGACCAGACAAGGTGCCCGAGGGGGCAGCCGGACACGGGAGGACAGTGGAGAAGTGAGAGAGGACAGGACCCCCAGAGGGGTCAGCCAGGGAGACTGCAACCGGCCGGCCAAGCGGCGTGAGTGTGGTGCGGTCTCGAAAGAAGGAGCGAGAAGCCCCTGAGTCAAGCGTGAAGGTGAGGGAGGCCGAAGCCGACGCAGTACCTGAGAGCGCAGCCTCACCAGTACCTGAGAGTGCAGACGCACTGGCACCTAGAGCAGCAGCCGCAGAAGTACCTGGCGCAGCAGTACCAATGCCCGGGTCGGGCGGGAAACACCGGTAACAGTCACCCTCCTCACTAATAGTCACAGCATACATGGCAGCAAGGATAGCATCAAAGTCAAGATCAAAGATAGCTACGCCAGCCCTAGACAGCTCTCCCCAACGGGGAATCTCACTAGCCTCGGGGAACTGCTGACGCCAAGCGTCCGTCAGGCGGCCAAAGCAGCGCTGGGTGGGGTGGGCACCCCCACACTGCTCACCCGCGCGGTCGCCGGAACGAAGGACGTAGGTGCACGGACCAAAAACCCCACCCCGCTGACGCTGCGTGTACCACTCACGGAGCTGCTGGGGCGGGGGGATGTCCCGCGAACGCTGCTGCTGCTGCTGCTGCTGACGCTGGCCACCACCAGAGCCGCTACGCTGCGGGGCACCACCCCGACCAGCTCCACCCCCTCCGCCACCGCCTCCTCCACCTCCACCACCACCGCTGCCTCCGCTCCCACCGCTGCCGCCGCCACCGCCTCCTCCTCCGCTGCTGACACCGCCACCACCGCCCCCGGCACCACTCCCACCGCCACTCGCACTCCCTCCGCCGCCTCCACCGCCACCTCCACCGCCCCCGCCAGGTCCACCCGCGCCCTTGCCCCCCTTGCCCCTGCCAGGGCGGCGTCTCCCGCTAGGGGCAGACGCCGCGCAGACCGACTCAAGACCAAGCAGGTCGGCAGCAGCAGCAGAGGCAACAGAGGGCAGCAGGGGGGAAGGAGAACACCCCTCAAAGATGGGGGTGCGAGGGTCACCACGAGAGGCTCCTACAGCGACGATGCTCTTCTCCGCCGCCAGGAGGGACTTCTCGAGGAGGTCGACAGTGAGAGTGGTGGGACAGACTGAGAGGAAGTGGTCCCTGACTACGTGAACGGAGTCAGGGAGGCGTGTGACTATGTAATAGAGAGTGATGTACATGGGGGGGGGGTTCTTGGCGCAGAACTCAGCAGGAAGGGCGGCACGGTAGCGAGTGTCACTAGTGCGGAGGTGCGTAATGAGGTCAGCGACAGTGGGAAAGGCAGCAAGGTCAGGAAAGAGGTACGGTAGCATGAGGCGGCTAAGGGCAGCAGTGGCAGGGGAAGAGTAGCGCGCAACTACAGCGTCGTACAAGGTCTGAGCACTCTTGTACTGACTAAAGTGCGCGCGCTCAGTGGTAGGCAGGTGGCGACGCACAGCAAGACGTGCAGCAGCATCGCGGGTGGCCCACTGAGAGCGAACAGTGGGGTCAGCATCAGCAGCAGGGGCAGGAGAGGCGCCAGAGGTGAGGTCAAAGAGGGAAAGACCGTCCGCCCTATCGCACTGTAAGAACAGCTGCAGGTCGTCGACCCAGACCTCACAGTCAATGGCTCGACCCTCAGCGTCAAAAGCGAGGACACTAGGGGTAGCCATGACGACGACAGTGTAGTAGTGCAAGCAGTAGGGGAAGGGCACGCAGTAACAGTGGTGCTGTGCTCACCAGGCAGGGCAGGTCGGGCGACTCGGCAGTAGGGCGGCCCGGCGACTGGGCGGCTCGGCGGCTCGGCTGCTGGGCGGCTCGGCTCCCGGGCGGCTCGGCGGCAGGGCGGCTCGGCGGCAGGGCGGCTCGGCGGCTCGGCTCCCGGGCGGCTCGGCGGCAGGGCGGCTCAGCAGCAGGGCGGCTCGGCTGCACGGCGGCTCGGTTGCTCGGCTCCCGGGCGGCTCGGCAGCAGGGCGGCTCGGCGGCAGGGCGGCTCGGCGGCCGGGCGGCTCGGCTGCAGCGCGGCTCGGCGGCGGGGCGGCTCGGCTGCTCTGCTGCTGGGCGGCTCGGCTGCGCTGCTGTTGGGCGGCTCGGCTGGGCCGCTGACGTAGCGAGGCGGCGGGGCCGCTAAGACGGGCGGCGGGGTCGCTGCAGAGAAGCGGCGGGGCCGCAGGGAAGGGCGGCGGGGCCGCAACGAGAGAGGCGGCGGGGCCGCAGCGAGAGAGGCGGCGGGGCCGCAGCGAGAGAAGCGGCGGGGCCGCGAAGTCGGGCGGCGGGGTTGCTGAGTAGGGCGGCGGGGCCGCAGTGAGAGGCGGCGGGGCCGCAGCGAGAGAGGCGGCGGGGCCGCAAAGACGGGCGGCGGGGCCGCAGTGAGTGGCGGCGGGGCCGCAGCGAGAGATGGCGGCGGGGCCGCGAAGACGGGCGGCGGGGCCGCAACGAGAGAGGCGGCGGGGCCGCAGGTAAGGGGCGGCGCGAAGCCGCCGGTGAGGGCGGCGTAAAGCCGCGGGTAAGGGCGGCGACGGGCCAGGAAAAGGGGCGGCGCGCCGCAGCCGCTATGGCGGCTCGACGCGACCGTAAGGGCGGCACTACGGGCCGCTAGGTGCGACTCGACGGGCCGCTAAAAAAAAAGGGCAGGCGCGACTCGAGGCGCGTTTCGGTGGGCCCAAGGAACAGTCCCTAGGAGGGGACCTGCTCTGATTCCATGTGAGAATGAGAACGAGAATGAATGAACTATGAATGAAGTGAGTACATATAGCAAACCCTAATTGGGTTGTACCCCCTATGGGATACCCCACTATAGCAAACACAACAGCATAAGCTATATATATGTTCTGACATTTTTCCCTAGAAGATAGCATAGAATACCAATGGAAAAAAAATGATCATCCGATTTTCGACATTCGTGCTTTTCCACCTCCTTTCCCATCGCTCTTCCCCTTTCTTGTCCCTATCTCTCAGCTCCCTCTTCTTCCATCTACTTTTCTCTCAATCCAGAACCTCGCATCCATCGTACCTGCAATTCGCCCAGCTTATTTGACTGATCCTTGGTCAAAGTCTTGAACGCTCTACCCACTCTACGTCTCTCGCTTTGCTCGGTGTGTCTCCATCCTTTCACAAATGCAGGTTTCTGGGAGGCAATCAACTTGACGGCCCCATTCCTCCTGCTATCCTGAGCCCTTTAACAGACTTCAGAAGATTGTACGGCTTGTCTCTTGTCCCGCTTCTGTATTCTATGGTCGAGAGACCTCTTTTACATTCCACCCAAAGAAAACTGTTTATGCAGATTGGTTGATCGATGATATGCAGCCACTCGAAAAACCCCATTTGCTCTGTTTTCCTGTGATTTTTTTTTTTCCCTGGTTTTTGTTTGTTGTTATTGTTTTCAAAAAAAAAAAAAATGTGGTCCTCTCTTCTGTTGACTTTTCTTGTATCTCCTTGTCGCTTTTCTGTTGCCATATGTTCTTGGTTCCTTCTCTTCATCTGCAGTGACCATTTTTTGCTCCTCCTTCGTAACTGCAGTTCTTTAGCCAGCAACAAGTTCTCTGGAAACATTTCTTTCCTTTTAGTCCTTACTGAAGTGCAGATCCTGTAATGCCCCTTGCTTGTTTCTCCTCTCACTTGTGTCTCTTGTTTGTTGTATGAAAAGATGAGAATCCACATTCTGTACCAGGGTGATGTACAAAGCGAATAACCTGCACATAATTATTTATTCTGGATATGACAGACATGCTGATGCCATGTAGATATCAAGGCATGAGCATAAAAAGTGACCACATTTCGGTTCTGTGTGGTTCGGTTCGCTGTCATCCAAACTGAATCGGTTGTTTTTGGGCGGCCTCTTCGGCGGTTTGATAGTAACAATTGCCGGGCCGCGCCGAAAAAAAAAACATTTTAAATGTAAGGCTATAATCCAGAGAGTTGGAGCTCATGTCGAGCTCTCTCATAGTCTATTATGCCCACTTCCACCTAACATTGGGGTGTTTCCCACATTCTCGATAGGGAATGAGCCCTGACGAACCGAACTGGTCCTGTTCGGTACCATGCTCAAGTCTATCAAGAGTTTTGTGCATGCTGCATTCTCAGGCCTCCTACTCATCATGTTCTCCACAGGGTTATCAACAACAATCAATTTACTGACTCCATTCCGTCTGACATTGGCACTCGCTTGTCCAAACTGCAATATCTGTGAGGCCCCTGCTTGGTTCTCCTTCTATATGCTTTCTCTTCCATCCTTGTGTGGTACTCCTTGCGTCTCAGAACTTGACAAGTGGTGAGGGAGGGAGCGGTATACATGAGCAAACGAGTCAAGCTACTCAGTGGGTTCTGTAACTAGTCATTGTCGAATTTCGAGCTCATTCTTTTTGAGTCGAGCCAAGTAAAAAAGAAAGACTCAGCTGAGTAAAGAGGTTATGGCTTGGGCTTGTAGGACGTGGTCGTTATCCAGATGCTAAGGGGTGAAGTGGGTTGAGATGGTTTTGCGTGTCAATTTGGAACCAAAAAAAGAGTCGTGGGAAACCTAAAAAGGTAGGCCTCCTCCTCCTCCTCCTCCTCCTCCTCCTCCTCCTCTGCCTCCTCCTCTGCCTCCTCCTCCTCCTCCTCCTCCTCCTCCTCCTCCTCCTCATCCTCCTCCTCCTCCTCCTCCTCCTCCTCCTCTTCCTCCTCCTCCTCCTTCTCCTCCTCCTCTTCCTCCTCCTCCTTCTGGCATTCTTCTGTTTATGTTATTTTTTCTTGGCCTCAGTAATATTCCCTGCTTGTGTATGTTTGCTACCCTACCCCACCACCTGCACCTCCCTCACCTTGCTCCTCACGTGCAGTGATGCCTCTCACAACTACCTCTCAGGCCCCATTTCGGGTCTTCCATGGACCAAAATGGACCTTTCAAGCAACTACTTGACAGGTCCTCTGGATCTTTCAGCCTCCACTAACGGCCGTCTTGCTTCCAACTGTTTCACACGGATTAACTGTCTCCCCACGCAGCCCAAATGCTCCCTCTGACTGCAGCGGCCCACAGCAGAGTGCACGGCATTCTGTGGTGGCTGGAATGCATGTGATGGCCATGGCATCTGCTATCCAGGCGGACCCAGCTTGGTGCCAACGTGCTTGTGTGAACCGGGATACGTGCAGTTCAGAACGGTCAACTGTCTTGCACAAGGTAAGTGTTGTATTATTGATCCTTGTGAAACATAGGAATTATCAATTTCGTATTTTTATTTTTCCTGCTACATCACATTTCTTATTTGCCTTGGCCTACTGCATGTTAGTACCGCGTTCTTTACTTTGTGTATGCCTTCAGATTGTTTAGCCAGGTGAGCACAAGAAGGGTTTCAGCTAAACAGTCATCTCACTCACACTCCCCTGCCAAGTTCTGATGCGCCATTGATGTTTTCAGACCTAGGCGACACCTAGTAGGCATTCAGCTGCTGTACAAGGTTTCTGCAACCTATGCTGCACTGCACAGACCCTTTTTTTTTACACTGGTGTATGCGTGTCTTGCTAATCTATGCTCATCGCCCTGAAGCAGCCTTCTTTTTCCAGATTGACAGAGATCCAGTTCTCCACCAATCCCATCCTTCTTTGTTCCCTTCTCTCATCCGTTGAATCCTTTCAGGTTGGGATCGTGGCCTGTTTATAAATACGCCTTTTTTTCCTTTGTTCCCCATTCTCACCAAGGGAACGCAACGACAGACAGTGGGGAAGTTTATGGCAAAGCCAGTAAGCCTTTTCGCGTACCCAAAGCCTTTCACCACGGGATGTGGCGCGGAGCTGGCTTTCAGTGTTAACTTCACATTCTGCGTCGTTCCCCAGAATGGTATTGGCGGGTTCAACGGGTTTGCATTTGTGATCGCGGCGAAGGGCAAGGTGGGAAAATCTAAAGGTGTAGGGTATGGTGGAATGGACAGGAGGAGTGTAGCCGTTAAATTTGGCACACTTCAGAATGCCAACCACAATGATCCGACGGAGCAGCATATAGGGCTCAACATAAATGGCTCGGATAATTCTTTGGTCACAGTGGAGTCACCATTCACTCTGAACGACGGTGAATTCTACACAGCATGGGTGGACTATGACCCTTGGAATTCTGGGACGGTTCAAGTGTTTCTGGCCAATTCCAGGGTGAAGCCAGATACGCCGCTGCTGCAGAGGGAGCTGTCGCTGTGCACGGTGCTGCAGCCTGGTGGGAAGAAGTCGACGTTCTTCTTTGGCTCGTGGCATCCACCACTAAGAGGCCCTTTCAGATGCACGCCATTGCCAAATCCGCCATGCGAACAGGCAAGTCATTTGGGTGAGTGGGGTGTTGGTGATGGCAGTGTCAGTCAGTCTTGATGATGATGATGATGATGACGATGATGATGATGATGATGATGATGATGCTGATGATGATGCTGATGATGGTGGTGGTGGTGGTGGTGGTGGTGGTGGTGGTGGTGGTGATGATGATGATGAACAGGTGATGGTGATAATGGCATTGCGGTGATGGTAGGTGGCATTGAAAATCATTGTTTACCATGGTAATTGATTGACAAACTTAACTGCCTTGAATCTCATCTCTCATCTTGGTTCTCATGTGGTTGGTTGACTTTGTTGGTCTCTTATCTTCTCACAGGAATTTTTCCTCCACGCAAGCGAGTTGGAACCACTCGAGGTGAGCTGTCTCTGCCATGTAACAACCACCAGCAAGTTGGTTGATCAGCAGTAGTAACGTCCAGGTTAGACCATCTAACAGCTGGGAAACCCAAGGGTGAAAGAGGATTTTACAACACAGATTCGTTTCATTATGCACATGCCAAATTAGGCATGAGCATGGGACAAGCCTGGTAGTCGAGCCAAACCTGAACCGGTTCTAATCTGACCTTTGGAGGACCCGAGAGGTACGTGCCCAATTGTGGCCGAATGCAGTTCAACTCGAACTGTGGTTCGAGTCTGCTCGGTTCAAGTCTAGTCTGGCCCAACCCCTCCTCCTCCTCTCCCCCACTTAATATATATATATATGTATGTATTTATACATATTCATTTGGTGTAGCTGAGTGTGAACAAGTTATAGTTCATCAAACATGGAGCAAAAATGCAGGTGGAAAGCTGGAGCTTGAAAATCAGACCCACAAAGTTGGCTCCATATGTATATATATTTTTTCCAGAATGCTTATAGTTTGTCATTCTGACAAGTATTTTTGTGCCTTGTTTGAGTAAAACTTCAGCTTAGAAGCATGAAACCACTCCGCATACTTGTGTTCCCCAACCGAAGTCAGCCAGAGGCGAGGCAATCACAATTCCAGAGGACCCAGTCCAGTTCGACTCGAACCGGAAGGCCAAAAGAATGGCCCTGATTTGATCGACTGCTTATGCTTATGCTGAATGCACGATAACACATGAAGCTTCTCCGTCTTTTTCGTTGGGGAAATTCGCAAACTCTGGTGTAGTGTCCTGCCTTGCATTCAATGCGAGCTCCAAGGTGGATCTGTGCTTCACACGCCCACCAGGTGTGCCTCTACCCATCACCCATATTGTCTAGCCTACGCATATCTCCTTGTCCACCCCGTCCCTCCCCTCACAGAACGTGGACTCGCAGTATCAGAAAGCACGTTTGCACCACCTAGAGCGAGCCCATTCTTGCGCTATGTGAGCACGGACTACCAATGGACGGATAACGATGCAAGCGTGGACTCGTGGGCCATCCGTGACTTCCACTTAGGCATGATCATCCTGCCCCGGCGGGTCGGGTCGACCCGACCCGACCCGGGTTTTGACCCGGGTCGGGTCAGGCATTTTGAAGCGCTGGCCCGGCCGGGTCGGGTCGGGTTTACCCGGTCGGGTCAGGTCGACCCGACACCCGAAACCGGGTCGGGTCGGGTCGGGTCAGATTTAGACCCGAAGTCGTACCCGACCCGGTTTCGGGTACCGCGCCCTAAGTCGGGTCGAGTATTTGGCCCGACCCGACTTTTCCTCCGTCGACAATTTGCACTAAAGCAGATCGCGAAGTCAATGTCTAGGGTTTGTTTGTTCCCTCGACATTGACTTCGATCTGCAATACCTAGGCAGCTAGCAAGCAATCGTTCTCAAGCTCTACTACTCTCTAAACCCGCGCCCATGTTAAGGAACACTATTACTAGTGTTTCCATGTTGGCGTAAGGGTCTTTTTAACCTAGCGCGACCAGGCAGAGATATCCGATTCTATAGAAATAGTTATTCTTAGCTCTCACAAGCGACTAAACTCTGGTCCCGCGTTCTAATCACCCCCTGAGCGCCTACCAGGCCCGCATCGATAGTGACGCGACCCCCCATAGTCTAGTTACAAAATGGAGGACGTTCATATAATAATATTACACAAATATTCAATCAGTGCAACACCGCATAGTAGTAAGGAGAACCTCTTACCCTGCATATGGGGTCCTGGCCCGACCCGACCGACCCGGCCCCTACCCGACCCGACCCGGGGGCGGGTCACGCCTGACCCGGCACCCGATACCCGGGTCGGGCCAGGATTTTTTGAAGTTCCGACCCGACCCGACCCGACCCGGAACCCGGCTGGCCCGCCCAAGTCGGGTCGGGTCGGGTCGGGTCGGGCCTAATGATCATGCCTACTTCCACTCCTGGATCTCCATGGCCTTCCTCAAGTGGCCTGTCAAGGATCAGCTGCTTTGCAGTGAGTGACAAGAGCATGGAGATCGCATGTGACGTGTGCCAGTGGACATTTCCAGATTGGAGGTCCTCATTTCTTCAGGTTCACATGTTGCACGGCTATTACTTAGCTTAGGGTCACGTTGCAAGTTCTTGTTTGCCACCGCAGATATTTTTACCATCTGCAAAGGTTTTTAGGACAGCAAGGTCCTCCAGTTGGGAATGTTTTCTACCCTCATTCCCTGATCCTATGTCTACTCAGATGCATGCTGAGCGTATGTATCTGCAGCGTTACTCCACCCTCAAAGAGTAAGCACAATTAACTGTTCTCGTATCTACTTGCTTATTCTCAGATGCATGCTGGGCGTATGCGGTGGTGGCGAGTGTGGAGGCTGCGTACGGCATCGCATTGAATCAAGCTGCTCCCCAGCTGTCAGTGGAGTCACTCTTTGCAGCCATGGGGCTCACCGATGCAGACAAGTGCACCGCTGGAGGCTCCCCCACTTCAGCCTTTGAGAAGCTCGTCACTCTTGATGCCAGCAATGGGCTCACAGGAGTCAATGACCTGGTAGGGAAAACAGAATGAGGCCATGGTATGTGATGTGAGGTGCGGTGATGTGAGATGCTGCTGGGAACGGGTTTGATTGCGGCGAGACAGTCTTAAGAAGTATCCTGACTATCAGATCTTTAGTAGAAACTAGTGTGTAGGATTGAAAAACAAGTGGAAAATTCTAGTATATCAGTTCAGTTCAACAAATCACAAGTCGGTTTTTAGGGCAATCATGGAAAATTTCACGACTCACCTTCCTTGGCAGAGACCGTGAAGGAATCGTTGCTTGTGATGGATATCTGAGTCGTGGATAGGCTGGCAATGCATTGAGCTGTCTCCTGCTGTAAATTACTCTTGGCTCCATGGTTTCCGTTTAGCATAGAGCGACATGGATATGGCACGGACCTCATATCCTTTCTTCATTCATTTGCTCTACTCATACATATTCCAACCCATTCTCGTGTTCCTAGGGAACAAGCTACCCGGTGGCAGCATTTGAGCGGGCGCTCTTCAAGGGGTACTTCGGGCTCATGCTGGCAGTGCGGCGCCAGCCAGTGGTGGTTCACATCGAGGCTTCGGCCGGCACGTTCTTCCAGTATGATGGGGTGAGTCGCTGCAGCAATCATGTGTTGTGGTGCCTTGCGGACTTGCGCAGTATGGTGCACTCTTGTAGCATTGCACACACATTTGTATGACAGATGTATGTCCCATCCCACTTTTTGTTTTAGACGTTCAAGTACCAGGACCCTGCGTGCTACACGGGCAATCTGAACCATGTGGTGCTCGTCGTTGGCTACTTCATCAATCGAGACGACGGCAGCCAGAGACGCATCTCACCTCCATTTTGGGTCATCCGCAACTCGTGGGGGGTGGAGTGGGGAGACAAAGGCCACATGCGCATGGGCATTCAGGGAGGGGATGGCGTGTGTGGCATCAACGTGCTGCCTGGCATCTACCCCGTTGTCAAGAGTGAGAAATGCACAACATTGTTGTGAATCCACAGTTGTAATCCATAGTTGAAGTTTGCCATGCGACTCACTCCCAAGGGCAAGGCAGCAAACCTTTCCCACCCCCTCCCAACTTTTCCACCCTGTTTCGTACCCCTTGTTGCTCGTTGTGATAGAAAAGCAGACAGCCTACCCCCACAAATACTGGGTTTCGAGTAGTAGACGGTAGCATGTCTTACGCAGAGGTGCTACATATTCTTTGAATGAGAGGGACTCAACAGGACATACGACCAGTGGGGGGCTATCACCTTGAGGCACCTTTGCTAGAAGGAGACCACCTGAAGCCAAATTCTGCACTTTGTATCGGTTGTGCATGGCGATATGGGGGGTTCAGGTCCATCGACCGTCACGCCGTATCCTGCTCAGAATAGCAGTGGCATTGGCCAAGAGCATGCTGGAGCGTGAGGCCGGATGGGACCTGGCACTCCTTGAGTTGTGACCTGGCCAGATGGGACCTGGCACTCCCGTCACCCTCATGCAGACCAGATTGGCATTGAGCCAGCCATGTGTGGAGTGCAGGAGGTGGGGATAGCGTTAGCAGCTTCCATCAGCAAAACTTCTGGCACAATGGCTGCTGGGTGGGGGCAATGCCGCGAGGACCCGGTAGGCGTGGATGAAGAAGCTGGCTGGGAAGCCGTGCTCTCCTTCTAGCCTTGGGCCTGCCAACCCCAGCATGCCCAAGGACGGAGGAATTAGAGATTAGGCCCAGCCAGGTTCTGGTTCTTCTTGTGGAGGAGGTGAGTCCCCACTGCGCCTACTTGCAGGGGGGTGGTGCAGGCAAGGCATGAAACCCGTTGTGTGACACCCGTTGTGGGTGCAGGTTCTAAGAGAGCTAGGGGGGTGGACACAGAAAGCAGCTGTTGACAAGCAATGGACTTGTAGAAACGTTTTTTAATAGGGAAGTATATCGGTAGCCCAATTTGACCCTGGATTTCAGCATTTCAGAATGTCGACATAAGTGGTCTTCCAGGTAACTTTCTATCCAGTTTAAACTGGCAGTTAATTGTGTTGTCACTAACTACTGCACATTAAAGATGCTGGCAAGTTTGGAAAGACAACAAGACTAAAAGTGGTGCTTAGCAATTGTTTTCCCTAGTACCAAGCCATGCCTTGCCAATTTACTAACACGTTGCTTTGTCCTACAGTTAACAAACTTCCGTGCTGATGTTTTCAGCTTGTACTCTCTCCTTCACCCTTCAGTTCCAGGAGACCCATGCGGTAACAATAGCTACAAGGGCGACCAGGACTTGTACGGCATGAACCCGTGTGGCCGGTTCCCATGCCAGAAGACTACTCAAGGCCATACATGCAGCTGCCTTATTCCTCAAGCTACGCCTCAACCTTTTGTTGAGGTTGACAACGGAATTGGCTCCAAAACCTGTGCTTATGGTAAGAAATTGCTGTTGTGTACAAAGTACGTGGTCTCTTGGTGCCCTCTGTTGGCCGAGCGGGCCCTGCAGGCCGAGCTCGTGATGTTACATGGCATGATAACCCTTGCTTTATCCTTGTATTTTTCTCACATGTCCTATCCTTATGCCTTGCTTGTCCCTATGTCCCTCGTTGCTCAATCTTACCTGCTGTCTCCAATCCATGGAATGTACATCACCCTGATGCCACTGTGGCAGTGGACGTGTGTGGGTCGTACTTCAAAAACCCCTGCTATGTGGGCACATGCATCAACGATCTCAAGGGCTCCTACTCCTGCATCTGCCCTCCCAACTACATTGAGAGAGTCACAGTCTACGGCTTCCCCACCTGTGATCCGGGTAATGCTTCATTGGTCTGAGTCGTTAGAAATGGGACCTCTTCTCCCCAACCCAACCTTACTCCTCTCCTTTTCTTTCCTCCATGCCTTCTTCTCTCTCTATTCACGTTCTACAGCGAATTCTACAACCACCAGCATGACTGTTACTGGAGACAACTGGCAGTGCTCGGATGTAAATGCACTTGTTGGCATACCATTGGAACAATTCAGCAACATCAATACGGTAAGAATTAAGTTTGTGAGTGAATACCTACACGGCTAAGGTTTTGTTGGGCACGCCGATCTGGTTCTGATGATACTTCATTGCGCCACACCTCTTTTTTTTTTTAATCTCAAACATCACTTATGCTTTGTATTGGTGAGCAAGGGAATGTGACTACAAGCTCGCACTCACGCCACTTCTTCATGCAAATGTTCCACAATGCAGGAGATAGATTGCAACCAGCCATTGGTTAAAGGCAGTGTCCTTAAGTTGGATGGTGCTCCTAACATCCCCTGCACTGCTTTCTTCTACGCCCTCAACGTGAGACGGGGTGGTGCCGTTTTCATTTCACCTTACCGTGGTCTTAGGTCGTATCCCAGCCAAGTGACAAGAAGTTGGTATCATGACACCAACTCATTCTACGCACGCGATTGGTCCAAAAATAATGCTCGGCCAATGCTATTGGTCTAGCGTTATTTTTGGAGTATTCGCGTGCGTAGAATGAGTTGGTGTCATGACACCAACTTCTTGACACTTGGCTAGGATATGACCTTACCAGCTTGCCTAGCCAACTTACATCCCATTGTAGGCAGCACCACACGCACTCAAGATGTGCTCTCTCCATTGTCCAACTTCCCAGGGCGACACCTGTTCATACGTCACCAGCCAGCTCGGCTTGAGCTTCGAAGACCTTGTTAATCTCAACCTCGGCCTCAACTCTTTGTCGGGCCTCAATGCGGGCCAGTCAGTGTGCGTCGAGCGCAGCTCTGCTTTCGCCTACACGGTTCCTGAGTGTCTGAGATACGACACATCGACAACGAGCGACACGTGTGAGGTGCTGCTTCGAAGAACCGCCAAGGAGCCGGGTGGGGCTGTCACTGGAAGGAACTGGGCTGACCTGTACCGCAACAATCCCGGCCTCACTTGCTCCAGCACCATCCCTGGCAACATGAAAGTGCAGGTAAGGATTGGAATGTGCGGATTAGTTTCTGGACAAAACACGGGAGCTAGGGGAAGGGGCTACAAGGTTGGTTGGCAGAGTAGAGAAGCTGAAGTGGGGATGTGAAGGGAGGGAGAGGAGGGAGTGCAATGCGGGCGGCAATGGTAATCCCTGGTACATGAGTTCTTCATAGGGCCAAACCTGTTGGGACTTGGGGATTACCAGTTTTGGCACTACTGTATTTGCTAACAGCCCATTCCCTGTCAAGATTTTCAATGTTTTTTCTCTGCTTATCTGCATTATTGTCATGGTTAACTTTTCACCTTTGACATTTGCGTCTCCTTTTGTGCCAGATTTGTTTAAGGGCAGAGTATTGGTCATTTACAGCAAGCGTCATTTGCAAAAAAGGCAAATGCAAGAAGGTCAACATCAACGATTCATGTTCAAGAGTGCTTGTTACAGGTAGATTCACAAGTGATGCCCAGTTCGCAGAATACAATGGCAAGAGTTGCTCGGGTACTGTAGGTAGCAAGTCCATATGTGTACCTAGGTAATACCTAACTACCGGTATATACAGTCATCAGAGTTCGTGTGATGATTGGCAGATGTCATTTAGAGAGATTCTGCTATATTTACCATAAATTCTATTCTTGATAATGTGCTAATGTCCTGTCCTGGTACGGTGTGATTGTGTCTTACTGTGATCCTTTCTAAAACAGGCGCATTTGTTTAATTGGTGCATGCACTACGGGTGTAAGGGTGTGCTGCATCGGGGGCAAATCTTTGTGAGGGGTGTTGTACGGTATTTTATGGCAAATAACGGTGATTTCAAGTTGAACGGCAAAAAATGGTCAATGTTTGGACTTTGAGCAAACACGCAGCATGCATCACGGCCTTACTGTTATCCCCCGTTTACAAAGCCCGCTGAAAATCCCCCGCGGGGGGCTTATGTGGCTAGAGGTGTTTATCGGCGAAACGCGTGATAACATACCCTCTATTATGGAGTCCCAGGAAAGCATCATCCCACACCCCCCCCCCCCCCCTTCCGCCTGTTGGGCTGAGAAAAGCCCTTAGGATCTTTGCAGGACTAAACTCTGGGTAGGAATGTTGTATTTGCGGAAGCGTTTAATAAGAGTGTTGAACCACCTTGCGCTGGTATGTGAGGGCAAAGTAGATTGATTAAAACAAAGAGGTACAAGGCTTTTATAAGAGTACAAGGAATATGAAGAGATACAACTAATAACTGTTTTACTGTTGCTGTTGCGGCTCGATATAGTGATGACTTGGGCAACTGCTCTGTATCGAGTCAGTTGTTTGTCCTTGGTGTCGCGCTGTATCTGTCAAGTCAAAGGTCGCTGACCTTTGACCTTCGCGTAACCTCCAGCGGTTACTTCATTTGTCAACCTCCGATAGTTGACTCGCCGATGCTTCGTTGTGCTTCGCTTCGTTTATGACTTAGTGTTTTGTCACACGACAGAAGTGCTTAAATTACTTGTTTCCAACACTCCCCTTCGCTTCTGGAGTGTCGCTGCTGGTGACATGGCCTTGCCCAGTCAGCAGCATGCAGTACTCGAACTTCTGTTTTCCGAGCTTCTTGGTCAAGTAATCAGCTGCCATCTCAGACGTGGGACAGTAGGACAGCTCGAGTCTCCCCTTCTCGATCTCGTCCTTCACGAAGAAATATCGCAGGGCGATGTGTTCCGTTCTGTTCGCAAATCCGTTCTTGTTGGCTATGCGGATTACAGACTGGTTGTCGCAGAACAGGGAGAAGCTGGGTAACTGGGCTAGCTTCACTTCTTCCAGCAGTTCGCGAAGATACCGTCCTTACTTGGTGGCTGAACAGAGTGAAATGTATTCTGCTTCAGATGAGGAGAGAGCAATTAGCTCCTGCTTGCTCGACTGCCAAGAGATGGGCCTGATAGGCTTAAGTCGGTAGATGTAGCCGGTGCGCGAGCGCCTGTTGTCAGAGTCGCCGGCGTGATCAGCGTCGACGTAGCCAATTAGCTTAGGTGTTGTAGTTCCGGTCTTGTGGTAGGTTAGGCCGATCGTCGGGGTGCTGACAAGGTAGTGAAGAGCGCGGTCAAGCTCCGCCATGTGTTCCGCTTCAGGTTTCTTGAGGTAGGTGGTGAGTTGACTTGCAGAGTATGATAGATCCGGACGACAGGTAACAGCTGCGAAGAGGAGGCATCCCAGCTTTCTCTGGTAGTCGCGTATGCCTGCGGGCTTGAGCGGAGCGGAGCCTTCCTTGTGACTTCCGGTGGTGTAGCGGTATGGCGTGGAGATGGCGGTCGGGGTGAGTCCGAAGCGTTTGGCGATAGTGTCGGCGTATTTCACGGCGCTAAGGTAGATTGCGCTTTCTTCTTCCTGAATGTTGAGGCCGAGGTATTGCGTGACGGTCGATGACACTGTGAGAGTAAGATCATGCTGCAGCTCCCCTTTGAACCAGGTAGTGACGCCGTCGGTCGAGCCAATGTAGAGTAGGTCATCTACATAGACGATCAGTAAGATGTAGTTGGTGCCCTTTGTGAGTCGGTACATGTCCTGGTCGTGCGGTAGCTGGCAAAAGCCGATGCGGATGAGTCTAGCGTGCAGGTACTGTTGCCACAGTCTCGGGGCATGTTTAATGCCGTACAGAGACTTTAGCAGCTGACAGACTTGGTTAGGATCTCCGTTTGATCCGTGTGGTAGCTCGACGAAGATTTCGGCGTCAACAGGTGCGTAGAGAAAGGCATTGGCGACGTCAATTTGCCGTAGTTTCTTCTTCTTCATGGCGGCGATCGCGAGGAGAATTCGCAGCGAAGTATAGCGGCTGACCGGTGCGAACGTCTTGGTGAAATCGCGTCCGTGCTCTTGGTCGAAACCGCGTACAACCCAGCGCGCCTTAAATTTGTCGATGGTGCCGTCTGCCTTTGTTTTCACACGAAAACCCATTTTCCGGTGAGTATCGTTTTGTTGCGTGCCACGCCGATGGGAACGATTTTCTAGGTGTTCCGTTCTTCCAGCGATTCAGCTCCCTGTCCATGGCTTTGCGCCATTTTTCCCTATGCTCCCCCCACAGAGCCTGCTGAACTGTGGCAGGCTCCTTAGGAATCGCCGTGTCGTGTACCGCGGTGACGAGGCCAAGTATCTGGAGTCCGCTCTGTGTGTAGTGGGGAAGAGTTGTGTCCTCGGGATAGACTGCTTCGTCTCCCGCTTCAGGATCGGGTACAAAGTTGGGTCCTACGCGCTGTGCTTCGTTGGTGTTGACTCTTGCAAGTGTAACGTAACCGTTGTCGGCGAAGTGATAATAAACTTCGGCGCTGATGCTTTCGCGGGGATCTTCGTCGTCCATTGGTACGTCAACGGAGCAGTATGGGAGAGGTCCGGCTTCCTCCGAGGCTCTGTCCACGATCTGCTCGTCCCAGTCAGCTTCTTCCTCTACCGAGGCGAAGGCTCGGGTGCCAAGAAATCCGCCCGAAAGGTCTGGGTTTCCTTCTTCCACGTTGGCAAGGTATGTCTGAAGAGTGAGGTTTTCGTAGAAAATGACATCACGTGCTGCCACTGATTCTTTTGTGTTGATGTCGAAAATCTTCCATGCGTTGTAATGTTTTTCGATGCCCAGGTGTAGTCCCCACTGTCGTGTTGGGAGAATCGGCCGGCTTGTGCAGATGGGGGTCGGTACTGTACCATGCAGCCAAAAACTCGCAACATTCTGGTGCTGCCCAATTTTCCTGTCCACAGCAGATGCGGTGATGCGTTGTTCGGGAGTGATGATGACGAGAGCAAGTTGTGCAGCATCTCGGCGTGGTCCATTGCCTCGGGCCACAGGTGGTTGGGTAGGTGAATGCCGCGTAGCAGCTTGCGCATGGTGTTCTGGAGGGTTCTGTTCATTCTTTCTAATACACCCTGCTATTGATGGGCGTGGGGAAGAGAGATGAGCCGCTTGATCCCCCTTTCTGCTAGATACTGCTTGAACCTGTGTGACGCATATTCTCCTCCTTCGTCTGACTAGAAGCTTTTCGGCTTTACTCCCGATTCCCGTTCTGCTACTGGAAACCATGCGACGAAGGCTTCGAAGGCCATGTCGCGGCTCGGAAGGTTGAGGTGCCAGACATAGCGTGTGGCGGCATCGATGAATGTGATAACATAGTTTTATGCTCCTTGTCCAGGTTTCGCGGTTGTACAGTATGTCACTGTACACTTTCTCCAGAGGTGCGTATGCAGGTGCGCTCGGGTTGTGATGCGAGACGAATGGTTGATGCGGTAAGTCAGCTTCGGGGCAGGTGAAGCATGTTCCGCGGACTCGTTGGAGTTCTCTGCCATCGGTTAAGAGTAGTGAATCCTTGTCGAGCACGCCTGCTCTTATCGTGTTATTTAACGTCGTGTTGCTTGGATGTCCCATTCTTGCGTGCCAGGTTCCTTCAGTGGCGCGATGTCCAGGTGAACATCTGTACAGGTCGGAGTTGGAGTAGAAGCCTGCGGTGAAGTTTGCGCTTCGATGGACTTCCCGAGGAGTTGGATTTAGCTGTTGCGCGGGAGCTGGTGGTGTGTTGTCGATGAAGACCGGTGCCGTTGAAGGGCCAGCGATTGGTGCCGATGTTGTCTCTGCTGCTGCCGATGTTGTTTCTGCTACTGCCGAAGTTGTCTCTGCTGCTGCCGATGTTGTCTCTGCTGTTGCCGGTGTTGTCTCTGCTGCTGCCGATTGAATTGTTGCTAATGCTCTCGTTCTTTCTGTTTCAGGTATGGTGTGTGAGTACCAAAATCCGCCGGGGCTGAAGTCAGGGTCAAGATCCGGCGCGTGTGTCCAGGAGGTGAAGGTATCGATTCCGTCGCTGTCGGCGGTGCCTAGATCTAGAACGAAGTCGAGGACGAAGACGTTATTCTTCAATACCGCCTTCCCGATGTAGAGTCCGCCTCTCCCGTGATACAACTTGAACTCTTGAGTGGTGCTGTCTGCTTCGAGGTGGATGTCTTTCGCCATCAGCTGACTGCCGCTCAGTATGTTGTAGCCGAGTCCTTCTGCTATTAAAACCTTCGACATTTGCAGTATAACGTTCGTCTCCCGTGACTGAAGTTGAACTACGCCTTGTCGTCGTGTGCGCAGGTTTTGGTTGTTGGTGACGGTGATGACAACTTCGCGTTGAAGTTGATGTTCTCTGTGAGAGTACGACGGCTTATGCCAGCTATGCTTGCTTGCCTTTACTTTATTATGCTATTTCTAGCAAAGGATAATTATATGCATGCATGAATTGCTTGATTTTCTAGGCTAGGTGCTTTCCTATATTTTATTATAGTTATAGCACCGAGCTAGGTTGCGTGCACCGAATTCTGGCTTTTCGGTTGCCACCGAATTGCCTTCTACCGAATTCGGGAAGGATCTGTTCGGGACGCTTTGCGACCTGCGGAACCTTCGCGTAACACCTGGTTACAGGGCCTTGTGTCGAGCCTATATATAGCCTCGTGTTGTACCCAGGTGATTCATTGAATTCATTCAATTCACATTCTCTTTTCTGAGCTCAATCCTAGATCCTCACACTTTGGTAATCAGAGCGGGTTTTCATGCGAGGTCTTCAACCGCTTAGTTCCGGCCTTTAAAAAACCGCGGGGGCGACGACGAAAGCGCCGATAAGGGTATGTAAAACCAGTTCAGCGCAATTTTTCTAAGTCCCCCTCGATTCGGTTTTCGAACACCCCTCAGATTTACTGGTGGAAAGGTTGGAGTTTCGACCGTTCGATCGAGTTTCATCTCAACGGCCCAGAGAATTTCGCCCAAAAAAGTTGGAATTTGGAGCGTCGGATTGATTTTCTCCTCAACGGCCAAGATCGGACGCGAATTTCGCCCAGGGGAGATTTACGCGACCTACAGAATTCGCGCTCGTCGATCCTATAGTCAACTTGACTCGCAGTAAGTCGACCAGCACCTAGAATTCGATTATTTTCGTCGCGCATCTTCCTGTAAATCGCCAAATGGAGGGGAAAGGAGATATTTCAGTACAGAAAATCGCGGAGTTACGTGCTGAGCATAAGCAAATACATGCGGCGCTCCCACGACTCGAAAAACTCCTTGCGAACCAGTCGGCAACCGCCACAGCAGCAGCGACAACAGTAGCAGCAGCAGCAGCGGCAACACCGACAATTTTACATGCGACAACGGGAGCAGCTACAGTTAACCTCGAAGCAGTGAAGCCGAGGCAACCGGAGGCGTTCGATCCTACAGTAAAAAACAACGACGTTCGTCGATTTGTAGCTGAACTCGAAATTTACTTCGAAGCCGTTGGATGCACGACCCTGACAAAAGACGCAATGCGCATACGGCTCGCAGCAACACTGTTACGAGGCCCAGCTCTAGAGTGGATCAACAACAGAATAGTCCGAGGCGAGGGGACGTGGGCGCAGTTTCCGGCAGCAGTGATCGAACAGTTCGACACGTTGAACAGTAGCTACTACGGAACACGACGCAACAAGCCAACTAGTGGCATGGAGCGATTGGCACCACCCACGACTGCCGACCCGATGGAGAACGACGAGGGCGATGTGGAGCAGCGGCTAGCAAATAATGAGACGTGAAAATTTTGCGGCGCTACAGGACATCGTATCTTGGCGTGTTGGAAAATGAAGAGAAGGTGTGCGGAGCTGAAGGACATGATCAGTGCGGCACCCCCGAAGAAGAAAACGGACAACGTGGCAACTTCGGAGAGGGCGAAAAAAGGAGAATATGGTGGCGCAAATTTAAAACGTCACGACCAGCCGGCACCAGGGGAAATCGCCGAAACTAATGGAGGATCCGCGAAACAAGACCCTGCACCGACCGGGAAACTCTAGCCGTATACCCCGACAAGTAAGAATATTACTTATCGTGGGTTTCAAGCCTTTATTAAGGGAGAGTCAGAAATTAAACCGGTACCGGGTATTATGGGGACCCTACTCCAGAGCGCTAATACGGGTCGAGCGTTCCGAGGAGTTAATATTCTCTCCCAGCAGCACTGTTTAAAGGCTCCTTGTTCCCCACAGATGAAGCCTACACAGCTGCAAAGGCTTAGTGGAAGGTTCCAGGCCCAAGAGAAGCCGAATCGGCCTCAGATAAATCCTTCTAACCTTTCTCAGTTGAAAACTGATATTGAAGCTGCATCTTCGAGCGCAGGACCTAGGGATAACATATTCGACGTACCCTACGATCCTATAAGCGATACCATCTACGGATACTCGGAGCAGCAGCAACCACTAGTACTCGAGGTGATCTGCAACGGGCGTCGCCTCCAGGCCCTGGTGGACAGTGGTGCGTCCCACTCGGTGTGCGACCGCGGGACGTTGGAGAAAATTGGAGAATCCTCAGAAGAAACCCAGTTTACAGCAACGATGGTGGACGGTACGAAGCTTCCCATCCACGGCAAGTCAACACTGCAGCTGCAGATAGGGGCGTTGAGGTGGAAGCCGACGTTACCGATCACAAACATCAAGGGATTAGATTTCATCTCGGGGCGAGATTTTCTGAAGCGGTTCAACCCCGAGATCGACTGGGTCAACCGGAAAACGTGCATCTACAACAATGGGAAACGAGTGGAGCTGCGAAGCTGGACGGATACAGGGAGCGTTCCTGAAACGACACTGGCACGGTTCGAACGGACAGTGAACGAGAGTAACACGGGTTACTTAGCACTGGTTATGGCAGCAGAAGAGGAGGAGGTTTTGGAGCAGTACAAGGATATAATGCCCGACGACCTACCCACAGGCGTACCTCCAGCACGCACCCACGAGCACGAGATCGTGGAGGAACCAGGTGCGAAACCCGACTCACGTGCACCATACCGACTGAGTCCGACTGAACTGACAGACATGAAAAAACAGATAGAGTATCTACTGGACAGACAACTGATCCGCCCATCCACCTCTCCCTACGGTGCACCAGTTCTCCTCACTCCAAAGCCAGACGGCAATTTACGGATGTGCATCAACTACCGCGCACTGAACAAACAGACAGTTAAAAACAATACCCCATACCACGCATAGACGACCTACTGGACCAACTGCGTGGTGCAACAGTCTTTTCGAAGCTGGACCTACGGTCGGGTTACTGGCAGATCAAGATGGCGGACAACTCGATCCACAAGACGGCGTTCCGTACCAGATACGGCTCCTACGAATACTTGGTGATGCCGTTCGGACTCTGCAACGCACCAGCAACCTTCCAGGCGGAGATGAATCACATCTTACGGCCCCTGATTGATGAATGCGTGGTGGTGTACCTGGACGACATTCTTATCTACTCTAAGAACATGAAGGAGCACGTGGAGCATCTGCGGAAGGTGTTTGAGATCCTGCCGGAAACAAGTTCTACGTGAAGCTGTCAAAGAGCGACTTTGCACTGAAGAAGGTGCAGTTTCTCGGGCACATGGTGAGTGCCAAGGGCGTACACGTGGACCCGCGGAAGATCGAAGCCGTCAAGAAGTGGAAAGTTCCGGAGAACGTGAAGAAGTTGCAGCAGCTCCTAGGCTTCGCCAACTACTACAACAGGTTTGTGCCGCAGTACGCTAAGATAGCAGCGCCACTGACCGACCTACTGAAAAAGGATACGCCCTACAAATGGGATACCCCTCATCAACAAGCCATGGAGCAGCTACAGACAGCACTGACTACAGCGCCAGTCATCATCCTACCGGACCCAGACAAGGACTACGTGGTGGAAGCAGACGCTAGTGACCAAGCAGTCGGAGCAGTACTGATGCAGGATCACGGACGTGGTTTGCAGCCCATCGCCTACCTCAGTAAGAAGCTACATGGAGCAGAACTGAACTACCCCATCCATGACAAGGAAGCCTTAGCGATAGTCATAGCCTTCAAGGCGTGGAGGTGTTACCTAGAGGGAGCCAAGACTACAGTCTATACTGACCACTGCAGTCTCAAATACCTGAAGTCGCAGCCAACGCTCTCACGACGACAGGTGCGGTGGGTGGACTTCTTGGAAACTCACTTCCACTACGACATCGTCTACAAGCCCAGGCTACACAACAAAGCAGACGCGTTGAGCCGCCCCGGTCATGTAGCAGGCATCCAGCTCGACGGGATGAACCCTCTACTCAAGGGTCTATTCCAACATGGACGCAGAGATCGCTACAGCACAGACCAAGAAGCTGTTACAGTGGGAGAAAGACTTAGCTGTAAGGAAGGGTTCAGGAAAGATTCGGGTACCGAATTACGCCCCGCTACGGCAGATCCTATTGGAGGAGTTTCATGACGTACCATACGCGGGACATTTCGGGAGCAACAAGACGTTAGCGGGAATAGCAAAGTATTATTACTGGCCCGGGATGGCAGCAGACGTGCAGCAGTTCGTCACCTCATGCGACACGTGCCAGCGGATGAAGAGCAGCAAGCAGAAAAAAGCAGGGTTACTTCAGCCTCTACCCGTACCGGAGCAGCCATGGCAGGTCGTTAGCCTCGACTTCATCACGGGACTTCCTTCGACTTCACGAAGGCATGACGCTATACTCGTGGTGATCGACAAGTTCTCCAAAATGGGTCACTTCATACCAACCAACGCCACGGAAACAGCTGAAGCAACTGCGCGCCTCTTCTTCGACCGCATCATCACCATCCACGGCATCCCCGCTACACTCATCTCAGACAGAGACCCAAAATTCACCAGTAAGTTCTGGAAGGAGCTCATGGGACTGTTGGGGACAAAGCTTGCAATGTCTTCAGCATACCACCCCCAGACTGACGGACAGACAGAGCGACTCAATCAAGTGGTTGAACAGTTACTGCGCACAGCTTGCAAGGACGACGTCAGCCACTGGGACACACAGTTACCGACCCTAGAGTTCGCTTACAACAACGCATCACATGCGGCCACAGGGAAAACTCCTTTCTTCCTGTGTTACGGACGGGAACCACTCACACCACAGCAGCCAACCACACAGGCACACGTCCAAGCCGCACATGACTTCGTCACCACCATGCAGCAGCTATGGGAGAAGACTCAGCGACGTCTCACCACGATGCAGAACTCCCAGAAACAGTATGCCGATCGTCAGCGACGAGATCACTCAGTAGCAGTCGGAGATCAGGTGCTTCTTGACACACACAACTTGAACCTGTCTCACCTACCATCCAAGCTCCGGCCTCGCTTCTGTGGTCCTTTTCTCGTTGAGGCACAGGTGACACCAGTTACATTCCGCTTGCGCTTACCAGATACATGGGAGCTTCACAACGCTTTCCATGTCCAGCTACTGAAACCCTACAAGGACCCCAACCAACAGTTCCAGGGACGGCAACTACCGCCACCACCTCCTGTTCTCATACAGGATGAACCCGAGTACGAGATCGAGCGCGTTCTCACTCATCGGCGCCGCAGCGGCAAGGCCCTCGAGTTCCTGATACGCTGGAAGGGATATGACCCCATTGAGGACAGTTGGGTTGCAGAAGCTGATATGGGCAACGCACGCCGTGCTCTCAAGGACTATCTTGTCAAGCAGGGTGTTTCTCACGCCACCCAGCTTTGAGGGGGGGATGTGTGAGAGTACGACGGCTTATGCCAGCTATGCTTGCTTGCCTTTATTTTATTATGCTATTTCTAGCATAGGATAATTATATGCATGCATGAATTGCTTGATTTCCTAGGCTAGGTGCTTTCCTATATTTTAGTATAGTTATAGCACCGAGCTAGGTTGCGTGCACCGAATTCTGGCTTTTCGGTTGCCACCGAATTGCCTTCTACCGAATTCGGGAAGGATCTGTTCGGGACGCTTTGCGACCCGCGGAACCTTCGCGTAACACCTGGTTACGGGGCCTTGTGTCGAGCCTATATATAGCCTTGTGTTGTACCCAGGTGATTCATTCAATTCACATTCTCTTTTCTGAGCTCAATCCTAGATCCTCACATTCTCATTAAACGAAGCGTTCTGAGGAGCACATGTGTTGTCCGCGGCAGCTGTCCAAGAACCAAGTGTCCTTTCCGGACGGCTCGCTCTGGGCAATGGCTGCGTATGTCGGGTTCGGCTCCAGTGTTTCGCGGCGAGGAGTGCTTTCGTCAAGTTGTTCTTCTGGTGAGTAGTGTGGTGGTGATTCAGTAATGCAGGAATCTGACAGTCTTGCCATGCAGCTCACGATGTTTCTTGCTCCTTGTGCAGATTGCGTTGTTGTCGAGGCTTGAGCTTGAGGAGTGGGGTGCGCTTGTGTTGAGGCAACTTGGCTGCTTGAAGGTCGAAGTTGTCGTTGTGGTGTCGTTGACTGTCGCAGACTTGGACAGTGGGTTCAACGGTGTCCAGATGTCTTGCAGAGATGAGAGAACGGCGGTACGTGCTGCTGTTGGTGTTGTTTATAGTGTCGATTGGAGTTGTTGAAGCGTCTTTGGGTGTGGAAAGCGAATTCAGGTACTGACGTTTTCTTCTTGTGCCTTTCCTCGTGCAGGTCCATATATTGTTGTTCGGCGTGTATTTTTGCGCAGAGTGCCGCTTCGGGGATTTTTCCGTGAGCTCGGAGTATGGCGCGAGTGGAGCGCCAGTGAGGACCAAGGCCGGAGATAACGACTGTGACGAAGGCTTCCTCAGATATCGATCCTCCGCATCGAAGGAGTTTGTCGCGCGATTCGCGACAGCGGCTGATAAACGCCATTCCCTTTTCGCCTGGTTTCATTTTGACTGTTGTCAGCTGTGCCATTAATCAACTTTGATTGACGCTGTCTGTTGCTTGATACAGGTTCTTCAAATGGTTGTACGCGAGCTTGGCGGAGTTGCCGTATCCCCGAGAAGACCGAATGTTCTGCTGCTGGTTTGGAGTTACGTTCCTCAGCAGGATCGTGTAAGCCATCATTGACTGATACGTGTACTGCTGCTTGTTGTATTGCGTTCCGTGTGTTGGGTATGGCAGGGACCCGTCGAAGAATCTAAGAATCTGCGCGCCTTCCATCATTAGCTCAAACTCGAAGGACCAGGTATAGAAACCCTTCCCGTCGAAAGGTGTTGATGTCCGGAGTTTCAGAACGTGCGCGAATTGCGGCTGAACCTGAAGTGCATCCAATGTCTTTTCTTGTCCAGGTGAAGGCTGTTGGCCCGCGCTAAGGTTCGTATGGAGCAAAGGTAGGTTGCTGTTGGTTTCCGCGCGCATAGGATGAGCCGTCGAGGCTCATTGGTGTAACGTCATTATTGTTGTTGCAGTTGTTTGACTGCGCAGGTGCCGTTTGCTGATGCTGCTCGTAGAAGGACATGAAGGAGAAGAACTTCTCCATCATGCTTGGGTCGAAGCCCGCGGCTTGATTTGCGGGAGTTTCAGTAGACCTAGCTGCTGGTCCTGTTGCCGTGCCCTCCTCTGTCTGTAGGCCAGAGGCAGAAGGTGGAGTATGAGTAGTACCAGGAGAGCCTTCAGAGGAGCTTCTCTCCTTCTGCGTTGCCATGCCTTCTGATGTTGTAGGTGTCTTGGAAGTGGTTGAGTTTGCCCTGATAGCTCTCATACCATGTTGGGCTGAGAAAAGCCCTTAGGATCTCTGCAGGACTAAACTCTGGGTAGGAATGTTGTAGTTGCGGAAGCGTTTAATAAGAGTGTTGAACCACCTTGCGCTGGTATGTGAGGGCAAAGTAGATTGATTAAAACAAAGAGGTACAAGGCTTTTATAAGAGTACAAGGAATATGAAGAGATACAACTAATAACTGTTTTACTGTTGCTGTTGCGGCTCGATATAGTGACGACTCGGGCAACTGCTCTGTATCGAGTCAGTTGTTTGTCCTTGCTATCGCGCTGTATTTGTCAAGTCAAAGGTCGCTGACCTTTGACCTTCGCGTAACCTCCAGCGGTTACTTCATTTGTCAACTTCCGATAGTTGACTCGCCGATGCTTTGTTGTGCTTCGGTTCGTTTATGACTTAGTGTTTCATCACACGACAGAAGCGCTTAAATTACTTGTTTCCAACACCGCCTTCTATACTTTGTCGGCAAAGGCCACTATGGCCTCCTAGCTTGCTTCCAGCTTGCTGTCATTGAGCTCATCCAGTGCATACCCCTCCACCTTCTGGATTGCCTGCCGTGAATGGACGCATCACAATGGCACGAGGCGAAATATACTTTTGCTCCATTGCAGAAAAAAATGATCTCGTGATTCTTCGTCTACAATGCGCGTACCCAATCTCTGATGTGTGACTAGTAGCAAATCGGCGTTGAGCCAGTTAGCAGCTCCGAGAGCATGATGACAAAGCTGCCAGCAGGCAAGAAGCATAACAATATGCACAATTGTTGACACAGGTGAAGATATACATGGAGCAATTGCAAGAATATATAAGGCAGGGATGTTCATAAGCATTTATTTCATAAGCATTTATTTCAGAAGCAATCCAACCTGAAGACGTCGCTCTTGGTGGTGACCACGTGTGTGCGGTTGTAATCCGGGTCCACATAGCCAGGAGTGCCCGCCACTCTGGTGGCATCGCCCTCGCAGTAAGTGAGGCGCTTGAGCAGCCCAAAGTCAGCCACCTTGGCGTGCATGTCGGTCGTCACAAGGATGTTGGCGGGCTTGATGTCGCGGTGAATGATGGGCGTCGCAAACCCATGCAGATACGCCAGGCCCTCTGCTGCTCCTTGCACCAGGCGCAGCCGCTGCCGCAGTGAGAGAGGGTCTGAAAGAAAGAGAGAAAATAGAAGGACGTGCAAATAAAGTGGGATGCTTTAGACCATGTAACAAAGAGGGTGGTGTCTGTGTGTTTGTAAATGCGTATGAGTGAGTGTGAGTGAGAGTGAGTGAGTGTGTGTGTGTGTGGATGTGTGTGTGTGTGTGTTATTCTACCCTACCAATCTTGGGAAAGATTGTAACTCAATGTTGGAGCATTCTTGGTATAACTCAAGAAGGTAGGTATAACTCACTCTTGGTCTTGAAGATGTGATGCTGCAAGTCCCTGTTACCCACAAACTCTTAAACCATAATCTGTTCCTGCTTTCCGGTCTCCACATTCTGATCCACACAGAAGCCCAGCAGCCGCACCAGGTTCACATGGTTGAGCGTTGCCATGGCTCGCACCTGCAGGAGATGATGCATTCAGAGGACAAAAGAGGAGAGGTTTAGGTCTTGGGTACGCCCGGTCAACCCACAGCTATGTTTCCAGGGGCGGATTCGCTCCTTGCTGTGTGTGAGGATGTCGCACCAGCAGTGCATGTTGCAGCTGCTCCTAGATTGGGCCTCACCTCTCTCACACAGGCCATACAAGAGCCTCACCTCTCTCTCAAAGTCGTTGGTCATGACAGTGGATAGCTTGATGGCCCACATCTGCCCCTGTGGCGAGTACCCCTTGTACACGACGCCGAAGCCGCCCCTCCCCACCTCGCTCTCCTTGGCCCAGTTGTTTGTGGCCTTCACCATTTGCTGCAGTGTGTATTGCTTACGCACTTCCAGCCCCTGCCACTTCCCTGTATGTACACACACAAAACACACATGATGAAGCATGGGGCGAGTGAGAGGTGTTGGGAGAGATAGGAGCGGAAGAATGGAGGCGGGGGTGCAGCAGTGGAAAAGTTGTGCAGGAGTGCAAGAGTGACTCGGCATGGGTGCGAGGTTGGGGGGTTCTCACTTGGTCCGTAGCGCCACAGCAAGCTTGAGAGCACAGCAGCCAGCAGAAGGAAGCCAGCAAATCAGCCCACCGCAATGCCAACTATGGCGCCCGTGGAGAGAGAGGACACTGCAGAGGAAGAAGGGAGGAAGAAAAGAGGGAGGAAGAAGGGAGGAAGAAATAACAGAAGCAATGGTTGATGTCAAACAGAAAGCTGGCGTTTGGGAAGCTAGGGTTGGGTAAAGAGGGTTTAGGTGAGAGAGGACAGGAGAGCTGGGCGAGGAAACAACAACCAAGATGGGTCGGATATGCAACACAAAGTAGACGCAGCAGGTGGTGTAAGCCTGCACTAAAACAGAGTCTAACCACCTTGTTAGTGTGCAAGTGCGATAGGCATACCAATGATTGCTGAACAGTTGACAACTGTGCAGAGCTAGAAAAAGTACTCTTTCCACCATGTCAGTGCGTCAGTGCAAAAAGGCTCACCAGTGGTGGTGGTGGAGTTGACAGTGGTGCAGGTGGAGCAGTTGGGCGAGTCGAGAGGTGAGTAGCCGGCACGGCAGGGGCAGGTCAAGTTGGAGGGGGAGGCTGTAGAATTCCACTACTTTAACAGCTTGATAGAACTTGGAAGCACGGTTCCAACGCACCAAAGATTGGAGGAAACGGTCCACTACAGCCAGAGATACACACAAATATAGCAGTGATAATGACTTGGTTATATATTCAGGTTTGTGCTCTCTGGTTTTATACTAGGACGCAATCCAAAAACAAAGCACACAAGAAAGTGTCGACCCAGGTCGCGCGCTGAATTTTGTCGACGAGAAATTCCGAGCCTTGAATTTCGCCGGGTGAATTCCATTGACTGGAATTCTGTAGACGAGAATTTCGGCGACCAGAACTCCGTCGACCACCGACTGTAACTCCCGTGCAAATTTCGTTGACTTCGACACTTCTTTGCCGAGTTTCAAACCAAATGCGACCCGCGATCGATTTCGCCAAACTGTCCCCAAACAGTCCCCAATCTGTCCTGATAGGACACTTTCGGGACACTTGAATCGAAAGGTTTCCAGTTTGAAACTCGCGTGCACCATAACCAGCGCCTTAGCAGAAACTGTCCTTTCAAGACAGATTGAAGGTTACGAGTTCAGATTCCAGCGCCGACATTTTGTTGCTCATGGCAGCATTTCCTTCTAACACGCCCCCTTGTGAGGAGCATGCTGGATCAGCCCCACTGTTGCACAACAACGATTGAAGGCTGCCTTGTCGAGCCGCTTCGTGAAAAAATTCGCAGGTTGCGCCGCCGTGGGGATGTGCTGCAGCTCCAACTTCTTCATGCTTCATGCGCCCCTGCAGCCCGCCCGCCTGGCTGAGCTGCACCGCAGACATGTTGTCGACGTGCAGGGTGGTGGGAACACCCTTCTTGAGTAGTTAAAACTCCCACAGCAGGAACCTCAGCTTGCGTCCCTCCTTTCCCGCTTCCACCGCAGCCACAAGCTCGCTCTCGGTGGAGGAAAGTTTGGTTGCACCCTGCAGCTTCTTGGCCTGCCAGGAAACGGCAGCTCCGCCAAGTTTGAAGAGATAGCCTCCCGTGGAAAACTGGTTCTCCTTGTCGCCCGCATCATCCGCATCTGAATACCCCACGAGGGTCAAACTTTCCGGTCCTCCCTTGAGGCAGCCCAGTAGGAGAGTGTGCGGAAGAGCTCATGCCAATGCGCATCCGTCCTTAGGTGTGCACCTGCTGCAAGGCGGCTGCACACAAAAGAGAGGTAAGGACGGGTTGACATGGCTGCAAACTGCACCATGCCGAGAATTGATAAGTACTCGGTCATGGTTTGGTCGGCAAATTGCCCGGCATCCTGCTTTGGCAAAGCTGATAGAGGAGAGAGGAGTGATCAACTGCTTCTTCGGTGGCGCCCCCTTGAAGAACCGCTGCTGCACCTTCGCCACGTATGCATTCTGGTGCAGGAAGAGTGTCCTGTTGGGGCGGTCGCGCACAATCTGCAGCCCCAGGTAGTGCTCCAATGGCTCCACCCTACGGAGCTTAAACGCCTTGGCCAGTAGCTCCTTCAAGTCCTGCAGCAGCTGCTTGTCTTCACTTGCCGCTAGCAGGTTATCCACGTAGATTAGCAGCCACACTCGCTTCCCGCTCGCCCCATCCTTGTAGTATAGGGCCTGGTCCACAAGGTTCTTCCTGTACCCCTCCACAAGGAGCACCTTGTCCAACTCCTTGTACCACAGAAGGGGACTCTGCTTGAGTCCATAAAGGCTCTTTTGCAGGAGGCACACCTTGCTGCTACCGTCGGTGAAGTAGGGTAAGGCGGCTGCTGCATGTAGATCTCGTGGTCGATGGTGCCGTGAAGAAATGCATTCTTCACATCACGCTGCAGCAAATCCAGGTCCATAGCTGCTGCAATTGAGAGGAGCACGCGAACGGTGGTGTAGCTGCCAACAGGAGCATAGGTGTCGTCGTAGTCGATGCCGAAGCACTGGCTGAAGCCTTTTGCCACGAGCCTGGCCTTGTTCTTCTCCACAGTGCCATCAGGCCGCAGCTTCTTCTTCAGCAGCCACTTGACGCCGACTGTTTTGCGGCCTTCGGGTAGGTCGGCCAACGACCAAGTGCCTTGCTCATCAAGGCTCTCCATCTCCTCCTTCATAGCAGCCCACCATTCCTCTTCAGGTCCGGTCAATGCTGCTGCCAGATCAAGGATGACACCTCCCCAAGCGCCTTCCTCCTCCTCATCCTCGTCCAGGTACTCCACTTCGTCGTCGTGGTCTGTGTCGCAATCGTCCTCAGCAAGGTACGCCATGTCGTACGGGTTGTCCTCATCGTCCGCAACATGTGCCGTCATGGCTGACGGTTGAAACCGTACAGGTGTCACCCCCTTGTTAGGCATGCTAAAGCGACGTGGGGGATGTGGAATGGGCTGGATGGGAGAAGCTGCAGGTGAAGGCTCATGCTCATGGGCCACAGACGGCTGCTCATCCACTGCCATCTCTCCTTCCTCCTCATGATCAGCCGTGTCACCTCCGTCCTCAAAGGGACCATCTTCTGGTCCCACAGGCGCCGAATCAGCACTTGAGGAAGGACCTGGAGGTGGCCCTGACGTGGGTGCCTTGCTGGTGGACGGTACGAAACTCCCCATCCACGGCGAAGCATCACTGCAACTGCACATAGGGGCGCTGAGGTGGAAGCCGACATTACCGATCACGAACATCAAGGGTTTCGATTTCATCTTGGGGCGAGATTTCTTGAAGCGGTTCAACCCCAAGATCGACTGAGTCAATAGGAAGGCGTGCTTCTACAACAACGGGAAACGAGTGGAGCTGCGAAGCTGGACGGATACAGGGAGCGTTCCTGAAACGACACTGGCACGGTTCAAACGGACTGTGAACGAGAGTAACACGGGATACTTAGCACTGGTTATGGCAGCAGCAGAGGAGGAGAAGCCGATTTCGGAGCTACCTGCAGCAGTAAAGGAGGTGTTGGAGCAGTACAAGGGCCTGACGACCTACCCGCAGGCGTACCTCCAGCACGCACCCACGAGCACGAGATCGTGGAGGAACCAGGTGCGAAACCCGTCTCACGTGCACCATACCGACAGAGTCCGACCGAACTGACAGACATGAAGAAACAGATAGAGTATCTACTGGACAGACAACTGATCCATCCACCTCTCCCTACGGTGCACCAGTCCTCTTCACTCCAAAACCAGACGGCAGTCTACGGATGTGCATCGACTACCGCGCACTGAACAAACAGACAGTTAAAAACAAATACCCCATACCGCGCATAGACGACCTTCTGGACCAACTGCGTGGTGCAACAGTCTTTTCGAATCTGGACCTACGGTCGGGTTACTGGCAGATCAAGATGGCGGACAACTCGATCCACAAGACGGCGTTCCGTACCAGATACGGCTCCTACGAATACTTGGTGATGCCATTCGGACTCTGCAACGCACCAGCAACGTTTCAGGCGGAGATGAATCACATCTTACGACCCCTACTGGACGAGTGCATAGTGGTGTACCTGGACGACATTCTTATCTACTCCAAGAACATGAAGGAGCACGTGGAGCATCTGCGGATTGTGTTCGAGATCCTGCGGAAAAACAAGTTCTACGTGAAGCTGTCGAAGAGCGACTTTGCCCTGAAGAAGGTGCAGTTTCTCGGGCACATGGTGAGTGCCGAGGGCGTACACGTGGACCCGCGGAAGATCGAAGCCGTCAAGAAGTGGAAAGTACCGGAGAACGTGAAGGAGTTGCAGCAGTTCCTAGGCTTCGCCAACTACTACAACAGGTTTGTGCCGCAGTACGCTAAGATAGCTGTGCCACTGACCGACCTACTGAAAAAGGATACGCCCTACAAATGGGATACTCCTCATCAGCAAGCCATGGAGCAGCTACAGACAGCACTGACTAAAGCGCCTGTACTCATCCTACCAGATCCAGACAAGGAATACGTGGTGGAAGCAGACGCTAGTGACCAGGCAGTCGGAGCAGTACTGATGCAGGATCACGGACGCGGTTTGCAGCCCATCGCCTACCTCAGTAAGAAGCTACACGGAGCAGAACTGAACTACCCCATCCATGACAAGGAAGCCTTAGCGATAGTCATAGCCTTCAAGGCGTGGAGGTGTTACCTAGAGGGAGCCAAGACTACAGTCTATACTAACCACTGCAGTCTCAAATACCTGAAGTCGCAGCCGACGCTCTCACGACGACAGGTGCGGTGGATGGACTTCCTGGAAACACACTTCCACTACGACATCGTCTACAAGCCCGGGCTACACAACAAGGCAGACGCATTGAGCCGCCCGGGCCATCTAGCAGGCATCCAGCTCGACGGGATGAACCCTCTGCTCAAGGGTCTATTCCAACATGGGTACTCCGTGGACGCAGAGATTGCTACAGCACAGACTAAGAAGCTGTTACAGTGGGAGAAAGACTTAGCTGTAAGGAAGGGTTCGGGAAAGATTTGGGTACCGAATTACGCCCCGCTACGGCAGATCCTATTGGAGGAGTTTCACGACGTACCTTACGCGGGACATTTCAGGAGCAACAAGACGTTAGCAGGGATAGCAAAGTATTACTACTGGCCCGGGATGGCAGCAAACGTGCAGCAGTTCGTCACCTCGTGCGACACGTGCCAGCGGATGAAGAGCAGCAAGCAGAAAAAAGCAGGGTTACTTCAGCCACTACCCGTACCGGAGCAGCCATGGCAGGTCGTTAGCCTCGATTTCATCACAGGACTTCCCTCGACCTCATGGGGACACGATTCCATCCGCGTAGTCATCAATAAGTTCTCCAAAATGGGTCACTTCATACCGACCAACGCCACAGCTACAGCTGAAGCAACTGCTCGCCTCTTCTTCGACCGCATCATCACCATCCACGGCATCCCAGCTACACTCATCTCAGACAGAGACCCCAAATTCACTAGTAAGTTCTGGAAGGAGCTCATGGGATTGTTGGGGACTAAGCTTGCGATGTCTTCAGCATACCACCCACAGACTGACGGACAGACAGAGCGACTCAATCAAGTGGTTGAACAGTTACTGCGCACAGCTTGCAAGGATGACGTCAGCCACTGGGACACACAGTTACCGACCCTAGAGTTCGCTTACAACAACGCATCACATGCGGCCACAGGGAAAACTCCTTTCTTCCTGTGTTACGGACGGGAACCACTCACACCTCAGCAGCCAACCACACCGGCACACGTCGAAGCCGCACATGACTTCGTTACCACCATGCAGCAGCTATGGGAGAAGACTCAGCGACGACTCACCATGATGCAGACCTCCCAGAAGCAGTATGCCGATCATCAGCGACGAGATCACTCAGTAGCAGTCGGAGATTAGGTGCTTCTTGACACGCGCAACTTGAACCTGTCTCACCTCCCATCCAAACTCCGGCCTCGCTTTTGTGGTCCTATTCTCGTTGAGGAACAGGTGACACCAGTTACATTCCGCTTGCGCTTACCAGATACATAGAAGCTTAACAACGCTTTCCATATCCAGCTACTGAAGCCCTACAAGGACCCCAACCAACAGTTCCAGGGACGGCAGCTACCGCCACCACCACCTGTTCTCATACAGGATCAACTCGAGTACGAAGTGGAGCGCGTTCTCACTCATCGGCGCCGCGGTGGCACGACCCTCGAGTTCCTGATACGTTGGAAGGAATACGACCCCACTGAGGACAGTTGGGTTGCAGAAGCTGATATGGGCAACGCACGCCGTGCTCTCAAGGACTATCTTGTCAAGCAGGGTGTATCTCACGCCACCCAGCTTTGAGGGGGGGACGTGTGAGAGTACGACGGCTTATGCCAGCTATGCTTGCTTGCCTTTACTTTATTATGCTATTTCTAGCATAGGATAATTATATGCATGCATGAATTGCTTGATTTCCTAGGCTAGGTGCTTTCCTATATTTTATTATAGTTATAACACCGAGCTAGGTTGCGTGCACCGAATTCTGGCTTTTCGGTTGCCACCGAATTGCCTTCTACCGAATTCGGGAAGGATCTGTTCGGGACGCTTCGCGACCCGCGGAACCTTCGCGTAACACCTGGTTACGGGGCCTTGTGTCGAGCCTATATATAGCCTCGTGTTGTACCCAGGTGATCATTCAATTACAATTCTCTTTTCTGAGCTCGATCCTAGATCCTCACAACGTCCAACCATTTGGATGAGCTATGTGAACTCTCAGGGTACATTCCGCTGTGGACATTTTCTCAAAGAAAGTGTCCGAATCGATTGTGACGCGTACGTACAGCATATGCAACCAGGTGTCAGAATGCCGCGCCGCACGTGTTTGTCGCCAAACGTATTTATCATTGGGTGACGTGAAATACGGAACAGTCACCAGCTAATTGCACGCCAGCGCAGCACTTTCCATCTATCGCACGCGGTGCCAAATGTCAATTCATGCTGCATATATCTGGACAACATCCCAAAGATCCGACGATCCCCATCAACGCATACACTAGACCCTGATTGGTTGACGGGACTCGTCCGGAATTATTGACCGGGCCCCGCAATTCCCGCCAGCGCACTTTCCCCCCAAGTCCAATGCTCTTTCCGCACAATTCGTGCTCCTCCAAACACACAACGGGCTTTTGTAGGTGCACCGTCTATCCTGTCCCATTCAATCTTTTTTGCTTTGCATTCTATCCCTTCAGATCTAGATCTACGTACACCCGCACTGCCAGCATGGCTCGTAAGCGTAAGGGCCAATCCCTTAATGACTGCCCCAAGGATCTTAACGACATCCCTTACATCCGCTGGATAAACCAGCAGATCGTCGACGGCCGTCATCCGACTGGCTTGTCCACGCCGCCCGTGCTTGACGGGCAGGGTTCTAGGGCACAGTCGCCCAGCGTGGGCACCTCGCGTGCGCGTCGTTAGCCTGCAAGGACGGCGGCAACTGTGCGGCCCGCCGTGGAGCAAGATGACGACGAGGATGATAAGGAGTACCGCGGCGACGAGGAGGACGAGCCTGAGGACCTTGGGATGTCGGACGACGATGACGGCGACAATGACGGCGACGATGACGATGCCGACGACGACGCGGAGGAGGAAGAGCAGCCTCTTGCACAGCCGCCGAAACGGGGCGCCGCTCGCGCCTCAGGGACGGACAGGGGCAAAGGCAAGGCAGTTGATCCACCGCCACGACAGGAGCCATGGAAGAAGCGGTCCGCTGCACCAGTTGAAAGGGGCTTATGGTCGGATAAGGAAAGCACTATCTTCGTCGCCGCGCGTTGGTTCATGAAAGACGAGCTTGAGCCGCTCAAGGGGAAGCAGGGGACGCAGTACTGGGTCCGCCTTCTCGCGCACATCAAGGAGTCGAACCCGGGTTGGTGCCGGAATGTCAATGCGTTGCAAAAGCAGTGGCGCAACCTGATGCTGCTTTGGCGGGAGTACAAGCGTGGTGATGGTGGTTCGGGCAACGGTTCTGTGGAGAAACCGCCATGGTGGCCGTATCAGGAGCTGTTCAACAAGGACACCGCCGCAGCCGCACCGCATGCGGTGGATGGCGGCGGCGCCACTAACGTCAACTTGCCGGCCGGCATGGAGGTCCCAAGTGCCTCTCAGCGACACCGACCTTTACAGGTGAGTTGTGATTCTTAAACCGCATGCACTGTCCGCTCTCGTCCACAAAGATGTTCAACAAGGGCAACGCGTATGTGTTTTGCAACAAACGGCATAAACAACATACAACCTTATGCGCGCTAATCTACCATGCAATTTCTTATGCGTTTCTGTTACAGCACCGCCGCCTCAGCACACAGTAACACCGAAGCGCGCGCGGGTTCATGAGACGGCTACTATGCAAGCCGCCATGCTTGTCTCCGCGACCATCAAAGATTGTCACGGTGACGCGATGACGCGCATAGAGGGTCTCGTCCGTGAATGGATGGCGCAGGACATGCGCCTTGCACGCGAGCGCATGACTGAATCGGCCCCACCGGATGTGCACCGTGCTACGACGGATTTCAGCCCACCTCCGCCACGCGGGGAGTCCGCACCACCTCCCGGAGCCGCCCAGCCGCGCGACGATGTTGGCGACGTCAACACCGTCACATCGGGTGATGACGATGTGGAGATATGGGTGCGCGGCGCCGACGATTAGCGTAAGAATCTTGCAGAGCTTCGCCCAGTCTTTTCCGTCTCTCTCTCAGAGCCTGCTGTGTCGGGGGAACACAAGGTTCCCACTTGTGCTCCGCGATTGCACCCCGTGTCCACCATGGGTCGCGGTTGCGGGGCAGATTTTACCAGGCCAAGTTCGTGCGCCTAACCTCTGCCATGTCTTAGCACATGTTGTGCAGGATCACACAACACGCGGCCCCGGCAAGGATGCGCCATAACCTGCAGTCGTTGCACCCGCTGAAGATGCGCCATCTCCCTTTGAATGCGCCAATGCACCTCTCCACCGCCATGCACGTGGCGCTCTGGCAATAGTTGAAAGTTTGGGCCCAGTCGTCCATTAGACCCTCTCCGCGCGGTGCATGCAGTGGGGTTAGGCAGTATTCTCGGAGCGGGTATGCCGCATCCCCAGCAATCTGGTATGGGGTTATGTCCCCGTTGTGTAACCTTTCCAGTAATGCAGAGTCCTTGAAAACACGCATGTCGTGCGCGCTGCCGGGATAACCGATGAGGTAATCCCATATTCTCCCCCGAGCATCACACGTGATTTGGAGCTGTACGGCGTAGGCCGAATTTCTTGTCCAATACTCGGACCGGTGCCCTTCCATCCCTTTCATATGGATGTGTGTTCCGTCTACAGCCCCCACCACTGCAGGTACACCTTTGACTGCGGCAAGTTCTCTCGCCATCTCCGGCAGTTCTTCACGCGTGGGGAAGTGCACCCAGGCGGTATTGAACAAGGCAGGGAACTCGGTGAGGAACACGTCGACAAGCTCGTGGCACAATGTTTTGGAGATGCCAAAGAGGTACGACATGTCGACGAAGGAGATCCTGCTCGCCAGATATTTGATTGGGATGAGCAGCGCAGTGTCCATTGTGATCAATGACCGATAAACGATCGGCTCTAGATATTGGCGCATCCCTGTCTTGATATGCTCAAGGATGGCGCGATTGATTCTGAATATGTCCTGGAAGTCGTTCTCCCACATATGTTGCAGGTCGTCAACCCACAGCGCATGGCGTTGCCGCCGTACTCTGGCTCGGTGACAGCGGTTCTCCCCAGTGTCGTCTCCAAGAGAAGAGGACTGCTCGTCGGCGTCTTCGATCACACCGGCCTCAATCATGTCGACGAAGGACTTGGCAACACTTTCGCAAAAAATGGTGTAGTAGTAGGTGACCCATGCGACGAGTAGGCGTAGGATCAAGGGGATGGCTCTAGGCTCCGCCATTTTGCGTATGTCATGCGCGTGTAGTGGTCAAAGGTGCACTTTGTTTACTCTATCTAGCCATTCTTTGTGATGTCGTGCTGGATATTGTACGGCTCTTTGTGGCAATTATTGGAGGCGCGGAAAATTACATATCCCTCCGCGGCCTTCCTGGACACCACCAAGGTTCGGTTGCGGGCCTGGTGGTGTTGGTGCGTGTGACTCGCAAGATGAGTGGGCCACTATATGGTCTGACCAATCAGAGTAGTTCGCATATAATTGTCGCGCGTTTGTGCAGAGTCGCAATACATCGAACGATTGGGACATGCAGCCCCGAGACATTTGAGGGCGACTCGGGCCAAATGTGATTGGGACACTTTCTTTGAGAAAATGTCCACAGCGGCCCTCAAAGATACACGAAAGCAATAACATAATGGTTCAATAAATCAGCTGTAGAGCGAATATCAGTTCCAAAAATTAAGAATGGGAGTCAAGCACGTTGAGTGTTACGGGTGCAATGAATCAAAGTAGCGAGAATTGCACTAAGGTGTCAAAACGAGTACAAAAATGTGAGCGAAGGCATGAGCGAACATTTATACGCGAACATGCAAACATGCAAACGGTAACGAGGGGCCACTGGAGCAGCCGCCACTGCAGGAGCCGCCCCTGGCCCCTGGAGCAGCCGCCCCTGGAGCAGCCGCCCCTGCAGCAGCTGCCCCTGGCCCCTGGAGCAGCCGCCCCTGCAGCAGCCGCCCCTGGCCCCTGGAGCAGCCGCCCCTGCAGCAGCCGCCCCTGGCCCCTGGAGCAGCCGCCCCTGGCCCCTGGAGCAGCCGCCCCTGGCCCCTGGAGCAGCCGCCCCTGCAACAGCCGCCCCTGGCCCCTGGAGCAGCCGCCCCTGCAGCAGCCGACCCTGCAGCTGCCCGCGACGCCGCTCCTGGACCCTGTGCAGCCGTGGGGGGGGGGTATGGGGGTGGCGGGTGTGGGGGTGATGAGTGTGGGTGCTACCCTTCCCCTCCTCCTCCTCCTACTTCGTCTCCCACTGCTGCAGCTGCCGCTGAAGGGGGGTGGATGTGTGGGAGCCGAGGGGGAGTGAAACTAGGGGTGCGGCAAGGGGTGCGGCAAGGGGTGTGAAAGGGGTGTGGGACAGGTAGGGGAGGTTGAGTGGAGGTGGCCGCCGTGAAGTCAGCAGCTCCAGTCGCCCGTGAGACCGCTGCGCCAGTCGCCCGTGAGCCCGTCGCTCCAGTCGCCCGTGAGCCCGTTGCTCCAGTCGCCCGTGAGTCAGTTACTCCTGCCGCTCGTCTAGCCGCGGAGTCACTTACTCCAGTTGCCCGTGTGCCAGTTGCTCCAGTTGCCAGTGTGCCAGTTGCTCCAACTGCCCGTGTGCCAGTTGCTCCAGTTGCGCCGTGTGCCAGCAGCTTCAGCTGCCGCCCACCACCTCCTCTCCTCTCATAGTCCCTCCTCCTCCTCACTTGCCCTCTCCGTGTGCTGCGCTCTGCTTGGTGTACCCCTTCCGGGGGTGTTTCTGCACATGGTTCTTCACTGCAGGCAGTTAGGGGGTGTGTCAGAATGTAATTGTATACATCACTTTATAACTGCCTGCAATGTAGACTTAGTGTAGTTATCTTTCTTGTTAGGTGGTGCACCTTTCTTCTCTTCTTTCATATTTGTACCCTTGAGCCTATAGTGAAACCATCCTTTTCTCCTTGCAACTCTCTCGACATTCCCCCTCGACCCTAAACTTCAACTACTAAGCCACTAAAGCTATGGCTCCTAAGCCTAGCTGTACTTAGTATCTTAACAGTCGGCCAGCAGTTTCTGTAAATCCCCTCCTTTGTCTGCTGCCTCGGCTTCCCGAATGGCGACCGCGTACACGTCAGCTCCTGCCGCTACGGCGCGTTTCATCGTTATCGCGTTGACACGCACTGACGAAGACTCAGGCGAGCCCCAGCGAGGTAGGGCGATGTTGTTACCGTTCACTCGCACGCTGCAGTCACCCGTCGTCCAGTCGATTCGCGGGTTGTGTCGTCGCAGCCAATCACGCCCGAGTAAAATATCGGTTCCGTCGAGGGTCGTTGCGAGCATTTCCTGGCTAAACGTGAAGTTACCCCCACATCGAATCCGAACCCGGTCTACGCGTTCCCGTATTGCCAGCGGCGTGCCGTCTACCAATCTTGCGTTGATCGCAGGTAAACATCTGTCCAATGGCAGTCGCAGTTTTCGTGCTGTAGCAGTGTTGATGAAGCTGTGGCTAGCTCCCCCGTCTACGAAGATTTTAACTAAGTCCGTCCCGATTTTTTCACTAAGCAGTATGGGGCTGTCTACCGTAGTCCCCTCCTTATTCGGCCGAGTGTGGTCGATTGCGTGAACCGGCACAATCACTCGGTGAGGGTCGGTTGGGTCGGGCGAGCGGCGTGACCTGTCAGTAAAGGGCCCGTCTGCTACTGACTCCCAGCGTTTCCCTGCTGCTTGGTCTGTTTCTGCTGCTCAGCTTCCCCCTTTCCCTTAGCGTTTTCCGAGCATTCGCTCTTGCGATGTCCCGGCCGATTGCACGCAAAGCAGCGCCCTTTGACAGTGCGGCAGCGGCATTTGCGGCGACGGCACGTATCGTGGCGCCCTCGTTCGTCCCACGAGGCCGATGTCCCCAATGGCTGCTTCCGTACGACCCCGGTCTCGGTCGGCGGAAGAAGTCAAGTTTCTCCGCCATAGCGAGAATTTCTTGAAAGTCGGTGACGCCGCGAAGCTGAATTTCCTGAGCGATGTCCTGCTTCAGGCCGCCGATCTAGTGGTCGATGCGCTCGCTCTCGTGCATATATCCCACCTGCTCGCATAGCGCCAGAAATCCGCTCGTGTAATCTTGGACGGAACCGAGTTGGCGCCAAGTGTGTGAAGAAATGAGGAATGATTGACTAAGGGAAAGGTTGGGTACAAGTACAAACCCTAGAAATGTGTTGTACCCCATATGTGCTACCCCACTATAGCCTACATAGGCTAAGTCATATAAGTCTGACACACCCCCATAGGCAAAGTGGGGGAGAACAAGGGGTCACAAGACCAGTCAAGCAAAGCAAAGCAAGCTCAGGGTGGATCACAACGTCACCACACATTCCGAGCACAAGTTCAAGGCCACACGGCCAGTTCACATGCAAGATCATATATAAAGGTAAACAAGCAAGTGCAGGTATAGAAAGATCACAGTACAAGCAAGGTCAAGAAGTGACCAAGTGAGGCCAAGTAGGCACAAGACCTAGCATCGTACAGCAGTGCTGATGATCACAAGGCGGAAGTGCCTTGGTAAAGATATCAGCAGTGTTGGCCTCAGAGGCCACGTAAGCAAGGCGCAGCTGACCACGCTGCTGCAGCTCACGTGCAAGGAAGTAGCGCAGAGCAATGTGCTTCGTTCTGTGCTCCAGTCTGTGCTCCCGACACAAGGCCAGCATGGCCTTGTTGTCTACGTACAGAACTGGAGGAGAACGAGGCGCCTCTCCTAGGTCAGTCAGCGGGTAGGTGAGCCAGCGTAGCTCCTGTGCAGCCATGACCCCCGCGTAGATCTCAGCCTCACAGCTGGAGCCGAGAACAGAAGACGAGCGGTTAGACCGCCACGAAACAGAGCCGGAACCAAGGCTGAAGGTGTAACCCTGTGACGATCGCTGCGTAGCCTGGTCGTCAGCCCAAGAAGCGTCTGCGTGACCTGTGGGGACCACTGAACGCCGCCCTCCAAGCACTAGCCCCATGCCCGACGTACTGCACAAGTAGCGCAACACCCTCTTTGCTGCAGCCATGTGCTCTGGTCGGTGTCTCCCAGGAGCAACATAGCGTGCCAAGATGCTAAGAGGGTATGCAAGGTCAGGTCGTGTGCAGGTCATCAGGTACATGAGGCAGCCAACAAGCTCTGGGTATGGGCCACTCGGCTCTACGGACTCATCCGAAGGCAGAGCTGAGAGCGAGTGGCGAGTAGACAGAGGAGTGGCCTGTGGCAAGGAGTACGTGAAGTCGAAGCGCTGAAGGACCTGCTGCACCATGTGTGACTGAGTCAGAGTAATGGTGCGTTGTGCCCTGTCCCGGGTGATCTGCAAGCCAAGGTAGCTGCGCAGTTCACCCAGGTCTGTGCATGTGTGTCTCTTCTGCAGCTCGGACTTCACGTGGGCGAGTCCAGCAGTGTCAGCAGTGGCAAAGACCAAGTCGTCGACGTACACGAGGATGTAGAACGGCGGCAAAGAGGTGTCGGTGCGCAGAAACAGCGACGGGTCGGCAGTAGAAGGAGCAAAGCCAAGAGCCGCAAGTGTAGTCCTCAGTGTGTCGTGCCACTCACGGGGCGCCTGGCGGAGACCGTAGACTGGCCGCCGGAGGCTCCACTGGGTACCAGGAGGAAACGACCCAGTGAAGCCAGGTGGGCGGCGCAGCCAGATCTCCTCGTGCAGGCTGCCCTGCAAGAAAGCTGTACTGAAGTCAAGAGAATGAAGCTCATAGTCGCGCTGAGCGGCTATGTGTAGCAGCACCCGAAGAGTGGTCATCTTCGGAGTGGGAGAGAAGGTCTGAAAGTAGTCAACTCCCTGCCGCTGACTGAAGCCTCGAGTCAGGTAACGCGCCTTGAAGACAGGCGGAGAACCCGGCGGCCGCTTCACCCTGAAAATCCACATGCCACTGACGATGTTCGCCCCAGGTGGGGGAACCTCGTCGACGTAGGTGCCTGTGGACTTCCAGGAAGCCATCTCTGCGTCCATGGCTGACTGCCACTGTGAGGAGAAGGGACCCTCGATTGCCTCAGCGTACGATCGAGGAGTCGGGATGTCTGGTGCATCCGGGTCTCCCTCAGCGGCAATCAGCGTGGACACGAGATGAGGCAAAGCAGCAGCAAAACACTGGAACTCCTCCTGCCTGTCCTCAAGGACGTCCGTGCTAAGAGCACACTCACCCCCGACGGACGGAGGACAGACAGACTCAGACTCAGCAACGAGACGAGCGGCGCAGTCTAGACGACAGCGAGCAGCAAAGTCGACAAGCTCAGCAACTAAGGCAGACGCAGCAGTGGACTCAAAGGAAGGGTCAGTGACAACAGTAGCCAGGAGACGCGTGACAGTAGGACTGGCAGCACGAAGAGAGTCAGACTCCGGGTCAGCAAGAACAGGAAGAGAGGACTCTGGAGGAGACGGCAACGGGACAAGCAGAAGAGTAGTGGAAGGACGCAGTGCCATCTGGTGTGTGCCTGGGACCGCATGAGGATGCGGACGCGGAGCACGACTACAAGTGCGAGCAGCACGAACAGGCGACGCAGGACGAGACGCAGGCTCACGACGCTCAGCAAGACCTCCAGTAGGACCAGTGTAGGGAGAAGGAGCAAGCAGGGGGGAGGCGGGCTGTAACTGTGACTGCGACTGGACAGGCTGTGGACACTCTAAGGGAGGAGCAGGACCAGTAGAAGGCGGAAGACCAAGAACCTGCTCAAGGAGCGGAACGAAGTACGGCCGCGGCCGCGCAGCGCCTCCAGAACCAGCAGGGACAGCACCAGTACCCCGAGCGGCAGCACCAGCGCCAGCAGCACCTCCAGCTCCAACAGCGCCAACTCCAGCACCCTCAAAAGCACCAGCGCCAGCAGCACCTCCAGCGCCAGCACCCTCAGCAGCTCCAGCTCCAGCAGCTCCAACTCCAGCAGGACCGCCAGCTCCAGTACCGCCAGCAGCTCCAGCACCACGAGCACCTCCAGGCCCTGTAGCTCCAGTACCTCCAGTACCTCCAGCAGCACCAGCTCCAGCAGCCCCAGCAGCACCCCCAGTCCCAGCAGCTCCAGTACCGCCAGTACGAGCACCTCCAGGACCAGTGGCTCCAGTAACTCCAGTGCCGACCCCAGGGTCAGCAGCAACAGTAGCACCTCCAGCTCCAGCAGCACGGCTCCAGCGCCAGGCAAACCACTCGCGCAGCTCCTCTGGAGAGGGTAGCTCCCGCCTCGACGAAGCACCCGAAGGGCCCCCAAACCCAGCACCGCCAGACACGAGCAGACCCAGCACCCCCAGGCCCCGCACCCCCAGGCTCAGCACCCCCAGGCTCCGTACCCCTAGGCCCAGTACCCCCAGGCTCCGCACCCCCAGGCTCCGCACCCCCAGGCTCAGCACCCCCAGGCTCAGCACCCCCAGACTCAGCACCCCCAGGCTCAGCACCCCCAGGCTCAGCACTGTGAGTAGATCTGCACTGGGGGTGCTGAGCCTGGGGGTGCTACGCCTGGGGGTTCTGCGTCTGGGGGTGCTGCGCCTGGGGGTGCTGCGTCTGGGGTTGCGGAGTCTGTCAACATATATTTTATATGTGTTGTTTAGGTTAGTCTAGGTGTTACATTTCTACTTACTTGCATGTTTAGGGTTTGCTATATCTAGGGTTGTACTTCACATTTTCTATCAATTCATTCTTATCGTAACATGGTATAGAGCTAGGTTTCCCTTAGGCGATTTTTCCCCTAGGCGATTTTTCCCTTAGGCGAAATTTCTCTCGATAGTCTATGGGCCCACCACCCGCGCGCCTCGTAGCGACCCATAGCCCGAAGCGCCCTGCCCCGTAGAGCCCGAGTAGGTCGCGCCCCCCGTCGACATCGCGCGTCACCCGTTTCTGCCCTGCGCCCCACCCGTTTTTGCCGTGCGTCACTCGGTTTTTAGCCCCGCGCCCCACTCGTTTTACCCCGCGTGTTGCCCCCCAGTCCTCTAGCGCGCAGCAGACGAACGCACGTAGCTGCGCGCGCAGCCTTAGTCGCACCCGCAGCTCCGCGCTAGTACGTCGTAGCCGCGCGCACGTGCAGCCCACCGTCGTAACCGGCCCCCAGACCTGAAATCCCCCTCAGAACCGCACAGAACCGCCGCCTTAACAGCTTCCCCACCTGAAAACCGCCGCCCCAGACCTGACAACCGCCGCCCCACCTGGAAACCTGCTGCCCCACCCGTTCCAGGCACCTCACCCGGGATCAGCCGCCCCACCCAGTCCTCTCCACCGCATTGAACCGCACAGAACTGCACATAACTGCACAGAACCGCACAGAACCGCCGCCTTAACAGCTTCCCCACCTGAAAACCACCGCCCCAGACCTGACAACCGCCGCCCCACCTGGAAACCTGCTGCCCCACCCGTTCCAGGCACCTCACCCGGAATCAGCTGCCCCACCCAGTCCTCTCCACCGCATTGAACCTCACAGAACCGCACAGTACTGCACATAACCGCACAGAACCGCACAGAACCGCCGCCTCACCCGTAGCCCGCTGCCTTAACAGCTTCCCCACCTGAAACCTGCCTCCCCACGATCTACCACACCCGCCGTCAGTAGCCCCAGCCGATTACACTGCCGCCAGCTACACCAGCAGCAGCATAGGCTGCCCCCAGCGCACCAGCAGCAACGTAGGCTGCCCCCAGCAGAACCAGCAGAACCAGCAGAACCAGCTGAACCAGCAGAACCAGCAGAACCAGCAGAACCAGCAGAACCAGCAGAACCAGCAGAACCAGCAGAACCAGCAGAACCAGCAGAACCAGCAGAACCAACAGAACCAGCAGAACCAGCAGAACCAGCAGAACCAGCAGCAGCATAGGCTGCCGCCAGCACACTAGCAGCAGCATAGGCTGCCACCAGCGCACCAGCAGCAGCATTGGCTGCCCCCAGCAAAACCAGTAGCAGCTAAGGCTGCCCCCAGCAGAGCCAGAAGCAGCATAGGCTGCCCCCAGCGAACCAGCAGCAGCATAGGCTGCCGCCAGAGCACCAGCAGCAGCAGCATAGGCTGCCCCCAGCGAACCAGCAGCAGCATAGGCTGCCCCCAGCGCACCAGCAGCAGCTTAGGCTACCGCCAGCGCACCAGCAGCAGCTTAGGCAACTGCCAGCGTACTAGCAGCAGCATTGGCTGCCCCCTGGAGAACCAGTAGCAGCCTAGGCTGCCTCTCAGCAGAACCAGAAGCAGCACAGGCTGCCCCCAGCGCACCAGCAGCAGCTTAGGCTGCCCCCAGCAGAACCAGCAGCAGCATAGGCTCACATGGCATGTACTAGGGTTCTACAGCAGCAGGGCCAGCCGCAGCACTCCCGTCAGTGGGGGCCTGCGGGTCCAAAGTGTGGCGCCCCCAGCAGTGGCTCAGCTAGCAGTGGGCGAGACGTCGGCCCCTGCGGGTACCGGGCCCTGACAGGCCCTGGTGCTGGCACTACCTGCTGGAGTCCTGACCACACTGCGTCCAGCTGCTACCGTCGACTCGACGACCTCCACCGTGAGCGTTTTGGTCCTCACGCTATTACACCGCACTGGCCTTCGCGCCTTCGCCAGCGCACTACTGCACCAGTTGAGTCTCACCTGCCTGGTCTAGGACCCTTTCCGGCTGCACGAGTAGAGACCTGTGTTTCCAGTCTTGGTGCGTGTGTTGTTTCCAGTCCCGGCGCCTCTGAGGGTCTTTGTGTAGAAGCTGCAGCTACCACTAATCTAGCACTAGCCTTTGTAGCTGGTTCGGGTGCGACCCCACAGACTGCACAGCTTTCCTTCACCCTAGATTCTGGAGCGTCCAGCTGTTTCTTTCGCGACTGTACCGACCTCACACCACTGCGCACTCCAGTCACTGTTGCCTTGGCTGACCCCTCTGTGGGACGTGTAGTTGCTAGCAGCACCACCACTCTTCCGTGTCCGGCGGCTCCCTCAGGTTTTCTTACAGGTTACTACACCCCCTCGTTCTCTAGGAACCTGGTGGGTGTCAGTCACCTTCACGACCTAGGCGTAGTCACTACTTTCCCACTGGACGAGCCTGTTGCCTCCTGCACTGTCGGTGCCACTGGGGCGCCCTTGGCCACATTCCACAGAGAGCCGGGATCTGGTCTGTACTCACTACACACAGGGTCCCACCACACTGAGTCGGGTCAGGTCAGGTCAGGTCAGGTAGCTGCTGTGTCGTGTGACTGTCGGTCCCTCACCCACCCGTCGGTCCTCTGGCACCACCGTCTAGGTCACCCGTCGTTCCCGCGTCTCAGTAGGATGGCACGTTACCGTCTGGTCTCAGGTCTCCCAGGGTCGCTTGCACCGCTTCCCCGCTCGCCTGCGCCGCTGTGCACTCCTTGCGTCGAGGGTCGGCAGCGCGCTGCCCCTCACTCCTCCTCGTTCCCCCCCACCACGGCTCCCTTCGAGACCCTGCACTTGGACGTCTGGGGCCCCTCTCCGGTCCTTGGCCCACGTCAGGAGCGCTACTTCCTGATTGTGGTGGACGACTACTCCCGCTACACCACGGTTTTCCCCTTGCGACGGAAGGCCGACGTGCCTACCGTCCTCGAGCCGTGGCTACTAGCGTGGGGTGGCGCCCAGGGCCTGTGTGGGCTTCGCCTACACTCGGACCATGGTGGTGAGTTTTCTTCCACTCGCCTGGAGACGTTCTGTCAGGGTCGGGGGATCATCCAGTCTTACACGCTACCAGCATCACCGCAGCAGAACGGGGTAGCCGAGCGACGCATCGGCCTGGTCATGGAGGTTGCCCGGACCTCCATGTGCCAAACCGGTGCCCCCCAGTTCTTGTGGCCCCAGGCAGTCCACTACGCCGCGCACCAGCTGAACCTGTGGCCCAGTGACGCACGGCCAAGGGTGACGCCGGTCTCCCTTTGGACAGGTTCTCCGGGCGTAGCAGCTGACTTCCGCGTCTGGGGTTGTCTGGCTCACGTTCGCGCCCCTGGCGCGAACAAGTTGTCTCCGCGCACTCGTGCCTGCGTCTTTCTTGGCTTCCCTTTGGACGCCTCCGGCTGGGTGTTCTACGACCCGGTCACCTACCAGTTCTTCGCTTCGCAGGACGTCACGTTCGACGAGTCTGTCTGTTACTACAGGAGTCGCCCCCACCGAGGTACTGAGGCCTTTTCCCCCCCGCTGTTCCTCACCCTTGAGCCCCCACCAGTCGCCCCGGTAGCCCCCCCCCCTTCGCGTCCTGCCCCGTCAGGTGTGTCGCACGTCACTCCGTATTCTTCCCCCCCGCAGCGTCCAGTCCCTGTCATGTCTAAGGGTGCGGGAGGTGCAGTTGCGGAGGGTGAGGGTACTGGGGCTGCAGGAGCTGGTGGTGTCGGCTCTGGGGGTGCAGGGGTTGTGGGCGTGGAGGTCACTCCTGTGGAGGATACGGCAGCCTCGACTCGGCAGCCTCGCCCTGCCTCACCCCCTGGCTTCTCGTCCGTCCTGCAGTTTCCTCCTCCTTCTTCTCTGCGGTCGGTTGCTGCGGAGCCTGAGGGTGTTCCTGCGGGAGGTACTGGAGGCCCCGGGGGTGTCGGTGGTGGAGGTGCTGGTTCTGGGGGTGCTGGAGCTGGAGGCACTGGCACTGTGGCGCCTACACCGCGCACTGTACGTTTCCTGACCCGTGAGCAGCGTCTCCTCCGGTTGGAGAGGGAGGAGCGTGAGCGATTTGAGAGGGCACAGCAGCAGCAGCAGCAGCAGCAGCAGGAGAGAGTAGAGGAGGAGTCACAGCAGCAGCAGGAGAGAGTAGAGGAGGAGTCACAGCAGCAGCACGAGAGGGTAGCGCAGGAGTCCCGGTCGCAGCAGCGGGTGCAGCTGCAGCCGCAGCAGGAGAGGGTAGAGGAGGAGTCACGGCCGCACCAGGAGAGGGTAGAGCAGGAGTCCCGCCCGCAGCAGCAGGTGCAGTTACAGACACAGCGGGAGAGAGTAGAGGAGCAGTCACGGCCGCACCAGGAGAGGGTAGAGCAGGAGTCCCACCCGCAGCAGCAGGTGCAGTTACAGACGCAGCAGGAGAGAGTAGAGGAGGAGTCACGGCAGCAGCAGGAGAGGGTAGCGCAGGAGTCCCGGTCGCAGCAGCGGGTACAGCTTCAGCCGCAGCAGGAGAGGGCAGAGGCGGAGCCACAGGAGCAGCAGCAGGGGCCGGTACCGTCGCAGCAGACGCCAGAGGAGGCGGAGCAGCAGCGACTGCGACTACGCGACCTCCCCAACCCAGCACCTGCACGCTTTGTTCGTGGTCCCCTACCGTCCCCTCCTGTTCCACCATTTGAGTCCCTTTCCTCCTCCCAGTGGACTCGTCGTCCTCCCCTCAGTCGTGCTGTGTCTCCACAGCCCCGTCGGTCTCGTTACCGTGCAGACGGTCCGTTTCACCTTGTTCTCCGCTCTCGTGTTCCACCTCCTCCTGTCCTTCCACAGCCCCCTGAGTCGTCCCTCACTGTGCTTCACGACCCGTTGTCCGACTACCTCCGTGCCTCCCGTCCTGTCGTCTCCCGTGTTTTGTCCGCGTTGGTCACTCACCCGACTGCACCTCTGTCGTCTGTCTCAGCACTTGCTACCACTGTCTCTGGCTTTGCCTCTTCCCACCGCCTTGACTACGCCGCTCACTTGGTGAGTGGCCCTGCACGTTCTCCGTCCTCTGGGGGTGCTCCTGTCTTTCCCCTGGAGGTCCTAGAGGACAGGCAGTTCGAGCTTGGTTTCCTTGCGCCCTCTGTTCCTCATCTCTGCGCCATGCTGCTTGCCCCTGAGGGGGATCCAGACGCCCTTGACATCCCGATCCCTCGCACTCACGCCGAGGCGGTCTCGGGACCCTGGGCTTCGTACTAGATAGCAGCTGAGAAGGCAGAGATGGCATCTTATAGGTCCACAGGCACTTACGTCGACGCAGTCCCACCACCTGGGACGAATGTCGTCAGTGGCCGATGGCTCTACAAGGTGAAGCGGCCGCCTGGATCACCACCTGTGTTCAAGGCGCGCTATGTTGCGAGAGGCTTCAGTCAGCGAGAGGGGGTGGACTTCTTCCAGACCTTCGCTCCCACCCCGAAGATGAGTACTCTTCGGGTGTTGCTACATATTGCAGCCCAGCGCGACTATGAGTTGCACTCCTTGGACTTTTCCACCGCGTTCCTTCAGGGGAGCCTGCACGAGCAGATCTGGCTGCGTCGCCCGCCTGGCTTCACTGGCTCTTTCCCACCTGGGACCCAGTGGCAGCTGCGTCGACCAGTCTACGGCCTGCGTCAGGCCCCACGTGAGTGGCACGACACACTTCGCTCGACCCTTGCAGCTCTTGACTTCTTTCCGTCGTCTGCTGACCCGTCACTGTTCGTTCGCCGTGGCTCGACCCCGTTCTTTGTCCTGGTCTACGTCGACGACCTAGTGTTCGCCACTCCCGACCGACGCGCGCTGGCCTCCGTGAAGGAGGAACTGCAGAGGAGACACACTTGCACTGACCTTGGTGAGCTGCAGCACTACCTTGGCCTGCAGATCACCAGGGACAGGGCAGCTCGCACCATTACGCTGACTCAGTCGCATATGGTCGAGCAGATCCTCACGCGGTTTCGCTTCCCGTTCTCCAAGGTACAGCTCACCCCTCTAGGTGTGGATCATGGGCTCACGGCTCCACCTTCGGACGAGTCATTTGAGTCCAGTGGGCCATATCCTGAGCTGGTGGGTTGTCTCATGTACCTGATGACCGGTACTCGCCCAGACCTAGCTTACCCTCTTAGCGTCCTTGCGCGCTTTGTTGCGCCTGGGAGACACCGACCTTCCCACTGGTACGCTGCTAAGAGGGTGGCGAAGTATGTGGCGAGTACATCAGGCATGGGACTTGTCCTTGGAGGGAAGCAGCCAGTTACACTCACAGGTTACTCGGACTCGTCGTGGGCCGACGACGCGGAGACGCGTCGGTCTACACAGGGGTACTCCTTTAGCCTCGGGGCAGGTGCTGTTTCGTGGCGGTCGACTCGGGCGTCGTCCGTCGCCGGTTCCAGCTGTGAGGCAGAGGTGTACGCTGCTGCCATGGCCGCTCAGGAGCTTCGCTGGCTGTCTTTCCTTCTCACCGACCTTGGTGAGCGGCCTCGCTCTCCCCCAGTCTTGTTCGCCGACAACAGGTGTGCTGTCCTGTTGTGTGAGGAGCCCCGACTGGTTGGGAAGGCGAAGCACATCCAGCTTCGTTACTTCCTTCTGCGTGAGTTGCAGCAGCGTGGACAGGCACTCATTCGACGTGTGGTCTCTGAGGCCAACACGGCATATATCTTCACCAAGGCGTTGCCGCCTTGTGACCACCAGCGTTTCTGCACCCAGCTTGGCCTTGTGCCTGCCCGTCCTCACTTGCTTGCTTAGAGATGCCTTGTCCTGCATGTCTTGTACTCTTGCATCTCTTTATATTTGCTATATACCTGCATGTGGACTGGCCTTGTGGCCCCTTGCTTGCTCTCGGAGTGTGTGGTGACTTTGAGCTCCACCCTGAGATTTGTCTTGTTCTTGTAGACTGGTCTTGTGACCGTTGCTTGCTCTTGTTGTTTCTACAGGACTTCCGTCACCTAGACTATGGGGGTGTGTCAACATATATTTTATATGTGTTGTTTAGGTTAGTCTAGGTGTTACATTTCTACTTACTTGCATGATTAGGGTTTGCTATATCTAGGGTTGTACTTCACATTTTCTATCAATTCATTCTTATCGTAACACCTCGGACACACCTGACGGGGCAGGACCCTGAGGGGGGAGAGGGGCTACCGGGGGGGGACCTGGCGCAAGGAAGAGCGGCGGCGGGGGGAGGGGCGCAGTGCGGTAGGGGAAGAGACGGTAGTAAGGCACCGACTCGTCAAAGGTGACGTCCTGGGAGGACAGAACACGGCGCGAGGTGGGGTGGTAAAACTGCCAACCAAGCGCGTCAGGGGGGAAGCCAAGGAAGACGCAGGAAACAGCACGGGGGGACAGCTTGTCCGCAGACAAGTCGCGGACAAACGCCCGAGATCCCCAGACACGAAACGCAGACGCATCGCCAACCTTCCCCGTCCACCGCAAGGTGGGGGAGGTCTCTGGTAAGGAGACCCGGGGCTGAAGGTTGATCTGATGCGCTCCGTACTGAACCGCAAACGGCCACAGAAAATGGGGAGCAGCCGCATGGATCATGGACGTACGAGCGACGTCCATGACCATGCCAATGCGGCGCTCAGCAATCCAATTTTTCTGTGGAGAGGCCGGAAGCGTGAAGGTCTGGCGGATGCCCTGTGCACGACAGAAGGCTCCCAGAAGGGCAGAGGAAAACTCCCCGCCTCTGTCAGAGTGCAGACGCAGAACAGGAAAGTCCGAGCCGAAACTGTCTCTGAGCTGGAGACAAGCAGCGCGGATCCAGTCGATCAACACCTCAGCGACGTCACCCTTGCTGCGCAAGGGGAACATTGTGGTGTAACGCGAGTAATCGTCAACCACCAACAGAAAGTAACGCTCGTGACCCTGGCCACGGACGCGGGCGGGGCCCCACACGTCCATGTGAAGAGTCCGCAGCGGAGCCTCTGTCGGAGGAAACTCGGAGGAGTGAGGGGCGGCGCGCTGTCGCCCTTCGACGCAGGGGACGCAGGTAGGGGCAGGCCCCGGAGGTAGGGGAGGTAGGGACCGGGGAAGACCAGAGACAAGGACACGTGAGGCCATGCCTCGGAGACGAGGCAGGGAGGGTTGACCAAGGCGGTGGTGCCAAAGGAGAGTCTGGTGGGACAGGAGACGACACTAGCAGGGCGCAGACTCAGGACCAGACCTGGACGCTGCAGCAAACACCTGACTCGACGCAGCTACCTGACCAGACTCAGCAACCGGAGGAGACTCAGTAGTCAGTGTGTACAGGCTCGACCCCGGCTGACGGGTAAACGTGGCCAAGTGTCGGCCCGTCTGAGCACACGTACAGTGGGTCACCCGCTGACTCGCAGGAGTGAACTGATCAACCCCCCCATCCTGTAGATCAGCACCACTCACCAAGTTTGTAGAGAATGAGGGGAGGTAGAGACCTAACAGGGTGTCAGAGGGGGCCGCCGGACACGGTAAGACAGTGGAGAAGTGGGCAAGGTCAGGACCCTCAGAGGGGTCCGCCAGGGAGACCGCAACTGGCCGACTAAGCGGCGTAAGCGTGGTGCGGTCTCGAAAGAAGGAGCGGGAAGCACCCGAGTCAAGGGTGAAGGTGTGTAGGGCCTGAGCCGACGTGGTACCTGAGAGAGCAGACTCACCAGCACCTGGGGCAGCAGACGCACTAGCACCGAGAGCAGTGGCCTCACCAGCACCTAGAGCAGCAGCCTCAATGCCCGGGTCAGGCGGAACACACAGGTAACAGTCACCCTCATCACTAGTAGACACAACATACATGGCAGCAAGAATGGCATCATAATCTAGATCAAAGATAGCAACCCCCGACCTAAGCAGCTCGCCCCAGCGGGGCATCTCAGTGGCGTCAGGGAACTGGAGACGCCAAGCATCCGTCAGGCGGCCGAAGCAGCGCTGGGTGGTGTGCGGGCCACCGCACGGCTCACCAGTGCGGTCGCCGGTACGCAGGACGTAGGCACAAGGACCAGCACCCCCACCCCGCTGACGCGCGGCGTACCACTCACGAAGCTGCTGGGGGGGCGGGGTCTCACGAGTGCGCTGCTGCTGTTGGCGCTGACCACCACCGAAGCCGCCCCGCTGCGCAGAGCCACCCCGACCAGCTCCACCTCCGCCGCTGCCACCTCCGCCACCGCCGCCACCGCCTCCTCCTCCGCTCCCACCGCCACCGCCGCCGCCGCCTCCGCCTCCACCGCCGCCATCGAAGCCCCCACCCCTGCCACCACTCCCACCGCCACCCCCACCCCCTCCACCGCCTCCACCGCCACCTCCACCGCCCCCGCCAGCCCCTCCAGCGCCCTTGCCCCCCTTGCCCTTGCCGGTGCGACGTCTCCCGCTAGGGGCAGTCGCAGCGCCGACCGACTCGGTGCCAACGAAGTCGACGGCAGGAGCAGAGGCAACAGAGGGCAAAAGGGGGGAGGGGGAGCACCCCTCAAAGAAGGGGGCACGAGGGTCACCACGAGAGGCTCCTATAGCGACTATACTCTTCTCAGCTGCCAGGAGGCGCTCCTCGAGGAGGTCAACGGTGAGTGTGGTGGGGCAAACAGAGAGGAAGTGGTCCCTGACAGAGCGAAGGGAGTCAGGGAGCCGGGTGACTATGTAGTAGAGGGTGATGTACATGGGGGGGGGGTTCTTGGCGCAGAACTCAGCACGAAGCGCAGTGCGGTAGCGGGTGTCACTAGTGCGGAGGTGCGTAATGAGGTCAGCGACTGTGGGAAAGGCGGCGAGGTCAGGAAACAGGTACGGCAGCATGAGGCTACTAAGGGCAGCAGTGGCAGGGGAAGAGTAGCGTGCAACTACAGCATTGTACAAGGTCTTAGCACTCTTGTACTGACTAAAGTGCGCGCGCTTAGTGGACGGCAAGTGACTACGCACAGCAAGACGGGCAGCAGCATTGCGTGTGGCCCACTGTGAGCGAACAGTGCTGTCAGCATCGGCAGCAGGGGCAGCAGAGGCGCCAGACGTGAGATCGAACAGTGAGAGACCGTCCTTCCTATCGCACTGTAGGAAAAGCTATAGATCATCGACCCAGAACTCAAAGTCAACAGCCCGACCCTCAGGATCAAAGACTAGAACGCTAGGGGTAGCCATGACAGCAGTGGCAGCAGGCTAGGGGCAGCAGTAGCAGGCGTGGCTCGGCAGTGCTCTTACCAGGGCTGGTAGGTATGGGCCGGCAAGCGGTGGGGCAGGGCCGAGGCGCTTCGGCAGGGACAGAGCCGCGACCGCGGCGGCAGCTCCTGCTGTCAGTGGCGGCAGCAATCGCGGCTGTCGGCGGCGACGGCTGCTGCTGGTGGCGGCCGCCGCTGCTGTCAGCGGCGTCTGCTGCAGTCGGCTGCTGCTGGCGGCGGCGGCGGCTGCTGCTGGCGGCTGCTGCTGCTGGTGGCGGAGGAGCCGAGAAGGGGCCGGGAAGGGTGGCGACGGGGCCACGAAGGGCGGCGACGGGGCCGAGAAGGGGCCGCAAGGGGCCTCGAAGGGCGGCGACGGGGCCGCTAGGGGCGGCGACGGGGCCGCGAAGGGGCCGCGAGGGGCCGAGAAGGGCGGCGACGGGGCCGCTAGGGGCGGCGACGGGGCCGCTAGGGGCGGCGAAGGGGCCGCGAGGAGCGGCGACGGAGCCGCTAGGGGCGGCGACGGGGCCGCGAAGGGCGGCGACGGGGGCGTAACGGGCGGCGACGGGGCCGCGAGGGGCGGAAACGGGGCTGCGAGGGGCGGCGACGGGGCCGCTAGGGGCGGCGACGGGGCCGCTAGAGGCGGCGACGGGGCTGCGAAGGGTGGCGACGGGGTCGCTAGGGGTGGCGACGGGGCCGCGAGGGGCGGCGACGGGCCGCGAAGGGTGGCGACGGGGCCGCTAGGGGTGGCGCGAGGGGCCGTGAGAGGGGAATCTAGGAGGGCGCGACGGGCCGCTAAGGGCAGGGGACGCAACGAGAGGGCGGCCCACGGGGCGCGCCTCGGGCAGGGGCGACTCGCGCTCCGGGCAGAAAAAAAGTTTTCAATTTTCAGTGGTTAGGAAGTGTTCCCACTAGGGAACCTGCTCTATACCATGTGAAGAAATGAGGAATGATTGACTAAGGGAAAGGTTGGGTACAAGTACAAACCCTAGAAATGTGTTGTACCCCATATATGCTACCCCCATATGTGCGGAGCTTCTGTCGCGCCGCGATCAAAGCCGCGATTGCCTCGAAACGAGCGCGCAGACCTGCGCACCACGCGTCCCACGTGCGATACTGGGGCACCTCTACGAAATACGACGGCGCCCAGGGTCCGGTTTGTCCTTCCCGTGTCGGTAGAGTCGCGTAGTCCACTGGCTTCGTGACGATGACGCGCCAGCAGTCCATGGCGGGTCCTCGCAGCAACGACACGGCGTAGCGAATCTTCGCCGTATCCTCCGAGACGTAGTTCGCGTCGAAGAAGACGTTCAACGTGAAGAGCCACGCCTGAACGGTAGGACCACCCCGCTGACTTGGGTCAAAGCATGGCGGACGCTGCGGCTTTAGCGGGTTGCCCCATACTTCCGTGCTGTGATGTCTGTTGTGCGGGCTGAATCGGAGTGCCAGGTGCTTGGGATTGTGCTCGTGTGAGGTCGTTTTGCAGGGACGAGCGTTCTGCCGTCAGCGTCGCAATTTCCTCGGCGCTCTCGCGGATTTGTTGCAGCAGATCGTTCAAGTGCTCCTGCGTGAGAGTCGTGACGTCGATATGTTCAGCCATTTCGAAGGGCGTCGGCTCGTCTTAGTCTAGGCGCAGTCGTGGCTGCACGCGTTTTCGAGAGAACGCGAGGACAGCGGCTCCTAGGTGCTAAGGTACGTGAGTCCCTTCGAGTGAAAAATCAAAAGTTGATTTCCTGGGGTGCGGAGATGCGCGGTCCGAAAGGAAAGAGGCTCTGATACCAAGTGTTACGGGTGCAATGAATCGAAGTAGCGAGAATTGCACTAAGGTGTCAAAACGAGTACAAAAATGTGAGCGAAGGCATGAGCGAACATTTATACGCGAAACATGCAAACGGTAACGCGGTGCGTGCGAGCTAGCTAGTGCTACGCTGGAAACGAGGCTCGGGCTAGTCCCGAAGCGTAGGCCGACACGGCCAGGCCAGCAGTGCGAGGTTTGGTGAAACAGTGCGCGCGAAGTCGGCGAAGCCCCGTTAGCAGTAACGGGCGAACAACGGCTGTTGCTGTACGCGATGTAGTCGAGCTCTGTAAGGAATGCCGAGAAAATTCCTTACATTGAGTATTATATTCCATAATAATAGATAAATAAATCTATCCGTATAGTATATTGGATTATCTGAAATGTAGCTGACACGAAACCCTTCAGTTCGTTTCTTGTTGATATTGAAGATTCCAGACAGGTCAGCTTGAAATGTGTGGTGCGCGGAGAGGACACGCAGGCAGTCTGATTTGTGGACAAGGGAAGCAAGTATGACTGTTGACAGTAACGACGTGTTGCGACCCAACGAGATCGGATCGAATCAGGTCGACCTGCTCGAACCGACTAACGCGGCTCGGAGCCACTGAGAGTCTCTGAGAAATTTGACACACCCTCGAAGCACCTACTGCGCAATTGGTATCCGGCTTCCCTGGAGGCTAGGCGATCTGTGACGGAGAGTCAACAGGTCGCTAAACCTACGGTTACGCAGACACCTTGACTCGCTGGATTTGCAATTCGTACACGACCACGAAACGAGAACTTAGCGAGATCGCTTAGCTTGTGTAACTTGTCGCAATCCAGTTGGGCTGGTTCTGGTCAACCTGGTCGACCCAATCAGGTTGACCCAGCTCGGGCAGACCCAAACCGACCTCGTTGGGTCGACCTGGTCGGCTAGACCCGAGATGCAGCCTTCCTGAAAATGAAGGATCGGGGGGTGGTCGACCCAATCCGTGTGGGTCGCAACACGTCGTACACCTAGTCCGGGGTGTTTTAACCACGTGAACTATTTTGCTTCAAACACCCTTTGTTCATTTCCGGGTAATGAGATGGGCACCCAGAGACTTTAAGGCTATTGTTTCGCAGCCAGATGCATTTCCTTCTAAAGAAACTCACACTTAGTGCTCCGAAATAGAGGGCGGATCGGCATTGACTAGGTTTTGACTGCCGTCGCCTCACAAAGGGTATGCTAGATTATACCTTCAATAAATTTCAAAACTACTCGTATAAAAAAAGTTTGACCAAGGAGAAGTACCCTCGCGCGGTTAAGATAGCGGCGGTTAAATTACCGCGGACTAGGTGTAACGATTGACCACACTTCCTTCTTGTGTGGACCAGCAGATATGACTGTTGACATGCATTCACGTGTGCAGTACTTCGTCACTGGTTGACAGTGCTCGCATCCTTCCAACTTCCTCTGACACTGCCTCCCTGACCGAATGGGTTTTTTTTATTTTTTGTCAACGGGCGGCTGAGTCCGTCCAGCAATTTTGCGACTGCCCGGGGCAGATAAGGCATGTCGAGGACTGTTGGCTGTTGAGGAGGGCCGAAGAATATATCTCAGCGGACAAGCGAGTCCGCCCAGGGGAGCTCGCTGCCCGCGGGCAAAAAAAATCAACCCCAGAAGGGCATGCATCAGCAATAGACACCATCATCCCCTAGTTCCGTTGGAATAGCTTCGCCCTTGATGGCTTCATTCATGATAACCGAGTAGTACTAGAAGTACCACCGGCACTTCAAGGGAAACACACAGCAAGTCGCGCCGCCACTGAGCCGCGTAAGTAGAGTAGTTAATAGATAAGGCGGCGCCCTTGCACATCCCCGTCCCGAGTGGCCGGCGGTCCGTCGAGCAGCGGATCGGAGGAGTGAGCGCAATCGTGAGTAGCGGCGAGCTGAGCAGCGGAGCCCTGCAGCATGCGGCGCTGCCTCGCCTGCCCGACCGGGTCTGCAGAGGCGGCAGCGTTGAGCCACCGGGGGATGGCGCGTGAGCGCGTGCTGCGCGCGCTAGCGCTCGCATGGTGCCTCGCCGCCCTTGCCACTCGCTTCGCCATCACCCAGTCCTACACGACAATCGAGGGCTCGCAAGGTGACTTCTGCCAAAGTTACCAACGGGTACCCTTGACGGAATCTTCCCAAGTTGGGGTATCCCCGCCCGGGGTAACCTGTTGGTATCCCGGGGGATTTAGACACATTTTTTTTGAGATGTCAAGGCCATGTACAGAGGCCCAGCCGCCTGGCCTGCTCATCCATAGCCCACAGGGGGCATCGACTTAGGGTTAGGAGATAATTTACAGAAAGAATCTTTTTGACAATCCACCCTTGCAAATGTCACCACTATTTGACTATAATGTGAAGTTACCCAGGGCCGGGCCGGACCGGCCCGGGTCAGGCCGAAAAACGTTCTGCCATGCCGTGTTTGGCCTGCAAGCCCACCATATGCGGCCAGGCTCGCGCCGAGACAGGCGCTCATCTGGCCCAGGGCGAGCCGAACCTGGTGTGGTCCGTGCTCATCCCTATAGGTGTGTTCCTTCAAGCAACTCCCACATCCCTACGAGCGCTCTCTCCACCCCTCATCACTACCACATCCGTCTACCCCCTTTGTTTCCTCCACCCCCCCCCCCCCCCCCGGCCACACTACACTCCCCTACCCCTCCTCCCACTCACTACCCCTTCCACAATATGTGCAGTGCAATTCCTGCGCGACTGCGAGACAGCATGGAACCGGTATTTCTCTGAATGGCACGAGCAGATGTTTCAAGAAGGCATCTACTGCGAGTATGATGATTACGGCAACCTTCTGTACTGCGACCGCGGCTATATTCTAGGCCTCTTTTGCGAACTTGCTGGCCTTGAATGGGACGCGAACGGGATGATCTTGAGATTGTGAGTTTACGTCACCTCATCTGCAGTCTGGGTATTCCCACACAGCGCAACAACGCCCATGCTGTAGTATAAACGCATAGTTCTTGAGATGTTGTGGGACAAGACAAAGACTTCCACATCGGTCTCATCCTAAGTGCCACCTCTAATTCCTTACTGTTCTTTCAAACCCGTGGTGGCATGGCATGGCATGTGTGGGCGCAGTGATTTAACGTACTTTGCTCTGGAAGGGTCAATTCCGGCGTCCATCAGCAACCTGGGAGAGCTCACTGACCTGTACGTCCCCCTCGCCTTGTGAACTGCCTGCCTGTTAGGCGGAGAGAAGCAACGTCGAGTGGAGGGGAGGGAGGGCAAGGGCTGGAAAGGTGAAGGATGTAGGAGTGGATGAACTTGTGGAGTGCAAGTTGAGGGAGTAGTGAGGCGGTGCAGGATGGAGTTGTCATCATCTATGATGGATTATACGCGTTTAGCGTATATATGCGTATCGTATATACGCTAGCGTGTATACGCCATACGCTTGAGGGTCGGATCAGGCATATGCTTTTTCGGGCAGGGAAACAAACATTTCGGGCAGGGTGAAAAAAAATACCCCCCTATCTCATCTCACTAAGACGTGCCCTAGCATTTTCCTGAGTCCGATTGGCGGGTGGGGTGGGGCGGGGAGTAGACATCATAGCTAGAGGGAGTAGTGTTGGAGAGGCTTTCCAAGTTGGAGTGCGCGGGGACACTGCTGCAAGCGGGAATGCAAGGTAGGAAATGACGGGTTAGGAGTTGGGTTGGCTGGTAAGTAGCGTGAGATTTGTTGGGGGTTCGATTTTGCTAGGTTGGAGTTCGTAGATGATGTGGTTTTCAATGAGGTAGAAGGGATGGGTTCCAATGCCTAGATGGTGAAACGTTGCAGGCAGGGGAGTAGCAGCCTTAGTAGGCTAGGAAAACGAGTATAGAGTGCTCTCTGGAGTTCTCTGGAAATTGCACTATGACTTCACAAATTTGACAGTACAATTTTATAAAGCACATTCAAACATCGAGTCGCACTCCCAAGTCGCGACTCTCTCTGAATTTCTCAATGGTAACCCAACCCTTTGAAATGAACCTGCCGTGAAATTCAGAGAATTATTGCGGCACGGGATTGGACGGCGAGCTTGGTTACGGGGCTGTAATTTCGTCGGTGTTGTTGGCGAAGTCGGCGAGCGGTCGGAACTTCGGAATCCTGCGTTTCGTAATTTTCGTGCGTGGGATTAACTTGGGCTGCGTGTCGGAATCTGGTCGCCCAGCTGCAGGATGGGGCGCTTGACCAATCCGAACTGTAGGTGAGGTGGCGCTTGACTTCCGCCCACCTGCACTGTTCTTGGAGTTGAGTTGCTGCACTGTAACGATTGACTTCCGCCCACCTGCATTGCAGTTGGCAGCATTCGGCTGCTGCACTGTTACAGATGGGATCTGAAATTCGACATTTGTTTTGAGATGTGCCTGAAAACTTCGAAGTCAGATCCCAGCTTCCCTAGACCGCGGATTTGCATTTCGACTTCGGCGAAATTTTCACCTAGAAAATCCGCATACTATCTGCAAATTTATTTTTTCCGGGCTGCCCGAAAACAAATATGGCTGCGTATCGCGTCTTCGCTAGCGTTTAGCGTGTATACGCTAGCGTACATACGCTAAACGCGAAGGGTCTTGAGCGTATTGTCCATCATAGGTCATCATCTGTGGCTGTGGGGTGGGGGCGTGCAGTGAGTCGCATTGGGTTGGGAACTTGCGAGAAAGCCTCCAGTTAGCCAGCGGTAGCCAAGAAGATGCTAGTATGGGAGGCACAACAAGTGAGACAGTGAACGGTAATGTACCATAGTCGTAGGGGGCTGCTCCTTCAATCGTTGTCCCTCTTATTTGTCTCGTTGTTTGCATCTTTCCATTTAGTGAAACCCCCACCCAATTTCATATTCTTACTCCCTCTTCAATGTGCCTTCAATATGTGCCCTCTTAGGGCGTACCTCAGCATGGTGTGAAGGCAACTGTTCACATCGCGAATGACACAAATTTGTCACATATCGTGTCGGTGTCACACCAGTTCAGGGCTAGTTGCGAAAGACACGTCTAGCGTCTTAGAAGCTGGCGTCTAGACGCAGCGTCTAAGACGCTAGACGCGCTCCTTGGGCAGATTAGACGCTGGGATAGACGCAAGCCCGGGCAGGCCAAAAAATAGTACGCGCAGCCAAAAAACCTTCTATAGGCCATGGGGAGGGGGAGGGGCAACGCGCAGCCAAAATTCAAATCCGCGCGCGACTTTTTTTCGGGCTGCCCAAAATTTTTTGACCCAGGCGTCTAGCGCCTAAAGGTGCGTCTAGACACTAGACGCAGGACAGGTCTAGCGTCTTCCGCAACTAAGGTTCAGGGACACCGCCCAAATTGGTGTCATGCGGTATTTCCGCATGACACCATGACTAATATAAACAGTTCCCTTGACACCATGCTGAGATACGCCCTTACCCCATGTGTCCACGTGTCTTCCTTTCTCTTTCTCCTACATCAGCCTTGCTTCTTCATTTTTTCCCCCTCTTCATGTAGCCCTCTTTTTATACTCTCTTATACCGCATGGAAAAGCAATTCTTCAGACCAAGCGAGACGCACCCTGCTTATCCTACCCCCCCTATCGATTCTTTGCTATGTCTGCGTACACTCCAGGGCGAGTGTTCGTTATCGTCTATTATAATGTGCTTTTCTAACACGTGGTAAGGGCATAAGATACTACTTCTCATACTAACCGTTGGATGCCAACCAATGCATGGGAAATTCAACTTTCTGCCTGTATCACATGTCCCATTTGTGTTCTCCACCACAGTGATTTCCGTAGGAATGAGCTGTCGGGTTCAATTCCAACTGAACTCTTCACCCTCACAAAGCTGACTCGCCTGTAAGGCCTGTGACCCTGTCTGCTGTGCTCTCCAATTAAACTCCTACCTTTCCCACTCCAATGGTTTCTTCATTTCCAATCTCTTCTACTACGACCTCTGCATTCTTCTCTTATTTCACTCATCCGTCTGTTTCCCTTTGCTATCTACCTTTCCACCTTTTTCTCTCTTCACCCGGCTTTTCGTCCTCACTTCTTCCTTTCCTCCAATTCCTTCCGTTCTCGTCCCTGCCGAAAATACATCTCTCCTTACTTTCCAAAGCCAGTCCATCCGCCGTCACTGATAGTACACCACAAACATTGATCTCCACACTGCTATTGTGCTACTGTATGTCTTTTAGCAATGTCACTTGGGTACCTAGTTGCTCTTATTTATGCATGTATTAACGTACATGATTTATATTTGTATTATGTTACATAACATTATGTATGCATCCATTCTTAGTATGTATGCCTCCCCATTATGACAGCGATCTTGGTGCCAATCAACTCACAGGCTCAATCCCTAGTGCAATCGGCATGCTTACGAACCTGATTCAACTGTAAGTCCTCTATTTTGCTTTGCTCTCCTTCCCCTGCCCCACCAATCGACCCTTTGTGATCTCTTTGATTGGATAACAAGATTCCTCCCTTGATCGGACGTAAGTCTCATCTTTACTCCTCACCTGTTTCCTCAATCCTTCATGCTTTATAACACGTTCAGCGCGGAAGAATCATATCCCTTCCTGTGATGGATTTAACGCTTAGTCAGGGCAGAGTCCAGCATCTAAATGCTGCATTTTGGCGCTTGACGATTGATGCGTTTGAATTAACCCTCATTCCACCGTTTCAGCTCCCACACTCATTTCTCGGACGGTCCCTTTCACTGATTATATTCTGGTACAGCAAGCGTAAGGCAAAGAGCAATCAACTAAACTGATCTACGGAGAGGAGTTTGGCAAGAAAGTAAGTCAGATGGTAGTAAAGAAAGCGTTTTTCATTCTAGGCATTGGCATACGACCCGATCGGGTTGGTCATGGATACGGATTAATGGCCTTGTACCTGATGCCCGAGATGGGTTATTTTCTTTGCCTATGCTGACCTGTTGGTAGACCTGTGCATTCAGAAAGCCAATAAAATTTGGCTTGTCCTGGTCAGGACTCGGTTGAGGTTTTGCCCCAGCCGAGCACTGTGCACAGTCGCAACAATATCGCACACACGCGCGGGCCGTGTGGGTCCTGGTTTTTGCGCGCCTTTATCTTGACCAGCACAAATGACTAAAGGGCCTCAAATAAGAAGTATCGAGCCCCCACTTTCCCTCATGCACACCCATGGGTCGCCATGAGGACTCATGAAAGTTCATGGATCCTTATTGAGCCGCAACTTTGATGTGCAATATGGAACCCTCTCTCTTCACTTTCCATAGCCAGTCCATCCGCTATTGCTGATGGTACACCATTTTTTGTTTTTTTTTTTTTCACCCTGCTATCGTGCAACTGTATGACTTTTCACAATGTTACTTAAGTACCTAGTTGCTCTTATTTATGTATGTATTAACATGCATGATTTATGTATGTATTATGTTACCAATTTATGTATGCATGTATTCTTCGTATAATGCCTCACCATCATGACAGCGATCTTGCTGCCAATCAACTCACAGGCTCAATCCCCACTGCAACCGGCGTGCTTAAGAACCTCGTTAAACTGTAAGACCTCTGTTTTGTTGTGCTCTCCTCCCTCTGCCCTACCAATCGACCCTTTGTGTTCTCTTCGATTGAATAACAAGATTCCTCCCTTGATTGGACGTAAGGCTATCTTATCATCTTTACTCCTCACCATTTTCCCCAACCCTCCATACTTTTTAACATGTTTAGCGCAGAACGAGCGTATCCCTTCCTATGATAAATTTTAATGCTAGGACAGGGCAGAATCAAGCATCTAAATGCTGCGTTTTGGCACTTGACTATTGATGCGTTGACCGAACCCCCACGCCACGGCTTCAGCTCCCAAACTCATTGCTCCGGTCCTTTTGACTGATTACTATAAGGTACAGTGTAAGAGAAAGGAGCAGTCAACAAAACTGATCTACGGAAAGGAGTTTGAAAAAGCTCGCGCACTGAACAAGCTTTGCATGAGTTTTTAAAACTCGCTGAGATTTGCTCGGTTCGGCTCGGACGAGTTTTTTCGCCAAATCCAGGACCTGTCACTCGCCAGTCGACGAGTTGCTCGGACGAGTTGAGGCGATTAAGTCGCCCCGATGCCCTTGTATTGCTGAAATCACTTATGTGCCCACTAGTGAAACCGAACCATTGCCGGTCGATTTGCTTCGACTTGAATTGAACCAGTTAGGTTCGATTTGGTGGCCAACTTGACCCAGTTCGACCCGAACTGGTTTGAGTTCAGTTTTTACTCATTTCCCAAGTTTTCTTGACTGGACTAGTCAGGTCCGTCCAATAGATTTGAGGTTGTTACTCATTGTTGTCAAGCTAAAAAACCGATCAGAGTGGTTGCTCGACTCGCTTGCTCATGTATAGGCTGTTCTGCTATCCAAGGCTCATCTCTGCTGCTCCATTTCCTACTCCTGCGCCCTTGTTGTCCCTCCTCTGCATCGTTCCTTTCATGTCTTCATGCGTTCATCCATCTAGTCTTTGCAATTGTGACGTCACATGCTTTTTCTGTGTCCTCTCTCCCTCTCTTCGCTCCTTCTTTCTGCTCATACCATCCTCTTTTTATTGTCTTGTCCATTTCTCACACCTCGGGGCAGGCAAATTAGACCCTCCAGCCCTACGCCTGTTCTTTGCTCAATTGTGCAAAGGGACCAAGGCAACGCTACTATTATGCTTCCTTGGCGTGTCTTGGAACTTCACCTATGCATACACATGACAGGGTGCTCTTGATTTGCATGCTGAATAGAATTTAACCATATGTAGCACGTCTTGTATGTGGGCATTTCAACAGAGATTATAGTGCAAATCAGCTCATTGGCTCAATCCCTGGTGTAATCTGCAGCCTCACAAATCTGACCTACCTGTAAGGCCTCTGCTTTGCTATGTTCCCCTGTTACCACACATTCACACCAAGGTGAGAGATGAATGATCAACCACTGTTTTTTACAATGGTAATAAATGGTAGCTTCCGAGGAAAATTTGACGTTTTTTTCTGTTGGACAGAAGAACTGTATGAGACAAATATGCATGGATAAAAGCAGCATGTAGAGTCAACTCAATTATCATCCTCTGATTGTTCAGGGGACTCATTCTATGCCACGTGATGGCTCCTTTATACCTCACAGCATCTCCTGGTGCGTCATTGGCACTTCTAACAACTAACCACTTCATGATCCTGCTTATTGGCCACGAACAGTGGTATGAAAATGACCGTAGAGAACTATAGGTATTAAAGTATAAAACTAGAAATTGGGCGATAGGGAATCAGCCTAGGAGTCAGCCCAGGAGGTCAAAATTGCTGATTCCTAACATCGAATTCCAGCTTGCACGATTCTGGTCGCGCAGGTTCCGCATCGAACAATTCGTCGAACCGGGCTGGATATGTACATGCGTATGTTCGAGCCATGCTTCACTGGGCAAAAAAAGGCCGTGTTCGGTTCGACTGTGTTGGAGTTGGAGCTCCAACTGTGTTTTTTTAAAGTTACACAACAAAATATGAGACCCAAGTCTCACAGGTTTCTGGTTCAAAACGAACCGGAGAAGGCGACGAACCGGGGGCCCAGTTTTTGTTATTGACAAACCGGCCGGAACGACAAACCGGTTCCTTTAGAAACTCAAACCGGTTCGTTACGGAAAAAAAAACCTCGGTTCGGTTTGAACCAAATCAAACTGCAATTCATTTTGGTGCTCATATCTTTTTTACGGTAAAATCTTGGAAAGAAAACCATGTTTTTTTGCAGCTTGATTCACACTAATTCTTTTCCTTGGCCTCGGTTTCTCCTCTGTTCTCTCCCTTTCCTCCCCCCCCCCCCCCCCCCCCCCCACCCCCCCATCCCCCCCGGACCCACTTGACCCCTCTTCCTCATTTCTTCTTCCCTCCTGTCCACTTACCACCACCCTATTGTTCATGGTCCTTTGCGACCTTAGGCTAGACCAATTGCTAGACATACATGACAGTTCCAGGGGACTCTGTATTTTTTGTAGGCCCGATTCAGTGCCTACTGGAATCTGGTCAATTCCCTGTTGTGCCTGGCAACTGAGGGCGCGAGTTGTACATTTTTATCAAGGAGAGGCCTATAGTAGAAGTGCCAAGTTGCATGGCACTTTTGGGTCCGTCATATTTCCTAGCCATCAACATTTCCACTTTCACATCTCATACTTGCGTTGCATTAGCAGTGACATCCTCTCGATCCCTCTCATCCTATGTGTGGATGACACCTTGGAGGAGGTGTGATTGATTCCCTTGCAGAAACACTTGCCTCCCTCTCCTCACTCACATCTCCCACCCGTCTATTGCCTACATATAGTTGTCTGCTCTGCACACATTTTAAAGACATGAACCAATTTCCGCTGTTATTTATTGCATGGATAATTCGTGCTTGTTATTACAGAAACTTAGATCAAGATCAGCTAACTGGTTCGTTTCCTTCTTGCATCAGCAATCTGACAAAACTACGTACGCTGTAAGATACTTGCTTTGTTGCGTTCAGCATCTTCTAATCTCCTCTTCAACTCAACTTCCTGTGCTATGCCCATACTCGATATTAGGTCCGAGCCAAGCTGGCTCGTACCATCCACAACGAGCCGGGAGGTTGATGAGCTGAGCCTGCAGTTTACTCAGCTCGTGGCTCATCTCATTGAGGCGAGCCGGCAAGGGAGGGGGGGGGCTAGGCTCGCCGACGAGCTGAGCCGGCTCGTCAAATGACTGCGAATGCGCACGGCGTTTTAGGGCAGAAACTATAAATTTTACTCCAACTGAGTGCTGAAAACAGAAATGGCGAGAAGCCTGGACACAAGTCGTGTTCGTGCTCTGTGTGTTGGAGAATTTCTGGCTGGTGGTTAGGTTTCCTAGATAGTAAGGAGTGAAGTATACATGGGCACAGGACGAGTCGAGTTTAACTTGACTTGCTTTTGCGAATTTTGATCAATAATCGAGAGAGTCAAGAGAAACTCGTCGAGTTTTTTCCCTGAACCACCAGCAGAACATTGAGTGTAGATAGGGTAGGTACTAACGACAACAATGAACTCGGTTAAATTAAGAAATAATGATTACAAGAAATTACAATGTTGACATTTGTACCACACTCTGAGGGGTCAAATGCCATGGGCATACGAGCCAAGTTTCCACTCCGCTCGTTTTACGTACTCAAAAAGCTCAAGTTACATTAACACGGCTAGTCAAGTTGAGTTGCACTTGCGAGTAAAAAGAAAGAAAGAAAGAAAGAAAGAAATCACACTTGAAAATGTGTGCCTTTTTTTTCGAGTTTTTTACAACTCGTGCGGCATTTAACCCTCCAGATCGGCGCAGATCTGCCACTGCGTGGAATATGGGGGCATCTTGGTGTTTGCTGTGGAGTGGAGTAAGTGGGGTTCCCAGAGAGATGCTCTTCCCCCTCCTCTTCCCAACCTCGCCCACTGCTAGTGGTCCCCCAATTTCCGGCCTCTTTCTCCCCCCGTCCCTTTTCATGCACTTACCACCTCCACCCCCGTGCTGTAAGGCCTCCTCTGCTATCCCCTGTCCCTCGCCCACCCCCTCCCCACCCTCGGGCTCCAAGCCTTCCATCTCATGGTCTTCATCTCCCCCCCCTTCCGCACTACCTCCATGGCCATGAGTGTCGGGTCGCCTGTCTTGCTCACTGTCATCCCCGCTCCCCCCCTCCTTGTCTTCCCCTTCGTCCTCATCCTCCTCCTCCTCGTTTAAGTTGCAGAAGACGTTCAGGGCATCTTGCGTCCTGCGTCCAGATGCAGTGTCTGGATGCAGGAGGCCCGCGAAGACGCAAGACGCAAGGGGGAAAAAAATCTGGGCAGGCCGGAAAAAAATATGGGGGAAAAAAGTCAAGACCTAAGAAGAAATTGCCTTAAATGTTAGCTACGTCCATATCCCCCCCCCTCCCCATGCCCCATAGAAGGTTTTTTTGGCTGTCCGTACTTTTTTTTGCGTGCCCGGGCTTGCGTCTAACCTAGGCATGGGCATTTGGCCCGGACGGGTCGGGTCAGGAATGCTGAGAATGTCGACCCGCCCGAGTCGGGTCGGGTATACCCGGACGGGTCGGGTTGACCCGTGACCCGTCACTGTGATTAAGGGACGGGTATCAGCGACCCGCCGGGTCAGGTTGACCAGTCCCGTCCGGGTCGCGTACCCAGTAAAATGACACGGGGACTCTACCCGCTCTTTGATTAGGGTACACTTTGGAGAGGGGGAAGAACATCAGTTGGTTTTGATGTTTTGTGTTCCTTGACATCCAGATCTAGTCCAGTCTCTAGACTAGATCAAGCTAGTTACTCTGCACTACACCTACCAAGCCTCCTACAGTCTTCACTTCAATGTTAGCACTAATTTGAACTGTATATTCAGGTTAGGCATAGGCGCGCCCGACATTTTGCCTCGTCGCGCGACCAGGGGCACAGCAGCGTGATCGCGGCGCCGCATTAGCGTGATCGCGTCCCCGCATTAGTGCAGCAACATTGCGCATGCGATCGCATCCAAATGACAATGTAGCAATTCTAACCTATTCCCCATACCGTGCATACTCTGTAGCATATTTTGACCCGACCCGACCCGACCCGTGCTATAACCGACCCGGGTACGGGTCACAAATACCCGTTCCAACGGGGCGGGTCGGGTCACCAAAACAGAGTCAAACTCGACCCGCAATCCCGACCCGACCCGACCCGTTACTGTAACGGGTCACCCTAGACGGGACGGGTCGGGCCAGATGCCCATGCCTAGTCCAACCCAGCGTCTAGACGCCAGCGTCTAAGACGCTAGACGCGTCTTCCGCAACTTAGCTCCTCGTCCTCCTCCCTGCTATCATTGTCAACAGTGGTAGTAGTCGTGCGCCCCGCTGGCATGGATTAAAAACCCCAACGAAACAAGCCGCGGGTGTCGCGGGCCCGCCCCCTACACCACCCTGCAGAGGTTGTGCTGGAGTTGAGGGCGCAGTGCACCGCCGCGACCACCTACCACTCCACCTACTGCTGGTGGTTGCGAAGCCATAAGCCAACAAGCCTAAACCCTAGCCCACCTTAAGCTAAACACGAATTGCGATTTTCTGCTGTCTAGGGGCGTGAATAAAGCTTGTTGCCGTAAATGATGGAGTCGCCTAGGATTTCATGTAGGTTTCCCTAAAACGAGGTTCCTGGTGATGGGTTCCTGCTCAATTCTACCCTTAACTGCACAACCTAGCACCATCCTTAGTCTAGGCTGAGAAAGAGTTAAATTACGCTGAGGGAAATTTGTGTTGAGAAAAGTGTTGATTTGTGGCCCTGTTGGTCCTGCTAAAAAATGAGTTCAAACTGAATGTCCCGTCAACCTAAAAAGGTGGTCGCGGGACTTTCGCGACGAACACATTTGTGTTCGTCACATGTGTTTATCGACTTCAGAGACGAACGCGAACATGTTCGTTGCACCGCGGCCTCGGCCTGCAGCGACACAAACAAAAACCTGTTCGACCCAAACACAAAGGGCAAATAAAAAACCTTGTTTGACATGGTGCTCAAGCCTAGCTGTCTTAGCGGTTGCAATCACTCAGATAGGACAGGAGTAAGGTACAGAAGCATGGTTTTTGTAACAGTCCGCTCTTGGTGGTCGTTCGTGTTCGGTCTTACAAAATAGATCACCGCATTTTCTTACGCAACTTTGGTCAGTAAGGAGACTATTGTTCTTGTTAGCAAAACTTGCCAGAAATGGCTAACAATTGTGAGTTTAAGTTGATGGACTAGTAATCCGTCTATTGCTCACCTTCACCATCATTTTGGTCCCAGGGGTTGGTGCTCCCCCTTGTTGGTGCCAAGCCCACGAGCTGGTGACCAGCTCAACGAGCCAGCTTGGCTCGAGCCTGATGAGCTGAGATTCTGCGGCTTTTATCGAGCCATTGGCTCTTCTGCTCATGCCTACCTTATAGTGATGCCTCCTCTATCGTTCAGTGTTCTCCTCTTCATGTTATTAGTGTCCATGCGAACTGAGTCGTAGTAAGCAATAAAAAAATCTGATAAACCCAAAGCAACTGACAGAAAAGAGGTAAGAACCCCGATCCCCAACTGTGGCATGAAAAACTTTTGTGGGTTGGATTTCAAGCTGGGCACGAATTCCGGCAGGCTGCAAACGTGGCAAGGAAAGGGCTTGTGCATTGATTTCTCTGCTGCTCCACACCTGAATGTAAAACAACGAAGAACTGATGCGAAAATGGACGGCAACCCTTGTTGAGATAAGTCAGAACCATCAGTTGGTTCTTGCAGCAATGACTCTTGAGTGTACCTTGTCTATTTTTATCACTTTCCCTCAAGGTGCAAAAGAACGTCCTTTTTTTTCTTCTTTTTTCTTTCTTTCTCAAGATTTGTCCGTGAAATACGGTATCGTAAAATTGGCCGTAGAAAACAACCATAAAATATGACCATAAAACAAATCATTTGGGTCGAAAAATAGCGTCGTTTTTTTCAGTGAAATTTTTGAAACTGCTGGTGAATTTTTGTGAGTAGAACGAGGGGGATGTTAGAAGTGCTGCTAACGCACCAGGAGATTCAGTCAAGTGTATTACTATCAAATCACCTAGTTCCTACTGCTGATAGTACCACGATAGTTGAAACAACTCTTCTCGGGGTCACCTCCAAGGGTCCTTGGGTGCCTGACCGAAGTCAGCCCCTATTCAAGGGTCTGAGTTTGTCGAAAAAGAATCTCAGTAGCGTAGAACTGCAGCAGCGGAAGTCCTATGTTGCGGCGTAGTCAGAGAATCCTTGATAGTTAGAGTATAAACTTGATAGTCGCGTGGGAGAATGCTTGATAGGCAAAGTGTTTTTCATAAACAAGAGCATACATTTTATATAATCTCTAGGCTATTGCTAGTGCTAACTATCTAACACCTCTAGACAATTCCTATTGTTAACGCAGTGCGAGCATTTCGCATTTCACTAAAAAAATTTTGTAACTTGGCGGGTTGGCGATTCGCCAACGAGGCATTTCGAAAATGATCGCGCCAAGACTTATTTTGACGACCACGATTCGGGAGGGAAACTTCGCGCCATATTAGTAACGGCTCGGATCGGTCCGTTCAAACGGTGTTCAAAAGGGTCAAGCTCGAAACTCCACTAGCGAGCTGAGTTGGCAGAAAACGTCTCGCTCAAAACGCACAAGCAGGTGTGCTCGTGCTTTGTGTTCTGTGCAGCTGCCGTGTCAGCAGTTCAGTGTACGCGAACAAGCTGCTCGAGCGGTGCCCAATCATCTCGCTTGAACAGTCGCATTCTGAACAGCATTGTTCCGAACAGCAGTGTCCCGAACCGTAGCGTTCTGAATAGTAGAGTTCCGAACAGTTGCGTTCCGAACAGCAGTGTTCCGAACAGTAGCGTTCTGAACAGCAGAGTTCCGAACAGTTGTGTTATGAACAGCAGTGTTCCGAACAGCATTGTTCCGAACAATCATCAACTCGCCGCGTGAGCAGATTTCGCCGTTGTCATTGGCCGAATCGGATTTTGAACTCCGAACTGTCTTTTTTTAGCAGAATCGACTGCTCTCATTGGTCGAAGTAAAACTAAGCGTTTGAACCCTCGGTTGTAGGAGACTCGCTTCATCACTTCAGCTGCCGCGTGGAATAGTGTTGTTCACTCCCCCAGGAAAACCGGCTGATTGAAATACAGAAATATAATTCTGTGTTAACAGAGTGTTCTCTTGCTTGCAACGGCATCTTTGTAGTTTGAGCGCTCTTGTTTTTTTGGTCCTACAAGAGCACATTTTTTCCCCAGAAGATAGCATAGAATACCAATGGAAAAAAAATGATCATCTGATTTTCGACATTCGTGCTTTTCCACCTCCTTTCCCATCGCTCTTCCCCTTTCTTGTCCCTATCTCTCAGCTCCCTCTTCTTCCATCTACTTTTCTCTCAATCCAGAACCTCGCATCCATCGTACCTGCGATTTGCCCAGCTTATTTGACTGATCCTTGGTCAAAGTCTTGAACGCTCTACCCACTCTACCTCTCTCGCTTTGCTCGGTGTGTCTCCATCCTTTCACAAATGCAGGTTTCTGGGAGGCAATCAACTTGACGGCCCCATTCCTCCTGCTATCCTGAGCCCTTTAACAGACTTGAGAAGATTGTACGGCTTGTCTCTTGTCCCGCTTCTGTATTCTATGGTCGAGAGACCTCTTTTACATTCCACCCAAAGAAAACTGTTTATGCAGATTGGTTGATCGATGATATGCAGCCACTCGAAAAACCCCATTTGCTCTGTTTTCCTGTGATTTTTTTTTTTCCCTGGTTTTTGTTTGTTGTTATTGTTTAAAAAAAAAAAAAAAATGTGGTCCTCTCTTCTGTTCACTTTTCTTGTATCTCCTTGTCGCTTTTCTGTTGCCATATGTTCTTGGTTCCTTCTCTTCATCTGCAGTGACCATTTTTTGCTCCTCCTTCGTAACTGCAGTTCTTTAGCCAGCAACAAGTTCTCTGGAAACATTTCTTTCGTTTTAGTCCTTACAGAAGTGCAGATCCTGTAATGCCCCTTGCCTGTTTCTCCTCTCACTTGTGTCTCTTGTTTGTTGTATGAAAAGATGAGAATCCACATTCTGTACCAGGGTGATGTAGAAAGCGAATAACCTGCACATAATTATTTATCCTGGATATGACAGACATGCTGATGCCATGTAGATATCAAGGCATGAGCATAAAAAGTGACCACATTTCGGTTCTGTGTGGTTCGGTTCGCTGTCATCCAAACTGAATCGGTTGTTTTTGGGCGGCCTCTTCGGCGGTTTGATAGTAACAATTGCCGGGCCGCGCCGAAAAAAAAAACATTTTAAATGTAAGGCTATAATCCAGAGAGTTGGAGCTCATGTCGAGCTCTCTCATAGTCTATTATGCCCACTTCCACCTAACATTGGGGTGTTTCCCACATTCTCGATAGGGAATGAGCCCTGACGAACCGAACTGGTCCTGTTCGGTACCATGCTCAAGTCTATCAAGAGTTTTGTGCATGCTGCATTCTCAGGCCTCCTACTCATCATGTTCTCCACAGGGTTATCAACAACAATCAATTTACTGACTCCATTCCGTCTGACATTGGCACTCGCTTGTCCAAACTGCAATATCTGTGAGGCCCCTGCTTGGTTCTCCTTCTATATGCTTTCTCTTCCATCCTTGTGTGGTACTCCTTGCGTCTCAGAACTTGACAAGTGGTGAGGGAGGGAGCGGTATACATGAGCAAACGAGTCAAGCTACTCAGTGGGTTCTGTAACTAGTCATTGTCGAATTTCGAGCTCATTCTTTTTGAGTCGAGCCAAGTAAAAAAGAAAGACTCAGCTGAGTAAAGAGGTTATGGCTTGGGCTTGTAGGACGTGGTCGTTATCCAGATGCTAAGGGGTGAAGTGGGTTGAGATGGTTTTGCGTGTCAATTTGGAACCAAAAAAAGAGTCGTGGGAAACCTAAAAAGGTAGGCCTCCTCCTCCTCCTCCTCCTCCTCCTCCTCCTCCTCCTCCTCCTCCTCCTCCTCTGCCTCCTCCTCTGCCTCCTCCTCCTCCTCCTCCTCCTCCTCCTCCTCATCCTCCTCCTCCTCCTCCTCCTCCTCCTCCTCCTCCTCTTCCTCCTCCTCCTCCTTCTCCTCCTCCTCTTCCTCCTCCTCCTTCTGGCATTCTTCTGTTTATGTTATTTTTTCTTGGCCTCAGTAATATTCCCTGCTTGTGTATGTTTGCTACCCTACCCCACCACCTGCACCTCCCTCACCTTGCTCCTCACGTGCAGTGATGCCTCTCACAACTACCTCTCAGGCCCCATTTCGGGTCTTCCATGGACCAAAATGGACCTTTCAAGCAACTACTTGACAGGTCCTCTGGATCTTTCAGCCTCCACTAACGGCCGTCTTGCTTCCAACTGTTTCACACGGATTAACTGTCTCCCCACGCAGCCCAACTGCTCTTTCACACTGCAGCGGCCCACAGCAGAGTGCACGGCATTCTGTGGTGGCTGGAATGCATGTGATGGCCATGGCATCTGCTATCCAGGCGGACCCAGCTTGGTGCCAACGTGCTTGTGTGAACCGGGATATGTGCAGTTCAGAACGGTCAACTGTCTTGCACAAGGTACGTGTTGTATTATTGATCCTTGTGAAACATAGGAATTATCAATTTCGTACTTTTATTTTTCCTGCTACATCACATTTCTTATTTGCCTTGGCCTACTGCATGTTAGTACCGCGTTCTTTACTTTGTGTATGCCTTCAGATTGTTTAGCCAGGTGAGCACAAGAAGGGTTTCAGCTAAACAGTCATCTCACTCACACTCCCCTGCCAAGTTCTGATGCGCCATTGATGTTTTCAGACCTAGGCGACACCTAGTAGGCATTCAGCTGCTGTACAAGGTTTCTGCAACCTATGCTGCACTGCACAGACCCTTTTTTTTTACACTGGTGTATGCGTGTCTTGCTAATCTATGCTCATCGCCCTGAAGCAGCCTTCTTTTTCCAGATTGACAGAGATCCAGTTCTCCACCAATCCCATCCTTCTTTGTTCCCTTCTCTCATCCGTTGAATCCTTTCAGGTTGGGATCGTGGCCTGTTTATAAATACGCCTTTTTTTCCTTTGTTCCCCATTCTCACCAAGGGAACGCAACGACAGACAGTGGGGAAGTTTATGGCAAAGCCAGTAAGCCTTTTCGCGTACCCAAAGCCTTTCACCACGGGATGTGGCGCGGAGCTGGCTTTCAGTGTTAACTTCACATTCTGCGTCGTTCCCCAGAATGGTATTGGCGGGTTCAACGGGTTTGCATTTGTGATCGCGGCGAAGGGCAAGGTGGGAAAATCTAAAGGTGTAGGGTATGGTGGAATGGACAGGAGGAGTCTAGCCGTTAAATTTGGCACACTTCAGAATGCCAACCACAATGATCCGACGGAGCAGCATATAGGGCTCAACATAAATGGCTCGGATAATTCTTTGGTCACAGTGGAGTCACCATTCACTCTGAACGACGATGAATTCTACACAGCATGGGTGGACTATGACCCTTGGAATTCTGGGACGGTTCAAGTGTTTCTGGCCAATTCCAGGGTGAAGCTAGATACGCCGCTGCTGCAGAGGGAGCTGTCGCTGTGCACGGTGCTGCAGCCTGGTGGGAAGAAGTCGACGTTCTTCTTTGGCTCGTGGCATCCACCACTAAGAGGCCCTTTCAGACGCACGCCATTGCCAAATCCGCCATGCGAACAGGCAAGTCATTTGGGTGAGTGGGGTGTTGGTGATGGCAGTGTCAGTCAGTCTTGATGATGATGATGATGATGATGATGATGATGATGATGATGATGATGATGATGATGATGATGATGACGATGATGATGATGATGATGATGATGATGATGATGATGATGCTGATGATGGTGGTGGTGGTGGTGGTGGTGGTGGTGGTGGTGGTGATGATGATGATGAACAGGTGATGGTGATAATGGCATTGCGGTGATGGTAGGTGGCATTGAAAATCATTGTTTACCATGGTAATTGATTGACAAACTTAACTGCCTTGAATCTCATCTCTCATCTTGGTTCTCATGTGGTTGGTTGACTTTGTTGGTCTCTTATCTTCTCACAGGAATGTTTCCTCCACGCAAGCGAGTTGGAACTACTCGAGGTGAGCTGTCTCTGCCATGTGACAACCACCAGCAAGTTGGTTGATCAGCAGTAGTAACGTCCAGGTTAGACCATCTAACAGCTGGGAAACCCAAGGGTGAAAGAGGATTTTACAACACAGATTCGTTTTATTATGCACATGCCAAATTAGGCATGAGCATGGGACAAACCTGAACCAGTTTGACACAAACCGAGTCAGCCCGGCCTGGTAGTCGAGCCAAACCTGAACCGGTTCTAATCTGACCTTTGGAGGACCCGAGAGGTACGTGCCCAATTGTGCCCAACCCCTCCTCCTCCTCTCCCCCACTTAATATATATATATATATATATGTATTTATACATATTCATTTGGTGTAGCTGAGTGTGAACAAGTTATAGTTCATCAAACATGGAGCAAAAATGCAGGTGGAAAGCTGGAGCTTGAAAATAAGACCCACAAAGTTGGCTCCATATGTATATATATTTTTTCCAGAATGCTTATAGTTTGTCATTCTGACAAGTATTTTTGTGCCTTGTTTGAGTAAAACTTCAGCTTAGAAGCATGAAACCACTCCGCATACTTGTGTTCCCCAACCGAAGTCAGCCAGAGGCGAGGCAATCACAATTCCAGAGGACCCAGTCCAGTTCGACTCGAACCGGAAGGCCAAAAGAATGGCCCTGATTTGATCGACTGCTTATGCTTATGCTGAATGCACGATAACACATGAAGCTTCTCCGTCTTTTTCGTTGGGGAAATTCGCAAACTCTGGTGTAGTGTCCTGCCTTGCATTCAATGCGAGCTCCAAGGTGGATCTGTGCTTCACACGCCCACCAGGTGTGCCTCTACCCATCACCCATATTGTCTAGCCTACGCATATCTCCTTGTCCACCCCGTCCCTCCCCTCACAGAACGTGGACTCGCAGTATCAGAAAGCACGTTTGCACCACCTGGAGCGAGCCCATTCTCGCGCTATGTGAGCACGGCCTACCAATGGACGGATAACGATGCAAGCGTGGACTCGTGGGCCATCCGTGACTTCCACTCCTGGATCTCCATGGCCTTCCTCAAGTGGCCTGTCAAGGATCAGCTGCTTTGCAGTGAGTGACAAGAGCATGGAGATCGCATGTGACGTGTGCCAGTGGACATTTCCAGATTGGAGGTCCTCATTTCTTCAGGTTCACATGTTGCACGGCTATTTCTTAGCTTAGGGTCACGTTGCAAGTTCTTGTTTGCCACCGCAGATATTTTTACCATCTGCAAAGGTTTTTAGGACAGCAAGGTCCTCCAGTTGGGAATGTTTTCTACCCTCATTCCCCGATCCTGTGTCTACTTCTCAGATGCATGCTGAGCGTATGTATCTGCAGCGTTACTCCACCCTCAAAGAGTAAGCACAATTAACTGTTCTCGTATCTACTTGCTTATTCTCAGGTGCATGCTGGGCGTATGCGGTGGTGGCGAGTGTGGAGGCTGCGTATGGCATCGCATTGAATCAAGCTGCTCCCCAGCTGTGTGGAGTCACTCTTTGCAGCCATGGGGCTCACCGATGCAGACAAGTGCACCGCTGGAGGCTCCCCCACTTCAGCCTTTGAGAAGCTCGTCACTCTTGATGCCAGCAATGGGCTCACAGGAGTCAATGACCTGGTAGGGAAAACAGAATGAGGCCATGGTATGTGATGTGAGGTGCGGTGATGTGAGATGCTGCTGGGAACGGGTTTGATTGCGGCGAGACACTCTTAAGAAGTATCCTGACTATCAGATCTTTAGTAGAAACTAGTGTGTAGGATTGAAAAGCAAGTGGAAAATTCTAGTATATCAGTTCAGTTCAACAAATCTCAAGTCGGTTTTTAGGGCAATCATGGAAAATTTCACGACTCACCTTCCTTGGCAGAGACTGTGAAGGAATCGTTGCTTGTGATGGATATCTGAGTCGTGGATAGGCTGGCAATGCATTGAGCTGTCTCCTGCTGTAAATTACTCTTGGCTCCATGGTTTCCGTTTAGCATAGAGGGACATGGATATGGCACAAACCTCATATCCTTTCTTCATTCATTTGCTCTACTCATACATATTCCAACCCATTCTCGTGTTCCTAGGGAACAAGCTACCCGGTGGCAGCATTTGAGCGGGCGCTCTTCAAGGGGTACTTCGGGCTCATGCTGGCAGTGCGGCGCCAGCCAGTGGTGGTTCACATCGAGGCTTCGGCCGACACGTTCTTCCAGTATGATGGGGTGAGTCGCTGCAGCAATCATGTGTTGTGGTGCCTTGCGGACTTGCGCAGTGTGGTGCACTCTTGTAGCATTGCACACATATTTGTATGACGGATGTATGTCCCGTCCCACTTTTTGTTTCAGACGTTCAAGTACCAGGACCCTGCGTGCTACACGGGCAATCTGAACCATGTGGTGCTCGTCGTTGGCTACTTCATCAATCGAGACGACGGCAGCCAGAGACGCATCTCACCTCCATTTTGGGTCATCCGCAACTCGTGGGGGGTGGAGTGGGGAGACAAAGGCCACATGCGCATGGGCATTCAGGGAGGGGATGGCGTGTGTGGCATCAACGTGCTGCCTGGCATCTACCCCGTTGTCAAGAGTGAGAAATGCACAACATTGTTGTGAATCCACAGTTGTAATCCATAGTTGAAGTTTGCCATGCGACTCACTCCCAAGGGCAAGGCAGCAAACCTTTCCCACCCCCTCCCAACTTTTCCACCCTGTTTCGTGCCCCTTGTTGCTCGTTGTGATAGAAAAGCAGACAGCCTACCCCCACAAATACTGGGTTTCGAGTAGTAGACGGTAGCATGTCTTACGCAGAGGTGCTACATATTCTTCAAATGAGAGGGACTCAACGGGACATACGACCAGTGGGGGGCTATCACCTTGAGGCACCTTAGCTAGAAGGAGACCACCTGAAGCCAAATTCTGCACTCTGTATCGGTTGTGCATGGCGATATGGGGGGTTCAGGTCCATCGACCGTCATGCCGTATCCTGCTCAGAATAGCAGTGGCATTGGCCAAGAGCATGCTGGAGTGTGAGGCCGGATGGGACCTGGCACTCCTTGAGTTGTGACCTGGCCAGATGGGACCTGGCACTCCCGTCACCCTCATGCAGACCAGATTGGCATTGAGCCAGCCATGTGTGGAGTGCAGGAGGTGGGGATAGCGTTAGCAGCTTCCATCAGCAAAACTTCTGGCACAATGGCTGCTGGGTGGGGGCAATGCCGCGAGGACCCGGTAGGCGTGGATGAAGAAGCTGGCTAGGAAGCCGTGCTCTCCTTCTAGCCTTGGGCCTGCCAACCCCAGCATGCCCAAGGACGGAGGAATTAGAGATTAGGCCCAGCGAGGTTCTGGTTCTTCTTGTGGAGGAGGTGAGTCCCCACTGCGCCTACTTGCAGGGGGGTGGTGCAGGCAAGGCATGAAACCCGTTGTGTGACACCCGTTGTGGGTGCAGGTTCTAAGAGAGCTAGGGGGGTGGACACAGAAAGCAGCTGTTGACAAGCAATGGACTTGTAGAAACGTTTTTTAATAGGGAAGTATATCGGTAGCCCAATTTGACCCTGGATTTCAGCATTTCAGAATGTCGACATAAGTGGTCTTCCAGGTAACTTTCTATCCAGTTTAAACTGGCAGTTAATTGTGTTGTCACTAACTACTGCACATTAAAGATGCTGGCAAGTTTGGAAAGGCAACAAGACTAAAAGTGGTGCTTAGCAATTGTTTTCCCTAGTACCAAGCCATGCCTTGCCAATTTACTAACACGTTGCTTTGTCCTACAGTTAACAAACTTCCGTGCTGATGTTTTCAGCTTGTACTCTCTCCTTCACCCTTCAGTTCCAGGAGACCCATGCGGTAACAATAGCTACAAGGGCGACCAGGACTTGTACGGCATGAACCCGTGTGGCCGGTTCCCATGCCAGAAGACTACTCAAGGCCATACATGCAGCTGCCTTATTCCTCAAGCTACGCCTCAACCTTTTGTTGAGGTTGACAACGGAATTGGCTCCAAAACCTGTGCTTATGGTAAGAAATTGCTGTTGTGTACAGGCGTAGGGCTGGAGGGTCTAATTTGCCTGCCTCGAGGTGTGAGAAATGGACAAGACAATAAAAAGAGGATGGTATGAGCAGAAAGAAGGAGCGAAGAGAGGGGGAGAGGACACACAAAAAGCATGTGACGTCACAATTGCAAAGACTAGATGGATGAACGCATGAAGACATGAAAGGAACGATGCAGAGGAGGGACAACAAGGGCGCAGGAGTAGGAAATGGAGCAGCAGAGATGAGCCTTGGATAGCAGAACAGCCTATACATGAGCAAGCGAGTCGAGCAACCACTCTGATCGGTTTTTTAGCTTGACAACAATGAGTAACAACCTCAAATCTATTGGACGGACCTGACTAGTCCAGTCAAGAAAACTTGGGAAATGAGTAAAAACTGAACTCAAACCAGTTCGGGTCGAACTGGGTCGAGTTGGCCACCAAATCGAACCTAACTGGTTCAATTCAAGTCGAAGCAAATCGACCGGCAATGGTTCGGTTTCACTAGTGGGCACGTAAGTGATTTCAGCAATACAAGGGCATCGGGGCGACTTAATCGCCTCAACTCGTCCGAGCAACTCGTCGACTGGCGAGTGACAAGTCCTGGATTTGGCGAAAAAACTCGTCCGAGCCGAACCGAGCAAATCTCAGCGAGTTTTAAAAACTCATGCAAAGCTTGTTCAGCGCGCGAGCCTTTTCAAACTCTTTTCCGTAGATCAGTTTTGTTGACTGCTCCTTTCTCTTACACTATACCTTATAGTAATCAGTCAAAAGGACCGGAGCAATGAGTTTGGGAGCTGAAGCCGTGGCGTGGGGTTTCGGTCAACGCATCAATAGTCAAGCGCCAAAACGCAGCATTTAGATGCTTGAATCTGCCCTGTCCTAGCGTTAAAATTTATCATAGGAAGGGATACGCTCGTTCTGCGCTAAACGTGTTAAAAAGTATGGAGGGTTGGGGAAAATGGTGAGGAGTAAAGATGATAAGATAGCCTTACGTCCAATCAAGGGAGGAATCTTGTTATTCAATCGAAGAGAACACAAAGGGTCGATTGGTAGGGCAGAGGGAGGAGAGCACAACAAAACAGAGGTCTTACAGTTTAACCAGGTTCTTAAGCACGCCGGTTGCACTGGGGATTGAGCCTGTGAGTTGATTGGCAGCAAGATCGCTGTCATGATGGTGAGGCATGATACGAAGAATACATGCATACATAAATTGGTAACATAATACATACATAAATCATGCATGTTAATACATACATAAATAAGAGCAACTAGGTACTTAAGTAGCATTGTGAAAAGTCGTACAGTTGCACGATAGCAGGGTGAAAAAAAACAAAACAAAAAATGGTGTACCATCAGCAATAGCGGATGGACTGGCTATGGAAAGTGAAGAGAGAGGGTTCCATATTGCACATCAAAGTTGCGGCTCAATAAGGATCCATGAACTTTCATGAGTCCTCATGGCGACCCATGGGTGTGCATGAGGGAAAGTGGGGGCTCGATACTTCTTATTTGAGGCCCTTTAGTCATTTGTGCTGGTCAAGATAAAGGCGCGCAAAAACCAGGACCCGCAGGGCCCGCGCGTGTGTGCGACATTGTTGCGACTGTGCACAGTGCTCGGCTGGGCCAAAACCTCAACCGAGTCCTGACCAGGACAAGCCAAATTTTATTGGCTTTCTGAATGCACAGGTCTACCAACAGGTCGGCATAGGCAAAGAAAATAACCCATCTCGGGCATCAGGTACAAGGCCATTAATCCGTATCCATGACCAACCCGATCGGGTCGTATGCCAATGCCTAGAATGAAAAACGCTTTCTTTACTACCATCTGACTTACTTTCTTGCCAAACTCCTCTCCGTAGATCAGTTTAGTTGATTGCTCTTTGCCTTACGCTTGCTGTACCAGAATATAATCAGTGAAAGGGACCGTCCGAGAAATGAGTGTGGGAGCTGAAACGGTGGAATGAGGGTTAATTCAAACGCATCAATCGTCAAGCGCCAAAATGCAGCATTTAGATGCTGGACTCTGCCCTGACTAAGCGTTAAATCCATCACAGGAAGGGATATGATTCTTCCGCGCTGAACGTGTTATAAAGCATGAAGGATTGAGGAAACAGGTGAGGAGTAAAGATGAGACTTACGTCCGATCAAGGGAGGAATCTTGTTATCCAATCAAAGAGATCACAAAGGGTCGATTGGTGGGGCAGGGGAAGGAGAGCAAAGCAAAATAGAGGACTTACAGTTGAATCAGGTTCGTAAGCATGCCAATTTCACTAGGGATTGAGCCTGTGAGTTGATTGGCACCAAGATCGCTGTCATAATGGGGAGGCATACATACTAAGAATGCATGCATACATAATGTTATGTAACATAATACAAATATAAATCATGTACGTTAATACATGCATAAATAAGAGCAACTAGGTACCCAAGTGACATTGCTAAAAGTCATACAGTAGCACGATAGCAGTGTGGAGATCAATGTTTGTGGTGTACCATCAGTGACGGCGGATGGACTGGCTTTGGAAAGTAAGGAGAGAGGTATTTTCGGCAGGGATGAGAACGGAAGGAATTGGAGGAAAGGAAGAAGTCAGGACGAAAAGCCGGGTGAAGAGAGAAAAAGGTGGAAAGGTAGATAGCAAAGGGAAACAGGCGGATGAGTGAAATAAGAGAAGAATGCAGAGGTCGTAGTAGAAGAGATTGGAAATGAAGAAACCATTGGAGTGGGAAAGGTAGGAGTTTAATTGGAGAGCGCAGCAGACAGGGTCACAGGCCTTACAGGCGAGTCAGCTTTGTGAGGGTGAAGAGTTCAGTTGGAATTGAACCCGACAGCTCATTCCTACGGAAATCACTGTGGTGGAGAACACAAATGGGACATGTGATACAGGCAGAAAGTTGAATTTCCCATGCATTGGTTGGCATCCAACGGTTAGTATGAGAAGTAGTATCTTATGCCCTTACCACGTGTTAGAAAAGCACATTATAATAGACGATAACGAACACTCGCCCTGGAGTGTACGCAGACATAGCAAAGAATCGATAGGGGGGGTAGGATAAGCAGGGTGCGTCTCGCTTGGTCTGAAGAATTGCTTTTCCATGCGGTATAAGAGAGTATAAAAAGAGGGCTACATGAAGAGGGGGAAAAAATGAAGAAGCAAGGCTGATGTAGGAGAAAGAGAAAGGAAGACACGTGGACACATGGGGTAAGGGCGTATCTCAGCATGGTGTCAAGGGAACTGTTTATATTAGTCATGGTGTCATGCGGAAATACCGCATGACACCAATTTGGGCGGTGTCCCTGAACCTTAGTTGCGGAAGACGCTAGACCTGTCCTGCGTCTAGTGTCTAGACGCACCTTTAGGCGCTAGACGCCTGGGTCAAAAAATTTTGGGCAGCCCGAAAAAAAGTCGCGCGCGAATTTGAATTCCATTCCCCCTCCCCCCCCCCCATGGCCTATAGAAGGTATATGGCTGCCCGTACTATTTTTTGGCCTGCCCAGGCTTGCGTCTATCCCAGCGTCTAATCTGCCCAAGGAGCGCGTCTAGCGTCTTAGAAGCTGGCGTCTAGACGCAGCGTCTAAGATGCTAGACGTGTCTTTCGCAACTAGCCCTGAACTGGTGTGACACCGACACGATATGTGACAAATTTGTGTCATTCGCGATGTGAACAGTTGCCTTCACACCATGCTGAGGTAAGCCCTAAGAGGGCACATATTGAAGGCACATTGAAGAGGGAGTAAGAATATGAAATTGGGTGGGGGTTTCACTAAATGGAAAGGTGCAAACAACAAGACAAATAAGAGGGACAACGATTGAAGGAGCAGCCCCCTACGACTATGGTACATTACCGTTCACTGTCTCACTTGTTGTGCCTCTCATACTAGCATCTTCTTAGCTACCGCTGGCTAACTGGAGGCTTTCTCGCAAGTTCCCAACCCAATGCGACTCACTGCACGCCCCCACCCTACAGCCACAGATGATGACCTATGATGGACAATACGCTCAAGACCCTTCGCGTTTAGCGTATGTACGCTAGCGTATACACGCAACACGCTAAACGCTAGCGAATACGCGATACGCAGCTATATTTTTTTTCGGGCAGCCCGGAAAAAATAAAATTGCAGATAGTATGCGGATTTTCTAGGTGAAAATTTCGCCGAAGTCGAAATGCAAATCCGCGGTCTACGGAAGCTGGGATCTGACTTCGAAGTTTTCAGGCACATCTCAAAACAAATGTCGAATTTCAGATCCCATCTGTAACAGTGCAGCAGCCGAATGCTGCCAACTGCAATGCAGGTGGGCGGAAGTCAATCGTTACAGTGCAGCAACTCAACTCCAAGAACAGTGCAGGTGGGCGGAAGTCAAGCGCCACCTCACCTGCAGTTCGGATTGGTCAAGCGCCCCATCCTGCAGCTGGGCGACCAGATTCCGACACGCAGCCCAAGTTAATCCCACGCACGAAAATTACGAAAGGCAGGATTCCGAAGTTCCGACCGCTCGCCGACTTCGCCAACAACACCGACGAAATTACAGCCCCGTAACCAAGCTCGCCGTCCAATCCCGTGCCGCAATAATTCTCTGAATTTCACGGCAGGTTCATTTCAAAGGGTTGGGTTACCATTGAGAAATTCAGAGAGAGTCGCGACTTGGGAGTGCGACTCGATGTTTGAATGTGCTCTATAAAATTGTACTCTCAAATTTGTGAAGTCATAGTGCAATTTTCAGAGAACTCCAGAGAGCACTCTATACTCAACGTTTCACCATCTAGGCATTGGAACCCATCCCTTCCACCGCATTGAAAACCACATCATCTACGAACTCCAACCTAGCAAAATCGAACCCCCAACAAATCTCACGCTACTTACCAGCCAACCCAACTCCTAACCCGTCATTTCCTACCTTGCATTCCCGCTTGCAGCAGTGTCCCCGCGCACTCCAACTTGGAAAGCCTCTCCAACACTACTCCCTCTAGCTATGATGTCTACTCCCCGCCCCACCCCACTCGCCAATCGGACTCAGGAAAATGCTAGGGCACGTCTTAGTGAGATGAGATAGGGGGGTATTTCTTTTCACCCTGCCCGAAATGTTTATTTCCCTGCCCGAAAAAGAGTATGCCTGATCCGACCCTCAAGCGTATGGCGTATACACGCTAGCGTATATACGATACGCATATATACGCTAAACGCGTATAATCCATCATAGATGATGACAACTCCATCCTGCACCGCCTCACTACTCCCTCAACTTGCACTCCACAAGTTCATCCACTCCTACATCCTTCACCTTTCCAGCCCTTGCCCTCCCTCCCCTCCACTCGATGTTGCTTCTCTCCGCCTAACAGGCAGGCAGTTCACAAGGCGAGGGGGACGTACAGGTCAGTGAGCTCTCTCAGGTTGCTGATGGACGCCGGAATTGACCCTTCCAGAGCAAAGTACGTTAAATCACTGCGCCCACACATGCCATGCCATGCCACCACGGGTTTGAAAGAACAGTAAGGAATTAGAGGTGGCACTTAGGATGAGACCGATGTGGAAGTCTTTGTCTTGTCCCACAACATCTCAAGAACTATGCGTTTATACTACAGCATGGGCGTTGTTGCGCTGTGTGGGAATACCCAGACTGCAGATGAGGTGACGTAAACTCACAATCTCAAGATCATCCCGTTCGCGTCGCATTCAAGGCCAGCAAGTTCGCAAAAGAGGCCTAGAATATAGCCGCGGTCGCAGTACAGAAGGTTGCCGTAATCATCATACTCACAGTAGATGCCTTCTTGAAACATCTGCTCGTGCCATTCAGAGAAATACCGGTTCCATGCTGTCTCGCAGTCGCGCAGGAATTGCACTGCACATATTGTGGAAGGGGTAGTGAGTGGGAGGAGGGGTAGGGGAGTGTTGTGTGGCCGGGGGGGGGGGGGAGGAGGAAACAAAGGGGGGGTGACGGATGTGGTAGTGATGAGGGGTGGAGAGAGCGCTCGTAGGGATGTGGGAGTTGCTTGAAGGAACACACCTATAGGGATGAGCACGGACCACACCAGGTTCGGCTCGCCCTGGGCCGGATGAGCGCCTGTCTCGGCGCGAGCCTGGCCGCATATGGTGGGCTTGCAGGCCAAACACGGCATGGCAGAACGTTTTTCGGCCTGACCCGGGCCGGTCCGGCCCGGCCCTGGGTAACTTCACATTATAGTCAAATAGTGGTGACATTTGCAAGGGTGGATTGTCAAAAAGATTCTTTCTGTAAATTATCTCCTAACCCTAAGTCGATGCCCCCTGTGGGCTATGGATGAGCAGGCCAGGCGGCTGGGCCTCTGTACATGGCCTTGACATCTCAAAAAAAATGTGTCTAAATCCCCCAGGATACCAACAGGTTACCCCGGGCGGGGATACCCCAACTTGGGAAGATTCCGTCAAGGGTACCCGTTGGTAACTTTGGCAGAAGTCACCTTGCGAGCCCTCGATTGTCGTGTAGGACTGGGTGATGGCGAAGCGAGTGGCAAGGGCGGCGAGGCACCATGCGAGCGCTAGCGCGCGCAGCACGCGCTCACGCGCCATCCCCCGGTGGCTCAACGCTGCCGCCTCTGCAGACCCGGTCGGGCAGGCGAGGCAGCGCCGCATGCTGCAGGGCTCCGCTGCTCAGCTCGCCGCTGCTCACGATTGCGCTCACTCCTCCGATCCGCTGCTCGACGGACCGCGGGCCACTCGGGACGGGGATGTGCAAGGGCGCCGCCTTATCTATTAACTACTCTACTTACGCGGCTCAGTGGCGGCGCGACTTGCTGTGTGTTTCCCTTGAAGTGCCGGTGGTACTTCTAGTACTACTCGGTTATCATGAATGAAGCCATCAAGGGCGAAGCTATTCCAACGGAACTAGGGGATGATGGTGTCTATTGCTGATGCATGCCCTTCTGGGGTTGATTTTTTTTGCCCGCGGGCAGCGAGCTCCCCTGGGCGGACTCGCTTGTCCGCTGAGATATATTCTTCGGCCCTCCTCAACAGCCAACAGTCCTCGACATGCCTTATCTGCCCCGGGCAGTCGCAAAATTGCTGGACGGACTCAGCCGCCCGTTGACAAAAAATAAAAAAAACCCATTCGGTCAGGGAGGCAGTGTCAGAGGAAGTTGGAAGGATGCGAGCACTGTCAACCAGTGACGAAGTACTGCACACGTGAATGCATGTCAACAGTCATATTTGCTGGTCCACACAAGAAGGAAGTGTGGTCAATCGTTACACCTAGTCCGCGGTAATTTAACCGCCGCTATCTTAACCGCGCGAGGGTACTTCTCCTTGGTCAAACTTTTTTTATACGAGTAGTTTTGAAATTTATTGAAGGTATAATCTAGCATACCCTTTGTGAGGCGACGGCAGTCAAAACCTAGTCAATGCCGATCCGCCCTCTATTTCGGAGCACTAAGTGTGAGTTTCTTTAGAAGGAAATGCATCTGGCTGCGAAACAATAGCCTTGAAGTCTCTGGATGCCCATCTCATTACCCGGAAATGAACAAAGGGTGTTTGAAGCAAAATAGTTCACGTGGTTAAAACACCCCGGACTAGGTGTACGACGTGTTGCGACCCACACGGATTGGGTCGACCACCCCCCGATCCTTCATTTCTAGGAAGGCTGCATCTCGGGTCTAGCCGACCAGGTCGACCCAACGAGGTCGGTTTGGGTCTGCCCGAGCTGGGTCAACCTGATTGGGTCGACCAGGTTGACCAGAACCAGCCCAACTGGATTGCGACAAGTTACACAAGCTAAGCAATCTCGCTAAGTTCTCGTTTCGTGGTCGTGTACGAATTGCAAATCCAGCGAGTCAAGGTGTCTGCGTAACCGTAGGTTTAGCGACCTGTTGACTCTCCGTCACAGATCGCCTAGCCTCCAGGGAAGCCGGATACCAATTGCGCAGTAGGTGCTTCGAGGGTGTGTCAAATTTCTCAGAGACTCTCAGTGGCTCCGAGCCGCGTTAGTCGGTTCGAGCAGGTCGACCTGATTCGATCCGATCTCGTTGGGTCGCAACACGTCGTTACTGTCAACAGTCATACTTGCTTCCCTTGTCCACAAATCAGACTGCCTGCGTGTCCTCTCCGCACACCACACATTTCAAGCTGACCTGTCTGGAATCTTCAATATCAACAAGAAACGAACTGAAGGGTTTCGTGTGAGCTACATTTAAGATAATCCAATATACTATACGGATAGATTTATTTATCTATTATTATGGAATATAATACTCAATGTAAGGATTTTTCTCGGCATTCCTTACGGAGCCCGACTACATCGCGCACAGCAACAGCCGTTGTTCGCCCGTTACTGCTAACGGGGCTTCGCCGACTTCGCGCGCACTGTTTCACCAAACCTCGCACTGCTGGCCTGGCCGTGTCGGCCTACGCTTCGGGACTAGCCCGAGCCTCGTTTCCAGCGTAGGACTAGCTAGCTCGCACGCACCGCGTTACCGTTTGCATGTTTCGCGTATAAATGTTCGCTCATGCCTTCGCTCACATTTTTGTACTCGTTTTGACACCTTAGTGCAATTCTCGCTACTTCGATTCATTGCACCCGTAACACTTGGTATCAGAGCCTCTTTCCTTTCGGACCGCGCATCTCCGCACCCCAGGAAATCAACTTTTGATTTTTCACTCGAAGGGACTCACGTACCTTAGCACCTAGGAGCCGCTGTCCTCGCGTTCTCTCGTAAACTCGTGCAGCCACGACTGCGCCTAGACTAAGACGAGCCGACGCCCTTCAAAATGGCTGAACATATCGACGTCACGACTCTCACGCAGGAGCACTTGAACGATCTGCTGCGACAAATCCGCGAGAGCGCCAAGGAAATTGCGACGCTGACGGCAGAACGCTCGTCCCTGCAAAACGACCTCACACGAGCACAATCCCAAGCACCTGGCACTCCGATTCAGCCCGCACCACAGACATCACAGCACGGAAGTATGGGGCAACCCGCGAGCGCCGCAGGTGATGGCGTCGTCCGCCATGACGGAGACGATGACCACGGCACGACACACCCCGACGCGACGAATGCGGCCAGGACTCAGCCTCGAGTCACGATTTCAGTGCCGGCTGGCGAATCAACTCTTCCGTCGCCGATGCCGCTAAAGCCGCAGCGTCCGCCATGCTTTGACCCAAGTCAGCGGGGTGGTCCTACCGTTCAGGCGTGGCTCTTCACGTTGAACGTCTTCTTCGACGCGAACTACGTCTCGGAGGATACGGCGAAGATTCGCTATGCCGTGTCGTTGCTGCGAGGACCCGCCATGGACTGGTGGCGCGTCATCGCCACGAAGCCGGTGGACTACGCGACTCTACCGACACGGGAAGGACAAACCGGACCCTGGGCGCCGTCGTATTTCGTGGAGGTGCCCCAGTATCGCACGTGGGACGCGTGGTGCGCAGGTCTGCGCGCTCGTTTCGAGGCAATCGCGGCTTTGATCGCGGCGCGACAGAAGCTCCGCACTTTGTCAGACTTATATGACTTAGCCTATGTAGGCTATAGTGGGGTAGCACATATGGGGTACAACACATTTCTAGGGTTTGTACTTGTACCCAACCTTTCCCTTATTCAATCATTCCTCATTTCTTCACACACTTGGCGCCAACTCGGTTCCGTCCAAGATTACACGAGCGGATTTCTGGCGCTATGCGAGCAGGTGGGATATATGCACGAGAGCGAGCGCATCGACCACTAGATCGGCGGCCTGAAGCAGGACATCGCTCAGGAAATCCAGCTTCGCGGCGTCACCGACTTTCAAGAAATTCTCGCTATGGCGGAGAAACTTGACTTCTTCCGCCGACCGAGACCGGGGTCCTACGGAAGCAGCCATTGGGGACATCGGCCTCGTGGGACAAACGAGGGCGCCACGATACGTGCCGTCGCCGCAAATGCCGCTGCCGCACCGTTCAAAGGGCGCTGCTTCGCGTGCAATTGGCCGGGACATCGCAAGAGCGAATGCCCGGAAAACGCTAAGGGAAAGGGGGAAGCTGAGCAGCAGAAACAGACCAAGCAGCAGGGAAACGCTGGGAGTCAGTAGCAGACGGGCCCTCTACTGACAGGTCACGCCGCTCGCCCGACCCAACCGACCCTCACCGAGTGATTGTGCCGGTTCACGCAATCGACCACACTCGGCCGAATAAGGAGGGGACTACGGTAGACAGCCCCATACTGCTTAGTGGGAAAATCGGGACGGACTTAGTTAAAATCTTCGTAGACGGGGGAGCTAGCCACAGCTTCATCAACACTGCTACAGCACGAAAACTGCGACTGCCATTGGACAGATGTTTACCTGCGATCGACGCAAGATTGGTAGACGGCACGCCGCTGGCAATACGGGAACGCGTAGACCGGGTTCGGATTCGATGTGGGGGTAACTTCACGTTTAGCCAGGAAATGCTCGCAACGACCCTCGACAGAACCGATATTTTACTCGGGCGTGATTGGCTGCGACGACACAACCCGCGAATCGACTGGACGACGGGTGACTGCAGCGTGCGAGTGAACGGTAACAACATCGCCCTACCTCGCTGGGGCTCGCCTGAGTCTTCGTCGGTGCGTGTCAACGCGATCACGATGAAACGCGCCGTAGCGGCAGTGTACGCGGTCGACATTTGGGAAGCCGAGGCAGCAGACAAAGGAGGGGATTTACAGAAAATGCTGGCCGACGTACCAAGTGACCTGGCAGCACTGTTGAAGCAGTACAGCGACATTTTCCCGGAGGATTTACCGACGGGACTGCCACCTCAACGACCGCACGACCACAGGATAGAGTTAGAACCGGGGGTACAACCAACAGTACAGCAACAGTTCCGATTGACCCAGCCCAAACTGGACGAACTGAGGAAGCAGCTCGATTACCTACTTGAGAAGGAGTTCATTCGCCCTAGTTCGTCGCCTTTCGCAGCACCGATACTGTTCACACCGAAAAAAGACGGGGGATTTCGCATGTGCATAGACTGCAGAGCACTGAACACGGTTACCATCAAATCCCGTTACCCCATCCCGCGAGCCGATGAACTGGTCGACCAACTGCGCACAGCCCGGGTTTTCTCGAAAATCAACCTTTGAGGGGGTTACCACCAGATTCGCGTCAACCCGCCCGACTGCCCTAAGACCGCATTTCGCACACGCTACAGATCCTTTGAATACATCGTCATGCCCTTCGGACTGACCAACGCCCCCGCCACTTTCCAAATGACCATGAACGAAGCTTTCCGCCCGCTCTTAGATAAGTGCGTGATAGTCTACCTGGACGACATACTGATTTACAGCCCTGACAGAGCACAGCACCTACAGGACATCGAAGCAGTTTTTAAAATACTGAGTGAGAACCGCCTACTGACAAAAGCGTCTAAGTGTGAGTTTTTACAGGACCGCCTGGAGTTTTTGGGACACGTTATTTCAGCTACAGGAGTGGAAATAGACCCGAAGAAAATCGCGACGATTCAAGCATGGCACGCGCCGACCAACTTGACCGAGTTGCAGAGTTTTTTGGGGTTCGTCAACTACGTGTGCCCGTTCGTCCCCGACATGGCGAAGCTGACTGCCCCGCTGACAGACCTGCTGAGGAAGGGGGTTGAGTACACGTGGGGGGAGAAAGAGCAAGCTGCCTTCTCGGCCCTCAAAAACATTTTGTGCTCACCTCCCGTGCTGCACATCGCAGACCCACACCGTCCGTTCGAGCTCGTCACTGACGCAAGTGACATCGCTGTGGGAGCAGTACTGTTGCAGGATTTCGGGAACGGCCTCCAACCAATCGCGTATGAGTCCCGCAAGCTGCACCCGCCCGAACGCAACTACCCGATACACGACCGCGAAATGTTGGCGATCGTGCACGCGTTCAAGGTTTGGCGGTGTTACCTGACTGGCGCCGACGTGACAGTACGGACAGACCACCGATCACTACAGTACTTACGCGCCTAACCGAATCTCAATCCACGACAGATTCGCTGGTTGGACTACCTCGAGTCCAACTTCCACTATACGGTTACGTACAAGAAAGGCGCATCCAACATCGCCGACGCACTCACCTGCCCTACCGCCCAACTCCACGCCATCCTACTCGCCTAGACCAACCCGCTTTTAACAGGCCTATTCACCCACGGATACCGCATGGACCCATTTTTCACGACTGGAAACTCACAGCAACTGGCAGAAGCTAAAGGAGTTTATTACGTAAAAACAGGCACCAACCGCATCTGGGTACCCGCGTACTCACTACTGAGGGAGTTGCTACTGCAGGAGGCACACGGCGAAATTACCTCGGGACATTTTGGGATAGAAAAAATGCGACAGCATCTGCAGCGGTATTACTACTGGCCGGAGCTGTTGACCGACGTGCAGCAGCACGTGGGCTCGTGCCCCACGTGTCAGGTGATGAAGAGCTCGAGGAAGCGGAAGGCGGGTCAATTGCAGCCGATACCACCGCCCGAGCGCGCCTGGCAGCAGGTCACCATGGACTTCGTCACAGGGTTACCTTCGAACCCTGGGGGTAACGACGCGGTGATGGTCGTCGTTGACAGGTTGACGAAGATGGCACACTTTGCTGCGTGCAAAAAGTCGATCTCAGCCGAGGAAACCGCTTGTCTGTTCATCGCAGCCGTTGTTCGCCTGCACGGCATACCAGCAGCAATTATCAGCGACAGCGACACGAAGTTCACCAGCAACTTCTGGAAGAACCTCTCGGAGCAGTTCGGGACCAGGCTACAGTTCAGTTCGTCGTACCACCCCGAGACCGACGGTCAAACGGAGCGGACGAATCAGACGATGGAGCAGTTGATTCGTGCCACATGCGACGACCCCACGACCTGGGAGCAGCAGCTGCCGCTGATCGAGTTCGCGTACAATAATGCCACGTCAGCGACGACGCAGCAGTCCCCCTTCTACCTGAACTACGGGCAAAACCCTACAGTGCCCATGACGCCGAGTCGGACAACCCAACACCACGTGCACAGCAATTTGCCGAAATTCTGCAAGCTGCCCGCACCAGAGCCGCAGAAGCAATTAAAAAAGCAAACGTCATCGCTAAGCGCAACGCTGACCGCCACTGCCGCTTAGTCACATACCAGTCAGGGGATTACGTACTGCTCGACACGCAAAATCTGCGACTGCCCGACGTACCAAAACTTCGACCGCGCTACTGTGGCCCATTCCAAATCAGCCACATGATCACGCCAGTAACCGCGCACCTACTGTTACCGACCGACTGGTACATCAGCCCTTCGTTCCATGTCAGCTTGCTTCGCCCCTACATCCCAACCACAAGCCAACTGCCTCGCCACCGCCTGCCATCCATGACTCGCCCTGCATCGGATCCGATCATCGCGCCCGAAAAAATCATGAGCCATCGGATTCGACACCCCACGGGAATCAAGAGGATTGAATTCCTCGTTCGCTGGAAGGATCGCACGCCAACTGAGGACAGCTGGGTGCCCCTGGCCAACATCGAAAACCACCCTGCCCTGCAAGTGTACCTGAGGAGCCGGGGATTCCGCGATATACACGCACTCGCGTAGCGGAGGGGGCTTCTTGAGGGGGGGGGTAGTGTAAGGAATTTTCTCGGCATTCCTTACGGAGCCCTACTACATCGCGTACAGCAACAGCCGTTGTTCGCCCGTTACTGCTAACGGGGCTTCGCCGACTTCGCGCGCACTGTTTCACCAAACCTCGCACTGCTGGCCTGGCCGTGTCGGCCTACGCTTCGGGACTAGCCCGAGCCTCGTTTCCAGCGTAGCACTAGCTAGCTCGCACGCACCGCGTTACCGTTTGCATGTTTCGCGTATAAATGTTCACTCATGCCTTCGCTCACATTTTTGTACTCGTTTTGACACCTTAGTGCAATTCTCGCTACTTTGATTCATTGCACCCGTAACACTCAACGTGCTTGACTCCCATTCTTAATTTTTGGAACTGATATTCGCTCTACAGCTGATTTATTGAACCATTATATTATTGCTTTCGTGTATCTTTGAGGGCCGCTGTGGACATTTTCTCAAAGAAAGTGTCCCAATCACATTTGGCCCGAGTCGCCCTCAAATGTCTCGGGGCTGCATGTCCCAATCGTTCGATGTATTGCGACTCTGCACAGACGCGCGGCAATTATATGCGAACTACTCTGATTGGTCAGACCATATAGTGGCCCACTCATCTTGCGAGTCACACGCACCAACCACCAGGCCCGCAACCGAACCTTGGTGGTGTCCAGGAAGGCCGCGGAGGGATATGTGATTTTCCGCGCCTCCAATAATTGCCACAAAGAGCCGTACAATATCCAGCACGACATCACAAAGAATGGCTAGATAGAGTAAACAAAGCGCACCTTTGACCACTACACGCGCATGACATACGCAAAATGGCGGAGCCTAGAGCCATCCCCTTGATCCTACGCCTACTCGTCGCATGGGTCACCTACTACTACACCATTTTTTGCGAAAGTGTTGCCAAGTCCTTCGTCGACATGATTGAGGCCGGTGTGATCGAAGACGCCGACGAGCAGTCCTCTTCTCTTGGAGACGACACCGGGGAGAACCGCTGTCACCGAGCCAGAGTACGGCGGCAACGCCATGCGCTGTGGGTTGACGACCTGCAACATATGTGGGAGAACGACTTCCAGGACATATTCAGAATCAATCGCGCCATCCTTGAGCATATCAAGACAGGGATGCGCCATCACCCGATGTGACGGTGTTGACGTCGCCAACATCGTCGCGCGGCTGGGCGGCTCCGGGAGGTGGTGCGGACTCCCCGCGTGGCGGAGCTGGGCTGAAATCCGTCGTAGCACGGTGCACATCCGGTGGGGCCGATTCAGTCATGCGCTCGCGTGCAAGGCGCATGTCCTGCGCCATCCATTCACGGACGAGACCCTCTATGCGCGTCATCGCGTCACCGTGACAATCTTTGATGGTCGCGGAGACAAGCATGGCGGCTTGCATAGTAGCCGTCTCATGAACCCGCGCGCGCTTGGGTGTTCCTGTGTGCTGAGGCGGCGGTGCTGTAACAGAAACGCATAAGGAATTGCATGGTAGATTAGTGCGCATAAGGTTGTATGTTGTTTATGCCGTTTGTTGCAAAACACATACGCGTTGCCCTTGTTGAAAATCTTTGTGGACGAGAGCGGACAGCGCATGCGGTTTAAGAATCACAACTCACCTTTAGAGGTCGGTGTCGCTGAGAGGCACTTGGGACCTCCATGCAAGCCGGCACGTTGACGTTAGTGGCGCCGCCGCCATCCACCGCATGCGGTGCGGCTGCGGCGGTGTCCTTGTTGAACAGCTCTAGATACGGCCACCATGGCGGTTTCTCCACAGAACCGTTGCCCGAACCACCATCACCACGCTTGTACTCCCGCCAAAGCAGCATCAGGTTGCGCCACTGCTTTTGCAACGCATTGACATTCCGGCACCAACCCGGGTTCGACTCCTTGATGTGCGCGAGAAGGCGGACCCAACACTGCGTCCCCTGCTTCCCCTTGAGCGGCTCGAGCTCGTCTTTCATGAACCAACGCGCGGCGACAAAGATTGTGCTTTCCTTATCCGACCATAAGCCCCTTTCAACTGGTGCAGCAGACCGCTTCTTCCATGGCTCCTGTCGTGGCGGTGGATCAACTGCCTTGCCTTTGCCCCTGTCCGTCCCTGAGGCGCGAGCGGCGCCCCGTTTCGGCGGCTGTGCAAGAGGCTGCTCTTCCTCCTCCGCGTCGTCGTCGTCGTCGTCATCGTCGCCGTCATTGTCGCCGTCATCGTCGTCCGACATCCCAAGGTCCTCAGGCTCGTCCTCCTCGTCGCCGCGATACTCCTTATCATCGTCGTCGTCATCTTGCTCCACGTCGGGCCGCACAGTTGCCGCCGTCCTTGCAGGCTGACGACGCACACGCGAGGGGCCCGCGCTGGGCGACTGTGCTCTAACCCTGCCCGTCAAGCACGGGCGGCGTGGACAAGCCAGTCGGATGACGGCCGTCGACGATCTGCTGGTTCATCCAGCGGATGTAAGGGATGTCGTTAAGATCCTTGGGGCAGTCATTAAGGGATTGGCCCTTACGCTTACGAGCCATGCTGGCAGTGCGGGTGTACGTAGATCTTGATCTGAAGGGATAGAATGCAAAGCAAAAAAGATTGAATGGGACAGGATAGACGGTGCACCTACAAAAGCCCGTTGTATGTTTGGAGGAGCACGAATTGTGCGGAAAGAGCATTGGACTTGGGGGGAAAGTGCGCTGGCGGGAATTGCGGGGCCCGGTCAATAATTCCGGACGAGTCCCGTCAACCAATCAGGGTCTAGTGTATGCGTTGATGGGGATCGTCGGGTCTTTGGGATGTTGTCCAGATACATGCAGCATGAATTGACATTTGGCACCGCGTGCGATAGATGGAAAGTGCTGCGCTGGCGGGCAATTAGCTGGCGACTGTTCCGTATTTCACGTCACCCAATGATAAATACGTTTGGCGACAAACACGTGCGGCGCGGCATTCTGACACCTGGTTGCATATGCTGTACGTACGCGTCACAATCGATTCGGACACTTTCTTTGAGAAAATGTCCACAGCGGAATGTACCCTCAGAGTTCACATAGCTCATCCAAATGGTTGGACGTTGTGAGGATCTAGGATCGAGCTCAGAAAAGAGAATTGTAATTGAATGATCACCTGGGTACAACATGAGGCTATATATAGGCTCGACACAAGGCCCCGTAACCAGGTGTTACGCAAAGGTTCCGCGGGTCGCGAAGCGTCCCGAACAGATCCTTCCCGAATTCGGTAGAAGGCAATTCGGTGGCAACCGAAAAGCCAGCATTCGGTGCACGCAACCTAGCTCGGTGTTATTACTATAATAAAATATAGGAAAGCACCTAGCCTAGGAAATCAAGCAATTCATGCATGCATATAATTATCCTATGCTAGAAATAGCATAATAAAGTAAAGGCAAGCAAGCATAGCTGGCATAAGCCGTCGTACTCTCACACGTCCCCCCCTCAAAGCTGGGTGGCGTGAGATACACCCTGCTTGACAAGATAGTCCTTGAGAGCACGGCGTGCGTTGCCCATATCAGCTTCTGCAACCCAACTGTCCTCAGTGGGGTCGTATTCCTTCCAACGTATCAGGAACTCGAGGGTCGTGCCACCGCGGCGCCGATGAGTGAGAACGCGCTCCACTTCGTACTCGGGTTCATCCTGTATGAGAAAAGGTGGTGGTGGCGGTAGCTGCCGTCCCTGGAACTGTTGGTTGGGGTCCTTGTAGGGCTTCAGTAGTTGGACATGGAAAGCGTTGTGAAGCTTCTAAGTATCTGGTAAGCGCAAGCGGAATGTAACTGGTGTCACCTGTGCCTCAACGAGAATAGGACCACAGAAGCGAGGCCGGAGTTTGGATGGGAGGTGAGACAGGTTCAAGTTGCGCGTGTCAAGAAGCACCTAATCTCCGACTGCTACTGAGTGATCTCGTCGCTGACGATCGGCATACTGCTTCTGGGAGGTCTGCATCGTGGTGAGTCGTCGCTGAGTCTTCTCCCATAACTGCTGCATGGTGGTAACGAAGTCATGTGCGGCTTCGACGTGTGCCGGTATGGTTGGCTGCTGTGGTGTGAGTGGTTCCCGTCTGTAACACAGGAAGAAAGGAGTTTTCCGTGTGGCCGCATGTGATGCGTTGTTGTAAGCGAACTCTAGAGTCGGTAACTGTGTGTCCCAGTGGCTGACGTCGTCCTTGCAAGCTGTGCGCAGTAACTGTTCAACCACTTGATTGAGTCGCTCTGTCTGTCCGTCAGTCTGTGGGTGGTATGCTGAAGACATCGCAAGCTTAGTCCCCAACAATCCCATGAGCTCCTTCCAGAACTTACTAGTGAATTTGGGGTCTCTGTCTGAGATGAGTGTAGCTGGGATGCCGTGGATGGTGATGATGCGGTCGAAGAAGAGGCGAGCAGTTGCTTCAGCTGTAGCTGTGGCGTTGGTCGGTATGAAGTGACCCATTTTGGAGAACTTATCGATGACTACGCGGATGGAATCGTGTCCCCGTGAGGTCGAGGTAAGTCCTGTGATGAAGTCGAGGCTAACGACCTGCCATGGCTGCTCCGGTACGGGTAGTGGCTGAAGTAACCCTGCTTTTTTCTGCTTGCTGCTCTTCATCCGCTGGCACGTGTCGCACGAGGTGACGAACTGCTGCACGTTTGCTGCCATCCCGGGCCAGTAGAAATACTTTGCTATCCCTGCTAACGTCTTGTTGCCCCTGAATTTTTTGGCCTTGAAATCTCCCCGAAATGTCCCGTGTAAGGTACGTCGTGAAACTCCTCCAATAGAATATGCCGTAGCGGGGCGTAATTTGGTACCCAAATCTTTCCCGAACCCTTCCTTACAGCTAAGTCTTTCTCCCACTGTAACAGCTTCTTAGTCTGTGCTGTAGCGATCTCTACGTCCACGGAGTACCCATGTTGGAATAGACCCTTGAGCAGAGGGTTCATCCTGTCGAGCTGGATGCCTGCTAGATGGCTCGGGCGGCTCAATGCGTCTGCCTTGTTGTGTAGCCCGGGCTTGTAGACGATGTCGTAATGGAAGTGTGTTTCCAGGAAGTCCATCCACCGCACCTGTCGTCGTGAGAGCGTCGGCTGCGACTTCAGGTATTTGAGACTGCAGTGGTTAGTATAGACTGTAGTCTTGGCTCCCTCTAGGTAACACCTCTACGCCTTGAAGGCTATGACTATCGCTAAGGCTTCCTTGTCATGGATGGGGTAGTTCAGTTCTGCTCCGTGTAGCTTCTTACTGAGGCAGGCGATGGGCTGCAAACCGCGTCCGTGATCCTGCATCAGTACTGCTCCGACTGCCTGGTCACTAGCGTCTGCTTCCACCACGTATTCCTTGTCTGGATCTGGTAGGATGAGTACTGGCGCTTTAGTCAGTGCTGTCTGTAACTGCTCCATGGCTTGCTGATGAGGAGTATCCCATTTGTAGGGCGTATCCTTTTTCAGTAGGTCGGTCAGTGGCACTGCTATCTTAGCGTACTGCGGCACAAACCTGTTGTAGTAGTTGGCGAAGCCTAGGAACTGCTGCAACTCCTTCACGTTCTCCGGTACTTTCCACTTCTTGACGGCTTCGATCTTCCGCGGTTCCACGTGTACGCCCTCGGCACTCACCATGTGCCCGAGAAACTGCACCTTCTTCAGGGCAAAGTCGCTCTTGGACAGCTTCACGTAGAACTTGTTTTTCCGCAGGATCTCGAACACCTTCCGCAGATGCTCCACGTGCTCCTTCATGTTCTTGGAGTAGATAAGAATGTCGTCCAGGTACACCACTATGCACTCGTCCAGTAGGGGTCGTAAGATGTGATTCATCTCCGCCTGAAACGTTGCTGGTGCGTTGCAGAGTCCGAATGGCATCACCAAGTATTCGTAGGAGCCGTATCTGGTACGGAACGCCGTCTTGTGGATCGAGTTGTCCGCCATCTTGATCTGCCAGTAACCCGACCGTAGGTCCAGCTTCGAAAAGACTGTTGCACCACGCAGTTGGTCCACAAGGTCGTCTATGCGCGGTATGGGGTATTTGTTTTTAACTGCCTGTTTGTTCAGTGCGCGGTAGTCGATGCACATCCGTAGACTGCCGTCTGGTTTTGGAGTGAAGAGGACTGGTGCACCGTAGGGAGAGGTGGATGGGCGGATCAGTTGTCTGTCCAGTAGATACTCTATCTGTTTCTTCATGTCTGTCAGTTCGGTCGGACTCAGTCGGTATGGTGCACGTGAGACGGGTTTTGCACCTGGTTCCTCCACGATCTCCTGCTCGTGGGTGCGTGCTGGAGGTACGCCTGCGGGTAGGTCGTCGGGCATTATATCCTTGTACTGCTCCAACACCTCCTTTACTGCTGCAGGTAGCTCCGAAATCGGCTTCTCCTCCTCTGCTGCTGCCATAACAAGTGCTAAGTATCCCGTGTTACTCTCGTTCACAGTCCGTTCGAACCGTGCCAGTGTCGTTTCAGGAACGCTCCCTGTATCCGTCCAGCTTCGCAGCTCCACTCGTTTCCCGTTGTTGTAGAAGCACGCCTTCCTATTGACCCAGTCGATCTTGGGGTTGAACCGCTTCAAGAAATCTCGCCCCAAGATGAAATCGAAACCCTTGATGTTCGTGATCGGTAATGTCGGCTTCCACCTCAGCGCCCCTATGTGCAGTTGCAGTGATGCTTCGCCGTGGATGGGGAGTTTCGTACCGTCCACCATCGTTGCCATGAACTTGGTCTCTTCCGAAGATTATCCAATTTTCTCCAACGTCCCGCGGTCGCACACCGAGTGAGACGCACCGCTGTACACCAGTGCCTGGAGGCGTCGCCCGTTGCAGATCACCTCGAGTAGTAGTGGTTGTTGTTGCTCCGAGTAACCGTAGATGGTCTCGCTTATAGGATCGTAGGGTATGTCGAATAGATCATCCCTTGGTCCTGCGCTCGAAGCTGCTGACTCCATATCAGGTTTCAACTGAATTGGGTTAGAAGGATTTATCCGAGGCTGATTCAGCTTCGTCTTGGCCTGGAACCTTCCATTAAGCCTTTGCAGCTGTGTAGGCTTCTCTTGTGGGCAATGGGGAGCCTTAACACTATGCTGCGGGGAGAGAATATGAACTCCTTGGAACGCACGACCCTTTTCAACGCTCCGGAGTGGTTTGCCCAACTTCTCAGGTACGTGAATAATTTCTAAAGGCTTTTTTTGGCCTTGAAATCTCCCCTGAATTTTTTAAAGGCTTGAAAACCTCGAGAGGAAATATCCTTACTCTCGGGGGTGTTCGGCTGGAGTTTCCCGGTCGGTGTAGAGTCCTGTTTCGCGGAGCCTCCATTTGTCTCGGCGATTTCCCCTGTTGCTGGCCGGTCGTGGCGTTTTGAATTCGCGCCATCGTGTCCTCCTTTTTTCGCCATCGTGGATGTCGCACTATTGTTGCCCTGCAGCTCCACTCGTGCCTTCTTCATTTTCCAACACGCCAAGAGTCGATGTCCTGCTGCACCGCAAAATTCGCACTTCTCATATTTTGTCGGCCGCTGCTTCGCGTCGATCTTGTCGATATCCATCGGGTCGGCGGTCGTGGGTGGTGCCGATCGCTTCGTGCCGAATGATCGGTTCGGCACGTGGCGTCGTGTCTCCGGTTCACATCGCATCAGCGCATCGACTTGTCAAACTCATATGCTATAGTCTGTGTAGGCTGTAGTGGGGTAGACAATATGGGGTACAACACCTTTAGGTTTTCCTACTTGTACCCACCTGCTTGCTAGTTCATTCATTCCTCATTTCTTTACATGGTATAGAGCAGGTTCCCTAGTGGGAACGCTTCTCAGGGCCCACCACTGAAATTGACTTTTTTCCCTGACCGGAGCGCGAGTCGCCCCTGCCCGAGGCGCGCCCCGTTGGCCGCCCTCACGTCGCCTCTCACGGCCCCTCGTGCCACCCTTAGCGGCCCTGTCGCCACCCTTTACGGCCCCGTTGCCTTCCTTTGCGGCCCCGTCGCCGCCCCTCTAGGCCCCTCGCGGCCCCTTCGCGGCCCCGTCGCCGCCCCCTTTAGGCCCCTCGCGGCCCCTTCGCGGCCCCGTCGCCGCCTCTAGCGGCCCCGTCGCCGCCCTTCGAGGCCCCTCGCGGCCCCTTTGCAGCCCCGTCGCCGCCCCTATCGGCACCGTCGCCGCTCCTAGCGGCCCCGTCGCCGCTCCTAGCGGCCCCGTCGCCGCCCTTCGCGGCCCCGTCGCCGCCCTTCGCGGCCCCGTCGCCGCTCCTAGCGGCCCCGTCGCCGCCCTTCGCGGCCCCGTCGCCGCCTCTAGCGGCCACGTCGCCGCCCTTCGCGGCCCCGTCGCCGCCTCTAGCGGCCCCGTCGCCGCCTCTAGCGGCCCCGTCGCCGCCTCTAGCGGACCCGTCGCCGCCTCTAGCGGCCCCGTCGCCACCCTTAGCGGCCCCGTCGCCGCCTCTAGCGGCCCCGTCGCCGCCCTTCACGGCCCCTTCAGCTGCCAAGCAGCCGAACCGCCGAGCCGCCGAGCCGCCCAGCAGCCGAGCCGCCCAGCAGCCTAGCCGCCTAGCAGCCGAGCCGCCCAGCAGCCGAGCCGCCCAGCAGCCGAGCCGCCCAGCAGCCGAGCCGCCCAGCAGCCGAGCCGCCCAGCAACCGAGCCGCCCAGCAGCCGAGCCGCCCAGCAGCCGAGCAGCCGAGCCACCGAGCCGCCGAGCCGCCGTCAAGCCGCTACTGTTCCTACCGGCGCGCACCGGCCCTACCCACCCGGACTGGTAAGAGCACTCCCTACTAGCCCACTGCTGTCATGGCTACCCCCATTGTCCTTACCTTTGATGCTGAGGGTCGTGCTGTTGACTTTGAGGTCTGGGTCGATGACCTCCAGCTCTTCCTACAGTGCGATAGGGCAGACGGACTCTCCCTATTTGATCTCACCTCTGGTGCCTCTCCTGCCCCACCTGCTACTGCTGACAGCACTGTTCGCTCACAGTGGGCCACACGCGATGCTGCTGCCCGTCTTGCTGTGCGTCGCCACTTACCGACCACTGAGCGTGCGCACTTAAGTCAGTACAAGAGTGCTAAGACCTTGTACGACGCTATAGTTGCACGCTACTCTTCCCCTGCCACTGCTGCTCTTAGCCGCCTCATGTTGCCGTACCTGTTCCCTGACCTTGCTGCCTTTCCCACAGTCGCTGACCTCATTACGCACCTTCGCACTACTGACACTCGCTACCGCGCTGCGCTTCCTGCTGAATTCTGTGCCAAGAACCCCCCCCCCATGTACATCACCCTCTACTACATAGTCACCCGGCTCCCTGACTCCCTTCGCTTAGTCAGGGACCACTTCCTCTCAGTTTGCCCCACCACACTCACCGTTGACCTCCTCGAGGAGCGCCTCCTAGCAGCAGAGAAGAGCATAGTCGCTGTAGGAGCCTCTCGTGGTGACCCTCGTACCCCCGTCTTTGAGGGGTGTTCCCCCTCCCCCCTCTTGCCCTCTGTTGCTTCTGCTGCTGCGGCCGACCTTGTTGGCTTCGAGTCGGTCGGCGCTGCGTCTGCCCCTAGCGAGAGACGCCGCACCGGCAAGGGCAAGGGGGGCAAGGGCGCTGGAGGGGCTGGCGGGGGCGGTGGAGGTGGCGGTGGAGGCAGTGGAGGGGGTGGGGGTGGTGGTGGGAGTGGTGGCGGGGGTGGAGGTGTCGGTGGCAGCAGTGGAGGCGGAGGAGGCGGCGGCGGTGGCGGTGGGAGCGGAGGCGGCGGAGGTGGCGGAAGCGCCGGCGGCGGCGGCGGTGGAGCTGGTCGCGGCTCTGCACAGAGGAGTGGCTCCGGTGGTGGTCCGCGCCAGCTGCAGCAGCGCACTCGTGAGACCCCGTCCCCCCAGCAGCTTCGTGAGTGGTACGCTGCGCGTAAGCGAGGTGGGAGTACTGGTCCCTGTACCTACGTCCTCCGTACTGTCAACCGCGCTGGTGAGCAGTGCGGGGGCTCGCACTCCACCCAGCGCTGCTTCGGCCGCCTGACAGACGCTTGGCGTCACCAGTTCCCTGACGCCACTGAGATCCCTCGCTGGGGAGAGCTGTCTAGGGCGGGGGTTGCTATCTTTGATCTTGACTATGATGCTATTCTTGCTGCCATGTATGCTGTGTCTACTAGTGATGAGGGTGACTGTTACCTGTGTGTTCCGCCTGACCCGGGCATTGAGGCTGCTGTTCTAGGTGCTGGTGAGGCTGCTGCTCTAGGTGCTAGTGCGTCTGCTGCCCCAGGTGCTGGTAAGTCTGCTCTCTCAGGTACCACGTCGGCTCAGGCCTTACACACCTTCACCCTTGACTCGGGTGCTTTCCGCTCCTTCTTTCGAGACCAAACCACGCTTACGCCGCTTAGTCGGCCGGTTGCGGTCTCCCTGGCAGACCCCTCTGGGGGTCCTCTCCTTGCTCGCTTCTCCACTGTCTTACCGTGTCCGGCAGCCCCCTCTGGCACCCTGTCAGGTCTCACCTCCCCTCGTTCTCTACGAACTTGGTGAGTGGTGCTGACCTACAGGATGGGGGGGTTGACCAGTTCACTCCTGCGAGTCAGCAGGTGACCCATTGTACGTGTGCTCGGACGGGCCGACACTTGGCCACGTATACCCGTCGACCGGGGTCGAGCCTGTACACACTGACTACTGAGTCTCCTCCGGTTGCTGAGTCTGGTCAGGTAGCTGCGTCGAGTCAGGTGTTTGCTGCAGCGTCCAGGTCTGGTCCTGAGTCTGCTCCCTGCTCGTGTCGTCTCCTGTCCCACCAGACTCTCCATTGGCACCACCGCCTTGGTCACCCCTCCCTGCCTCGTCTCCGAGGCATGGCATCCCGTTTTCTTGTCTCTGGTCTCCCCCGGTCCCTCCCTCCCCTCCCTCCGGGGCCTGCCCCTACCTGCGTTCCCTGCGTCGAGGGGCGGCAGCGCGCCGCCCCTCACTCCTCTGAGTTTCCTCCGACAGAGGCTCCTCTGCAGACTCTTCACATGGACGTGTGGGGCCCCGCCCGCGTCTGTGGCCAAGGTCACGAGCGTTACTTCCTGTTGGTGGTTGACGACTACTCGCGTTACACCACAGTGTTCCCCTTGCGCAGCAAGGGTGACGTCACTGAGGCGTTGATCGACTGGATCCGCGCAGCTCGTCTCCAGCTCAGAGAGAGTTTCGGCTCGGACTTTCCTGTTCTGCGTCTGCACTCTGACAGAGGCGGGGAGTTTTCCTCTGCCCGTCTGGGAGCCTTCTGTCGTGCACAGGGCATCCGCCAGACCTTCACGCTTCCGGCCTCTCCACAGCAAAATGGGATTGCTGAGCGCCGCATTGGCATGGTCATGGACGTCGCTCGTACGTCCATGATCCATGCGGCTGCTCCCCATTTTCTGTGGCCGTTTGCGGTGTAGTACGCAGCGCATCAGCTCAACCTTCAGCCCCAGGTCTCCTTGCCAGAGACCTCCCCCACCTTGCGGTGGACGGGGAAGGTTGGCGATGCGTCTCCGTTTCGGGTCTGGGGATCTCGAGCGTTTGTCCGCGACTTGTCTGCGGACAAGCTATCCCCCCGTGCTGTTCCCTGCGTCTTCCTTGGCTTCCCCCCTGACGCGCCTAGTTGGCAGTTTTACCACCCCACCTCGCGCCGTGTTCTGTCCTCCTAGGACGTCACCTTTGACGAGTCGGTGCCTTACTACCGTCTCTTCCCCTACCGCACTGCTCCCCTCCCCCCGCCGCCGCTCTTCCTTGCACCAGGTCCTCCCCCGGTCGACCCTCTCCCCCCTCAGGGTCCTGCCCCGTCAGGTGTGTCCCAGGTAGACGCAGTCGAGCCTGTCGAGGTAGCTGTTGACTCTGGTGCTACTAGGGGTGCTGAGTCTGGGGGTGTTGAGCCTGGGAGTGCGGAGCCTGGGGGTGCTGAGCCTGGGGGTACGGAGCGTGGGGGTGCGGAGCCTGGGGGTGCTGAGCCTGGGGGTACGGAGCCTGGGGGTGCGGAACCTGGGGGTGCTGGCTCTGCTCGTGTGGCCTCTGGCGGTGCTTCGTCGAGGCTGGAGCTACTCTCTCCGCAGGAGCTGCGCGAGTGGTTTGCCCGGCGCTGGAGCCGTGCTGCTGGAGCTGGAGGTGCTACTGTTGCTACTGGTCTTGGACGTGCTCGTACTGGCGGTACTGGAGCTGCTCGGACAGGGGGTGCTACTGGGGCTGCTGGAGTCGGTCCTGCTAGAGGTACTGCTGGAGCTGCTGGCGGTACTGGAGCTGACGGTCCTGCTGGAGCTTGAGCTGCTGGTGGTGTTGGCGCTGGAGGTGCTGCTGGCGCTGGTGCTTCTGAGGGTGCTGGAGTTGGCGCTGTTGGAGCTGGAGGTGCTGCTGGCGCTGGTGCTGCCTCTGGGGGTACTGGTGCTGTCCCTGCTGGTTCTGGAGGCGCTGCGCGACCGCGGCCGTACTTCGTTCCGCTCCTTGAGCAGGTTCTTGGTCTCCCGCCCTCTACTGGTCCTGCTCCTCCCTCAGAGTGTTCTCAGCCTGTCCAGTCGCGGTAACAGTTACAGCCCGCCTCCCCCCTACCTGCTCCTTCTCCCTACACTGGTCCTACTGGAGGTCTTGCTGAGCGTCCTGAGCCTGCGTCTTGTCCTGCGTCGCCTGTTCGTGCTGCTCGCACTAGTAGTCGTGCTCCGCGTCCGCGTCCTCCTGCGGTCCCAGGCACACACCAGATGGCACTGCGTCCTTCCACTGCTCCTCTGCGTGTCCCGTTGCCGTCTCCTCCAGAGTCCTCTCTTCCTGCTCTTGCTGACCTGGAGTCGGACTCCCTTCGTGCTGCCAGCCCTACTCTCACGCGTCTCCTCGCTACTGTTGTCACTGACCCTTCCTTTGAGTCCACTGCTGCGTCTGCCTTAGTTGCTGAGCTTGTCGACTTCGCTGCTCACTGTCGTCTAGACTACGCCGCTAGTCTTGTTGCTGAGTCTGAGTCTGTCTGTCCTCCGTCTGTCGGGGGTGAGTGTGCTCTCAGCACGGACGTCCTTGAGGACAGGCAGGAGGAGTTCCAGTGTTTTGCTGCTGCTTTGCCTCATCTCGTGTCCACGCTGATTGCCCCTGAGGGAGACCCAGATGCACCAGACATCCCGACTCCTCGATCGTACGCTGAGGCGATCGAGGGTCCCTACTCCTCTCAGTGGCACTCAGCCATGGACGTAGAGATGGCTTCCTGGAAGTGCACAGGCACCTACGTCGACGAGGTTCCCCCACCTGGGGCGAACATCGTCAGTGGCATGTGGATTTTCAGGGTGAAGCGGCCACCAGGTTCTCCGCCTGTCTTCAAGGCGCGTTACGTGGCTCGAGGCTTCAGTCAGCGGCAGGGAGTTGACTACTTTCAGAACTTCTCTCCCACCCCGAAGATGACCACTCTTCGGGTGCTGCTGCACATAGCCGCTCAGCGCGACTACGAACTTCACTCTCTTGACTTCAGCACAGCTTTCCTGCAGGGCAGCCTGCACGAGGAGATCTGGCTGCGCCGCCCACCTGGCTTCACTGGGTCGTTTCCCCCTGGTACCAAGTGGAGCCTCCGGCGGCCAGTCTACGGTCTCCGCCAGGCGCCCCGTGAGTGGCACGACATACTGAGGACTACACTTGCGGCTCTTGGGTTTGCTCCTTCTACTACCGACCCGTCGCTGTTTCTGCGCACCGACACCTCTTTGCCGCCGTTCTACATCCTCGTGTACGTCGACGACTTGGTCTTTGCCACTGCTGACACTGCTGGACTCGCCCACGTGAAGTCCGAGCTGCAGAAGAGACACACGTGCACAGACCTGGGTGAACTGCGCAGCTACCTTGGCTTGCAGATCACCTGGGACAGAGCACATCGCACCATTACCCTGACTCAGTCACACATGGTGCAGCAGGTCCTTCAGCGCTTCGACTTCACGTACTCCTCGCCTCAGGCCACTCCTCTGTCTACTCGCCACTCGCTCTCAGCTCTGCCTTCGGATGAGTCCGTAGAGCCTAGTGGCCCGTACCCAGAGCTTGTTGGCTGCCTCATGTACCTGATGACCTGCACACGACCTGACCTTGCATACCCTCTTAGCATCTTGGCACGCTATGTTGCTCCTGGGAGACACCAACCAGAGCACATGGCTACAGCGAAGAGGGTGTTGCGCTACTTGTGCAGTACGTCGGGCATGGGGCTAGTGCTTGGAGGGCGACGTTCATTGGTCCTCACAGGTCACGCAGACGCTTCTTGGGCTGACGACCAGGCTACGCAGCGGTCGTCACAGGGTTACACCTTCAGCCTTGGTTCCGGCTCTGTTTCGTGGCGGTCTACCCGCTCGTCTTCTGTTCTTGGCTCCAGCTGTGAGGCTGAGATCTACGCAGGGGCCATGGCTGCACAGGAGCTACGCTGGCTCACCTACCTGCTGACTGACCTTGGAGAGCCGCCTCATTCTCCTCTTGTTCTGTACGTAGACATTAAGGCCATGCTGGCCTTGTGTCGGGAGCACAGACTGGAGCACAGAACGAAGCACATTGCTCTTCGCTACTTCCTTGCTCGTGAGCTGCAGCAGCGTGGTCAGCTGCGCCTTGCTTACGTGGCCTCTGAGGCCAGCACTGCTGATATCTTTACCAAGGCATTTCCGCCTTGTGATCATCAGCGCTTCTGTACGATGCTAGGTCTTGTGCCTACTTGGCCTCACTTGCTCACTTCTTGACCTTGCTTGTACTGTGATCTTTCTATACCTGCACTTGCTTGTTTACCTTTATATATATGATCTTGCATGTGAACTGGCGTTCTGGCCTTGAACTTGTGCTCGGAATGTGTGGTGACGTTGTGATCCACCCTGAGCTTGCTTTGCTTTGCTTGACTGGTCTTGTGACCTCTTGTTCTCCCCCACTTTGCCTATGGGGGTGTGTCAAACTCATATGCTATAGTCTGTGTAGGCTGTAGTGGGGTAGCCAATATGGGGTACAACACCTTTAGGTTTCCTGCTTGTACCCACCTGCTTGCTAGTTCATTCATTCCTCATTTCTTTACACGACTGTCTCTGCTGCACACACCATGTCACGGTAGTTGTTGTAGTTCGCGGCAATCACCTGTCGGCGGACTTCCATTTTTAGCCCCTCAGTATACGCTTGGATTTTTTCCCCTTCGGTCAGGTCGGTAATTCGGTTGAAGAGGCTCTCCATCTGCTGCATGTATTGTGTTACACTTCCGAACTGTTTATGCCGATGAATCTGATGCCGCGCTATGTAGCTGGAATTGATTGGTTCGAAACGTTGAATTAAAGCTTCCCGAAACTACGTCCATGACCCCTCGCCTCGGATTTTAATGCTGTTGTAAATCCACTCGAGCGCCGGGCCTCGTAAAAGTGTCGCTGCGAGCCGAATTCGCATTGCATCGTGTGTCGGGGTCGTACAGCCAACGGCCTCGAAGTAAATTTCGAGAGTCGCAATGAATTGACGAACGTCAGTGTCTCTCGCATTCGGATTGAACGTCTCCGGTAGCCTCGGACGTGCTGCCTCAAGATTGACTATAGCTGCTGCCGCTGCTGCTGGGTGAATTGTCGGTGTCGCCGCTGCTGCTGCTGACGTCGCTGCTGCATTCGCCGCTGCGTTCGCTGCTGTCGTGGCGGCTGCCGACTGGTTCGCGAGAAGCTCCTCTATTCGCTGGAGTGCCGCTCGCGTCTGGTCCAGGCCGGTGTGTAACTCCGTAATTTTCCGTACGGAATTATCACCGTTTTCCTCCATTTGGCGATTTATAGGAGGATTTGCGACGAAAATAAATGAATTTGAGGCGCCGGTCATCTTACTGTGAGTCGAGTTGACTGCAAAAATGACGAGGGCTGATTCTGTAGGTCGCGTAATTCTCCCTTAGTCGAAATTCGCGTCTGATCTCGGCCGTTGAGAAGAAATTCTATCTGACGCTCCAAATTCCAACGTTTTTGGGCAAAACTCTCGAGGCCGTTGAGATTCGAATCGATCCGACGGTCGAAATTCCAACTTTTTCGCCACTGGACCTGAGGAGTGTTCGAAAACCGGTTCGAGGGGGACGTTATAAAATAGTGCGGAACTGGTTTACGTACCCGAAATCGACGCTTTCCGTCGTCGCCCCCGCGGTTTTAAAAGCTAGGTTTTAGCGGTCGAAAAACTTCGCGTCTAAACAGGCTCTTATTACCAAGTGTGAGGATCTAGGATCGAGCTCAGAAAAGAGAATTGTAATTGAATGATCACCTGGGTACAACACGAGGCTATATATAGGCTCGACACAAGGCCCTGTATCCAGGTGTTACGCGAAGGTTCCGCGGGTCGCGAAGCGTCCCGAAGAGATCCTTCCCGAATTCGGTAGAAGGCAATTCGGTGGCAACCCAAAAGCCAGAATTCGGTGCACGCAACCTAGCTCGGTGCTATAACTATAATAAAATATAGGAAAGCACCTAGCCTAGGAAATCAAGCAATTCATGCATGCATATAATTATCCTATGCTAGAAATAGCATAATAAAGTAAAGGCAAGCAAGCATAGCTGGCATAAGCCGTCGTACTCTCACAGACGTGCTACAAGATCAGCTTCTATTTTCAGGTCTGAGTTTGTATAGGGAAAAAATTAGTCAAAATGGCAATAACACTTTGTACATCGTATAGTTTCTCGTGCAAAACGACGATCGGATTAAGCTGGGAATTGGCTTTTGTTACTGTCACGATACGAAACTTCACTTCCGTAAAATTCACCCAATCAAGATCTGGCGAGCGGCACACGCTTCAAGTCCAAGATGGCCGGAGGATCCGGAGGCCAAACAAATATGACGGCCGAAGTGTCAGAATACTAAGCTGAAAGATAGAACACGAAAGAGAGCATTGGACTAGCAGCAGCAGGATACATATAGGAAACCCTAAATTGGGCTGTACTCGCTATAGACTACCCCACTGCAGGCTAGACAAATACAACATTCTGACACACCCCCATAGCCAAAGTGGGGTGTAATCAGCACAACAAGCAGGCAGAGCAATAGTTCACAATGATAATCAAAGCTAGAGGCTATCACAGAGGGCAAGTGAGGAGGAGGAGAGACTGTGGGGGCGAGAAGATGGGAGGCGACGGCTGAAGCTGCAGACACATGGAAACTGGAGCGGTGCGCACAGCGGCTACCAGCGGCAGAGCCCCGGACTGCAGGAGTAACAGGCTCCGCGGCTAAGATGAGCGGCAGGAGCAACAGACCCATGGGGGACAGGCGCAGCAGGCTCTCTAGGCTACCAGCGGCAGAGCCCCGGACTACAGGTGCTGCCGACGACAAGACGTCTGCCTCCACTCAACCTACCCCAGCTGTCCCACACCCCTTTCACACACCCCCTGCTGTTCCCCTAGCACTGCTCACACGCCACCCCCCTAGTACCACTCCGACGGCTCCCACACTTCCACCCCCCTCAGCGGCAGCTGCAGCAGTGGGAGACGGAGGAGGAGGGGGAGCAGGGGACGGCGCACACACCCCCAGACTTGCCAACCCCAAACCCTAACACAGGCAGCACGGGGCAAGAGCGTGGGTAGCGGGCTAGCGGAAGCAGGGCGTCGCGCTGGTCCCTTGGGCGCCTCGACGGACGACGGGAGGGGGCGACGCGCGGGCCCCCGGGGCGCCTCGACGGGCGACGGGAGGGGGCGACGCGCGGGCCCCCGGGACGCCTCGACGGGCGACGGGAGTGGGCGACGCGCGGGCCCCCGGGGCGCCACGACGGGCGATGGGAGGGGGCGACACGAGGCCCCCGGGGCGCCACAAGGGGCGACGGGAGGGGGGCGACGCGCGGGCCCCCAGGGCGCCGCGGCGGGTGACTGGAGGGGGGGCGACGCGCAGGCCCCCAGGGCGCCACGGCGGTCGACGGGAGGGGATAGCGCGCAGGGCCCTGGGGCGCCACGACGGGTAACGAAACCGCCGCGCGCTCCTGGGGCGCGCGGCGGGCAGGAAACCGCCACGCGCCTCGAGCGCGTGGCAGGCAAAAAACCGCCGGAAGAAAAAACGCCACGCGCACAGGGTGCGCGGCAGGAAGAAAACGTCGCGCGCCCGGGGCTCGCGATAGGCAGGACAACAGCGGAAGCATAGGGTGGGCCCACCCACAGGATTGACCAGGGAGGGTTGACCTGCTCTGATAGCATGTCAGAATACTAAGCAGAAAGATGGAACACGAAAGAGAGCTTTGGACTAGCAGCAGCAAGATACATATAGGAAACCCTAAATTGGGCTGTACTCGCTATAGAGTACCCCACTGCAGGCTAGACAAATACAACATTCTGACACGAAGGACAATCCAACCCGACTCGACAAATGAGGCGACAACCACGATCAGTAGTGCCGCGCTCGAGCAGTTATTTTCGCGATTATCAACTATGGAGAAAGAACTCCAAGAACTGCGCAAAGGCGATGCAGGAACCTCTTCCCAACCGACAAACTTATATGCTATAGTCTGTCTAGGCTGTAGTGGGGTAGATACTATAGGGTACAACACTTCTAGGTTTCCTACTTGTACCCACATGTTTCCTAGTCAATCCATTCCTCATTCTTCACATGGTATAGAGCGAGATCCCTAGTGGGACCGTTTCTTCCTAATGGCCCACCTTCAAATATTTTTTTTTAGCCTGCCCGAAGCGCGCTTCGCGTCCTGCCCTAAAATTTCGCGGCCCCTTAGTGGCCTGCCCCTTAACGGCCCCTTAGTGGCCCCTTCGCGGCCCTCTAAGCGGCCCCCTTCGCGGCCCCTTCACGGCCCCTGTCGCGACCCCTTAGCGGCCCCTCTTAAGGCCCTTCGCGGCCCCCACTTCGCGGCCCTTCGCGGCCCCCTCACGGCCCTTCGCGGCCCCTTCGCGGCCCTTCGCGGTCCCCCTCTCGGCCCTTCGCGGCCTCTCCGTGGCCCTTCGCGGCCCTTCACGGCCCTTCCGCGGCCCCTTCGCGGCTCTTCGCGGCCCCTTCGCGGCCCCTCCGCGGCTCTTCGCGGCCCTGCCGCCCCATCGTTGCCGCCCCAATAGCAGTTGCCGTCGCGCCTGCTGCAGCTGCCGCTTCCGCCACGGCCGTTCGCCGCCGCCGCTGCTGCCGTGACAGCCGCCGCCGCTGCTGCCGTGACAGCCGCCGCCGCTCCTGCCGTGACAGCTGCCGCCGCTGCTGCTGAGACAACCGCCGCTGCCGCTGCCGTGACAGCCGCTGCCGCCGTCCCGGCCCTACCCTGCAGCCGAGTCGCGGCCTTCCTCTGCCGCCCTGTTGCGGCCCTGATCCTGCCGGCGCACCTCGGCCCTGCCCCACCACTTCGGGCTTCTACCCACCCGCCCCTGGTAATCGCACCGCCGAGCCGCGCCCCTCCTGCTGCTGCTACTGCTAACCTGCTTCTGCTGCTGCTGCTGCTAGCCTGCTGCTGCTGCTGTCATGGCTAGTCCCAACGTTCTTACCTTTGATGCTGAGGGTCGAGCGGTAGACTTTGAGGTCTGGATAGATGATCTGCAGCTTTTCCTGCAGTGCGATAGCAAACACGACCTCTCACTTTTCGATCTCACGTCTGGCGCCTCTACTGCCCCTGCTGCCGATGGTGACAGTACTGTTCGCTCACAGTGGACCACACGCGATGCTGCTGCCCGTCTTGCTGTGCGTAGTCACTTGCCGTCCACTGAGCGCGCGCACTTTAGCCAGTACAAGACTGCCAAGACCTTGTACGACGCTGTAGTTGCACGCTACTCCTCCCCTGCCACTGCTGCCCTTAGTCGCCTCATGCTGCCGTACCTGTTCCCTGACCTCGCCGCCTTTGCCACAGTCGCTGACCTCATTACGCACCTTCGCACTAGTGACACCCACTACCGCGCTGCGCTTCCTGCTGAGTTCTGCGCCAAGAACCCCCCCCCCTATGTACATCACCCTCTTCTACCTAGTCACCCGACTCCCTGACTCCCTTCGTTCGGTCAGGGACCACTTCCTCTCAGTTTGCCCCACCACACTCACCGTTGACCTCCTCGAGGAGCGCCTCCTTGCAGCTGAGAAGAGTATAGTCGCTGTAGGAGCCTCTCGTGGTGACCCTCGTGCCCCTTTCTTTGAGGGGTGTTCCCCCGTCCCCCTTTTGCCCTCTGTTGCCTCTGCTGCTGCTGTCGACCTCGTTGGCACCGAGTCGGTCGGCGCTGCGTCTGCTCCTAGCGGGAGGCGCCACAACGGCAAGGGCAAGGGGGGCAAGGGTGCTGGGGGAGCGGGCGGGGGCGGTGGTGGTGGCGGTGGGGGCGGCGGAGGGGGTGGGGGTGGCGGTGGGAGTGGTTTCGGGGGTGGGGGCTCTGGTGGCGGCGGCGGAGGCGGCGGCGGCGGTGGCGGTGGGAGTGGAGGAGGCGGCGGTGGCGGCGGTGGCGGTGGCGCTGGTCGGGGTGGCTCTGTGCCGTGGGGAGGCTTCGGTGGTGGCCAGCGTCAGCAGCAGCAGCGCTCTCGTGAGACCCCGCCGCCCCAGCAGCTTCGTGAGTGGTACGCTGCGCGTCAGTGGTCTGGGGGTGCTGGTCCCTGTGGCTACGTCCTGCGTACTGGTGACCGCACTGGGGAGCCGTGCGGCGGGCAGCACACCACCCAGCGCTGCTTTGGCCGCCTGACTGACGCCTGGCGTCTCCAGTTCCCTGACGCCTCTGAGATCCCTCGCTGGGGTGATTTGCTCAAGTCGGGTGTAGCTATCTTTGATCTTGACTATAATGCTATTCTTGCTGCCATGTATGTTGTGTCTACTAGTGATGAGGGTGACTGTTACCTGTGTGTTCCGCCTGACCCGGGCATTGCAGCTGCTGCTCTAAGTGCTCGCGAGGCTGCTGCTCCAGATACTAGTGAGTCTGTTGCTCCAGCTACTGGTGAGTCTGCACTCTCAGGTACCATGTCTGGTCAGGCTTTGCACACCTTCACCCTTGACTCGAGTGCTTCTCGCTCCTTCTTTTGAGACCGCACCACCCTCACGCCGCTCAGTCGGCCGGTTGCGGTCTCCCTGGCGGACCCCTCTGGGGGTCCTATCCTCGCCCACTTCTCCACTGTACTACCGTGTCCAGCGGCCCCGTCTGGCTCCCTGTCAGGTCTTTACATTTCGTCGTTCTCTACGAACATGGTGAGTGGTGCTGACCTGCAGGATGGGGGATTTGACCAGTTCACTTCTGCGAGTCAGCGGGTGAGCCACTGCACGTGTGCTCGGACGGGCGGACACTTGGCCACGTTTACACGTCAGCCGGGGTCGAGCCTGTACACACTGACTACCGAGTCTCCTCCGGTTACTGCGTCTGGTCAGGTAGCTGCATCGGGTTAGGTGTTTGCTGCAGCGTTCAGGTCTGGTCCTGAGTCTGCCCCCTGCTCGTGTCGCCTCCTGTCCCACCAGACCCTCCTCTGGCACCACCGCCTTGGTCACCCGTCCCTGCCTCGTCTCCGAGGCATGGCTTCTCGTTACCTTGTCTCTGGTCTCCCCCGGTCCCTCCCTCCCCTTCCTCCGGGGCCTGCCCCTACCTGCGTTCCCTGCGTCGAGGGGCGGCAGCGCGCCGCTCCTCACTCCTCCGAGTTTCTGCCGACAGAGGCTCCGCTGCAGACTCTTCACATGGACGTGTGGGGCCCAGCCCGCGTCCATGGACAGGGTCACGAGTGTTACTTCCTCTTGGTGGTTGACGACTACTCGCGTTACACCACAGTCTAACCCTTGCGCACCAAGGGTGAGGTCACTGGGGTGATGATCGACTGGATCCGCGCTGCTCGTCTCCAGCTCAGAGAGAGTTTCGGCTCGGACTTTCCTGTTCTGCGTCTGCACTCCGACAGAGGTGGAGAGTTTTCCTCCGACCTTCTGCGAGCTTTCTGCCGTGCGAGGGGCATCCGCCAGACGTTCACGCTTCCGGCCTCTCCACAGCAAAATGGGATTGCTGAGCGCCGCATTGGCATGGTCATGGACGTCGCTCGCACGTCCTTGATCCATGCGGCTGCTCCCCATTTTCTGTCGCCCCCACCTGGGGCGAACATCGTCAGTGGCATGTGGATTTTCAGGGTGAAGCGGCCGCCGGGTTCTCCGCCTGTCTTCAAGGCACGTTACGTGGCTCGAGGCTTCAGTCAGCGGCAGGGAGTTGACTACTTTCAGACCTTCTCTCCCACGCCGAAGATGACCACTCTTCGGGTGGTGCTGCACATAGCCTCTCAACGTGACTACGAGCTTCACTCTCTTGACTTCAGCACTGCTTTCCTACAGGGCAGCCTGCACGAGGAGATCTGGCTGCGCCGCCCACCTGGCTTCACTGGGTCGTTTCCTCCTGGTACCCAGTGGAGCCTCCGGCGGCCAGTCTACGGTCTCCGCCAGGCGCCCCGTGAGTGGCACAATTCTCTGAGGACTACACTTGCGGCTCTTGGCTTTGCTCCTTCTACTGCCGACGCGTCGCTGTTTCTACGCACCGAAACCTCTTTGCTGCCGTTCTACATCCTCGTTTACGTCGACGACTTGGTCTTTGCTACTGCTGACATTGCTCGACTCGCCCACGTGAAGTCCGAGCTGCAGAAGAGACACACGTGTAGAGACCTGGGTGAACTGCGCAGCTACCTTGGCTTGCAGATCACCCGGGACAGAGCACGGCGCACCATTACCCTGAGTCAGTCACACATGGTGCAGCAGGTCCTTCAGCGCTTCGAATTCACATACTCCTCGCCTCAGGCCACTCCTCTGTCTACTCGCCACTCGCTCTCAGCTCTGCCTTCGGATGAGTCCGTAGAGCCGAGTGGCCCGTACCCAGAGCTTGTGGGCTGCCTCATGTACCTGATGACCTGCTCTCGTCCTGACCTAGCATACCCTCTTAGCATCTTAGCACGCTATGTTGCTCCTGGGAGACACCGGCCAGAGCACATGGCTGCTGCGAAGAGGGTGTTGCGCTACTTGTGCGATACGTCGGGCATGGGGCTCGTGCTTGGAGGGCGGAGTTCAGTGGTCCTCACTGGTCACGCAGACGCTTCTTGGGCTGACGACTTGGCTACGCAGCGGTCGTCACAGGGTTACACCTTCAGTCTTGGTTCCGGCTCTGTTTCGTGGCGGTCTACCCGCTCGTCTTCTGTTCTCGGCTGCAGCTGTGAGGCCGAGATCTACGCAGGGGCCATGGCTGCACAGGAGTTACGCTGGCTCACCTACCTGCTGACCGACCTGGGAGAGCCGCCTCGTTCTCCTTTAGTTCTGTACGTGAACAACAAGGCCATGCTGGCCTTGTGTCGGGAGCACAGACTGGAGCACAGAACGAAGCACATTGCTCTTCGCTACTTCCTTGTTCGTGAGCTGCAGCAGCGTGGTCAGCTGCGCCTTGCTTACGTGGCCTCTGAGGCCAACACTACTGATATCTTTACCAAGGCACTTCCGCCTTGTGATCATCAGCGCTTTTGTACGATGCTTGGTCTTGTGCCTACGTTGCCTCACTTGCTCACTTCTTGACCTTGCTTGTACTGTGATCTATCTATACCTACACTTGCTTGTTTACCTTTATATATAATCTTGCATGTGAACTGGCCTTGTGGCCTTGAACTTGTGCTCGAAATGTGTGGTGACGTTGTGATCCACCCTGAGCTTGCTGTGCTTTGCTTGACTGGTCTTGTGACCTCTTGTTAACCCCCACTTTGCCTATGGGGGTGTGTCAAACTTCTATGATATAGTCTGTCTAGGCTGTAGTGGGGTAGATACTATAGGGTACAACACTTCTAGGTTTCCTACTTGTACCCACATGTTTCCTAGTCAATCCATTCCTCATTCTTCACACCAACTAGCTCAACCTGGTCAAATGGCTGCAAAAAGCCGCGATACCGCCGCGCACGCCTTCTCCCTTGACACAGACAAGTCAACAACAACTGCCCCCCGTCCAAGTGAGGAAGCCATCAACTCTGCGCAAGCACGCTTTCTCAGCGTTTCAAAGATTAAGACTGCTGCCGCATTTGACGGCAGGGATTTCTACGCATGGAGTTTTGAGCTTGAGCTCCTCCTACAGACAGCGCAACTCTACCACTACTCTGACGGCTCCTATCCTAAACCGGTGAAAGACACCGAAGACGCCCGGGCTCGGTACTACAGCGAGTCCCTCATAGTGTACAGCGTACTACTACGCAACATGACGCCTGCGGAGCAGCTCGGCATCCGTTCCTACAAAGAGAGCGCCGCTCCAGCCTTGGAAGCTTAGAAGCACCTCGTCGATGTATATCAGCCGAAGGACTCAGTCACCTCCAGCAGGCTCCTGCAACAACTCATGGAGACCAAGATGGGGCACGGGGAGAAAGCAATTAGTTATATTTACCGATGTCGGAATATTCGTAACCAGATCATGAAGAATGAAAGCGCTATTTCGGAGGAGATCTTCGTCAACATCATCCTCCAAAGACTCGGGCCTGAATGGAAGCCCTGCAAAGCGATACTCCGACAACGAGGAACTATCTTAGAAGCCGCGCTATGTGCCGCACTCCTGACTGAACAGCATGGCATGGACTCGAGCAAGACAAGCTTCGCGTCGCTCCGAGAGCGCCTCGCCTTCTACTCAGACAATCGTGAAGAGCGACGACAACCTAGGCGCCATTATTGCAAAATTTGCGAAGTCTTTAGACACTCAACGGATCGATGCAAATCCCGATCCAACCGTCGCCACCCAAGTTTACTCACCATAGTCACTCGGTCGGCCGACAAGACCCTCGTCAGTTTCAGCCTCAACACCAAGCTCCTCGCTCTCCTGCACATCAGTAGCAACAACAACAAGCACAATGACCTCAATCAGGAGCCCCGAGAAACGTGATCGTGAACATGGCGACAAGGCATCACCCACACACCGCTGAACCAGATGAAGAAGAGGAGCCTCGAGGCAAGCTTATTCAACCAGAAGAAGGGTGCAACAACCCCTTCAAATAAAATCACTACTACCTGTACGACGAGGACAAGCAAGACTGGCATCAGCCAATACAGCTGCGGGAAAGCCCACTCCACGACAATCAGTGCTACGTGCCAGTGGGGTGGAAGGAGGATGAAATCCAGAGTATCACAGAAGGATTAAGGCAACCTTGGTGACTCCGCGGCTCGCGCTACTTCTCCGCAACGACTCCGACAACCACAATACGTGGTACCTGGACAGTTGCTGCGGACAACAAATGGTGGGGTCTGTTCGATACATCTCTAACGTGACCTGCACTCCCGCCACCTATGTCAAAGTTGCCAACAACAAGCAACACACACATCGTGTGTGTGACCCAGCACAAGGCATCGTAGTGCTGCAAGCGCGAGATAGCAACACACACATTGTGCCAACGCACAAGGCATCGTGGTGCTGTAAGCGCGAGATAGCAACACACATATCTCGTTTAACGACGTGCTCTACGTTCCAAATCTCCGCTTCAATCTCCTATCGGCAGGGCAACTCAGAGACTACTGAGTCATGCCCGCTACAGATCGGTACACGCGCGACCTCATCCTCACCTATGCTCCTCCGGACACACCTCTCGAGTCGCACAAATACCTCGGAAGAGCTCGCTCGATGGACGGCATCTACACTGAACGAAATAATTGTCCTTGTGGATTCGATATGTAGAGTAAGTGGCGTCCAATCGTAAAATAAACATGTATTCTATTGTACAAATTGCATACAGGGCTCGTGTCATGTGTTACCAGTTTGTGTAGGCGCCCTCTAGCCTGTCAAATGATGGAGCTCTAACGAGTAAGCTTTTCTCTCTCGACACCCCATACGGACAAATCCTTCTAAAATGTCTCGCGCATTATTTTGAGCGCAGTTAGATCTAGTTTCGTTAGGTACAGAGGCGATTACGGGCGTAGTCTACAATCTTACCTTAGTGCTATCTCCCCCGCAGCATGAAGCGCCTTAGTGTGGAGAAGCAGAAGCGCATCATGCAGCTAATTCAAGAGGGGCGTAGTTACCACCAAATCGTTAAGGAGATGGGTGTTTCGAAGTCCGCCGTCCATGACGAGCTCCTCCGCCACGTCGGTCCGCAAACGTACGACGAGCTAGTGCCGTCACCGGCGAAACTTGGTCGGCCGCGCAAGCTACCCGAGCAAATCGCGCAGATAGTCGTAAGGTCGATAGTTTTATGTGAATCGAAATCCGCCGAGGCAACCGCGGGAATGATTGCTTCTACACATGGCATCAGTGTCACTGGCGTCACTGTTCGAAACACTCCAATGCGGCACATAGTTAAGGCGAATGAAAAGCCGTCTAAGCCTAGACTATCCGAGAAAAACATCAACGACTGCAGGCAGTGGGCCAAGGACCATCAGCACTGGACGATGGACGGCTCGAAACGCGTCATTTGGAGCGATGAAACAAAGGTCTGCCGGTTTAGTAGCGACGGACGAAGTTGGGCCTGGATTAGACAGGACTGCCCCATGGAGCCGCACCATGTGAAACAGACCGTCAAGCATGGCGGCGGCTCCATCATGATTTGGGGGTGCATGACATACAACGGCGCGGGTTTTATGTGCAAGATAGAGGGAAGGATGAACGGGGAGTTGTACCGTTCAATCCTGCAAGACGGGCTTCAACAGACTATCGAGCATTACGAGCTGAATCCCGAGGCAGTCGTGTTCCAGCATGACAACGACCCCAAGCATACGTGCAAGCTGGTATAAAATTACCTTGCAGAGCAGCCGTACTCTGTTCTCCCATGGCCCGCATCTAGTCCGGACCATAACCCCATAGAACACATATGGGTTTACTTGAAGAAGCAGCTGGTTGCTTACCCCCGCCCACCTGCAGGCATTCTCGAGCTGTGGGACAGAATTCAAGTGGAATGGGAGAAAATCCCCGCGGCTTGTTGCAGTGAATTGATCGACATCATGCCCAGGCGTGTGCGGGCTGTGCTCAAGGCCAAGGGTCGCTGGACCAAGTACTAGATTCAGCCTGGTTTGCATGCGTGACTGTATTTGTAAGAAACTGTCCATATGACACTGTTTGCCTAATTCCTTTCCTGCAGATTGCTGAGCCGAGTTAATGGCCATGTAGCCTTGTGTTTCCACGTACAACCCTCCGGGTTTTAACCTTGTGGCGCCCTTTGATTAAGGCTTAAACACGGTAGCAGCTAATGCACATTTTCCATCCATATATCTTGGCATGCGGACAATTATTTCGTTCAGTGTACGTACTGGATTTTGACATACCCAGCTGCCAAGCCTCATCAGACGAGCTTGTAGACCTCGTCCCCCTGGACTTCCCGTTTATGAACAAGGAGTCATGGCAGCACCCAGACGGACCACCGTGGATCCGACGCAGTCCTGATCCTCGTGAGATAAACCTGCACGAAATCCGGCCCTGACGGACTCTGCACCACCTGCCACACACCTACGGCAAGCCGCACAGAAGCAGTTGAGAGAGATCTCGCGGCAATACAAGAAGCAAAAAGCGCCGAAATAGAGCCAGAGGGCATGACAGAAATGGAGCTCGCCGTTACTACTCACCGCATCTTCTGCGAGGAAAACGTACGGTTCGGACAACCGCCGCAGGAGCGCCCAACGCCGCGCACGGAGACACTCCATTTTGTCCTCGAAGCTAATGCCGGAACCCTTGACGAGGAGCGTCGTGCGTGCCCATACACCCGCGATGTCTATCGCAACATCATTGACAAGAAGTGGAAGGACCCAGATGCACCTGAGGAGTTGAGCGTTCACGAGGAAGAAGAGAAGAAGCGGGAAGAAAAGAAAGAGAAGTTATATGAGGAGTGCATCATGTCCAGATGGGACGAAGAGTTAGCAAGGCGCGGTGCCTGGGGAGACGACGATGTCACCGGAGGGACAGCCGGTGCAACATGGGGATCCGCAACAGGCGCATCCGGAATTGTTCAAGGATGGGGAACTGGCGGATGGGGTGAACCCGAACAATGAGAATTAGCCGAAGGCGACCTCACCCAAAAGGAACTGGTGTCGGCTGAACAAAAAATGGCGGCTGACAGGACACATCCACGAGTAGCCGTCCCACTCGGCCGTCCTCCGCGCAACCTCCCTTCACCGCCCCGCTCACCTCACCGCTGGGGAGATCCTTGGTCGGAGATCGAGGAGGAAAATGTGCCCACAACACCGCCGCGTGACTCACTTGGTCCAATCTCCTGCCAGATCCATTCGCACGCCTCATTGAAGGCACCAAGACTCCGCTCAACATCATCCCCGACCGTAACTTTCTCGCGCTTCACCTCACGACGGCACCTGCAGAAGGGGAGACATCAGCAGAACCAGAAGCAGAGGAGCAGGACAACGAAGCAGAACCAGGAGAAGAAGAAGGACCCGTGCTCCTAATCCCTCACGAGACAGAAGCAGAAGTGGCGAAGCACCACTCACGTTACCTGCGCACCCCCGGAATTCGCGCAGACGATGACCTCTGGCATCAGCGACTCGGACACCCCTCGCGCCAGACATTCAAGAACTGCCTCCGCGCCAAAGACTTTCTACCAGGGGCACTGCTGTGCCCTGACGGCATGGAACCTCTCAGCACATCACACCCAACAGACTGCACCGTCTGCCCAACTGCAGCCCTCACGCACCAAGCATATCCCTCCCTGGAGCCAAGCACCAATCGCTACAAGAAACTGCAGAAGGTGTACAGTGACTTTATCGTGCTCAACTCCGAGGGCATCAATGGCGAACAATACACGCTCACCTTCATCGACATGTACTCACGCTATGTCTGGATCGCCAACGTCAATGTCCACTCCAAGGCTCCCGTGATCTTCCGCATCTGGCTCGCACATGCGCAACGGGACTCTGGCTATCAAGGAGTTTCGCAGCAACGAACTAGAAGGAGTAGTCACAAAGAAGGGGATCAAGCATTAGATTTCTCTCCCCTACGCTCACCAGCAGGAAGGTGTTGCTGAGAGGGTTAACCGCACTCTCATGACGAAACTGCGCGCCCTTATGAACCAGTCCGGCCTACCCCAGAAGTACTGGCCATACGCCATGAACCATGCCGTGCGCCTTGACAACCTCCTCTCCACCATGGCCAACCGGGGAAACCTCTCCCCGCACTTGAAGTGGACCAGCTGAAGGGGAGATACCTCTATGCTGAGGGTCTAGGGGTGTGTGGTGCAGTATCGGCCAACATCGGCCACCATCGGCAAGTTCACTCACCGCGCACGCTGGGGAGTTCATCTGAGACTCATCTATGGGTATCGAGGATGGCTGATTCTCGACATTGACACTAAGCGGATCGTTCCTGCGCGCGACATTCTCTTCTACGAGCAGCTCACCTTGCAACAGTGGATCGACGATCAGTGCAACAACATCGCACACGCCTACGCCAACAGCGGCCGCAGCTTTGCATCTCCAGAGGACGAGGCAGCAGCAGCAGCACTCGTCCACGATCCCGCCGACGACCATCCCGGCGTTCCTCCTCGCCCCCGCAACGCCGACGATGACGACAACAGTGACGATGCGCCCGCGCCTAGACCATCCCGCCGCCAAGTCGAGCCAAGCACCTCCTCACCTGGCCACGAGAGTGACAATGACGACATGGTGGAAGTTCCCATCACTGACACTGCAGGCACCGCGAACGTGTCCGGCCTACAACTTCTCGGCCTACACGCGGCAGTCTCCACCCTCACCCGCGCCGTCGAGCCAAACAATCCACGCCGGGCCCTCACCAATCCTCACGCCAAGGAGTGGCGTGCTGCTATGGACGCGGAGCTGAAAGCGCTGGAGTCCAGTGACACATGGGTCTTGGTCGATCCTGCAGCAGTGAAGGGGAGGAGGATGCTAAGCGGAAAATGGGTCTTTCACTTAAAGACCAACGCTGACGGAACTATCGAACGCTTCAAGGCACGATGGGTCGTACGCGGATACGACCAATGCCACAGCATTGACTTCGACCAAACCTTCGCTCCCGTTAGCCGTCACACCTCTGTCAAGATTCTATTCGCCATAGCCGCCGCTAAGCATCTACCACTACGGCAGATCAACATCAAGAACGCGTTCTTATACGCACTGGTGGACGCCACCATCTTCGTAGAACAGCCACACACCTACGGGGAAGGAGACCCCAGGGTCTGTCAACTGAAAAAATCCCTCTACGGGATAAAACAGGTGCTGCGACGTTGGCAGCAACACCTGCACAAAATACTTTTGGATCGGCTTCAGGCAGCTGCCGCACGACTTGGGAATGTACCGCCTCCATTTCAACGGCGACTACATCCTTTTGAGCATCTACGTTGATGACCTGCTGTACACCGGCACCTGCAACAAGCTACTTAACTAGTTCGAGGAGAACCTGGCGAAGCGCGTCGACATCACCATCAACCTCAACGTGACACATTTTTTAGGGCTGAACATCACCTACACGGCAGAAGAAATTCATCTGTCAGCCTCCAATTACGCAGAGCAGCTGGGAGAACGATTCAACATTTCACCCGCACCACTCTCAACTCCTCACCGCAACCCCAGCGCCAACTACAAACCTCTGTCACCCGCAGGACTCCAACTGTACCAGCAGCAACTTGGGTGTCTGCTGTTCGCATCTGTCACATGCCGACCCGACCTTTCGTACATCGCCAGCCAACTGGCACAGTACTCTTGCAAGCCAGTAGCAGAGAACCACCTGGACCTGGAGCGCGCCCTGCAATACTTCATTTCCACACCTGAAATCGGGCTCTCCTACTCCACACTGACGACGACCTCCTTCAACCTCAATGGCTACGTGGACGCAGATCACGCCAACAACCCTGCGAATCGACGGTCCCGAACTGGCTTTGTCTTCCAACTGGAGCCAACCGGACCGATCTCCTGGAACTCACAAAAGAAGGAGCTGATTGCCCTGTCATCGGCTAAAGAAGAATACATCACCGCGATAGTAGTAGTTCGCGAAGGATTATACCTACAGGAGCTGATGCAGGAGGCGAAAATCCCAACTTCGCCCACCTTTCGCCTTCACTGCGACAACCAGAGCGCTATCAAGGTCGCGAACAAGCCAGGGTTCGTGAACCGCACGAAGCACATTGCGCTTCGGTACTTTCGTCAAGGACGAAATTGACCAAGGCAAAGTCGACCTCGCATACGGCCCTACCACCAAGATGGCAGCCGATTTCCTCACCACGCATCTGCCATGTCAGTAGTTCAAGCACTGCTCCGACCTCACCGGAGTAGTCAAGCGAGTCAGCCCTCTTCGCGCCCAGGAATGAAGGGGAGTGTTACGATAATGAAACTTTATGAGAAGGCATTACTGTATGCTGTAGGAGCCGACTCTAGCGAGTATGGAGTCGAGGCGTCAGAAGAGTCGAAGCGACACCAACAACCGTCAGATAAAAGACTGATGCAGGCAGAAACACTTGAACTGAAAAGAGCGGGCATAGGTTTGAAACTGACTCCCGCGCCGCACGGTTTGAATTTCGCTACAATAAAGGAATGTACCCCTTAGAGTACATGGCTAGTCTAGGTCGTTTTGCATTCCTTGTATTTCCTATATAAACCCGATGTATGCATGCTATTATCATCTCAGTCATTTGCATTCATTCTAACCTGAGTTCAAATATTTTCGCTGCAACAATACCTGCGATCAACCCTGAGCGATCCTTCGCTAAGTCCCACTTGGGATTGTAACAGTTACGATATGAAACTCTATGAGTAGGCATTCCTGTATGCTGCAGGAGCCGACTCTACCGAGTACGAAGTCGAGGAGTTAGAAGGGTCGAAGCGACACCAGCAACCGTGAGACCAAGACCGATGTAGGCAGAAACATTTGAATTGAAAAGAGCGGGAACAGGTTTGAAACGGGCTCCCGCGCTGCACGGTCTGAATTCACTGCAATAAGGGAATGTACCCCTTGGAGTACATGGCTAGTCTAGGTCGTTTCACATTCATTTGTAGTTCCTAAATAGACTCGATGTATGCATGCTATTATCATCTCAGTCATTTTACATTCACTCTGACCTGAGGTCATCACTTCCGCTGGAACAACCCTGAGCGATCCTTCGCAAAGTCCACTTGGGATTGTAACATGGTATGAGAGCCACTCATGGATTCTTCGCAACCTTACTTCCGTAAAATTCGCCGAAATAAGACCTGGCGAGCGGCACGCGCTCCAAGACCAAGATGGCCGGAGGATTCGGAGTCCAAACAAATCTGACGGCCGAAGGACAAACCAACCCGGCTGCGACAAATGAAGCGACAACTATGATCAGCACTGCCGCACTCGAGCAGTTGTTTTTGCGACAATCAACCATGGAGAAAGATCTCCAAACTCTGCGGAATGGCGACGCGGGAACCTCTTTCCAACCTGCACAACCTAGTTAACCTGCTCCGAAAAGCCAAGATACCGCCCCGCACACCTTCTCTCTCGACACGGACAAATCAGCATCTACCGCCCCTCGTCCAAGTGAGGAAGCCATCAACTCTGCGCAAGCACGTTTTCTCAGCGTTTCAGAAATTAAGAGTGTTGCTGCATTTGACGGCAATAGTTTTTATACATGGAGTTTCGAGCTTGAGCTCCTTCTGCAGACAGCGCAGATCTACCACTACTTTGACAGCTCCTATCCAAAACCGGTGGAAGACACCGAAGATGCCCGGGCTCAGTGTTACAGTGAGTCCCTCATGGAGCAACTCTGCATTCTCTCCTACAAAGAGAGCGCTGCCCTGGCCTTGGAAGCTTGGAAGCACCTCGTCGAGGTATATCAGCCGAAGGACTCAGTCACCTCCAGCAGGCTCTTGCAACAACCCATGGAAACCAAGATGGGGCACGGGGAAAATGCAAACAGTTACATCAACCACTATCGGAACATCTGTGACCAGATCATGAAGCATGAGAGTGCAATTTCGGAAAAGATATTCGTCAGCATCATCCTCCAAAAACTTGGGCCTGAGTGGAAGCCTTGCAAAGCGCTACTCCGACAACGAGTAACTGTCTCAGAAGCCGTGCTATGCGCCACCCTCTTGACTGAACAGCAGGACATGGATTCGAGCAGGACAAGCTCCGCGCCGCGCCAAGAGCATCTCGCCTTCTACACAGACAACTGTGAAGAGCGACGACAACCAAGGCGCCACTATTGCAAAATCTGCAAAGTCTTCGGACACTCAACGTGTCGATGCAAATCCCGGTCCAACTATCGCCACCCAAATTCCACTCACCATAACAGCCGGGTCGGCCGACAAGACACTCGTCAAATTCAGCCTCAACACCAAGCTCCTCGCCCTCCTGCACAGCAACAATAACAAACACAAGGACCTCAAGCTCCCAAAATCGTGATCGCGAACATGGCGACAAGGCGTCGCCCATGCCCTACCGAACCAGACAAAAAAGAACTTCCCGACGGGCTAATTGAACCTGAAGAAGGATGGAACAACCCCTCCACAGAAGACCATTACTACCTGTACGACGAGGAGGAGCAAGATTGGCATCAGCCAATACAACTGCGGGAAAGACCGCCCCACGACAATCAGCGTTTTGTCCCCGTGGGGTGGAGAGAAGATGATCTCTTTGAGCAACGATACAAGGCGACTTTGGCGACCCTGCAACTTGCACTACTTTTGCGCAACAACAACGATAATTACAACACCTGGTATCTGGACAGCTGCTGTGGCCAACACATGGTGGGATCTGTAGTTACATCTTGAACATCGGTCGCGCTCCCGCCACCTACGTCACCGTCGCCAACAACGAGCAACTACACGCCAACGCGCAAGGCATCATGGTGTTGCAAGCCCAAGATAGCAATACGCACATCTCGTTCAACGACGTGCTCTACGTACCAAATCTCCGCTCCAACCTACTGTCGGCAGGACAACTCAGAGATTGCGGAGTCATGCTACCACAGACCCATACACGTGCGACCTCATCCTCACCTATGCTCCTCCTGACACACCTCCCGAATCACACAAATACCTCGGAAGAGCCCGCTCCATGAACGGCGTTTACGTACTCGACTTCGACATACCCAGCTGCCAAGCCTCGTCAGACGAGCTCGTTGACCTCGTTCCCCTGGATTTCCCGTTCATGAACAAGGAGTCATGCAGCACCCAGACGGACGGCCGTGGATTCGACGCAGCCCTCACCCTTGTGAGATAAACCTGCATCAAGTCGGCCCCAACGAACTCTGCACTACCTCTAACACACCCACAGCAAGCCGCACAAAAGATGTGGAGCGGGACCTCACGGCAATTCAAGAAGCAGAGAGCGCTAAAGCAGAACCACAAGGCATGTCAGAAATGGAGCTGGCTGTCACCACTCACCGTATCTTTGGTGAAGGAAACGAACGGATCAGACAACAACCGCAGGAGCGCTCAACACCACGCTCGGAAACACTCCGTTTCGTCATAGAAGCCAACACCGGAACTCTTGATGAGGAGAATCGTCCGTATCCCTACACCCGTGACACCTACCGCACCCGAAATGGAAAGACCCAGACGCACCCGAGGAGCTGAGCGTTCACGAGGAAGAAGCGAAGGCAAGGGCTGAAAAGAAAGCGAAGCTATACGAGGAACGCATCACGGTCGGATGGGACGAAGAATCGTGGCGCCTAGGGAGATGACGATGGCACTGGAGGAACAGCCGGAGCAACATGGGGCTCCGCAACTGGCGCGTCAGGCACAATTCAAGGATGGGGAACTAGCGGATGGGGCGAACCCGAACACCGAGAACTCGCCGAAGGCGACCTTACCCAAGGGAAACTAGAGGTGGTCGAGCGGGAGCTGGCAGCTGGCAGGCCACCCCCACGAGTCGCCGTCCCACTCGGACGTCCCCCGCGCACCCTTTCTTCACCACCCCGCTCACCTCATCGTTGGGAAGATCCCTGGTTGGAGATTGAGGAGGGGAACGTACCCGCAACTCCGCCACACGACTCGCTTGGGCCAATCTCACGCCCAGATCCATTCGCACACCTCATCGAAGGCACTAGGACTCTACTCACTATCATCCCTGACCACAACTTCCTCGTGCTCTATCTCACAACGACACCTGCAGAAGGGGAGACGGCGGCAGAACCAGAACCAGAGGAGCAGGACAACAAAACAGAACCAGGAGAGGAAGAAGGACCAGTGCTCCTAATCCCCCACAAGACAGAAGCAGAAGCGGCGGAGCATCACGCACGATACCTGCACACCCCCGGAATTTGCGTAGATGATGATCTCTGGCATCGGCAACTCGGTCACTCCTCGCGCCAGACGTTCAACAATTGTCTCCGCGCTAAAGTCTTTCTGACAGGAGTACTCCTACGTCCTGACGGTAAGGAACCCCTCAGCACATCACACCCAACTTACTACACCGTCTGCCCCACTGCAGTCCTCACGAACCAAGCATAGCACTCTCTAGAGCCGAGCACCAGCCGCTACAAGAAACTACAGAAGGTCACCGGTCGCTACAGCGACTTCATCGTGCTCACCTCCGAGGGCATCAACGGCGAACAGTACACACTCACCTTCGTTCACGCGTACTCACGCTATATCTTGATCGCCAACATCGACGTCCGCTCCAAAGCCCCCGAAATCCTCCGCATCTGGCTCGCACGCGTGCAACGGGAATCAAGAAAGAAGCTGAAGGTCTGGCAGACAGACGGCGCCAAGGAGTTTCGCAACAACAAGCTGGAAGGGGTTCTCACAGAAAAATGGACCAAGCATCAGATCTCAATCCCCTACGCTTACCAGCAGCAAGGCGTCGCAGAGAGGGTCAATTGCACTCTCATGACTAAAGTGCGCGCACTCATGAACCAGTCCGGCCTACCCAAGAAGTATTGGCCGTATGCCATGAAACACGCCATGCGCCTACACAACCTCCACTCCACCACGGCCAACCAGGGCAATCTCTCTCTGCACATGAAGTGGACTGGCTCAATGGGACATACCTCTATGCTAAGGGTTTGGGGATGTATGGTGCAGTACCGACCGAATTCAGCCACCATTGGCAAGTTTACTCACCGTGCACGCTGGGGAATCCACCTGGGGCTCAGCTACGAGTACAGGGGCTGGCTAATCCTCGACATTGACACCAAGCAGATCGTTCTTGCCTGGGACATCCTCTTCTACGAGCGACTCACCTTGCAGCAGTGGATCAAAGATCAGCGCAGCAACGTCGCGCGCGCCTACGCTAATAGCGGCCGCAGCTTTGTATCCCCAGAAGACGAGGCAGTAGCAGCAATACTTGACCGCGATTCCGCTGATGAACATCCTGGCATACCGCCTCGCCCATGCGACGACGATGATGATGACAGCGACGACGCTCCCGCGCCTGGACCATTACAGCGCCAAGCTGAGGAAAGCCATTCCTCACCTGATCACGAGAGTGACGATGACGACGTGGTGGAAGTTCCCTTCACAGGCACCGCAGGCACAACGAACGTGTCCGGCCTACAACTTCTCAGCTTACACACTTCAGTCTCCACCCTCACGCGCGCCGTCGAGCCCAAGAATCCATGCCAAGCCCTAACCAGTCCTCATGCCAAGGAGTGGCGTACTGCTATGGACGCGGAGCTGAAAGCGCTGGAGTCACGTAACACATGGGTTCTATTCGATCGTGCTGCAGTGAAGGGGAGGAGGGTGCTAAGTGGAAAGTGGGTTTTTCGCTTGAAGACCAACGCTGACGGTACTATCGAACAATTTAAGGTATGGAATTGACTTCGACCAGCGCCATGGCATTGACTTCGACCAAACCTTCGCTCCCGTAAGCCGTCACACCTCAGTCAGGATTCTACCCGCCATTGCCGCTGCTAAGCATCTACCACTGCGGCAGATCGACGTCAAGAACGCGTTCTTATACGCGCTGGTGGACGCCACCATCTTCGTGGAACAGCCACACACCTACGGGGAAGAAGACCCCAGGGTCTGTCAGCTGAAGAAATCCCTCTGCGGGATAAACAAGCGCCGCGTCTTTGGCAGCAGCACCTGCACAAAATAGCTGAGAACCAGCTGGACCTGGAGCGCGCCCTGTAGTATTTCATCTCCACACCTGACATTGGGCTCTCCTACTCCACGCTGACGGCAACCTCCTTCAATCTCAACGGCTACATGGACGCAGATCATGCCGCTGACCCTTCGGATCGACGGTCCCGAACCAGCTTCGTTTTTTGCCTGGAACCAACAGGACCAATCTCCTAGAACTCACAAAAGCAGGAGCTGATTGCCCTGTCATCGGCCGAAGCAGAGTATATTGCCACAACAGCAGCAGGTCGCGAAGGTCTGTATCTGCACGAGCTGCTGAGGAAGCGAAAATTCCAACTTCGCCTACCTTTCCCCTTCACTGCGACAACCAGAGCGCCATCACGATCGCAAAGAAGCCAGGGTTCATGAACCGCACGAAGCACATCGCACTTCGGTACTTCTTCGTGAAAGATGAAATTGACCAAGCCCAAGTTGACCTCGCATACTGCCCCACCACCGAAATAACAGCCGACTTTCTCACCAAGCGGTTGCCACGTCAGCAGTACAAGCACTGCTTCAACCTCACTGGAGTAGTCAAGCGAGTCAGCCCTTTGCGCGCCCAAGAATGAAGGGGAGTGTTATGATATGAAGCTCTATGAGAAGGCATTCCTGTATGCTACAGGAGTACGAAGTCGAGGAGTCAGAAGAGTCGAAGCGAGACCAGCAACCGTCAAACCAAGACCGATGCAGGCAGAAACATTTGAAGTGAAAAGAGCGGGAACATGTTTGAAACGGGTTCCCGCGCCGCACGGTTTGGATTCACTGCAATAAGGGAATGTACCCCTTAGAGTACATGGCTAGTCTAGGTCGTTTCGCATTCCTTTGTATTTCCTACATAAATTCGATGCTATTATCATCTCAGTCATTTTACGTTCACTCTGACCTGAGGTCATCACTTCCGCTGCAACACTACCTGTGAACAACCCTGAGCGATCCTTCGTTATGTCCCACTTTGGATTGTAACAGCTTTATGAAAGCTCGCATCAAGTGCTTTTAAACAAGCTTGGTTGTCTCGTAAAAAAGCTATTGAGATTGTAGAGTTTTAACTCATAATGATAAGACACCTTCGCGCCAGAGATTGATAAGACACCTATCGGCGCGTAATGCTCGTACAACCCTGATCAACCCTGATTGATAAGACATCTTCGTGGAAGCCTATCAGCACGTTCAAGACACCTTCGCGCCAGAGATTCAGCGGGCGCGCACCAATGATGCGCGCATGATGCAACCTCGAGAGGGCCCACCATGCGCATAACAAAGATTCGCGAGAGGAACGTTTCAGGAACGCGACGACATTCTAAAATTCGAGGGCCAAAAAGGTTTAGGGTTTAGGGTTGTTCGGCAGACATTGAGGTTCGACAGCCGTGGGCTTATCATGAGGCTTGATAACTTGTCAACAAGTTATGAAGGAAGGTCCGCGGGTGGTCACTTTACTGTAGCCATCTAGGCTGATGCGCCTGCCGAACAAAGCCCTAGCAAGACACTTGGGAATCAACATCGGAACAACTAGTGATAATCCCAAAAAGTTTCAAGCAATGGATCACTCCCTCAGATTGGTTTGAAGGCCGGGTGATGAATGAGTGTGCCCTCCCTAAAATAGTGTCCAGATCAGTGCTAGGGGTTAGGTATATAGTGATTTTCTCAGTGTGTATTTCCAAAGTTGAACAAAATGAACTGGTTATGAAAATCTAATTTTCCTGCCCAGTTGAAATATCAGAAATTGACATCACAATATCAATAGGTATCATTATCACCACGATCATCAAAACCAGTCTCACTGTCGCATTACGGTAGAAGAATCGGTGCTCTCAAGCTCTTGCATGAACTGACGGCCACTTCCCCTTATGCACTTGGCTCGTCGTATTGCATCTGCCGTGGCTCGCTCCTTGCGCTTTCTGACCTGCCTCTTCTTTGTGCACATCCAAAGCTCCACCACCTCTTCCTCTATGTCATAGTCTGGGAGGTTGGCACCAATTCTCCATGCTTGGCGTAGCAGGGACTCATAGTCTGCCAGCTTTAGATCAGCTCGCGGGCGAAGAAACGGCAGCAGGTGATGCATCATTGAATGTCGCCGCTACTTGTGGTGTATCCCAACATTGGATCCGTTGACATGAACTGGGTGTAGGCCCCGCACTCGCTTAGGTGAAGCCAATCTCGTGGTCATGTGCGTGGGAGGTGCAGCTGAGTGTCTGCACTGGGAGCAGTCGACTTGGGTGTGCAACAAGGTGGTTGACTTGCGGGCGACCGCTGCGATGTCGCCGTTAAAGGGAAGCCGACGGCCTAGTTCGACAGGAGAGGTCGACGAAGCAGTTGGTCGACCTATGCGGGACTTGAGAGCAGCCGTCGAGGGTGGGAGTTTGATGGCAGCAGCGACCGAGTTGATCAACGGAGGGGTCCATCGACCAGGGTGGTGTGCGATAGGGTAGTGGTTGATGAGAAAGGTTGTTGACCAGGGCGCCGGGCGTTCGACCTATTCGACCAAGTAACCTGCTCGACGAGATTTTGTGGGGGTGAACATCGTCGAAGTCGCGATGGTGAAGGTGACCTTGGGCTGGTATCCTGAGGTCAACGTGGAGCCTCTGGCGCAAATGTCGGCATGTGGCCGACCTGGCACCTGCCCGATGATAGAGTACGTGCTCGATCGCGGCGCACCTGCAAAGTAGGTGTGCACATGCGCTACTGTCACCTGCGGTTGCAACGTTGGCAGACCGTTTTGCTGCAACGTGTCAACAGAAGTTGGGTGTTGGCCTCATCCTCGCTTAGGCGGAGCCGACTTCGTGGATGAGTGTGCGAGAAGTGCAACCGACCGTCTGTAGTAAGCAACACCGACTTGGGCAAGCAGGTTGACGGGTTTGGTCGACCTGCACAATGCCACTGCGAAGGCGCCGACGACGGGAAGCTGGCGGCCGACTTCTTGCTGGTGGTCGACGAAGGGAGTCATCGACTTGGGGGACACCGACTTGTGGGCGCTGACCTGGGGAAGCTGACTTGGTGCAGTCGGCGAACAACCATTCTGGTCGACCAGGAGTTGGTCGACTTGGGGAGTGGCACACTTAGTGAAGTCGGCTGGTGGTGGTCTACTGGATGGTCGACGGGCACGTACAACAGTTGGTCGACTTCTACCGAGCAAGTCGACGACGACTTGGTGGTGTCCCAGTTGACCAAGTTACCAGGGAGAAGAATTCCTGCAGAGTGCGTGATCGTCGCCCAGGTGGTATATGGCGAAGTCGACCTCGAAGGTGGTATTCCGAGGTCTACGTGGTTGATCACGCGTAGTCAACGGCACGTGGTCGATTTGGCGTCTGCGTTGTGCACGTAACGGTGCACGTTGCACCAGCCGACTATGAGCACCTGCGAAGTAGGTACGCTGCATTCATGTGGGTGCAACGCTGGACAGACGCCTTGCTGCAGCGTTGGCACGCCATCGACTTGTAGTGTTGGCGAGCCACCTTTCTGCAGTGCTGGAGTGGTGCGGACTTTGCAGCCGCTGGAACGCGGTTGACCATGCTGCACTGAACGTCGATCTGCTTGCATGCTAGGAAGACTTGCTTCTGATGTAGTCAGCTTTGCCAATGTTGTTGCTATAATTGCTCAAAACTTTTGTTAGTGAAGCTCTTGTCAATTCTCCCCGTGAGTGCGTGCATAGAGAGAATACGAGCAAACGCTAAGGAACGCAACAATCACGATTGGTGCACGCCGATTGGTGCACGCCGCCGGAAACCAACGTCGAGCTGTGTGCGGAGTTTCGCACCGCTCACCTGCTTAGCTTCGTGGTCATCTTATGGTGTTGCTCGCCAATGGTGCACATCACCCAGAAGCCGTGCCGAAGTTGACTGGATGCCGGCCACCAGGCGTTCATCACGTCGACTTACCAGGCTACAGACAACCTGTACATCGGCCATTTGGAGGAGCAGCTGACGCACCTGAGGATGGGTGAGTAGGAGCCGGCAACAAACTACAGCAACCGAGCTCGACGGATCCTGGCCAACATGAGAATGGCCGGCGTCGTATATCAGTCACGTCGTCAAGGGCTTGCCGAGCGGCTCCAACCTCATGCGGTGAATGATGGTGATGCCCGGCAAGCGGAAGTCGCTTAACGATGACACTCTGACATCGCACAACATCGAGGATGAGGCAATGCAGGAAGCCGAGAGGTCCACGGAGCTCCTGCCGCAGGCTAACTACGTCGCCCCAACAAAGCAAGGAAGTCGGTCAGGGCAGCGCTGTAAGCCTGGTGGCGATGATAGCGGATATGGAAAGCCGGCAAAGGACGCTGACAAGGCAAAGTCGGCTATAGATAGCGGCCGTGGAGGAAGAGGTTGACGACAGGAGTGCTGGCTGTGCGTGACCCTGACCACCTCTCTTTCGAGTCTCCCGACCGCGAGGACTCCGATGAAAATGACACCAAGTGAGGCCGAGGCAGGTCAGCCGATCGTTGTCCTCGATGGGAGAGCAAGCCGCGCAAGGAGAACCAGCCGACGAAGTCAACGATGTCGGCGAAGGACGCCGACTCCTCCTCTAGAGGCAAGGGCGAGGCGACGGCGAGGCATCGTGCTCGCTGGTCGGCGTCGTGGAGCTGACTGTCTTGCTGGCGCTGGAGGCTGGCGAGGACTTCAAGGCAGCGGTGGCAGCCGTGCAGGCAAACCCGGCGGTGATTTTGCTCGACAGCAGCTGCTCGCACCACCTAATGGGGACGAAGGAGGCCTTCGTCGACTTGGGGCCGAGTGGTGCCGTAAAGCACGTGCGCGGCTTCAATGGGGCGTTGCAGACTGTCCAAGGCCTCAGTACCATTGTTCTACAAGGGGAGGCAGGAAAGCGGGTGTTCATCCTCGACGTGCTATACGTCTCGGGCATGTAGGCGAACCTGCTGTCGGCCGGCCAGCTCTAGGACACCGGCGTGAAGCTGCAGGAAGACGGCGACGAGATGCTGCGTGTCTCGGTCGGGCTAAGTACACCAGCCGGATCCTCTGCATCGACATACGACCTTGCACGCCGGCGTCAACGTTGGCCACAATGAAGGCGGTGGCCTTGCGTAGACCGCAACAGCGACGAAGTCGACACCGGACAGATGGCACATGAGGTTCGCGCATGTCGGTATCGACACGATCCGGAGTTTGGCGAAGCACGAGGTCGCCACCGGCCTGGACATCAAACCGCCGGCCAGCACCGACTCTTCGTATGTCTCGTGCGTCGACGAGAAGTTGGCGCGGCACACCTTTCCCGACAAGGGTTCGGACGCAGACGACGGCCAGGTCGTCGTTCACATCGACTTGTACGAGCCGTTCTGAATGGCCACCAAGGACGGTAGCCTCTACTTCTTGCTGCTGAAGGACCGCAAGACCCGCTATGTGTGGGTGAGGCCGGTCTTCCAGAAGTCCACGTGCTGCGGGAGTTCGAGAAGTGGCTGCTGGTGGCTGAGCGGCAGACGAAGAAGTCGGTGCTGATGATGCGCTCTGACCGCGGAGAGGAGTTCCTCGGGAAGCAGTTTATCGACTTCGTGAACGGTAAGGGCATCGTCCACGTCTTGACTTGCCAATACACTCCGCAGCAGAACAGCATGGCGGAGCTGGAGATGCGGACGGTGGTCGAGTCGGTGCGGACAATGCTGCTGCACATAGGTGTGCAGCACCACTGGTGGCACCTTGGCCTGCCGCAGGACGTCCGGGTGCGCAACTGCTTGGAGAGGTTGACGCTGCCACCGGGGACGACGTCGTATCAGCTGCTGACCGGCAAGAAGCCCGACTTGATGCTAGCTTGTGTGTGGGACTGCATGGTGCAGCTGCTGGTGCCCGAGCAGCAGCTTGGCGGTAAGCTGGAGGCGAAGGCCAGGTGGGGGCTTCACCTCGGCGTGTCGGAGGAAAGCAAGGGCTGGGAGGTCCTCGACCTCGCCAACAACAAGGTGGTCACCACGTCGGATGTGGTGTTTTACGAGACGATGTCGCTGGAAGTGTGGAAGTCGGATCACGGGCCATCGTCGAGGCGGACGCAGGCTACCCCGCCAACCGACACCTCGACGACGACACTCCCATTGCTCGCTGAGGTAGGCGAGCCTGTTGTTGAGGACATCGAGGTGTCCTCCCTCCTCCCCCTGCTCCTATTGCCTCACCCATAGTAGCCGACCTGCATGAGCTGACGACGGCGTCGGCCTACGGTGATGAGGGGAGTGTCACGATATATATTTCATATACATTTATAACTGCCTGTAGCAGCTTTAGTGTAGTTATTTTCCCTTGGTGTTGGTGGTGCACCTTTGGTTTGAACTATATGTTGTGTTGTTTTCGCATTAGTGAACAATAATTCTCGATTCTCTCCTGGCACAACCATCTCGACACCCGCTTGGCCTAGGCCCCTAAGCCGCGGCCCTTAGTATACCCTGGTTTCTAGTAAAGTTGCTATTTGTGACAGGGAGCAGTGGGGCGTCGCCTGTGGCGCTAGCCAGTGGCATCGCTCGCGGCCGACGTGACGTCAAGCAAGTTGGAGTGGAAGCAGAGTTGATGAAGATAGGGGAGCATGTCGCGATATATATTTATATATATTTATTACTGCCTATAGCTTTAGCTTTAGTGTAGTTATGTTTCCTTGCTATTGGTGGTGCACCTTTGCTAGTTTGCTATATGTACCTTGTGTGCTATAGTGAACAACACACATTCTTGATTCTCCTTGGCACAAACTCCTCGACACCCGCTTGGCCTAGGCTACTATGCCTAGGCCCCTAGTTAAACCCGGTTCCTAAGTTAAGTTAGTCTTGTAACATGGTATTGAGCGATTCAGATCCTGACCTAAGTTAATGGGCCCACCCATTCGCGGCACGGCGCTCGCTGCGACGGGCGCAGCGGCGAGCTGGCCGCGTTTCCCTCGTCACCAGCCCGTCGTTTTTTTTTTCCCTCGTCGCCTACCCGCCGCCAGCCCGTCGCGTTTTCCCCCGTCGCCAGCCCGTCGCGTTTCCCTCGTCGTCAGCCCGTTGCGTTTCCTCTGCCCGCGCCTACGCCTGCTGCTGAGTTTGCGCGAGAGTGGGGAAGGAGGGGGGGGTGGGGGGGGGGGGGGGGGGGGGGGCATCGGGAATGAAGGGGACGGCGTCCGTGGTGGTCGTTGCGGCCCTTCCCCCCCCGTCCCGTTTTCTTCCCTCCCGTCGCCTCGCTCCGCCCGTCGCATTCCCCCGGCCCCCTGCCCGTCACCCCCCCCGTCGGGACTGTTCGCGTGTGCAGCGGCGGTCGCTGTGGGTGGGAGAGGGAGGAGGGGAAGGGATTGGCGTCGGAACGAAGTGGGGGGGAGAGGGAAAGGGGGAAGGGAGTGGCGGCGGAATGCTGTGGGGGAGAGAGGAAAGGGGGAAAGGGAGTGGCGGCGGAACACCAGCAATCACCTCCAGCGCACCGGCGATCGCACCAGCGCTTGCGCGCCTCCTACCGTCAGATCCCGCCCGGCCTGTAGCCCGTCTGCAGCTCGTCCCACCCATCGCGCCCCATCAGCACTAGGCACCAGCGCCAGCCACCAGCACTAGGAACCAGCACCAGTGCCAGCCGCCAGCACCAGGAACCAGCACCAGCGCCAGCCGCCAGCACCAGGAACCAGCACCAGCGCCAGCCGCCAGCACTAGGAACCAGCACCAGCACCAGCCGCCAGCACCAGGAACCAGCACCAGCGCCAGCCGCCAGCACCAGGAACCAGCACCAGTGCCAGCCGCCAGCACCAGGAACCAGCACCAGTGCCAGCCGCCAGCACCAGGAACCAGCACCAGCACCAGCCGCCAGCACCAGGAACCAGCACCAGCCGCCAGCACCAGGAACCAGCACCAGCGCCAGCCGCCAGCACCAGGAACTAGCACCAGCACCAGCCGCCAGCACCAGGAACCAGCCCAGCGCTAGCCGCCAGCACCAGGAACCAGCACCAGCGCTAGCCGCCAGCACCAGGAACCAGCACCAGCGCCAGCACCAGGAACCAGCACCAGCACCAGCCGGCAGCACCAGCGGGGTTGAGTGGGCGGGTAAGGGGGTGGAAGAAGTAAGTCGGGCATTTGCAGCCGTTGCCTGTCGCAGGCACGCCCCCGGAGGTGCTGAGCGGTGCTGTCCTGCTGCTTGTTGCAGCCACAGCGCCTGCTCTCCCGCCCACCTGCCGGGTCCTGCACCTGACGCTGCTGCATCTGCCATGGCTGAGGTCACTGTGGCTCTATCTGCCATCACTGCAACTACTGCCTGTAGCAGGCACGCCCCCGGAGGTGCTGAGTCGCGCTGTCTAGCTGCTCGTTGCAGCCACGGCACTTGCTCTCACGCCCACCTCTCGGGTCCTGCACTTGCCGTTATTGCATTTACCATGGCTGATCAGTGTTGCTGTTTCCCTTGCTTCTTCTACCTCTTGCCCAGGTTCCGGGGGTGTGACTTGCTCTAGTTATGTGCTGCAGGCAGTTAAGGGAGTGTGTCACAATATATATTTATATATGTTTATAACTGCCTGTAGCTTTAGCTTTAGTGTAGTTATGTTTCCTTGCTGTTGGTGGTGCACCTTTGCTAGTTTGCTATATGTACCTTATGTGCTGTAGTGAACAACACACATTCTCGATTCTCCTTGGCTTAAACTCCTCGACACCCGCTTGGCCTAGGCTACTAAGCCTAGGCCCCTAGTTAAACCGGGTTCCCAAGTAAAGTTTGTCTTGTAACAGAGCAGAAGGCGGTGGAGTCGACGCCAACAAAGGGGGAGTTAGCAAAGCAGGCGTTACCGGAGAAGCTGCTGATAGGGGAGCAGCCTGCAGAGAATCTGACAAAGGAGCCGTCGGCGACCCGCCAGTTGGCAGGGGAGCCGACGACAAGGGAGAAGTCGGCAGAGCAACTGACTTTGGAGCAGCAGTCCGACGAGCACGGAGAAGATAGCAACGATGAAAGTGAGCGGTCGGAGGACGCCGATAGCGATGTGGTAGATGTCCCACCTGGACTGCGGCGTTCGGGCCGATTTAGGGGGCCGCCGGAGCGGCTGACCTATCAAGTGTGCCTCCTGCCGGCCGCCTACACCACTCTGTACGACGATGCGGACGCCGACGACGACCCGCCGGAGCTCGACCGTGACATGCACGCCGACCCCGATACCGCTGGAACATCGCGACAATGATGGTGAAGGAGGCGCTAGCGAGTTGGAAGGGCAAGGCGGTGAAGGCCGCCATGGACGAGGAGATCCGCAGCCTCATCGCCAACGGCACGTGGGTGCTGGTCAAGCGGCCGCCCGGGGTGAACATCATAAAGAACTGTTGGGTAAACTGTTAAGTATCACATCGATGACACCGTCGAGCGTGAGAAGGCGGGGCTGGTCGTGAAGGGCTTCACACAGGATTATGGCACCAACTACGATGAGACGTACGCGCCGGTCAGCAGCTACGTCATGTTGAGGATTTTCCTCAGCATCGTCGTCGTCCTCAACCTCAACCTGATGCAGCTCGACATGAAGAACGCCTTCCTGCAGAGCAAGCTCGACCGGGCGCTGTAGATGTACTACCCAGACTACTACACCGACGGGACCAGCCTGGTGTGCAAGCTGCTCGAGAGCCTCTACGGGCTGAACCATTCGCAGCTGCTATGGTACAGGGCACTCGGCGCCGCACTAATTAACGCCAACTAGAAGAAGAGCTAGGTCGACGAGGCACTTTACTTCAAGGTCGGCGACAACGGAGTGACCTGCTGGGTACTGGTCTACGTTGACGACCTTCTCGCCGCCAGCAGCAGCCTCGCGATGCTGAACGAGCTAAAGGAGCTGCTGGAGGCCGCCTTTGAGCTGCGCGAGATCTCGCCGATCGTGAAGTACCTCGGGCTGGAGATCGTGCGTGACAGGCTGGCGAGGAATCTGTGGCTCCGCCAGTAGAGCTACATTGATAAGCGATGCCGGCGCTTCATTGACGAGGAGCAGGGTGGTCGGATTCCGAAGATGTCGGTCTCCGTCGACGCCTACGCTGAGCTGATGTTCGACGATGAGGAGGCGCAGGAGCATGAGGAGGAGTACCGGTAGAAGGTCGGCTTACTTCAGTTCACAGCGACAATAACGAGGCTGGACATCGCCTTCACCTGCAGCAATCTGGGGAGCAGCCATACGGTGAGGAGTGACCAGCACTGGCGCGAGGTCGACCGCTGCCTCGCCTACCTCGCCGACACCCGTAACACCGCCCTGGAGTTTGGCGGTGGACTAGAGTCGCTGAAGTTGGTCGGCTACATGGACGCCAACGATGCTGTCGACAAGCAGATTCGGACGAGCACGGGTGGCTACGTGTTCGTCTTCGGAGGGGCTGCCGTCCCTTGGTCGAGCAAGTGGATCAAGTGCGCGACATTGTCGTCGACCGAATCAGGGTATGTCGCGGCCACAGAAGCCGGCAAAGTGGGATGTTGACTTCACTTCCTCCTTGCAGAGTTCCAGCTGCTGGACGCTGGGACGCCGACGGTCCTTCGTGTGGACAACAAGCTGGCCATCACGCTCGCCGAGGGCTTGGGGCTAACGGGCAACCTCAAGCACATGGAGAGGCGATATGCCTGGCTGCAGCACATGGTGAAGCGCGGAAAGTTCACACTGAAGTACATCCCGACCACCGAGCAGCCGGCCGGCAACCTGACGAAGGCGCTGCACTTTCTGGCCTTCAACCGTTGCTCTGTCGCAATCGGCCAAGTGCGCGTGGCCGTCATTGGTGACGGTGACGACAATGTGAATCAGTAGGTGCTGTGCCGTTTTGCACGGATGGTGCAGTGTCCGGCGTGCTGTGTGTTGTGTGCAAGCTGACGACGACGAGCTTTTCTCCGTGTAGTTTTGCTGTGTGAACGGGGAGCCCAAGTGTGAACGCGGCAGGGGAGTGTCAACGAGAGTTGGGTGTTGGGTGTTGGGCGGAGCCGACTTCGTGGTCGGGTGTGCGGGAAGTGCAGCCGACTGTCTGCAGTGGGCAATGCCAACTTGGGCGAGCAGGTCGACGGGCTTGGTCGACCTGCACGATGCCACTGCGAAGCCGCCAGCGACGGGAAGCCGGCAGCCAAAGGGAGGCGACTAGGTGAAGCTTACTTGGTGCAGTCGGCAAACAGCCAATCTGGTCGACCTGAAGTTGGTCGACTTGGGGATTCCAGACTTGGTGAAGTCGGCTGGTGGTCGTCGACCTGGATGGTCGACCGGCACATACAGCAGTTGGTCGACTTCTGCCGAGCAAGTCGACGACGACTTGGTGGCGTCTCTGTCGACCAAGTTACCAGGGTGACGAAGTCCTGCGAAGTCGACATTGAGGTGGTATCCCGAGGTTGAAGTGACTGATCACGCGTAGTCAACGGCACGTGGTCGACTTGGCGTCTGCGTTGTGCACGTGACGGTGCACGTCGCACCAACCGACTACGAGCACTTGCGAAGTAGGTGCGCTGTAGTCATGCGGGTGCAACGCTGGACAACCAACTTGCTGCAGCATTGGCACGCCGTCGACTTGCAGCATTGGCGAGCTACCTTTCTGTAGTGCTGGAGTGGTGCGGACTTTGCAGCGCTGGAACGCGGTCGACCATGCCGTGCCGGAAGTCGACCTGCTTGCATGCTGGGCAAACTTGCTTCTGATGTAGTCAGCTTTGCCAATGTTGTTGCTATAATTGTTCACAACTTTTGTTGGTGAAACTCTTGCCAATTCTCCCCGTGAGTGCGTGCGTAGAGAGAATACGAGCAAACGCTAAGGAACGCCATGATCACTCTCACAACCGTGCCTCCCCCATGGTCTAGCTCCCGTTCTAAACGTCATCTGGCACAACGTTGGCAAGCCGCCTTGGTGCGGCATTGGCGAGTCGCAGACTTGCTCTACTGGCGGATCGCTCATCTGCAATGCTGGCACGGTGCCTCTACGCAACACTGGCAGATGTCGACCTTGCTGCACTGGCGGTCGACCAGCTTGCCTGCTAGGTTGCTAGGCTCTGATGTAGTCATTGTAACCATTGCTTGCTCAACCATTCTGTAATGCAACTTTCCGCAGTGAAACTTTTGCCAAATCTTGGTGTGACGCACAAGTCCTAGAGAACGCTGAGGAACGCCACGATCACTCATAGAACCGTGCCTTCACCCCTAGACTAGCTCCCATCCTTGTAGAGTGTATCTCCGAATGGTATGGTGAGCGTGGATCGAATGCGCGAGGTACCGCGTCGACTAATCACGTACCTAAGTCGTTCGTAGGCCGGTTGCCATCCTAGTCGCCATGGTAGGCCAAGAGCCAAGAGCAGACGTAGCAGATAACTTGCAGACGAGGGAGGCTGATGCGAGGAGACGTTACGAGGCTGGCGAGTTCGGGCCGAAGCTTCCCTTGGAGATGTCCTCTTCGAAAACCGCACGCAGTGGGCGAAGGAGCATCCTTCTCGACCTGCCTCTCCTCGAGCGGTACGCAACAAATGCGGCATCGACGTGGAGGTTGAGGGCAGTCATCAAGTTGATGGCAGTGAGGGCACGAAGAAGAGAGGAGTGATCAGGTTCGCTGACGTGGACATCGGCGGGATGCAGGCGCGAGTGCAGCGGTCGACGGCGGCTGCATGCAGTTCGCGTGCCGATACCGGACGAGGATGACGTCGAGCTGCACGGGGAATTCCATTCCGCTCACCTGCTGACCTTCATGGTCATCTCGAAGTGCTGCTTGTTGATGGTGCAGATAGCACTGAAGTCGTGTCAACTTCGACCGGACGCTGGCCACCAGGCGTGGCGGTTCATCCTGTTGATGTACCAGGCGACGGACGACCTGTACATCGGTCAACTGGAGAAGCAGCTGACTCACCTCATGATGGGCGAGAAGGAGTCAGCAACGGACTACTGCAACCAAGCTCGATGGATTTTCGCCAACATCCTAATGGCGGGCATCGACTACTTGATGGCGTTGTACATCACGCATGATGTCAAGGGCCTACCGAGCGGCTATAACCTGAAGCGATGAATGATGGTGATGCCCGACATGACGGAGTCGCTCAGCAAGGACACACTCACCAGCCACATCATCAAGGATGAGGCGATCCAAGAGGTAGAGCGGCTCACAGAGCTCCTTCCGCAGGCGAACTACGCAGCCCCGACGAAGCAGAGTCGTCAGCAGGGGCAGCGCGGGAAGCCGGGCGAAGGTGGCAGCGGAGGTGGGAGGTCGACGAAGGACGTCGACCAGACAAAGTCGACTCGGGACAAAGGTCGCGGAGGAGGAGGTCGTCGACGAGAATGCTAGATCTGTTGCGATCCCGACCACCTCTCCTTCAAGTGTCCCGACCCCGACGACAGCGACGTCGACGACCGTAAGGGAGGCCGTGAGAGGTCCACCAACAGTCGTCAAAGTCGGGATGAGAAGCCGTACAAGGAGAAGTAGGCGTCAAAGAATGGTTGATGAAGGACAACGACTCCTCCAGCAGCAAGGGCCGAGGCGACGGGAAGCGTCGTGCTTGATGGTTGGCGTGGGGGAGCCGATAGTCTTGCTGGCACCGGAGGCTGGCGAGGACTTCCAGGCGGTCGCAACCGCCGTGCAGGCAAATCCGATTGGGGTGCTGCTCAACATCGACTGCTTGCACCATCTCATGGAGACAAAGGAGGCCTTCATCGACATGGCGCCGAGCGGCGATGTGATGCGTGTGGGCGACATTAACGAGGATCTGCAAACCGTCGAGGGCCGAGGCACTGTCGCTCTACAAGGGGATGCTGGAAAGCAGGTCCTGCATCCCGCCGTGCTCTACGTCCCAGGCATGCAGGCGAATTTTCTCTCGGCGGGCTAGCTGAATGACATGGGCGTAAAGCTGCAGGGTGACGGTGACAAGATGCTCGTCATGGCGACCAAAGACGTGCTTAGTCGGGCACGCTACACCGGTCTAGTCCTTTGCACCGACCTCCTCCACTATTCGACGAAGCAGGTCTCGACGTCAATCGAGGTAGTGGCTCTGCAGAAGATTGCATCGCTGACAAAGTCTGCACCGGACATATGGCACGTGAGGCTCGCGCACGTCGGCGTCGACACGATCAAGAGTTCGGCGAAACACGATGTCGCCATCGGCCTCGACATTAAGCCATCGAAGAGGCGGAGTTGCCGTGTGTTTCGTGCGTCGGCGGGAAGCTGGCGCAGCAAGCCTTCCCTGACAAAGGTTCGGACGCAGAGGAGGCATTGGCCGTCGGCGGGAACATGTGCGGGCCATTTCGAGTGGCTACCAAGGACGGCAGCCTATACTTCCTGCTGCTGAAGGACCGTCACACTCGGTTCGTGTGGGTAAGGCCAGTCGCTAAGAAGAGCGATGTTCTGTGGGTGTTTGAGAAGTGGCTACTGGTGGTGGAGCGACAAACGAAGAAGACGATGTTGATGCTCTGCTCTGACCGTGGCGGCGAGTTCCTCGAGAAGGACTTCACCGACTTTGTCAATGGCAAGGGCATCGTCGATGACCTGACGTGCCTACACACCCCGCAGCAAAACGGCATGGTGGAGCGGGAGATGCGCACTACCGTTGAAGCCGTGAGAACTATGCTGCTGCACATGGGCATGCAGCACCACTGGTGGCACCTCAATCTACAACAAGCCGTCTGGGTGCGCAACTGCTTGGAGTAATCGACGACGCCACCAGCGACGACGCTGTATCAGCTGGTGACCGGCACGGAGCCTGACCTCACGCTGTCACAGGTAAGGGGCTGCATGGTGCAGTTCGTGGTCCCAGAGCAGTAGCGCAGTGGAAAGCTAGCACCCAAGGCTTGCTGGATCATTCACCTGGGGGTGTCGCCGGAGAGAAAGGACTCAGAGGTGCTCAATTTGACCGACAACAAAGTGGTCAAGTAGGTTGAGGTAATCTTCTACGAGACGCTGTCGCTGGAGGTGTGGAAGGTGAAATATGGGCCGGCGTCAAGGCGAATGCAAGCACACCCTCCGACGGACACCTCGACGACGACGTTCTCACTGCTCGCCGAAGTCGATGAGCCTGCTAATGAGGACACTGAGGTTGTCCAGCCCTCTTCTCCTCCCCCTGCTCCCGCTTCTCCACACCTTGTCGTAGACCTATCTACGCCGACACCGTTGTCGGCCACTGGTGTGAGGAGCCTTGAGGCGTCGCCTGTGGTGCCGGCCAGTGGCATCGCCATCGATCGATGGGACGCCACGCTCGTCGACGAGGGAGTGAGGCCGTTGACAGCAGAGGAGCAGCAGATAGGGGAGCTGGTGGAGAAGGAGGCAGCAGCTGAGGTGCCGCTGACAGGGGAGCAGAAGATGGGGCAGTCGACAAGGGAGCTATCGACAAAAGATGAGTCGGCCAAGGAGCAGATGCTCGTAGAGCAGCTCGTCGAATATGAAGCCATTGACGAAGGGGAGCTGTCGCCAGGGGAGGAATCTGCTGACAACGACGTGGTGGAGGTTTCAGTCGAGAAGCCTGAACTGTGAGGGTGAGGACGAACTCGGAGGCTGCCGTAGCGGCTGAGCTTCCACGCTTATCTGCCGCTACCCGCCTTCACCACGTTGTTTGACGACGTAGAGGCCGACGTTGTCCAGCCTAAGCTCGACCCTGGCGTGCACACTAATCCAGAGCATTGCTGGAACATCACCAATATTACGGCAAAGGAGGCGTTGGCGAGCTGGAAGGGCAAGGCGGTGAAGGCCACCATGGACAAGGAGAATCGCAGCCTCCTCCCCAACGGCACGTGGGAGCTGGTTGAACGTCCGTGCGGTGTCAAAATCATGAATAACTGGTGGATGCTGATGACCAAGTACCACATCTACGACAGGGTCGCTCGGGAGAAGGCGAGGTTGGTCGTGAAGGGCTTCACGCAGGTCACTCCGACGACCTGCTCGCCGCTAGCAGCCGCCTTGCGATGCTGAAGTGTTGGTGCAACCCTGCGGTTTGCACTCGGCTTGTTGTCCGTGTGCGTGCATGCGTGTGAGCATGGAATGGTATGAGGGCATGAAGTAATATAAACTTCATGCTTATAATAATGTGTGTATGATGGGTCATGATGTCGAGTGTGTGTGTCGAGTCAATAGCGAGTTATCGCTAGCCACGTGTTAATGCGGTCATTTGTGTGTCACGCGCGGTTTCTATTTCGTCGTTTGTGTGTCTCGCACGGTTTCTATTTTGTCGTGTGTCGAACGTTTGGAGTATCGCGGTGTGTGTAGCAGACCCATCAAGAACTCAAGGATGAGTTTGTGATAAAGAACCCGAGCCTTGGTTCAAGCTTCAAGTGATTTCGAAGCTCGCAAAAAGGGGTACACTACAAGATATTGAAGATAGTTACATTGCTTTGTGTAGTGTAACATTCCCTTTGGTGTAGGCCCTTGTGAAGGGTAGTTTCGAGACCCCTTCGTGGTTGGGGATAGTGTGGCACTGTTTCACATCACTGTACCTCGGCTCTTGGGGTTTGTAGGAGTGGGGAGTCATTCCCAACTCGTAACTCTTCCTAGCTCTTCCTAATTGTGTGTTCTAAGACTATGTTGCTGCCATAGTGTCGTTCGTTCAAACTGATGTTGTGTCGTCAATTCTTGATGAAATCGTGTGATCTGTTGGTGCAACCCTACGGTTTGCACTCGGCTTGTTGTCTGTGTGCGTGCATGCATGTGTGCATGGAATGGTATGAGGGCATGACATAATATATATTTCATGCTTATAATAGTGTGTGTATGATGGGTCATAATGTCGAGTGTGTGTGTCGAGTCAATAGCGAGTTATCGCTAGCCGCGTGTTAATGCGGTCATTTGTGTCTCGCGCATGGTTTCTATTTTGCCGTTCGTCCCGTGCACGGTTTCTATTTTGTCCTGTGTCGAACGTTCGGCGTGTCACAGGTGTGTGTAGCAGACACTTCAAGAACTCAAGGATGAGTTTTATAATGAAGAACCAGAGCCTTGGTTCAAGCTTCAAGTGATTTCGAAGCTCGTCAAAAAGGGTACACCTCAAGATAGTGAAGTTAGTTACATTACTTTGTGTAGTGTAACATTTCACTTGGTGTTGACCCTTGTGAAGGGTAGTTTCGAGACCCTTTTTGGTTGGGGACAGTGTGACACTGTTCCACATCACTATAAATCGGCTCTTGGGGTTTGTAGGAGCTGGGAGTCATTCCCAACTCGTAACTCTTCCTAACTCTTCCTAATTTGTGTTCCTAAGATTATGTTGCTGCCATAGTGCCATTCGTTCAAACTGACGCTGTGTCGTCAATTCTCAATGAAATCGTGCGATCTAAATTGCCTATTTTGTAGGCAACGTTAAGATGCTCCAGATCCAAGTTGAATGAGGTCCACATCGCTGTGAACAATTGAAGCCGCTGTGCAGAAATCCGAGTGTGCACTCTATCCTTCGTTTTGGGCACATTGGAGCCTATTGTGACTATAACAAGTGGTACCAGAGCGCCTTGGAGCAGCTACGACGATGGTTGGACCTGAAGAATGGGGTGGCAGAGGTGCTGGTGGCCGTGGAGAAGCCCAAGCACAAGGCCAAGCCCGTGATTCAGCCGCGGTGCCCGTGCAACCAACTCTTGGACCTTCTAAGGATGGACCAAGCGTGTTCGAGCTCTACAAGTTCAACGGTGACAACTTTGCTGAATGGTCCTTCAGAATGGAGAACGTGTTTGACTATTATGACCTGCTGGAGGTGATGGAAGGAACGGAGAAGCGCCCCAAGAACGACCCAGAGAAGAGCCCGTGGGTGCGGAAGAGCGCACAAGGCTATCTCCTACTTGGGCAAGCGTTGGGGAGCAGCCAGATCCGTCACATTAAGCCTTTCCAGCGTGATCCAGAGAAGGGACCAAAGGAATGGGCTGCTCTCAAGGGTGTACACGCTCCTACAACAGCGGCGGTAGCTGTGGTGTTGGAACGGCAAATGGCGAGGCTACGAATTGAAGAAGATGAACCCGTGGAAGAAGGGGTGCATAAATTCTTTGACTTGTTGACGGGGCTTGAGGGAGCTGATTTGAACCACAGTGAGCTCCAAAAGAAGACCAAGTTGCTGGCCTTACTCCCAGAGACATGGTCCTCGCTCATCATCAATCTCAATCGTGACTTGGCCCGCCTCTCGTTTGAAGACGTGAAGCGAGCAATCCTTCAAGTGGATTTCTGCCGCCGTGAGTTGGCGAGTGCAGATGGCGCCGGGGCAGCAAGCATCGGCCGGGGGTACGGCCGTGGAAGAGGCAGAGGACGAGGGGGAGGCAGATTTGGCAGCAAAAACTTCAATGGAGGACGAGGGAGTGGCGGTTACGGCAGTAACGACAAGAGCTACGGACGCGGTCGCAGACGATTCGACGGCGAATGTCACTATTGCCACAAGAGCGAACATATGTGGCGCGATTGCTACAAACTCCCTGATGGATGGACCCCTGCTCAAGGCCAAGAGGGTAGAGGAGCAGGAGGAGGGATAGGAGGAGGCCGTGGAGGCCGTGGCGGTCGCGGAGGTGGAGCTGCAAACATGAAGAACGGAGATTTTGACAAGGACCCGAGCGATGATCGCTATCCGGGTCAATTCTACTTCGTGTCAACGCAAGTACCAGCTGGTCCAGAGAAGGATGAAGGCCTTGAGGAGCCAGCAGCTGTGGGGAAGGTGACCCTACATCCCCTGGACTATTGGGTGATCGATAGCGGCACTACCTATACCATGACACCTCGCACGGACTTGCTCACCAAACTTGAACCGTCACCGGTGAAGCATATCACATCGGCTTTGAGGCAGCGAGCGGAGGTGAAAGGCATGGGCAAGTCTATGTTCAAGGGTGCTGATGGGAAGATGGTGGGCCTCAAGAATGTGCTTTGGGTGCCCAGCCTTGCTGCGAACCTGATTTCCGTGCTCGAAGGGAGCCAAGACCTACACCGCGAGGATTGGTGACTGGATTCTTTAGGACCTTCACGAGGATAGGGACGTCTACAACGAGATGTGGCAGATCCCTCTGGTCCCCATGCCTAAGGAGAGGCAAGTGGCAGCAAGCGTCCGCACGAAGGGTGAAGCGGTTGGTGGCGGCGATGGCGCGAACGGTCACGCAAAGGAGAATGAGTCCAAGAAGAGTAATCTTGGAGGGACCAGCAAGCTGTGTGACCACAAAGAGAGTGGTGCAGCTGCCAAGAAGCAGCACAAGGGTGAGGAGAACCCCGAGGCAGCAGCGGAGGTGGAGTACGGAGAGAGCATGTGGGGCGCTATTGCGAGCGCGGCATTCTCCAACCCGACTTCGGCTACGGGGGAGTGTGATTGGTTCACCTTGCATCGGCGAATGGGGCATGTGGCCTTGCCTTTTTTGCAGCAGCTAGTTAGGGGAGAGATGGTTGCTGGCATACGTGTGAAGGGGGAGCTTGATGAGGTACTTGGTTGCCCGAGGTGCATGCAAGCCAAGTTCACCCGGTTCCCGTTCTAGAGCTCGGAGACAACGGCAAAGGCACCACTTGATGAGGTGGTGATGGACGTGGTGGGCCCCCTGAAGCTTGGAGCTGTTGGAGCTCAGTACTTCCTCACAATTGTCGACGTTTACACCCGCATGACTTGGGTGTACGTGCTGGCTAAGAAGAGCGACGTTGCTGAAACGTTGAAGACCGATTGGTTCCCGATGGTGGAGCGGCAACAAGACCGGCTTGTGAAGTCGATCCGCACTGATCGAGGGGGGGAGTTCCTGAGCAAGGAGTTCTCTATGTGGCTGAAGAAGAATGGCATAAGGCATTTCCTTACCATGCCATACTCCCCTGCAATGAACGGCATCGCCGAGCGAGCGAACCGCACAATCACGGAGACGGCACGCAGGTTGCTCATTGAAGCCGGGCTACCTGACTACTTTTGGCCTGATGCGGTGCGGAGCGCGTGTGTGGCCAAGAACATAGCTTTGACTCATGTGGGAGCAGATAAATGGGTGCCCTATGTGGAGTGGCTTGGAAGGAAGCCAAAGGTGGATATGCTTCGGGTGTTCGGGTGCATGTGTATGGCGCTCGTGCCTAAGCATCTTCGGCACGTCAAGCTTGGTGCTAAGGCGATATGGGCCGTGCACTTTGGCATGGCTCAAAATAGCAAGGGGTGGCTTCTTTGGGACCCATTCACCAAGAAGTTCTTGGTAAGCAGGGACTGCAAGTTCATGGAGAACCTGATGTACGAGGATTGGAAGGCAGAGAATGAGGCCAAGATAGGCGTGCGGTTTGGAGAGGTGAAGAGTTCCGGTTTGGAGCATGTGGAGCTGCCTTTGGAGCTGAGCAGTGGCAGCACCACCACAGGGCAATCTTCCCTTGTGAATGGGGGAGAGGAGGCCAAGGATGCAGAGGAAGAAGAGGAGGAGGTGCAGCAAGTGAGCGAGCGTGCACCGACACATCCTTCCCGCACTACGAGTGCTCGAAGAATCCGAGCCACACCGCAGCAACGCCAAGGCCTTCAAGTCCCTGCAGCTGAGGAGGAAGGAAGGGTCAAGAGGAAAGTTCAACCCCCTAACAGGCTGACATATGATGCGCCGGGAGTGCCGGGCAAGACAGCCTTGGTCGGAGCAGCAATGATGGTCGGAGACGACGAGGAGAGTGACTACGAGGAGTTCGCCTTCGCGATCTTCTCTCCGGTGGAGATGCCGGGAGAACCAGCAACTCTCAAGGAGGCCTTGGAGAGTAGTGACTTTGAGGAGTGGAAGAAGGCAATGAGAGTGAGCTGAAGAGCATCGAGAAGAATGACACGATTGAATTGGTGGAGCTACCGGAGGGGTGTAAGGCAATTACGTCCAAGTGGCTCTTCAAGATCAAGTCTAGGCTGGTGGCCAAGGGGTACCAGCAGAAGGAGAAGGTGGAATTCAATGAGTTGTTTGCTCCTGTGGTGAAACCGACGACGCTGTGAACCCTCCTCGCGGGAGCCGCCATCAAAGGATAGGTGGTGAAGCAGATGGACATTGTAACGGCGTTCCTCAACGCATTCTCGGAATCCTTGAGGAGGAGATTTTTGTGGCACAGCCAGAGGGGTTTGATGATGGTAGTGGCAGAGTGTGGAAGCTGAAGAAGGCCCTCTATGGGCTGAAGCAGGCCCCTAGGCAATGGTACATGAAGCTGTGAGAAGTATTGGAGGAGATCGGCTTCACCCCCTCAACGGCCGATCACTTCTTGTTCATGCTCGGTGAGGGGGAGCAGAGGAGATTTATCGTGGTTTATGTGGATGACATTCTCATCTTCTCACCCTCCTTTGACCTTGTGAAGGAGGTGATGCTGAAGCTTCAAGACAAGTTCTAGTGCAAGTCCCTTGGTGACGTGAGGGGGAGTTTGTTGGTGCAACCCTACGGTTTGCACTCAGCATATTGTCCGTGTCTGTGCATGCGTGTGAGCATCGAATGGTATGAGGGCATCAATAATATGTACTTCATGCTTATAATAGTGTGTGTATGATGGGTCATGATGTCGAGTGTGTGTGTCGAGTCAAAAGCGATTATCGCTAGCCACGTGTTAATGCGGTCATTGGCGTGTCACGCTCGGTTTCTATTTCGTCGTTTGTGTGTCTCCGCGGTTTCTATTTTGTCGTGTGTCGAAGGGTCGGCGTATCGTAGGTGTGTGCAGCAGACCCATCAAGAACTCAAGGATGAGTTTGTGATGAAGAGCCCGAGCCTTGGTTCACGTTTCAAGTGATTTCGAAGCTCGCAAAAAGGGGTACACTTCAAGATATTGAAGATAGTTACATTACTTTGTGTAGTGTAACATTCCCTTTGGTGTAGGCCCTTGTGAAGGGTAGTTCCGAGACCCTTCGTGGTTGGGGACAGTGTGGCACTGTTCCACATCACTCTACCTTGGCTCTTGGGGTTTGTAGGAGTTGGGAGTCATTCCCAACTCGTAACTCTTCCTAGCTCTTCCTAATTGTGTGTTCTAAGACTATGTTGCTGCTATAGTGCCGTTCGTTCAAACTGATGTTGTGTCGTCAATTCTTGATGAAATTGTGAGATCTAAATTACCGATTATAGGTCACGTTAAAACGCTCCACATCCAAGTTGACTTCGGTCATTTAGAGCTGTGACCAGATCTCTATGAATGTTTAAAGCCGCTGTGCAGAAATCCGACTGTGCACTCTATCTCTCGTTTTAGGGACATTGGAGCCTATTGTGTCTATAACATGAAGGAGCTGTTGGAGGCTTCCTTTGAGCTGCAGGAGATCAAGCCGGTCGAGAAGTACCTCGGCCCGGAGATTGTGTGTGACAGGTCGGCAAGGAAGCTATGGCTGCACCAACAGTGCTACGTCAACAAGCTGCGCAGGCGCTTCACCGACAAGGAGCAAACCGGGCGGATCCCGAAGACGACGGTCTCCGTCGACGCCTTCGCGGAGCTCACGTTCGACGAGAAGGAGGCTCAGGAGCACGAGGAGGAGGAGTACTGGTAGAAGAAAGGCTCGCTGCATTTCGCGGCAAAGACGACGAGGCTGGACATCGCCTTCGCATGCAACAAGCTTGGGAGCGGCCTGATGGCGAGGACCGACCAGCGTTGGCACGAGGTCGACCGCTGCCTTGCCTACCTCGCCTACACCCGTGACACCACCTTGGAGTTTGGCGGTGGAACAGAGTCGCTGAGTCTGGTCGGCTACGTAGACTTCGATGACGCAGGCAACAAGGAGAATCGGACGAGCACGGGCGGCTACATGTTCGTCTCTGGAGGGGCCGCAGTCTCTTGGTCGAGCCAGTGCATCAAGTGCGCAATTCTTTCATCAACCGAGTGGGAGTATGTTGCGGCCACGGAAGCCGGCAAGGAGGCTCGACGACTGCGCTTCCTCCTGGCAGAGTTCCTACTTCTCGACGCTGGGACGCCGACTATTCTTCGTGTGGACAACAAGTCGACCATCACGGTCGCCGAGGGCTTGGGGCTGACAGGCAACCTCAAGCACATGGAGCAGTAATATGCCTGGCTGCAGCAGATGGTGAAGCGCAGGAAGTTCGTGCTGAAGTACATCCCCACTTCGGAGCAGCCGGCCTACTTTCTGACGAAGGCATTCCACTTTCTAGCCTTCATTTGGTGCTCCGTCGCAATAAGCCAAGTGCGCCTGGCCGATGTCAGCCACGGTGATGACGACGTGCAGCTGTAGGTGCCGTGCCCTTCTGCACGGCTGGTGCGATGACAGCGTGCTGTGTGTGGGGTGCACGCCGGCGATGGGTTTTCTCCGTGTAGTTTTGCCGTGGGGGTTGCCGTGAGCGCGGCAGGGGAGTGTTGACGGGAATTGGGTGTCGAAAAGGAAGGTCGTCGACCAGGGCGCCGGGCGGTCGACCTGGACGACCAAGTAACCTGCTCGATGAGGTTCCGCGGGGCCGCGCGAACATTGTCGAAGTCGTGATGGCGAAGGCGACTTCGACCTTCCGAGGTCGATGCAGAGTCTCCAGCGCAACCGTCAGCATGTGGCCGACCTGGCACCTGCGCAACGGTAGAGAACGTGCTCGACCGTCGCTGCGTACTTGCGAAGTGGGTGTGCACATGTGCTACTGTCACCCACGGTTACGACGTTGGCAGACCGCTTTGCTGCAACATTGGCAGACCGCTTTGCTGCAACGTTGGCAAGCCTCCTTGGTGCAGCGTTGGCTAGCCGCAGACTTGCTCTGCTGGCGAATCGCTCTTTTGCAACGCTGGCGCGGTGCCTCTATGCAACGCTGGCAGATGTCGACCTTGCTGCACTGGCGATCGACCAGCTTGCCTGCAGTGACATGACAGAAGATGCAAAATCCGCAGGTGGAGATGCCCTACAAGGCCATTGTCCTTGTCTATAATCACCGGAGCTCCATCGGTGCTGATGCCCGCCACCTTCTCCAGCGGAAGGATGATGCACTCAAGGTATCTACACAGCACGGCTTAGAAGTAAAGCTGCCTCACATTTATTAATCGACAAGTGCGTTAGAGACTCTATCACCACGTTGTTGTCATGAAAAACGTGACAAATACAATCATGTGCTTCCTCCTGACATGGCATGTACTCTCGTCGCAGCTCAGACCAATAATTGGACTTGAGTCGATAAACTCACGTTGGCGAGCACAAAGATAAACCGACGGTGAGCTCCTGAAAGTCGCACTTGCATGAGGCAAACAAAATGGTAGTACATAAAATCAAGCTATTGTTAAAACAAAACATGGGCTGTGCATGTAACAAATACATTCACCCATTGTAAAAGGTGTCGTATCTGCCTTTTGGGAAGCCAGAGGTCCCTCGTTTTGCAAGATACCATACGAGATCCACTCACATTTTGATGGGGCCGTCCGACTTGGCGATGCATAAGAGGGTCTCAAGGAGCGCAATTATGGGCTCCCTCTCGATGTTCTTTGCCTTCCAGTTATTGTCGAGTTGCCAAATTCCCTTGGCTACTTCCATTATTGTTGTTTGTTGACGCATGGACCAGGTGGGAGTGGACCAGGTGAGACCAGTCGAAGTGAGACACGTCCCAACCTTTTTCCCCTTTCCCTCCGTCTGTACTTTGGTAGGGTAACAGTTGTTTCATAATTTTGTTTACGCACTCGCAAGACACCCTGCGATGTCACTACCGTCCGGACCAATCTGACATTTTTCAAAGCGGGACCGTCCATTTTGGCTGCGCTATTATTGGCGCGCGAGGGAAGTAAAGGTAAAGCTTATAGGGGAAACCCCCCTTTGGTATTACTCCACCTGTCGATCGTAATCTGCCTACCCACTTATTTACACACCTCGTTGGGTATCGAGGCAAGGACTATCCATTCGTAGATGAGCAGTGCGAAACCCCCTTCTGGGGGGCTGGCAAAACTCGTCGGCACTAGCGCGCGAGGTAAGTGACAACCTCAACCAGTACCGCGCTGCGAATTCTTGGTGCCGAAAATCACAAGTGCTGCACAATTTCCGTAATGCATATCACATTTCATGGTAAATTTATTTTTTTTGAAAGTGCAAAAAGTTCCATATTTATGGTCCGGACGGGCTGTCGTCCGGACCTGAGTCCCAACCGTCCGAACTTTGGTAGCATCGTTTGGACGGAAATATAAAAAAGTACGCGCCGTAAGGGCGCGGTACAAAGATGTCCAAAATTTGTACAAGGCTTGGTCATCTTGAACAAAATTCGGGTTACCCTATTAAATACAATAATACAGTACCAAGTTGTGCAAAAATGAATCAAGAAAAGTGCTTGTCTTAACCAGCATGTTGACGAACGCGGGACTGAATGTTTGAACAACACTTTCGTCAGCACGAATTTTTTAAACTGCATTGCTGACCAAGATGATTGATGAAGTGGCTTTTCGTACGCCAATTATCTGACGCCTCGCTGTGTATCCACACGAGTCTGTAGTTTCTAAAGATTGTTGTATGACATTTACTTTTAGGCAGGAGAAATGGTTACGGGAGTCACAAATTACATCAATGTCGCAGGGCAGTCGACGGATTGTCACTTCAACGAAAAGTGTTTCTTGGACAACGTGTGTTCATCCGCTTATGTAACTGAAGGAATACTATTGAGAGCGTAGCGATAGCGAGAGTGTTTTTGCTATGTGAATGATGTTGCGCCAGTAACTTGATACAGTTTCAGTAACGTTTGTCTCAAATGTCTAGGTGAGAAACCAAGTAGAGTTTGGACCGCACTAAGAAAATATATTGTATGAAACACACAAGAAAACACAAGCATATATAGGCAAACAAGAGTTCACAACATATTGCGTAGCGCTGCGAGTAGCCCAACCCACACGAAGGTGCTGTGCAGGTGGGTGAATGCGCCCCGCACATTTCCAACCCAACTCGGCAGCAAAAGTCACTCGTGCATGCCACTCTATCCAACACACCCACGGAGTGGCATGACTCATAAGGAAGACTCCCCATGACTTCTATTCCCAGCACTGACTCTACCGAATCTTCAAGTTTGTCGACGCTGATAGAAGTCATATGCAACTGACGCGTGACTGTTACGGAAACAATGCCAAGAAACTAGGTCGTCGCCGTTTGTCACCTATCTGCCGAGTCAAGGCACATTGTTGAGGGCACCTGCTGTCGTAGGGCCCTCTAACACTCCCCTACAACAAGGCCTTTTATAATCACATGGCATGCATACACACGCACATACCAAAACAAAGGGGCACACAAAATGAAGTACTCTCAAAGTGCAAACACACACTGCACCAACCATGGATAGGCCATGGCACCATCCATATCATAGAGTGCCTAGGTCTCACTCTCCTCGCTCAAAAGCTTCACCTGCCCCACAGCCTCGAAGCGATGGCTGAAGGCGGGGAAATGCAACGCCTTTGTCAGGTAGTCAGCCGAGAGCTCGCTCGTAGGGATGTATTGCAGTTGCAGCTTCCTGCGCTTGACCATGTGCTGCAGCCACATGTGGCGACGCTCCATGTACTTGAGGCTCCCCTTGAGCCCCATGCCACCTACCACTATAATGGCGGAGGATTTGTCCACAAAGAGGGTAGTGGGCTCCTCACTCCTCAGCAGTGGAAACTCCGCCAACAGGAAGCGCAGCCTGCGCGCCTCCTTTCCAGCCTTTACAACAACAACGTACTCAAACTCAGTGGAGGAGAGGGTGGCGCAACGAATCCTCTAGCTCGCCCAGGAGACAGCAGCACCTCCGAGCACGAAGACATGGCCACAAGTGCTGGTCTTGTTCTGCTTGTCTCCCGCATCATCAGCATCGGCGTAGCCCACCAGCTCCAAGGACTCTGGCCCGCCACCAAACTCCAGCGCCACATCTCTGCTCCCCACCCACCAAGTACGCCAAGCACCGGTCCAACTGCTTCTAGTATCAATCCGCACAATCTGGCCCGACCCCAACTTGCTGCAGGCAAAAGAGATGTCGAGGCGGGTGGTACATGCCGCGAACTGCAAGGATCCCACCTTCTGCCTGTACTCCTCCTCCTGTTGAGACTGCCATCCCACATCGTCGAAGGTATGCACACTGAAAGGGTCAGAGGAAAGAGGGGTTTGAGGCACTCGCAGCGGCTGCTCCCCGTCAAAGAAGCGCCTACGGACCATATAGGCCCCCTGGTGTAGCCACAACCTTCTCATAGGCCTGTCCCGAATCAGCTGCAAACAAACCCAAATACTTCTCCCGCAGCTAAAACGTACTCTGCAGCAGCTCACGCAGCCCCCCCAGCATGCTTTGACTGCGGTTGGCAACAAGCAAATCATCCACATACACCAACAGCCAGCACATCTCCCCCTTAGCATCACTATTGAATTATAGAGCCTCATCCACCTGGCTCTTCTTCCATCCAGCCCCAAGCAGTACCCCATCCAAGGCCTCATACCACAGCATCGGGCTTTGCTTGAGACCATACAGACTCTTCAGCAACTTACAAACACGGTGAGTCCCATCCTCGTAGTAGCTCGGTTCCTCCATGTAAAGGTCTCGTTCCAGCACGCCATGGAGGAACGTGTTCTTCACATCCAGCTGTATCAGGTCCAAATCGAGTGCAGCTGCAATCGCTCGAAGCATGCGCGCCGTCACATAGCTTCCCATAGGGGCGTACGTCTTCTCGTATTCCACGCTGCCATCTGTGTGAACCCGTTCACCACCAGCCTTGCCTTCTCACGTTCGACTACCACATCCGGTCGGAACTTGGTGTTCAAGATCCAGCAGTTCTGTCAAACTATAACAGCAGCCTAAGCTGCTGCTGGTCCTGCTGGGGGCAGACTAGGCTGCTGCTGGTGCTGCTGGTGGCAGTCTAAGCTGCTGCTGATTCTGTCGACAGCCAGCCTAAGCTGCTGCTGGTTCTGGTGGCAGCCTAGGCTGCTGCTGGTCTTGTCGGCAGCCTAAGCTGCTGCTGGTGCGCTGGCGGCAGCGTAAGGTGCTATTGTGTCTGGCGGCAGCCTAAGATGCTGCTGGTGCACTAGCGGCAGCCAAAGCTGGGGCGTACGGACTCAAGGGCACACGTGGCAGGCGGACTGCAGGGCGCTGGCGGCAGCGTAAGGTGCTAATGTGTCTGGCAGCAGCCTAAGATGCTGCTGGTGCACTAGCGGCAGCTGAAGCTGGGGCGTACGGACTCAGGGGCGCACGTGGCAAGCGGACTGCAGGGCGGTGGTGAGGGGACGCGATTTGTAGGCGACGGGGAGGGGACGCGACGGGTAAACGACTGCAAGGGGACGCGACGGATAGCCGACGGGGAGGGGACGCGGCGGGTAGGTAACAAGAAGGGGACGCGACGGATAGGTGACAGGGAGGGGACGCGACGGATAGGCGATGGGGAAGGGACACAACGGAAAGGCGATGGGGAGGGGACGCGACGGGGAGGGGACACAACAGGTATGCGACGGGGAGGCGTCGGGGAGGGGACGCGACGGGGAGGCGACGGGAAGGGAACGCGACGGGGCTGGCGACGCGATAGGGAGGCGACGGGATGACAAATCTATAAGGCGACGGTCTACAAAGGGAAGCACCTATCTAACGTGCGATTTGGGGGCCCGCGGGGGCCTTCCTAGATCGCGACGTGAGGGGGGACCCGCGGGGGTCCTTCTAACTCACGATTCGGGGGGGGCGTGGGGGCCTTCCTAGGTCGCGACATGGGGGGACCTGCGGGGTCCTTCTAACTCGTAATTCGGGGGCCCGCGGGGCCCTTCCTAGGTCACGATGTGGGGAAACCCGCGGGGGGTCTCTCCCTAGCGTGCGATTCAACGGGGGGAGGGGGGGGGGGGGGGGGGTGCTGGCACTAAGGGGTGACGGGGCATTACGGGTAACGCGTTACTAACAGGCGAGCGCGGGGTGGTGGGCCCATGGGAATCGAACTGCTCTATATCATATGAACGTAGTAACGGAACAATGAATGACTAGAATGAAGTAGTACAAGGGGACATATAGCAAACCCTAAGGGGAGGTTGTACCCTCTACTGCAGGTTTAGGCTGTAACACCTAGACTAGACTAACAAACTATAACAAGTATAATTTGACATGTTCTTCATCACATTCACCCCTGGTGGACGCGGAACCAACTCACACGTCCCCTGCTCAATCAAGCTCTGCATCTCCTCCTTTACCTTGTCGCCCTTCCAGCAGCACAAGGCTTCCTTCACTGTCATCTTCGTTATATCTCACTGCCTCTCAGGGTCGGCCACCAAGTCTGGGTCCAGGTCCATCCACTCTTCGTCCTCCTCCTCGACATCCAAACCTGCCGGCTCAACCACGACAGCCCAAGCATATCGAACAGGCGGGACACCACGAGTGATGCGAGTGGAGTGACACAGTGGTGCAGTGATCGTCCCAGAATCCAACACACTACCACCATCTCTTATTCCCCACATCTCATGCTCCCACGTCTGTGGCTCCCCTGTCTGCTGCTCTTCTGGCTGCTGGTCCACTATCTGCTGCTCCCCAATCTGCTCCTCCCCTATCTGCTGCTCCCCTGTCTGCTGCTCTCCTATCTCCTGCCCCCCACTCTGCTGCACTCCATCCATACTGATCTCGTCCCCACAATGCGCTACCCGTCGGTGATCACGACAGACGGCGGCACAAGTACCCCCCCTTCACCAACGGGCATCATCGTGGAAGACAAAGAGGAGGGTGGAGTAGGAACAGTAGGGATGGAGGGTGGAAGGGGAGAGGGAATAACAGGAGGAGGAGGGGAAGCCAAGTGGGTGAGGATGAAGAAGGCGGGGCAGGAGGAACCACACGAGGGTAAAGTGAAGGCGGAGGTGGGGTGGGGACCGAGGTAGGGACATAGGGCATAGCAGGAAGTGCAACCACCTCCTCCTCTGTTGAGTGATGCTACCATTCGCATTCACGTCTGTCTGCCTCCCATCATATGTTCGTGCGTTGCATGCGTGTTGTGAGTGTGTGCAAGAATTTGTGTTTTGTGCGGTTTGGTTTTTCTGAGTGTGTGTGTGAATGTTATTTGGCTTGAGCAGATATCTGAAGTGACTCCTCTGCTCAAGAGCTTTTGGAGGAACCAAGTATCGCTTCAATCGGAGCACGAACAAGAAAGTTACGAACATTGGAGTTCGTATGCTTTTGATATTTGGTTGTGGTGACTATGGGAAGTTGTGGGGTTGACTCAATATGGGGTACAGACTTTTGGGGGTTGGGAAATTCGTCTTTTCTACTGTAGTTGCTGCCAAATGGTTGGGAGAAACCAAACCAGGTTGGCAAGTGTGGCCAAGTTGGGTTGAGGTGGATTGTGGAGGTTGGGATAGTGACAAAGGTCAAAGTTGGGTTGCCTATGGGGAAGGGAATTGTGTGGCATGGAGTTTCCTTTGGTTGGGGACTCCTTGGGACCTTCCCTCTCGTCCTCCTCATCCCTTCCACCTGGTTTAGTGCTACTCCAATTCTCTTGTGTGAACTTGTGTGAACTTTGTGATTGAGTTAAGTTCTTATGGCAGCATACCCCCCTGTGCGCCGAAATTGATAAGTCGAGATTTACTTCACCTCTTGATACGTTTCAACTTGGGAATTGTAGCCACGGAGTAGGGCTATAGCGTATATGAGTTTAGTGAAGTTTTGACAGTGCACTTTTCGTCGACGGCGTTTCTTGTGAACTCTACTTTTCTGTTCAGAAACTAGGCCCAACGATGTTGAGATATTTCAGCCCCTAATCTTCATAGACTCCGTCCTTAATCTCTAACAAGTGGTATCAGAGCTGATTAAGGACCTTGTGGGGAGTCTACTGAAGTGTGAAGACCCTCCTAGACCCACCATGGCCTGTGGGCGTGCCTAAGTGGAGTTCTGGAGGTTGGATGTGACTTCCGCTAAGGGGAAACTCTGCCGAAATTTCGTTGGCGCTGACACTTGTGAAGATTGTGTGGATCTACATTGTGACCAGCAAAAGGGGGAGCTGAAACCTCTGATTGGGAGCAGAGGAGATGAATCAAGGGAGTGGAGATGCAGCTGAGAAGAGGAGTGAGCCGCCACCATCCAAGATTGAAGCTTTGGATGGCTCCAACTATGAGGAATGGAGCGGGCGGACGCGGAGCGCCTTCAAGCGCTACAAGCTGCTGAAAATTGCAATGGGAGAGGAGAAGATGCCGGGGGAAGGAGATGCCCGCGATCGGTGGATTGAGAAGAGCGCGGTGCTGTACGACCTCATCCTCCAATCGGTCAACAACGACATGTTCCAGCACATCAAGGATTTGGTGGAGTTGGATGATTCCGGACCGAAGGCATGGAAGCTGCTACGCGACGTGATTCAGCCCAACACGCTGCCGATGGTGATTGTGTTGGAGAAGGAGTTGGCTGCCCTCTCCATGAAACCGGGAGATGATGTGAAACCGGTCCTTGACAAGATCAAGGACACCTATGCGAGGATGGCAGCGGCGGGCAGCGAAGTGTCGCAGATGCAACAGTGCACCAAGATCATCTCGGTGCTCGACAACTCGTGGGACAACCTCATCCCCACCCTCAACGTTCAGCAGGACAAATGGACGCCTGAGTGGCTACGGCAGCAGATTCTGCAAGAGGACTTCCGCAGGCGCCACACGGGAGGTGGTGCTGCCAACAAAACTGCTGAGGGGTATGGAGCTGCAGGAGGCAGCAGAGGAAGAGGGGGAGGGAGAGGCCGAGGCCGTGGGAGAGGCTTTGGCAGAGGGAGAGGCCGAGGTGACTACAATGAGGGGCATGGGAGCTCTGGTGGCAGGGGGAGCACCCGAATGGAGGGTGCGTGCTGGTACTGCAAGAAGGCTGGACACCCGTGGTTCAAGTGTTTCAGCCGGCCTGAGGGATGGGCCCCTCCAGGCATGAAGCCGCCAAGTGGTGAACGTGCACGCGGTGGCGCTGTGCAAGGTTCAGGTGCACAAGGTGATGGTGCACAAGGTAAAGCCGACCCTGGGATGTTCCTCATGGTTGAGGATTTGCAAGGGAGTGGGGGTGATGTGGGTTCAGTTGGGAAGGTTGTGATGCACCCCCTCACTCACTGGGTGATCGATTCAGGTTGCACGAGTCATATGACCCCACGGGCAGATTTGCTTGATGAGGTAAAACCTCCTGGGAAGATCAAGTTTGTGGCTGCCGCTTCAGGTGCTTTGCTCCCTGTGATTGGTGTTGGGAATGCCAAGGTGATGGGAGCCAATGGAGAGCTTGTGGGGCTTGGGAATGTGCTGTTGGTTGAAGGTTTGTCCGCTAACCTTCTTTCTGTGCGCCGGCTGCAGAAGAGCAAGGCTGAAGTTACCTTCGGCCCAACCAGCTGCCGTGCAAAGCTTGGGAAGTTGCTGCTGTGGAACTTGGAGGAGAAGAGCAGCTGCATCAAGGACCTGTGGCAGCTGCCCATCATCCCTTGGAAGGGGAAACCACCAGCAACGGCAAAGGCAGCGGCAGCGGCTAAAGCAACTGCGGGAGGAGAGGAGACTGCACCAACTGCTGGGGCCCTGGATGCAGTCAAGAAGGTGCAGCAGCCACAGCAGCCACATGGTGAGGTGCTTGCTGGTGTGGATGCGACAGCTGCATGGGCAAAGGCTTCATCTGGGAGTGGTGAGGCTGATTGGGAGACGTGGCATGAGAGGCTGTGCCATGTGAACATTCCTATGCTGCAGAAGTTGGTAAAGGATGGGTGCTTGAAGGGGCTGGAGGTGAAGGGGGGAGCAAAGGAGATTGGGAGCTGCCCTACCTACCTTGAGACCAAATTCACGAAGTTTCCCTTCAGCAGCAGCACAGGACCAGCCAAGGCACCACTTGCACTAGTGCACATGGATGTGGTGGGCCCCACGAGGGCCCTTTCTCTCTCGGGCAGCCGCTACTTCTTGACGATTGTGGACGACCACACGCGTGCGGTGTGGGTGTACCCTCTCAAGACTAAGGGGGAGGTGGCAGCGGCTGTTCTTAAGGAGTGGATGCCGAGAGCACAAAGGGAAAGCGGACACAAGGTGAAGGTGATCCGCACTGACAACGGAGGAGAGTTCATCGGCGCTGATTTTGAGAAGGAGCTGAAGCGGAAGGGGATCCAGCATCAGCTCACAGTGCCTTACAACCCTCAGCAGAATGGCGTGGCTGAGCGGTTCAACCGGACCCTGCAGGAAGGTGCTCGCACTCTCCTTGGGCGTGCAGGGCTGCCGGATCCGTTTTGGGTGACAGCACTGCGGCAGGTCGTTGTTGTGAAGAACCGGGTGCTGGCGACTGTGGGGGACAAGCAATGGGTCCCCTACACCAAGTGGTATGGGAGTGCGCCTGCAGTCAACATGCTGAGAACTTATGGCTGCATGGTGGTGTTTCATGTACCGAAGGAGAAGAGGGGAAAGTTGGAAGCTTCTGGGAGATGGGGTGTGCACTTGGGGCTTGCCAAGGACCACAAGGGCTGGTTGATATGGGACTTGACGAGCCAGCAACTGACTGTGTCAAGGGATGTTAAGTTCCTTGAGTCCTTGTTCTACAAGGAGTGGAAGCAGCAGCAGCAGAAGCTTCCTACAACACCACTGATCATTGAGGCCGATGAGGTGCAGCGGCCTTCGAGGCAGGTGGAGGTTTCTGTCTCCAAGGAGGAGATCTCTGGGGTGACTGATGATGGGGGAGAACCTGAGGTGGAGCAGCAGCAGCAGCAGCAGCAGCAGCAGCAGCAGGAGGAGGAGCAAGGTGCTCCACAAGGTGCCGGACGTACGGCTGACTGTCCTAGGAGGGATGTGCGCCCTCCTAACAGGCTGACCTATGCAAGCCGTGGCAAGCCAAAGGTGGTAAGGGCTGGGAGTGTGGCTGAGCAGTGTGATGAGGATGAGATAGCACACTGCTACTGGGCAGCCGTCCCTGAGCCCAAGACGCTAGCTGAGGCATTGAGCGGGCCCGATGCTGAAAAGTGGAAGCAGAGTGTGAAGGAGGAGTATGATTCTCTGCTAGAGAATGAGACGTGGGAGCTGTGTGAGCTGCCACCTGGGAAGAAGGCCATTTCTTCCAAGCTGATTTTCAGGCACAAGTACGGACCTGATGGGGCGCTGACCCGCTACAAGTCAAGGCTTGTGGCTAAGGGGTTTCAGCAGACAAAGGGAAAGGACTTCAACGAGCTCTATGCTCCTGTGGGGAAAGGCACAACACTTCGGGTGTCATTGGCAATGGCAGCAAACCGTGGATGGCGGGTGAAGCAGATGGACATCACCACCGCCTTCCTCAATGGGATCATTCTGGAGGAGCTGTACATGTTACAGCCTGAGGGTTTGGATGATGGGAGCGGCAGGTGTGCAGGCTGAAGAAGGCCATCTATGGCCTGAAGCAGGCTCCTCGTGCATGGTACCACAAGTTAGAGGAGACTCTGCTGGCTGGGGGTTTCAAGAAGAGTGAGTGTGATCACAGCTTGTTCCTGCTGCAGGAGAAGGAGCAGTTTCTCATGCTCCTGGTGTATGTGGATGACATCCTGCTCTTCTCTGAGTCGTCTGCAATGATTGAGCATGTGGAGGAGATGCTGGAGATGCAGTTTAAGTGCTCCAAGATGGGAGATGTGAAGTACTATTTGGGCATGCATGTGGAGAGGGACCTTGACAAGGGAGTGTTGAGGTTGCACCAGAGAAAGTATTGTGAGGGGCTGGCTGAGAAGTATGGGCTGCAAGATGGAGGAAAGCCAGCCACCCCACTGCCTTCGGGGTTCACTGTGGAGCCCTGTGCTGAAGAGGAGGTGGTGGGTGAGAGTGACAGGAAGCTGTTTCATTCCATGGTGGGGGCACTCAATTATGCGGCTAACCACACGCGGCCTGACATTGCCTTTGCTACATCCAGGCTTGCAAGTGTGGTTTCACGCCCCAGTCATGAGCAGCTGGAAGCGGCCAAGAGGTTGGTCCGCTATGTGAGCGCTACGGCATTAGTGGGCTTGGAGTACAGTGCTGTGCGACAGAGGCTGCAGAGGAGTGCAGCTGATTTGAGCAAGGGGGAGATGCTCCTGACCTGCTACACTGACGCTAGCTTCAACTCGGTGAAAGCGGATGGCACCAGCATTGGAGGCTATGTGTGCCTGTTCGGAGGTGGTGCAGTGAGCTGGCGCAGTAAGAAGCAGAATGAGGTGGGGCAGTCCTCGTGTGAGACAGAGTACATGGCCCTGCATCATGGGGCAAAGGAGGTGGTGTGGCTGAGGCGTTTGTTGGAGGAGATTGGATTTGGTCAGAGGGAGCCGACTGTGATTTTCTGTGATAATGAGTCGGCGGTGAAGCTAGCGAAGAATGCTTGTCTTCATGGGCTGACCAAACACATCAGGCCTAAGTGGCACTGGGTGAGAAGGCTCCTGGACAAGGAGGTGCGGCTGGAGATTGTGAAGACCCATCAGCAGGCGGCTGACATTCTCACCAAGCGCCTGGCTGAATCTGAGCATTGGAAGGGCATGAAGCTTGCTGGGATGAGTGTGCATTGAGGATGCATGCTTGAGCTATGGCATGTGGGATGATGGTTGGCAGCCAGAGGGGGAGTTTGTTGAGTGATGCTACCATTCGCATTCACGTCTGTCTGCCTCCCATCATATGTTCGTGCGTTGCATGCGTGTTGTGAGTGTGTGCAAGAATTTGTGTTTTGTGCGGTTTGGTTTTTCTGAGTGTGTGTGTGAATGTTATTTGGCTTGAGCAGATATCTGAAGTGACTCCTCTGCTCAAGAGCTTTTGGAGGAACCAAGTATCGCTTCAATCGGAGCACGAACAAGAAAGTTACGAACATTGGAGTTCGTATGCTTTTGATATTTGGTTGTGGTGACTATGGGAAGTTGTGGGGTTGACTCAATATGGGGTACAGACTTTTGGGGGTTGGGAAATTCGTCTTCTCTACTGTAGTTGCTGCCAAATGGTTGGGAGAAACCAAACCAGGTTGGCAAGTGTGGCCAAGTTGGGTTGAGGTGGATTGTGGAGGTTGGGATAGTGACAAAGGTCAAAGTTGGGTTGCCTATGGGGAAGGGAATTGTGTGGCATGGAGTTTCCTTTGGTTGGGGACTCCTTGGGACCTTCCCTCTCGTCCTCCTCATCCCTTCCACCTGGTTTAGTGCTACTCCAATTCTCTTGTGTGAACTTGTGTGAACTTTGTGATTGAGTTAAGTTCTTATGGCAGCATACCCCCCTGTGCGCCGAAATTGATAAGTCGAGATTTACTTCACCTCTTGATACGTTTCAACTTGGGAATTGTAGCCACGGAGTAGGGCTATAGCGTATATGAGTTTAGTGAAGTTTTGACAGTGCACTTTTCGTCGACGGCGTTTCTTGTGAACTCTACTTTTCTGTTCAGAAACTAGGCCCAACGATGTTGAGATATTTCAGCCCCTAATCTTCATAGACTCCGTCCTTAATCTCTAACATCCTCCTCTACCGCCTCCTCAAGAGTGATCGGGAAGAGTGAGGGAAGGGGCTCATAGGGCATCGAATGCCCCGCATGCTCCTGCTGGTGCTCAGCCTTCCATCCTGCCAGAGACATAGTCTCATAAAAAACAGCCTTGACAGTGGTGATGAGGCGGTTGGACTTCAAGTCCAGCGCGTTCCAGCCCTTGCTCGCTGTTGACAACCCCAAGTGCAACCCCTAGCGAGCCTTAGGCGCCAGCTTCCCCCTACGCTGCGACTGTGGCGCCATGTACCGCAGCATGCAGCCCCATACACACACCATACTGACATCGGGTTTGTGTCGGAAGGCGAGCTCGTGCGGCATCACACCAGAGGGCAGCGTTCTGCTCCAACGTGTATGGGCACGTTGGGTCGTGGATGATGCCTTTTTCGTCAAGGAAGAGCGTGAAGTCGTGTCCCAGGAACTCGCCACCCCGATCAGTGCACAGTACCTTCACCGTGGTTTTGCACTGCCGCTTAGCCATCAGGACCCACTTCTGGAATGACGCAAGCGCATCACTCTTCTGAGCCAAAAGATAGGCGCATGCTACATGTCCGTCCTAGACCGCACGCCCGTCGCCAAGGTACGAAGTGCCACCATTTCACCTTCCTGATGTTGCGTCGACCATGGCTGGAAGTTGGTGCAGAGAACATACCCCTTGAACTCCGCACGACCAAGAAGCGATCCATCTAGTGCCCGTAGCAGTGTCACATCCTGGAATCCAGCAGCTGCACGCCATTATCACGCAGCTGCCCAGCAAAAAGAAGGCTCGCCTGCACTCCAGGTATGTACAGCACGTCCAACACCAAGACACTCCTGCCCCCCTCTCCAAGAAGAGCAACTGTGCCTCTCTCCTCTACCTCCTGTAGAGCACCGTTGAAGCCTTTAACCTGTTTGATACCACCGCCGCTGCTCATCTCCACAAAGGCAGAGCAATCTCCCATGAGATGGTGGGAGCATCAGCTATCAAGTAGCACGACGATCGAGTTCGCCTTAACAGCAACTGCATCCGCCTGTAAGCCCTCCCCGACCTCTAACTCCAGCATGACAGGAAGAGTATGCTCTATAATGGGCTTCACCATAGCGCCTGATGACTGCCTGCTCCCCTTAAAGCCATCACCCCCCTTGCCGCTCGCGCTGCTGCCTCCAGAACCCTCACCGCCTTTGTCTGCCTCCTTATCCGCCCGCTCCTGATAGTACTTAGCGACATGCCCCGGCTGCCCACGCACGTAGCACTTCCCCTTGAAGCCACCTTCCCCCCCCCATTGACTGGCCACCCTTAGCCCCTTTCCACTTCTCCCCTCCCCCACCAACCCACCCCCATTCTTAGGGTGCTGCTGCTGTGCCGTAGTGGGAGGGGAAGGGGATGAAGTCTGCTGGAAATGGGGCCTACCCTTCTTGGTAAACACTTGGTTTGCCTGGGGAAGAAACTGGTCCTTTCGTCCCTCCATCGCCAGCGTACACTCCTCATCCATAATATAACTGGCGAGGGTGTCCTTGTCCAGCTCCTTGCGCACCTGTGGCAGTTTTAGCATCCTGCAAAAGAGGTTGTACTGCTGCGGCAACCCCTTCGCGGCGTGAGTAATGTATGACGCCTGTGAGTAGTCTACGCCGGCCACCCTCAGCTTCACTAGGATATGCAGTGCACGGTTGCAATAGGACATGGCAGACTCGTGCTCTCCCATCTCGAGGTTAGTGAGCGCCTACTCTAACTGACCTATGTACAGGTCGTCCTCCACCACATACGTGCGCATGATAAACTGGCACGCCTGGAAGCCGACATCTATCTTCAAGCAACACGCTTAAAGAGTCATCTGTACTGTGGGGGAGCAACATTGGGAAATTGTGGTGAACGTCTGTAGCTGCATTGCACGAAACAGTGTAAGAAGCTCCACTGCATGCGCTGGAAGAATATGGGTGGAACCGTCGATGAATCGTTTAAGCTAGGCAATCTCAAGATGAGGCTCGATTGATTCTACCCACATCGACAGGTCGTGACGTCCCTCTAACGGCCTAGGCACAGAAATCTTGTTCGGAGTGAATTTGAAGTAGCCATAGGTGGGTGCTATTCCTTTGTCCCTCGTCGTCGATCCAAACGGAGCAATGCGTGGCATAGCCTCACTATCGTACTCCTCCGCATTCCCTCCTCCGGCACTATCCTGTCGACCTATGTTCGCACGCTCTCATGGCGCTGCCGCTCAATGAACACGCTCCTGTATGCCACCAATGCTAGCCGTACTAAAATGAGCCTGTCCTTGCAGGACTCCACGCGACATCAACCCATCAAGCTCCTCGTCATCGCAATCTCCATCATCGACAGCCATATCCCATGCACTAGTTCCTCCCACAGCTTGCTCTACACGTGGCGAGGGATGAGTGTGACACTGACGAGAGCGTAATCCCTCCAGCATAAGCTCGCAATCTACATTACTAAGCTCACCACGAGAATGACGAGCCATGAGATCCTCCTCTAGTGCGCGAAAATCACCGACCTCAACGTCCGCCTCCTCCGTACTCATCCTAAACGACACTTCAATAAGGTGCCACAAAATAAAATAAATTGTTCTTTCCTTAAATCCCTCGTCTCGGGGTCACCTGATAAGGGTCCTCAGACGAGTGGTAATAAATTACCAAATGTCCTATTCTTGGGTCCGGGAGCGTAACTGGAGGGAAATTAAGAGAGGTTCAATTTATTTTTATAAGTGCCCTTCATTAATGCCGTACGCCAAGGCGAGTATATGAACGCCAATAAAAACGACGACGGAAATCTATGTGTGTTCTTTCCACGCTCACTGCACCATGAAGGAATACTATGGAGAGCGTAGCGATAGCAAGAGAGTTTCTGCTATGTGAATGATGTTGGGCCAGCAACTCGATACAGTTTCAATAGCTTTCGTCTCAAATGTCTAGGTGAGAAACCAAGTAGAGTTTGGACTTCACTAGGAAAATATATTGTATGAAACACACAAGCAGACACAACATATTGCGTAGTGCTGCAAGTAACCCAACCCACACAAAGGTGCTGTGCAGGTGGGTGCACGCGCCCCGCACATTTCCAACCCAACTCGGCAGCAAATGTCACTTCTGTGTACGCCACTCTATCCAGCACACCTAGGGAGTGGTGTGACTCATAAGGAAGACTCCCCACGACTTCTATTCCCAGCACCGATTCTACCGAATCTTCAAGTTCGTCGACGCTGATAAAATTCAAGTGCAACCGACGCGTGACTGTCACGGAAACGGTGCCGAGAAACTAGGTCTTCGCCGTTTGTCACCTAGTTGCCGAGTCAAGGCACATCGTTGAGGCCCCTTGCTGTCGTAGGGCCCTCTAGCAGAAACATGTTCCAAAATGTTTTTGCTGACCAAAGTGTCTTGACCAACCTCGCTTGAACCCTGTTCAAGCTCGTTTGAACATGCTGTTCGTCATTTTCCACCTTAACAACTTTGCACAGCGCCCTAAGTTAGTTTGAACGCAGTGTTCGTCATTTCCATCTTGAACAACTCTGTACGGCGGCGTGAATGCCATGTGCTTCCAAGTGATTGGCTGAGCAAACGCCAAAACAAAAGGAGCACCCAACATCGCCGAAAGGACCACCATGCACAGGCATTCACAAATAAACAAGTCTGCAAAAAGCTGGATGAAAGGTTGGGAGAGATAGGACACGCCCCGGCGCACTATGAGAACTGCACACATTTGCACATTCTTTTTGTAGACGCGTGCTAGTTGGTCGCGTTATTTTGAGGCCGCGCGTGTTGATTGGTTGCCTGGTGGATTGGGGTACCGCGCTATTTTTCCTTCTTACAACTTCCACTCTCGATATTACAGTAATGCAGGTTCCTACAAAAGTAGGTTCATTACAAAAGAAGGTTTACTAATAAAGTGGAGATAACATTAAACCCAAGAACCCCATTTAACAACCTGGAGTCGGTGCACTTTTGGAGTCAGTTGACGTTGTTCTTCTGATGAACACGGCAAAACTCATTGATTACATTTTTCCTACGATTTGAATCAATCATTTTGATGTATAGTGAAGGTCTACCTTATCTTAGTTTCCCGCCACTCAGTATAGTGCTTCGGCTTGTTATAGATAAGGTTCACGACTTGAAGAGGAATTGACATAAACCCGTTCGTAGCAAGGCAGAGTTTCTGTTCAGAGAAGACCAAGCACGTGTGTTGTTATTTTTATTTTCACAGTAGGCTCCAATGTGCCTAAAACGAAAGATAGAGTGCACAGCCGGATTTCTGCACAGCGGCTTCAAACGTTGATAGCGTTCTGCTCACAGCTGCAAATGACTTGATTCAAATTGGATCTAGAGCGTCTTCACGTCGTCTACAATTAGCAATTTAGATTGCACGATTTGATAAAAAATGGACGACACAGCGTTGGTTTGAACGAACGGTACTATGGCAGCCACTATAGTCTTAGAACACAAGATAGGAAGAGTTAGCAAGGGTTACGAGTTGGGAATGACTCCCAGCTCCTACAAACCCCAAGAGCCGAGGTACAGTGATGTGGAACAGTGCCACACTGTCCCCAACCACGAAGGGTCTCGAAACTACCCTTCACTAGGGCCTACACCAAGTGAAATGTTACACTACACAAAGTAATGTAACTATCTTCGATATCTTGAGGTGTACCCTTTTGGCGAGCTTCGAAATCACTTGAGGCTTGACACCAAGGCTCGGGCTCTTCATCACAAACTCATCCTTGAGTTCTTGATAGGTCTGCTGCACACACCTGCGACACGCCGAACGTTCGACACAGGACAAAATAGAAACCGCGCACGACAAAATAGAAACCGCGCGCGAGACACAAACGACCGCGTAACACGCGTCTAGCGATAACTCGCTATTGACTCGACACACACACTCGACATCATGACTCAACATTCACACACAATTATAAGCATGAAATATATATTATCCCATGCCCTCATACCATTCCATACACACACACATTCACGCACACAGACAACAAGCCGAGTGCAAACCGTAGGGTTGCACCAACAGTTATTTTACGATTAGCAATAGGAACCAGTGTAGTTTCACCTCCTCAATTTGTGGGCCTCCATTTTGGCTCATTTGTGCTGTCTTTGCATAGCTGGCAGGCTTAGGGCGGGGTACATTCGTAAATCAAACAGCCTTTTGAATGAGCTGTTCAGGAATCGCATGGGTTCATAACGGTGAAATTGAAGCTCTGAACCGTTTACGAATGGCTCTGTGCAGAAACTTAGGAAGTTTTGGTCTTGAACCACCTTTTGTGCAGCAATGTACCACGCCCTTATCAATTTTGAAGCAAAGAGAGAAGTACCCCCGAGGACGCGTCACTTGAAGCAGATCGGCCGAAGATCGGCCGATCCGCAAAAAACGTCATTTCGAGCCCATGCTTGGCAGAGATCGGTGCCTAGAACTTCGTAACTACGGCGCACCGATTGACAGGTGACAGGTTCGGTAAGGCAGAATTCGGGGTTGTGGTACACCCAACCTGCGACAACAACTTTGTTGTCGCGCACTAAAATCGCACAAATAAACCCACTGTACACGACGTCGTGCAGTAACAATGCGACGACGAGCGAAGGCGATCAATATTGACTGTCACTCATGGCTTGAAACTTACACCGCGCCACCCAATCTCACGATTGATATGTGCATTTCGCTATATCGATTGGGGCTCCCGTAGGTGACAGGATCGTGGGCACATTTTTACTGTACATTCGTAAACGTAAGCGACAATCAGTTACCTCGTTAATTACAATGCTGCAATGCTACACTTCGCGCGCAAAACCGATCTTCTAGGGGATCAATCCGCTTCAAGTGACGCGTCCTGAGCTTGAAATGACCCAGTCAAGCAGCTCTTTCAGTCACTGAAGTTGGCACTTCACAAGTTTCCGGGCTTGTCAATATGCTCCTTCGCTCTTTGTGCTCCTGCTCATTGCTAGCCACTTGTCTCTGCCCTCCCCCCTGTATTCTTTTACGTATCCCTCCCCCTCTCTCTAACAGATAAATCAGCACATGTGTGCCGTGCTGCGCCTCGCGCCACACGAGGAGCGCGTCGCGCCGAACGACGATAGCGACGAACCCCAGCATTGTTAAGGGCGGGCGGGACGATCGGGATTGGCAGTGTCGGAGGCAGTGTCTGTGGCAGTAACAAGGGCAAAGGAAGTGTCTATGCAAGTGGCAGCAGCGATGGCGGTGGCAAGAAAGTGGTGTGGCGAATTGCTGAGTAGAGAAAACCGCCATATTCGCGGGGACTGTCGAAGCTTCTCAATGTTTCGTTTGATTGATTTTTTTTTCTGGTTGGTTGCAGAGAGGCGCGGATGGAGCTTTCGCCGTGAGAGTTACTTTTTTTCCGAAGATGGAATTCATAATTTGTCACCTAGAACAGCGATTCCAGCGCTCACCTTTCTCTAGGGCACTTGCACACTAACCGTTTGGGACCATAGGGCGCCTGCTTGACTACAGCATTGCCTGCTCTGGCCCCAATTACGATGGCGTCTAAATCCGCGCCTGCCCTGGCCTGAATCGCGATGGCGTCTGACCCCGCGATAGTGCATGCCTATAGTTTAAAGCCAGCAGGCAAAATAGTGACCCCCGTCCCAACTTGAAAGAGTGTTGAGAAGCTAGTTTGTTCGAAGTGAAGCGAGAACAGAACGGGGCTGAAAGCAAATGTTTCAAACGAATCTTGTAGGCAGATTGGACTCACCTAAACAAATGTTTGCCGCTGTAAGGAAAAATCCTTTTCCTTACTTCGCGTCCCCGCTCAGCGCGTACACCACTGTAGCACCACAGTCAGCACCGTTACCACTCGCAACCCTCGCATCGACAATCCTCCCGCCACCTTCGCACATCGCACCCCGACCTCACGGCTCGGCGGGTAACCCGCGCTCCGGGCCTCCGCTTTGACATTTCCCCAACCTCAGTCCCAGGCCCGTCGCGCGTCAACCACAGTCCATTACCGTTACCACTGTAGTTTCGCTATATATTCTTCGCTCATGCCTTCGCTCGTTGTACTCTTGCTTCGATAGTGCAATTCTCGTTCGATCACTCAAATGCACTCGTAACACTTGGTATTCAGAGCCTACGATCTCTTCTCGGACCGCACCCACACCTTCACTTCCCCACTATCTCAATTTTTTGTGGGGGTAGACGTCTCTCAGCGACACAGCACCGCCGCTCGTAGTGCTCTCTCGTAAGCACGCACGGCCACGACAGAGGCTCTCGCTGAGCTTGCCCAACACCCCCGCCATGGCCGAATTTACCCTCGCGACATTGACGCAGGAGCAACTCGACCGGCTCGTGCGCCAAGTCGAAGAATCGGCGCTCGATATTGCGACGCTCGCGGCGGAACGTGACTCCGCGCGTCAGCAATCCACAATGAACACTCCGGCGCCACCACACGCACCTGCAAATGTACCTGCACAATCGGAGGAGCCGATCGTCATTTCATCAGGCACATCGACCCAGACTAACATCGTGGGACAGCGCTCAGGCGCAGCCAGTGATGGCGCCGCCCACTCGATGCCGGGCATGGAGAGGAACAGAGTCGCGCCAAGCCCACGGGAGCCCCGTCAAGCCTGTCGGCAAGTGGAATTTGCGGCGACAAGTGGCGACCACGCCATCATGACACCAATGCCACTAAAGCCGCAGCGCCCGCCCTGTTTTGACCCGATTCAGCATGGAGGTCCGACGGTTCAATCGTGGGTCTTCACGATGAACGTATTTTCGACGCAAACTACGTCGAGTCGGACGCAGCGAAGATCAGATACGCAGTCTCGCTGCTGAGAGGCCCCGCCATGGACTGGTGGCGAGTCATCGTAACGTCGCCACGCGTTTACGAGCCACCGTCGCAAGAGGAAGGGCCCACGGGTCCAGCCGTCACCTGGAGTTCATTGTGCGAAACCGCCCAGTACAGCACGTGGGATGCGTGGTGCGCAGGGCTTCGGGCGCGCTTCGAGCCGATCGCGGCTTCTATTTCGACGCGTCATAGACTGCGTACTTGGCGGCAGCTCGGGTCGGTTCAAGTCTACACGAGCGGTTTTCTCGCATTATGCGAGCAAGTCGGCTATATGCACGAAGCGTAGCGGGTGGACCATTACGTCGGAGGGCTGAAGCCGGACATTTCACATGAAATCATGCTAAGCAGACTCTCAAATTTCAACGAGATTCTCGCGCTCGCCGAGAAAATCGACATTTTGCGCCGTCCGAGACCGGGGTCCTACTACGAATATCGCCCTCGGGGACCGATCGAGCACGCCACCGTACATGCCGTTGCGACAAATGCAGCTGCCGTGCCATTTAAGGGGCTCTGCTTTGCTTGCAATAGACCGGGCCATCGCAAGAGTGAGTGCCCAGAGGAGCTGAGGCACCACGGAGCAGAGCAGGGGAGGGAGTCTCCAAGGCAGGGAAACGCCAGCAGTCAGTAGGGATCGGGCCAACTACTGACGAGACCGCCTGCTCGCCCAACCCCACCAACCCTCACCGAGTCACAGTACCGATTCATGCTATCGATCAGGCTCGGGCGAATAAGGAGGGTACAGCGACGGATTGCCCAGTACTGATCCACCGGAAAATACAGGGAGCAGCAGTGAAGATTTTTATTGAGAGGAGCAAGTCACAGTTTAGTTAATACCGCAACCGCACGGAAACTGCAACTGACACTCAGCCGTTGTTTATCTGAGATAGATGCACGCTTAGTTGACGGCTTGCCACTGGCCATACGGGAAAAGGTGGAACGAGTCAAAGTCCGCTGCGGGGGAAATTTCGGGTTTACACAGGAAATGCTCGCAACGACACTGGATGGGCACGACATTTTAATGGGACGTGATTGGCTGCGACGGTATAACCCGCGAATTGACTGGACGACGGGTAGCTGCACTGTGCGAAGTAGCGGTAACTGGGTTGAACTACCTCGCTGGCAGTCGCCCGAGTCTTAAACGGTACACGTCAACGCCATCACCATGAAACGGGCTGTCATTGCTGGAGCTGACGTGTACGCGGTAGACATTGCAGAGGTAGAGGGAGCAGAGCAGCCGAGTGATTTCAAGAAACTGGTGGCAGCGGTACCGCCCGAACTACAGGAACTGTTGAAACGATACCCGGAGACTTTTCCCGACGAGGACTGCCACCTCAGCGAGCAAATGACCACCGAATAGAGTTAGAACCGGGGGCACAGCCAACTGTGTAGCGCTAGTTCAGACTGACACAGCCCGATCTCGACGAACTGAGATAGCAGTTAGATTACCTGTTAGAGAAGAAATTCATCCGCCCGAGCTCGTCACCGTTCGCCGCACCGATACTGTTCACGCCAAAAAAAGACGGAGGGTTTCGCATGTGCATCGATTACCGAGCGCTCAACAGGGTAACAGTCAAGTCACGGTACCCCATTCCCCGCGCTGACGAACTGATAGACCAACTGCGAACAGCACGGGTTTTATCGAAAATAGATTTACGGGGAGGTTACCATCAGATTAGAGTCGAACCATCAGACTGCGCCAAAACAGCTTTTCGGACTAGGTACGGGTCGTTCGAGTACACCGTGATGCCCTTCGGGCTGACCAACGCACCAGCGACATTCCAGATGACCATGAACAAGGCGTTTAGGCCACTTTTAGATAAATGCATGATATTTTACCTCGACGACATCCTCGTCTACAGTCGCGACAAGCAGCAACACTTAGCAGATCTGGAAGCAGTATATAAAATTGAGTATCGGCTACTGACAAAGGGTTCCAAGTGCGAGTTTTTTTTAGGACAGGCTGGAGCTTTTGGGGCACGTTATTTCGGAGGCTGTGGTCGAAATTGATCCGAAGAAGTTGGATACGGTGAAAGTCTGGCACCCCCTGACGAATATCACGGAACTACAGAGCTTTTTGGGGTTCGTCAATTACGTACGTCGGTTCGTCCCCGACATTGCACGGTTAACAGCGCCGCTGACTAACTTGTTACGGAAGGTGGTCGCTTTTACGTGGGGGGAGAAAGAGCATGTTGACTTCTCTGCCCTAAAAAATGTTCTCTGTTCACCGCCCGTACTTCGCATCGCCGACCCACACCGCCCATTCGAAGTAGTTACCGACGCAAGCGACATCGCCATCGGAGCCGTACTGCTACAGGATTTCGGCAATGGCCTACAGCCCATCGCATATGAGTCACGAAAACTGCATCCGCCCGAAAAAAATTACCCGATACACGACCGCGAAATGCTTGTGATCGTGCACGCGTTCAAAGTGTGGCGCTGTTACTTGACCGGCACAGACGTGACAGTACGGACAGACCACAAATCACTACAGTACCTCCGCACACAGCCACACCTCAACCCACGACAGACTCCCGGCTCGATTTTCTCGAGTCAAACTTTCACTACACAGTCACCTACAAAAAGGGGGCATCGAACATCGTCGACGCCCTGACCCGTCCCACTGCCCAGATCCACGCAATACTACTCGCCCAGACCAGTCCACTACTGACAGGCCTATTTACCCACGGGTACCAAACGGATCCATTCTTCACAGGAGGAAATTTGCAGCAGTTCGCAGCAGCAAAAGGAGTCTATTACGTAAAAGCTGGCACCGATCGCATCTGGGTACCGGGCTACACTTTACTAAGGAAGATGTTACTACAGGAGGCACTCGACGGCGTTACCTCAGGTCACTTGAGGGTAGAAAGGACATGGTAGCAGCTGCAGCGGTACTATTACTGGCCCGAAATGTTGACCGACATACAGCAACACGTGGCATCGTGTCCCACATGCCAACTCATGAAGTCATCACGAAAGCGGCCGGCAGGACAATTGCAGCCGATACCACCCCAGAGTGTGCTTGACAGCAGGTGACGATGGATTTCGTCACGGGGTTACCGGCCGGGGCGAGTGGGAACGACGCGATCCTGGTCGTCGTCGATCGACTGACGAAAATGGCACATTTCGCAGCCTGCAAAAAATCAATCACAGCCGAAGAAACAGCACGCCTCTTCATCTCCACCGTCGTTCGACTGCACGGAATACCAGCAGCGATCATCAGCGACCGAGATACGAAATTTACCAGCAAATTCTGGCGGAACCTGTGGCAGCAGTTCGGCACACAACTACAGTTCAGTTCTTCGTACCACCCCGAGACCGACGGATAGACAGAGAGGACAAATCAGACCATGGAACAACTCATTCGAGCCATGTGTGACGACCCAACCACCCGGGAACAGCAACTGCCACTCATCGAGTTCGCGTACAACAACTCGCCTTCCGCCACGACCCAACAGTCACCGTTTTACCTGAACTATGGACAAGACCCAAGGGTACCCATGACCCCGCATCCCGACAACCCGGTGCCACGAGCACAACAGTTCGCCGGAATTTTACAAGCAGCACGGACCCGGGCAGCAGACGCAATAAAAAAATCGAACATCATCGCAAAACGCAACGCCGACCGCCACCGCCGACCTGTCACTTACCAGCGTGACGACCTAGTTTTACTTGACACCCAGAACCTCCGCCTGCCCATCACCCCAAAACTTCGCCCCCGATACTGTGGACCATTCCGCACCAGCCACATGATCTCACCCTTCATCGCCCACCTCCTCCTCCCCGCTGACTGGTATGTCAGCCCGTCCTTCCATATCAACCTACTTCGCCCCTACATACCATCCACAAGCCAACTGCCACGTAATCGCCCAGCCAGCATGACACGACCGCCGACTGAACCAATCATCACACCCGAGAAAATTCTGAGCCACAGAGTTCGTGACCCTCGAGGAGCCCGAAGGATCGAGTTCCTGATCCGCTGGAAAGACCGTACACCCACCGAAGACAACTGAGTTCCCCTGAACAGAGTCGAAAACCACCCCGTACTCACAGAGTATCTGCGCAGCTGAAATTTCAGAGATGTACACGCGCTTTCGTAAGGAGGATCTCCTTAGGGGGGGGGGGGGGGGGGGGGGGGGGGTTGTGTAAGGAAAATTCCTTTTCCTTACTTCGCGTCCTCGCTCAGCGCGTACACCACCGTTGCACCAGAGTCAGCACCGTTACCACTCGCAACCCTCGCATCGACAATCCTCCCGCCACCTTCGCACGTCGCACCCCGACCTCACGGCTCGGCGGGCAACCCGCGCTCCGGGCCTCCGCTTCGACATTTCCCCAACCTCAGTTCCAGGCCTGTCGCGCGTCAACCACAGTCCATTACCGTTACCACTGTAGTTTTGCTATATATTCTTCGCTCATGCCTTCGCTCGTTGTACTCTTGTTTCGATAGTGCAATTCTCGTTCGATCACTCAATTGCACTCGTAACAGCCGCTCATGAAAGAAATTGGATCTGTACACCCGCACGATGACTGCATGGCGATTGTTTTGATCGTGAGCGATGGTTTCTGGTCGTTGGGGCCAACTTCAGGTTCAAGTTGGAAATAATCGCGCGACGCGACGACTTTCGAATTTTGCTCAATCCTGTCGACTACCCTCGCACCGCGCTACCCGATTTCTGATATTTCTAAATCCCATGGACTTCTACATGCGCTTTTGCGATAATGGCATAAACACTCTCGACAAAGTTTGTATCGGATTTGTTGGACGACACATTCTTTAGCCAGGCATGGTTTACCATGAATACGCAATAACTGTTAAGCTATTTATTTTTTAATGATAAAAGGTTGTCAGATTTATATGACATAGCTGCTGTAGGCTATAGTGGGGTAGCACATATGGGGTACAGTTTTCTAGGGTTTGCACTTGTACCCAACTTTCCCTTAGTCAATCTCATTCCTCGTTTCTTCTCATGGTATCGAGCAGGTTCCCTAGTGGGAACGATTCCTAGGGCCCACCACCACGAAATTTTTTTTTTCCTGCCCGGAGCGCGCTTCGCTCCGGCCCGAGTCGCGCCCTGTGTGCTCTCCCTACCGTCGCGCCCTCGCTAGGCCCCTCACGGCCCCGTCGCGTCGCCCTTAGCGGCCCTCTCACGGCTCCCTAGCGCCGCCCTTACGGCTCGTCGCGCCGCCCTTACGGCCCGTCGCGCCGCCCTTACGGCCCGTCGCGCCCGTCGCGCCGCCCTTACGGCCCCTCGTGCCGCCCTTACGGCTCCTAACGCCGCCCTTACGGCCCAGCGAGCCGCCCCTTACGGCCCCTCACGCTACCCTTACGGGCCCTCCCGTGGCCCCTTCGGCCCCTCCCGCCGCCCGTCGGCCCCTTACGGCCCCCTCGCGGCCCCTAAGCCGCCTTCCGCGGCCTCCTCACGGCCCGTCGCCGCCCTCGGCGGCCCCTCATGGCGCCCTTCACGGCCTCTCCGCCGCCCTTCGCGGCCCCTAGCGGCCGGCAGCCGCCGTCCCTGAGGCAGCAGCCGCCGCCCTCTCTGCAGCAGCAGTCGCCACAGCTTCTACGACTGCTGCCGCGGTCGTCACCAGCCACACCAGCCGCCGAGCCGCCCAGCAGCCGAGCAGCCGAGCCGCCGAGCCGCCCAGCAGCCGAGCCGCCGAGCCGCCCAGCCGCCCAGCAGCCGAGCCGCCGAGCCGCCGAGCCACCCAGCAGCCGACCGCTGAGCCGCCCGGGCCGCTGAGTCGCCGAGCCGCCCGAGCCGCCCGAGCCGCCCGAGCCGCCGAGTCGCCCGAGCCGCCCGAGCCGCCGAGCCGCCCGAGCCGCCGAAGCGCCGAGCCGCCGTACTGCCGAGCCGCCGAGCCGCCCGAGCCGCCCTGTCCGGTAAGAGCAGCGCCTCTATCACTGCACTGCCCTTACCCTACTGTTCGCGCTGCTAGTCTACTGCTGTCATGGCTACCCCTAGTGTCCTCGCCTTTGACGCTGAGGGTCGGGCCATTGACTTTGACGTCTGGGTAGATGACCTGCAGCTATTCTTACAGTGCGATAGGGCAGACGGTCTCTCCCTCTTTGACCTCACCTCTGGTGCCTCTCCTGCCCCTGCTGCTGATGCCAACGACACTGTTCGCTCACAGTGGGCCACACGCGATGCTGCTGCACGTCTTGCTGTGCGTCGCCACCTGCCTACCTCTGAGCGTGCGCACTTTAGCCAGTACAAGAGTGCTCAGACCTTGTACGACGCTGTGGTTGCGCGCTACTCCTCCCCTGCCACTGCTGCACTGAGCCGCCTCATGCTACCTTACCTCTTCCCTGACCTTACTGCCTTTCCCACAGTCGCTGACCTCATTACGCACCTCCGCACTAGTGACACTCGCTACCGCGCTGCGCTTCCTGCTGAGTTCTGCGCCAAGAACCCCCCCCCCATGTACATCACCCTCTACTACATAGTCACCCGGCTCCCTGACTCCCTTCGAGTAGTCAGGGACCACTTCCTCTCAGTTTGCCCCACCACTCTCACCGTTGACCTCCTCGAGAAGGCCCTCCTAGCAGCAGAGAAGAGCATAGTCTCTCGTGGTGACCCTCGCACCCCCGTCTTTGAGGGATGTTCCCCGTCCCCCCTTTTGCCCTCTGTTGCCTCTGCTGCTGCGGCCGACCTCGTTGGTTTCGAGTCGGTCGGCGCTGCGTCTGCCCCGAGCGGGAGACGCCGACCCGGCAAGGGCAAGGGGGGCAAGGGTGCTGGAGGGGCTGGCGGGGGTGGCGGAGGTGGCGGTAAAGGCAGTGGAGGGGGTGGGGGTGGTGGTGGGAGTGGTGGCGGGGGTGGAGGTGTCGGTGGCGGTAGTGGAGGCGGAGGCGGCGGCGGCGGTGGCGGTGGGAGCGGAGGTGGCGGAGGTGGCGGCGGTGGAGGAGGCGGCGGCGGAGGAGGTGGAGCTGGTCGGGGTGGCGCTGCGCAGAGGGTCGGCTCCGGTGGTGGTCAGCGCCAGCAGCAGCAGCAGCAGCAGCAGCAGCGCACTCGGGACATCCCCCCCCCTCAGCAGCTCCGTGAGTGGTACGCTGCACGCCAGCGGGGTTGGGGTACTGGTCCGTGCACCTACGTCCTACGCACCGGCGACCGCGCGGGTGAGCAGTGCGGGGGTGCGCACTCCACCCAGCGCTTCTTTGGCCGCCTGACGGACGCTTGGCGTCACCAGTTCCCTGAGGCCACTGAGATCCCTCGCTGGGGCGAGCTGTCTAGGGCGGGAGTAGCTATCTTTGACCTTGACTTTGATGCTATTCTTGCTGCCATGTATGCTGTGACTATCAGTGATGAGGGTGACTGTTACCGGTGTTTTCCGCCCGACCCGGGCATTGAGACTGCTGCTCTAGGTGCTAGCGAGGCTGCTGCTCTAGGTGCTAGTGCGTCTGCTTCCTCGGGTGCTGGTGAGTCTGCTCTCTCAGGTACTGCGTCGGCTTCGGCCTCCCACACCTTCACCCTTGACTCGGGGGCTTCTCGCTCCTTCTTTCGAGACCGCACCACACTCACGCCGCTTGGTCGGCCAGTTGCAGTCTCTCTGGCAGACCCCTCTGGGGGTCCTGTCCTTGCTCACTTCTCCACTGTCCTCCCGTGTCCGGCGGCCCCCTCTGGCACCCTGTCTGGTCTTTACCTCCCCTCGTTCTCTACGAACTTGGTGAGTGGTGCTGACCTACAGGATGCGGGGGTTCACCAGTTCACTCCTGCGAGCCAGCGGGTGACCCACTGCACGGACGCTCGGACAGGCCGACACCTGACCACGTTTACACGTCGGCCGGGGTCGAGCCTGACCACTGCGTCTCCTCCAGTCACTGCGTCTGGTCAGGTAGCTGCGTCGGGTCAGGTGTTTGCTGCGGCGTCCAGGTCTGGTCCTGAGTCTGCACCCTGCTCGTGTCGCCTCCTGTCTCACGAGACTCTCCTCTGGCACCACCGCCTTGGTCACCCCTCCCTGCTCCGTCTCCGAGGCATGGCCTCCCGTGTCCTTGTCTCTGGTCTTCCCCGGTCCCTCCCTCCCCTTCCTCCGGGGCCTGCCCCTACTTGCATCCCCTGTGTCAAGGGGCGGAAGCGGGCTGCCCCTCACTCCTCCCAGTTTCCTCCGACAGAGGCCCCGCTGCAGACGCTTCACATGGACGTGTGGGGCCCGGCCCGCGTCCGTGGACAGGGTCACGAGCGCTACTTCCTGCTGGTGGTTGACGACTACTCGCGTTACACCACAGTCTTCCCCTTACGCAGCAAGGGTGATGTCACTGAGGTGTTGATCGACTGGATCCGCGCAGCTCGTCTCCAGCTCAGGCAGAGCTTCGGCTCGGACTATCCTGTTTTGCGTCTGCACTCTGGCAGAGGCGGAGAGTTCTCCTCTGGCCTTTTGCGAGCCTACTGTCGTGCACGAGGCATCCGCCAGACCTTCACGCTTCCGGACTCTCCACAGAAAAATGGGATTGCTGAGCGCCGCATTGGCATGGTCATGGACGTCGCCCGTACGTCCATGATGCATGCGGCTGCCCCCCATTTTCTGTGGCCGTTTGCGGTTCGGTACGCGGCGCATCAGATCAACCTTCAGCCCAGGGTCTCCATGCCGGAGACCTCCCCAGCTTTGCTGTGGACGGGGAAGGTTGGCGATGCGTCTGCGTTCCGTGTCTGGGGATCTCGGGCGTTTGTCCGCGACTTGTCTGCGGACAAGCTGTCCCCTCGTGCTGCCCCTTGTGTCTTCCTTGGCTTCCCCCCTGACGCGCCAGGGTGGCAGTTCTACCACCCCACCTCTCGCCGTGTTCTGTCCTCCCAGGACGTCACGTTTGACGAGTCGGTCCCCTACTACCGCCTCTTCCCCTACCGCACTCCGTCCCTCCCCCCGCCACCGCTCTTCCTTGTGCCAGGTCCCCCCCCGGTAGACCCCCTTCCCCCTCAGGGTCCTGCCCCTTCAGGTGTGTCCAAGGTAGACGCAGTCGAGCCTGTCGATGTTGCTGGTGACTCTGGTGCTGCTGAGGGTGTTGAGCCTGGGGGTGCTGACTCTGGGGGTGCTGAGCGTGTGGGTGCTACGCCTGGGGGTGCTGAGCCTACGGGTGCTACGACTGGGGGTGCTGAGCCTGGGGGTGCTACGCCTGGGGGTGCTGAGCCTGGGGGTGCTACGCTTGGAGGTGCTGAGCCTGGGGGTGCGGAGCCTGAGGGAGCTGGGCCCGCTCGCGTGGCGTCTGGCGGTACTGTGCCTGGAGGTTCTCCGGGTGCTTCGTCTCGGCGGGAGCCACTCTCTCCACAGGAGCTGCGCGAGTGGTTTGCCCGACGGTGGAGGCGTACTGCTGGAGCTGGAGGTTCTTCGGCTGCTGAGGGTGCTGGTGCCGCGGGTCCCGGAGGTGCTCGTACTGGGAGTACTGGAGCTGCTGGGCCTGCGGGTACTACTGGAGCTGGTGCCACTGCGTCTTCTCGTGGTCCGACTGGAGCTGGAGCTACTGAAGGTGTTGGCGCTGAGGCTACTGCTGTCGGTCCTGGAGGCGGTCCTGCTGGGGGTGCTACTGGTGCTGGTGGAGGTACTGGAGCTGGACGTGCTGCTGGCGCTGGTGCTACCACTGGGGGTACTGGTGCTGTCCGTGCTGTGTCTGGAGTCCCTGCGCGGCCTCGACCGTACTTCGTTCCGCTCCTTTAGCAGGTTCTTGGTCTCCCGCCTTCTACTGTTCCTCCTCCTCCCTTAGAGTGTCCACAGCCTGTCCCGTCACAGTTACAGTTACAGCCGGCCTCCCCACTGCCTGCTCCTTCTCCCTACACTGGTCCTACTGGAGGTCTTGCTGAGCGTCGTGAGCCTGCGTCTCGCCCTGCGTCGCCTGTCCGTGCTGCTCGCACTAGTGGTCGTGGCTCGCGTCAGCGTCCTCCTCCTGTCCCTGGCACTCACCGGATGTCTCTGCGTCCGTCCACTGCTCCTCTGCGTGCCCCTTTGCCTTCTCCTCCTGAGTCCTCTCTTCCTGCTCTTCCCGACCCGGAGTCGGACTCTCTTCGTGCTGCCAGTCCTACTGTCATGCGTCTCCTTGCTACTGTTGTCACTGACCCTTCCTTTGAGTCCACTGCTGCGTCTGCCCTAGTTACTGAGCTCGTCGACTTTGCTGCTTGCTGTCGTCTAGACTACGCTGCTAGTCTTGTTGCTGAGTCTGAGTCTGTCTGTCCTCCGTCCGTCGGGGGTGAGTGTGCCCTTGGCACGGACGTCCTTGAGGACAGGCAGGAGGAGTTCCAGATTTTGGCTGCTGCTTCACCTCATCTCGTGTCCGTCCTGCTTACCCCTGAGGGAGACCCGGATGCACTTGACATCCCGACTCCGCGCTCTTACGCGGAGGCGATAGAGGGTCCCTACTCCTCTCAGTGGCAGGCAGCTATGGATGCAGAGATGGCTTCCTGGAAGTCCACAGGCACCTACGTTGACGAGGTTCCCCCGCCTGGGGCGAACATCGTCAGTGGCATGTGGATTTTCAGGGTGAAGCGGCCGCCGGGTTCTCCGCCTGTCTTCAAGGCGCGTTACGTGGCTCGTGGCTTCAGACAGCGGCAGGGAGTTGACTACTTTCAGACCTTCTCTCCCACCTCGAAGATGACCACTCTTCGGGTACTGCTGCACATAGCTGCTCACCGTGACTACGAGCTGCACTCTCTTGACTTCAGCACTGCTTTCTTGCAGGGCAGCCTGCACGAGGAGATCTGGCTGCGTCGCCCACCTGGCTTCACTGGGTCTTTTCCTCCTGGCACCTAGTGGAGCCTCCGGCGGCCAGTCTACGGTCTCCGCCAGGCACCGCGTGAGTGGCACGACACACTGAGGACTACACTTGCGGCTCTTGGGTTTGCTCCCTCTACTACCGACCCCTTCGCTGTTTGTGCGCACCGACACTTCTTTGCCGCCGTTCTACATCCTTGTGTACGTCGACGACTTGGTCTTTGCCACAGCTGACACTGCTGGACTCGCCCACGTGAAGTCCGAGCTGCAGAAGAGACACACGTGCACAGACCTGGGTGAACTGCGCAGCTACCTTGGCTTGCAGATCACCCGGGACAGAGCACACCGCACCATTACCCTGACTCAGTCACACATGGTGCAGCAGGTCCTTCAGCGCTTCGGCTTCACGTACTCCTCGCCTCAGGCCACTCCTCTGCCTACTCGCCACTCGCTCTCAGCTCTGCCTTCGGATGAGTCCGTAGAGTCGAGTGGCCCGTACCCAGAGCTTGTTGGCTGCCTCATGTACCTGATGACCTGCACTCGACCTGACCTTGCATACCCTCTGAGCATTCTCGCACGCTATGTTGCTCCTGGGAGACACAGACCGGAGCACATGGCTGCAGCGAAGAGGGTGTTGCGCTACTTGTGCAGTACGTCGGGCATGGGGCTTGTGCTTGGAGGGCAGAGTCCAGTGGTCCTCACTGGGCACGCAGACGCTTCTTGGGCTGACGACCAGGCTACGCAGCGGTCGTCACAGGGTTACACCTTCAGCCTTGGTTCCGGCTCTGTTTCTTGGCGGGCTACCCGCTCGTCCTCTGTTCTCGGCTCCAGTTGTGAGGCTGAGATCTACGCAGGAGCCATGGCTGCACAGGAGCTTCGCTGGCTCACCTACCTGCTGACTGACCTCGGAGAGCCGCCTCGTTCTCCTCCAGTGCTGTACGTAGACAACAAGGCCATGCTGGCCTTGTGTCGGGAGCACAGACTGGAGCACAGAACGAAGCACATTGCTCTTCGCTACTTCTTTGCTCGTGAGCTACAGCAGCGTGGTCAGCTGCGTCTTGCGTACGTGGCCTCTCAGGCCAACACTGCTGATATCTTCACTAAGGCACTTGCGCCTTGTGATCATCAGCGCTTCTGTACTCAGCTTGGTCTTGTGTCTGCCTTGCCTCACTTGCTCACCCCTTGACCTTGTTTGTACTGTTACATATATATATACTCCTGCTCTTGCTTGTCTCGCCTTATATGTAATCCTGCATGTGAATTGGCCTTCTGGCCTTGACCTTGTGCTCGGAATGTGTGGTGACTTTGTGATCCACCCTGAGCTTGCCTTGCTTTGCTTGACTGGTCTTGTGACACCTTGTTATCCCCCACTTTGCCTATGGGGGTGTGTCAGATTGATATGACATAGCTGCTGTAGGCTATAGTGGGGTAGCACATTTGGGGTACAGTTTTCTAGGGTTTGCACTTGTACCCAACTTTCCCTTAGTCAATCTCATTCCTCGTTTCTTCTCAAAGGTTATATAAGGATTTATATGAGTTAAATGTGACATATTGATATTTAGTTTTTTCCAATAATATTGGGAAACGAAAAAAACTGAACTCAATAATATACTATTTGAAAGTTATGGTCCACACTGTATTGTTTTCTAGTATGCAAGAGTTCAGTTGTCTCATTACGGTTGGTCCTAAAGTATACTATAATTGTCTCTGCAATTTTGTATTTTTTAATCATTCTAGCTCTGAGTATCTACGGGTCACGACAGTACGGCCACTGTGTATCATTAATGCAACTGTGCAAAATGACAACTCGTACTAAGGGGTTGCAGTTATTGCATCTGGATAGCGTCAGATTGTTCTCACCCAAAGCAAGAAATCAAAAGGATCCAAAACTGTTAAATAGCAAATCATCTGATTGACCAGACCGTGATTGCGGGTGTAGAGCAAGTTGCGCTCCATGGAATTGAGAAATATGAAAAAAGGGGCAGTGCTGTGCGAGGTTGGTCGACAGGTTTGAGCAAAATTTGAGGAGGGAATGACGAACCGCGGTGCTTTCTTGTCTCCAATTCCAATGGGCAGTGGCTTTCCCACTGCCCATGCCGCGCGATCGCGCCCGATTCCCGCAGTCAGTTTTCCCCATCAATACTCATCTTGTGGTTTTTTTGCGAGTTTTAAGTTGGGTGACGGTGTCTGCCCGTGGCGACTATTCCAACTGAATTTCGCGCCCAATCATAACGCCGCCCAGGAAGTTTTTGGAACAGTCGGGCCCAATGATTACAAAGAGATTCATTCCTTCGATCACGGAATCACTGTACATGTTAAACGGGCGCTCAATTCTCCCGCCACTCACGTTCGATGCGTGGCCCGTGAACAACACGTGAAACATTTCAAACATTTCAAACCGCAGTACTTCGCGCGCATAAAGAATTCACCGACAGATTTTACACTCCCGCCAATGTCGTTGCCCCATGGAGGTCTCACTAACGGCCCGTGAAGCACAGCTGGAGGTCCAAATCTCTGCCAGGATCGAGCGCGCACAGTTTCCCACCGAGGAAATTGTAGGCGCCCCACCTTTACTCCCCGAATCAACTGCTGTTCAGTCTGGTACTCATCAACCTACAGTTGTGGCCTCGTCAAGGCCAGCTTACTCGGTGGGCTTTTCTAAGTTGTTTACGTATGCTAGTACCTAGCTCTGGCATTAGATGTGACGATATACTTTCAACACCCAGCAGCAACCATGTCGGAACCACCTGAACGCGCCGAGCGTATAGCGAATAGTATTTTAGAGGCAATGCGAAACGTTCCCCCCATTCCGCCAGCACAACCAAAAGCTCCTAGAGATAATGCCCCATTGAGATAAGGTGGAATTTACTCCTCGAGGAATGCGGCACTAAAGGCGGTGCAGGCCTTCGCGTTGCACCACCGTTTTGGATTCGCGACTGTCGAGGTGGCAGACGCCCACGTGATACTCCAATGCAAAACCGCCATGCATGGAGAATCGCCCATATGCCCTTGGGAATGCAGTTACGGTAAGATTGTTCATGGCGGATTCTGGATGGTGACGTCACTTTCCCCACCTGAAACTCACATCTGCAGCAAATTCAAGCGAGAGCAAGGAGCAAACGCCATCGCCAACAGCGTCAAGGTCATGAAGCGGCAATGGGGCAACCTTGTTCGTGGCGCACCGTTTATTTCAGCGAAGGTCTTGCAGCAGCTTCTCTCGTCCCACAGCAAGTTTAGGATCAGTTACAAGCAGGCGTGGCGGCTGCATGAGGCAATCCAGAAGGAAATGTACGGGGACTGGCAGGAGTCATTCAGGTTGCTCCCGGCGTTGGCTGCAAGGTTCCAGGAGAACGATCCGGCTGGAAAGTTCAAGATTCAGACGGTCAACGGATGCTTCCACCGGATGTACATTGCGCTTGGTTTTTGCCCCCCCGTTGTTGCACTAGACGGGACCTTCCTAATTAGTGCTCAACGCGCAACCCTGCTCATTGCCGTGGTCCTCGACGGTAATCAGAAGATTCTGATCCTGGCGTGGGCTCTGGTCGAAGGAGAGAACAAAGATTCGTGGACCTGGTTCCTGCAACACGTTTTGGAGAGCTTCCCGGAGTGGCCGCACCGTCAAGATGCATCCATCATCAGCGATCGCGACAAGGGCCTGATTCCTGCTGCACGAGATGTACTCCCGGTTGGCATACCTCACTACTTTTGTGCTTGGCATCTCCATCAGAATGTTGTGAAATTTGGAGAGGCTGCTGCTCTTTTCTATTGGCGTCTTGTGAATTGCAGAGACGTCGACAAATGGGACGCATTGGTTGCAGCATGCCGCCGTGACTTCAAGGAAATGGCGAACTATCTCCTCGGCGTCGAGAAGCCGATCTCGGGTCCACCACCGGCAGATGCTGCTGAGCAGCAACGTCCCGCTCCCACTACAGCAGCTGAAGCACGTCAACAATCAGTAGAGAACTGTCGCCAGGGTCGTGAAGCAGCGCGTGCCGCCATGGGTCGCGCCACCACATCACGTGCGCATGGGCGTGGGGCGGGTGACACGAGCGAGCCGGGAGCCACAGCGACCGAACCAGGGCCTGCACCTACTGCAAGCACTTCTGCCCCGACGGCTCCGCCGGCTGAGCCCCCTACCACAACCGAGCCGCCCAGTCATCCCTCATGCTCGACTCATGCAGCTTCACGTCCATTCGACTATGCTTGCATCCTGCGACGCGTTAGGACAGGTTACATCCCCAGCAACATCCGGACGGATGCGCCACGTGCAACAGGATCAAGCGGAAACTCGGGCCAGGGTGGAGATGAGCAGGCTGGGGGAAATACCTGCCAGGCATTGGTCGTTGTCACTCTGGATCACCCGTGGCCAGATGTCGGTAGTGGCAACCCCCGTGTTAGGGTTGAAGCCGACGCTGAGGAGGACGATGAGGAGGAGGCGGATGCAGAGGAGGCAGAGGCAGATGATGCGGATGACCCAGCCCCAGCAGAGGGGAACCAGGCGGGGGCAGACGAGGACGCCGACGATAACACGCCTGAGGCCGGTGTCGCGGAAGGGGACCATACTACACGCGTGAGGACAGGGTTTGGGCAGAACAAGCGTGGTACGAGGAAGAAGCTGGGCATCAACCTCGTCCACTGGACTCGCATTAAGGCCCCAACCCGTCGCTTTGGGATCTTCACGAGCAACGCAGCAGAGCAGGTCAACAGCTCAATCGTGCCCATTCGTCGCTTGCCGGTCACCCCTCTGCTAGGGGGTCTCATGGACTGGTATCGGGATAGGTATTGTGAACGCAAAATGGCTGCGCGGGAGAGAACTGCTCTACTGACGGAAGCGGCAGAGGAGCGGATGGTGTTGAAGGAGACCCGGGCGGAGGGGTACGAGCTATTGGGCGGGGATCTTGAGGAAGGAACCATCCAGACCAGGGACACCAACGATCCCAAGGAATGGAGGTCCTTCAACGTCAACATCAACATCGAAGTGAGGACATGCGACTGCTCAAACTGGGACCAGTACCAGTTCCCGTGCTCCCATGCCGTGGCCTTTTCTCTAAGGCGAGAGCTAGACCCTTGCACCCTCGTCTCCGACTTCTACACCACGAAGAACTGGGCGGAGACGTATTCTTCAATGGTGAAGGGTTCCTGTGTGGACCGGATCGTCCTTGGGAGGAAGCTGGCCGCACCAGGCGAGTGCGATGCTCCACCCTTTCGACGCACGGCTGCCGGCCGCCCGCCAAGCTACGCACGCGTCGAGAAGGCTGTGCATCCGTACACGTGCAGCGTTTGTCATCTGCACGGTCACACTAAGAACCGCTGCATGGGCAAGTATGGTGGCAGCACATACCCGGAGAAGAGGAGGTACCGTAAGCGCCCCAAGGCCCGAAAGTCCTATCGCGAGTCGGCACCTTTTGCGGGCACTATTTGAGATATGTGGGGATTTACGGTATCTACATGAGCGAAAGTATTCATTATAGTGGGCGGCCTTACGGGTTAGAGTAGTTTCTTTAGGGTTTAGGCTACAATGGGATAGAGTAGTCAGTATAGTGTAGTCCTTTGTATCACCCTTTGTATGATCTTGATTAATGAGAAGAATAAAACCACTTGTGCGCATGTAGAGCATCAGGCGCAAGTCAACCTATAGTGATATTCCCGTGAAGGTTGGCCTGTACCACAATTGGAAACGAATTGATCACAATTAGCATACAAAAATAATGTGGGTTTCGTTGGCCGTCACTATATCGTCAGGACCACCAGAGAAGACATTCACGGCAAGGTCAACATAGCCCTGCTTGCTTTGGAAAAACATTGCCACTTAGTCATTTACCGTGGGCAAGTGACACGCTAGTGTACGGTCTGTGGAGTGTAGTAAATGAGTGCTGCGCGAATGGCTGGTTCCGAGTGCCAGTAGCAGTAGCGACATTAACCACCAGCGTGCATGTGGACCATCACGCGCCAGTGATCCAATAGTGAAAACCCCGTGAAGCTTTGCCTGTACCAAAACTGTTCAGAGCATTCAATAAAAGACAAAAAGGGTTTCAATAGCCGTCATTATATATCCTCCGAATCTAGTGAGCCAGTAGTACACCAGTGCAATGTCCGTAACGTGTACACAAGATGCCCAACCTCTGCGCGCGAATTTGCCCTGCCCGCGATGGAAACTCTGCACCCGTGTATTAGGGTGCCAGCCAGTTGCACCCCATTTACAAGCCCCTCGAGCAATACGAACCACAAAAACCGAAGTTTGATAGAAAAGACCAACGTCAAACGATCAACAGAGATTTACAAAATCTTTTAAAAGCCCTTTTTGCTAGGTGCGAATTGACGGAAACTTAGCGAAATGCAAGCAAAAGTATTCAGCCCTCTTCACAAGGCAACCTTGGGCTAGTTAAACGGGCATCTTGTGTACGAACTGAAGGATGCGCGTTTGTCTGGTCATTGAATGGACACCACGTCCAATCATGCACAGGCAGCAATCAATCCGCCGTTAGCTGTGAGCGACAACTTCGCCCAGCACTGTGCAGAACTTCACAAGGCCCTCGCGTCTGACTAGTCAACAATTAGTCGGATGATTGAAAGAGTTTGATAGTGTTTCCACAAGTTACGCAGCCAGGTGAGTTGGCGCAGTTTTCGGATGCTGCCGTAACAGTACACTGCTCGTGAAAAACTAGTGGAATGCCCGCGAACAGGGCCCGAGAACATCGCGTAGGGCCGGTTTGGAGAGCCCGTATGAACCCGTCAAGAAGCCGTGAACCCCCAGTCAAAGCATCGGACCAGCACAGCCGGGGGTCAACCACCCCTGTAGATTCGGACGGTGAAGATTAGCTCTTTGAGGATGTGTCGGAAGGATTGCCCTTTGGTGGGTGGGGCTTAGGGTTAAAGTTGAGAATGCTAAAATGCGGATTTTACACTGTAGTTGATTTGCTTGTGGTCAGTACTTGCGATCGAGTACGAGGGTGTGCAATGTTTAGCGGTTTCTATGTTTCGCCGCGTTCTACAGCTACGCTGCACTCCAATAGCCTCATGACCTGCCCTAGCATTTTTTTTTGGGCCGCTATTGGGACAATGAAGTGAATCGCTAGTAACTGGCCAGTGAAGCACGAACACGTGTTTAGCGACTAATCGGCAGTAATATATTACGGAAAAAAACTATGGGTTATACGACCCTTGTCCCATAGCCCGTTAAAGCTCCTAACACGTTACTGTGTAATGTTTTATAACAGGTGTTAGCAATAACACACCCAGAGATCCCAAACAGCCATATGCTGAGCGCAAGCACACCAAAGACCGATGAGGACCCGTTTTCTACTTTTGGGTCTGTCTCCTTCGCTTTGACTTACGCTGACACCGCGACTGAGATGAGGGATCCGGATCTGTCGACGCCGTATCAGCCGCCCTCCGTCCCTCCATCTTCCTTAGGCATTCAGGCCAAGCCTCCCTCCAGTTCTCCCACCTGTGCCAGAACTTGTTCCGGATCATAGCCAGGCAGGTGTCCTTAGGACAGTCCTTCAACCTGTCCTTTTCTTCGTCAGACAGGCCTATCACTCTCCCACGGGGTCCATTGTGCGGCCCAAATAGCACATGTGATCCCGCAGCAAGTGATCTCGCGGCTTCTTCCTCATTTCCAAAGTGGCTGCCAATGACGATGTGGCCGTCTTTCCGACGTTCGCAAACTAGTCTAGCAACCCATCGGCCATTCCAGGGCCGTTGAGTAATACCCACGAATCTCCCCTTAATCTCCTTGGCCTTCTGCCGTGAAGACTGCTTCGCGGACTGTCGACGGGGCGGAGAGCCACCACCATCCCCTTCACCACGGTCACCCACAACAATGAGCTCATCATGCAAGAGTGCAGAATCCCCCGGCGACTGCAGCGCGGACACCGCTGTGGCCATGTTGTCGCATATGTCATGAGTCTTCGTAATCAGAAGCTTCAAAGCTTTCATGCCACCTTCAACGGATGCAAGGCGGGTCCCTTGACTGCGTAATTCAGCGACCGCCTTTCTCATCGCCGACATGTTGTCCAGGACTGGGTGCACTGCGTGGATCACATCGTTGACCAAAGCCGGACGGTCATCTGGCGGAAACGTCACCGTTCTGTTGTGCAACTTGTCCGCTAGCGTACGCTCCCCAGCATCACACATCAAGGATCTAATGGCGCGCCGATACGTCACAATGCTGTACGAGGGAGAAGGAATGCCCCGCTCTAGGTTCCTAAAAGACCGTGCGACAAGTTCCCACAAGAACAGGCACACGAATACGCCTGGGTCAACAGTGCAGTCTTGTTGAGGCGCTCAACCCGACCTACACCTCTTGGAAATGTGCAAATAGTGTGCCTTACGCAGGTACACTTACGAGCAATGCCCGGCTGCGGATGCGACGGAGACGATTGGTCACATTGGCAGCCTTGAGGACGGGCCTCTCTTGTGCCAGCGCCGCACCCAATAGCCTGCAGACTTGTGCTAGATCAAATGTTGACACATCGTCTTAACAGGCTAAGCATGCATAACGCATCATTGGAGGTGCGCGAAGGACTCACCAGTTGATGTGTCGGAAGACGTCGCATGCCATGGCGACGTGGACCCTAGTTGAATCATAGAGCACAGCCTGTGGACCCTCAACCTCTTGTGCGCTAAGCTCTTCATCAGACTTTAAAAGCAACCCAGGGTCCTTCACGACGACCAGGCTTGTGTGCTTCGGGTTAGGGTACCTGCCACACAGGGTCAATATGAGATACATGTGCATGGGTACTTTCCCTAATGATCCAGACATGCTACACAAGCCGTACTCACTTGGATGTTACCACTATGCATACGTAGTCGTATTTGAACAAGGACTCGCTCCCGATGCCGCACATTAAATTCTCGCTACACGCCGACTGGTACACCGGGGTTGCCAGTGCAACCCAAGTGCTCCCCGTAGGTAGCAGTGGATGCATGATGCTCAGAACGCTGCGAGAAGAAGGGGAAATACATTAGCACCAGAACTACTTCGCCCGTCCACTGCGTACAGAGTCGCATTGACTACTCACACGCTGTGGAAATCAATGGTTGTCGCTGGAATCTCACAGCCGTCTCTAATGCCAAGCGCATCAACCATCATCACATTGGCGCTCTGCCCAATCTGATTCGTGATCAATGGGGTCGGAAAGTGCTCGCTTGTAAACGCGGCAGGTAATACTGTGCTACCCAAAGATGACCCAGGCACGGATTTCACGAAGATGGACACTATGTCGTCGGGTTCGGGCGGCCTCTTCTCCACCACAGCTGTGACGGGGACTTCAAACTTTACCGCACGCTGTTCCGATTTCTTGGTCGCGCTTGGATCACGTTTCGCTCCACTCATTCGCCCGCTTTTCCTGGACGCCATATGAGGGTCGATGAAAGCGAGTCAGGGTAGAGGAGTTGTCCTTACCGAGAGTTACAAGTTAAAGGGTTGGCTAGCGGTGCATGAGTAAAAGCCTACAAGCCTGCTAGTAGAGTTATAAAGTGCGCCGGTGAAATAATGGTGGTCTTTAACAGGGCATGTGACGGGATGTTGACCAGATGCTAGTGATGTGTCAATGAAATACCTGAAAGGTACCTTCGCGCTTGGCCTTGTAATTCTACTAGTGGGGGTGTTGACCTGAGAGGTGGAAGAGTCGCGTGTCTCTGGTGAGACAAATGACGGGACGTTCACCACCTGCTTGTGATGTGACAGCGACAACCATAGTACAGTATCGTTACGATCCAACCTGTCACGACGGCCACCTGGCAACCTCTAATAAGCTCGGGGTCACGCCGATAGCCAATAAGAAGCGTTATGTAGTTGTCATCCCCCTCACGCGGGATTGACAAGGAACATTAAACTTGAACCAGTAGCTATACGCGATAATAGTGGTTATATGCGTTCGGTATAAAATTTGTGTAGTGTGCCACACGCAAAAGCCCTAAACACGCGGTGTAAAATTTATGCGTACTCATCACGGAATAAATTAGGCTTCGCACCAGCGCACCTAATCTACATTTGGATGTTCCGACACAACATGAGTGTTGACACGAGTACCAATGATTGAAACATTGCGGTGCACTCCTAATCGCTGCTAAGTCGTTTCGAATTCCACTGCCTATACATACTAGTGATATCTGCTTGTTTGGCAGCCTATACAATCCAGCGTGAAGATCTAGGGTACAATAGGAATGCCTCAGAAGTGTGTTGACCATCTAGTCCTGGATATAGTCTAGTCGGATAAAGCAGCACGAGCTCGGTTGCTAATGACAGGTGTTTGTCTGGACCTGCATCAACGCTTAATTATGCTTTCCAACTGTTGGGCTAAGAAAAGCCCTTAGGATCTTTACAGGACTAAACTCTGGATAGGGATGATGTAATAGCGGACGCTTTTAGTGAAGTGTTTGAACCATCTTGCGCTAGTATGTGAGGGCAAAGTAGATTGATTAAAACAAAGGGATACAAGCTTTTATAAGAGTACAAGGGAATATAAACAGTTATAACCAATAACTGTTTTGCTGTTGCTGTTGCGGTTCGATAAAGTGACGACTCGGGCAACTGCTCAATAACGAGTCAGTTGTTTGTCCTTGCTGTCGCGCTGCATTTTTCAAGTCAAAGGTCGCTGACCTTTGACTTTCGCGTAACCTGCAGCAGTTGCTCAACCTCTGAGGGTTGACTCGCCGATGCTTCGATATGTTCTGCTTCGCTTATGACTTAGTGTTTCGATACGATAGAGGCGCTTAAGTCAATTGTTTAGGAATGCCTCATTAGTGTGTTGACCATCTAGTCCCGGATATGGTCTAGTCGGATAACATGTTGGACGATACATTTGGAGTTTACGATCTCGATTGCTGAAGTTACCCCCCTCTTGTTTATCACAGATGTCCATGGTTATTCTTATCTGATAGGATAGGTGGGTTTATGATCTTTTTTAATAGTACAGGCCATCATATTGGAACATGTATATCGTTCGGTGGTCACTCGCTAATACCGCGCGATGCCGAAAGCGAATACGCAATGGCTGTCAACTATCCGATGGTGACAAACTTGTAACGACTCAGTGATGCCTTCTCAAGTGTATCGCGGGTGGTTACTTTACTTCAGCCGTAAGCATTTTACTCTCGTCGTGTCAAGGTTTGCTTAGTGCGAGAGTTTCCAGTTCCTGTTTTGGTACTTGGTCTTTACTAGGGTTCCACTCGTGTCATTCGTATACGTGGCGGGCACCTAATCGATCGTGGGTAGGTATAGTGAGTGTGTGGCGGAACATTTACGATGCACCCACTTCTTGAAGGCCTGTGACGCATGGGTTTTACACCTACGGTGTACCAGGTGGTCTTGATGTTGAAACGGCACACAGACATGTCAACGACTGCATTGGCGATGTCGTTTGTCTCCAGTGTTTAAGGCATGCTTGCAGCATTCTCGCTGGATTGTGGTTTGTTCTTGGTGAGTATCTCGTGAGCCCCTCACCTTCAACCTTTCACTCCAGACGATCCTAGAAGTTGGGATACGCGGATCACGCTTCAAAGCCGTGGGGATATTCACCCTAGTGTTGTAATGGTTCAGGTTTTTTTTGGGATTGCCCCTATGTTTCTAACTTTGTGGCAGATGGTTGGTGGATACGATACGACTCAAAGTGTAAGTTCCTCAGACGCCGTTGTTTACGAGTAGGACTCCACTTTGTTTTTTTTGTTATTTTTTTTATAGCACTGAACGTAACATCACTGGTTTTCCGAAAGGCCTTTACCACTGAGAGTTGATTTTAGCTATTCTTTGCGCTCAATATTCGGACGTGGCCTTTACTAGGGTTGTACTCGTGTTGTACTGATACGTGGCGTGCGACGGTGCGATCTGACGTCGAAACGGTGATTGTGTGGTGCAAACATTTACGAAGCACCCACGTCTTGATGGCCGATGCTACGTGGGCTGTGCACGTACAGTCTACCATGGAGACGAGGTGCAGTTGTCATCAACTGAACTCTCACTGCTGTTTGGCGGCGGTGTTTACGGACTGCATACTGCACATCTGCGGTTTCGTCGTGGTGTGTTTATGGTGAGCTTCGCGTGGGGCCCGTACCGAAAACTGTTCGCGCCCCATGATCCCTGCACCAGGGTTACACGAAACCCACACCGCTGCTTTGTGGACGTGATTTAAGGTGTTACGTAATATTTACGACCCTTTTACGATGCGAACACCTGTCGAAAAGACGCATGGGTCACGGATGTTTCACTGGTGGTTTGCGGAGTGTTTAATGTTGACGTTAAAAGAGGAGATACTAGTGGAACTATGTGTATGTTTCCAACAGAAGCATGTGTATCAGTGAGCGGGCATTATGCCACACTGAGAAAGTGGATGACAACCCTACACACACTAGGAGTGAAACATACACAGTTTGCACAGCGGGGTTTTGAAGCAGAAAGCACTGTGAGGGAGGCAAATGGTCCCATCCACACACCCACATCCAGTCATGAAGCCATGCTCTATGCATCCTTAAATCCCGATCCCTCCCGTTCACTTGCAGGCTCCACCCCGGAACTCTCTTCACCTCCCGTTCTTGCTGTCTTGTCGGGCCGAGCATCAGTCTCACCCAAGGTCAGCTGGAGTGCCGCTCTCTTACGATCTGCCTTGCGCATTTTCTCGTCATACTTTGCCTTTGCTGCTGGCCAATATTTCCTCCACTCCTCCCACATCTGCCAGAACTTCATTCGGACCATAATATCACACTGGATGGCGTACACCCTCGAAGCTTTGCCTTGTCCTCGGCAGTCAATGGTATGAGTTCGCCCCGCGTTGGGTTGTCAATGAACATCACATGCGAAGCGGCGGCTATTGACCTGGCTGCATCGACCTCAGATCCAAAGTGGCTGTTGATGACAATCAGCGACTGCGATGAGCGGTCCAGGACGATCCTTGCGATCCACTCGTCCTTGCCCTGCTTTTTTGTGACGCCCGTGAACCCCCTGGAGGCGGCCTCCTCGCCGTGCTCGCCTCCTTGGGTCGAGGGCGGCATAGAAGTGGAGGCTGCTGGGGAGGGCAGTACCGATTGCGACCCCTGCACGAAACCGGAGAGCATGCCCGATAGAGCCAGACCACGAGAGGCGGATGTGTGTCCACGTAGGCCACTGACATTGTCGAGCGCCTCATCAGCTACGAGGAAAGCTCCAGAATCATGAACGAGGGGGCGATGCGACGACAACGGCAGTTGCACGTTAGCGTGGTGCTGTCCAGAACCGAGGTAAAGCACGTTCGGAGGTCGCAGAGCATGGCCAATTGGCCCAGATGGCACGGCGGATGTAGCGGGGACCGGCTGATCACCACCTGCATGTGAAGCATAGCCTACCGCACATGGTGGTTGTGCTCCCTGGATATGCATCCCGGGTGGAAAGGCACACGGAGCAAAAAACTGCTCGCCTGAGGACCATGCAGAGGAACCCGTTTGAACAACAGCTGCCCTTGCAGTCTCATCAGCCGCTTCCGACCGTACAGCATCCTGCACCAGCACACCTGGATGAAATATGGTGTGTTTCGTGTGTGGTCCCCCTATATCCCAGGCATCATTGCTTGGCTGAACCACAGCTGCGTTCATAGGCCGCCCCGCGGCAGCTTGAACCCGTGTCTCTAGTCCAGTGGCCCATACACTCGACGCGGGCGGTGCACCAAAACCCTGATGCGGCACGGTTGCACCACCAGGGACTGGTGGTGACAGGTGATGCACATCTGTTGTTTTCTTGGCAGCACCCGAGCCAGTGTCGTGTGTAGCGCTCGAAGAGGGCCCTTGCTGACCCGCATATGCCATTGCATCCCTCGCGGTCGAGCCTGGCTGCGCCTGCGTTGTCGTCGGAGCAACGGCTGCTGCACCTGGCTGACCCGCGGCTGCTGTTGGAACTCCGACGGCTGCACCCGTACAACCCGTGGAGGCGGTATGAATCCCGGCTGATGCCCTTGTTTGAACAGTCGGTACGGTAGGATCACAGGCGGCTGCACCTGTCTGACCTGTCGTGGCGGTAGGAATCCCGGCTGCTGCACATGCCTGACCAGTTGCAGCTAGAAGAATAGCACCTGGCTGACTTCCAGCCGATGCTGGCATAACCACTGCTGCACCTGGCTGTCCAACCCCAGCTGCCCGAGCACCAGAGGAGGCACCTGGCTGACCTGGAGCAGATGGAAGAGCACCAGCTGGTGCACCTGGCTGCGCCGCTACAGGTGGAAGGGAACTCTCAGCGACGCATGGCTGCCCCGATGCGACTGTAGTAATACATGCAGCATCAACCGGCTGACCAGGCGAGGAGGTAGAAGTGACGGCCGCGGGGCCAGAGTGACCCGCCGCAGACTCTGGTGCGCCGGTTGTGGCTCCCTGGCCTTGGACAAAACCTGGCATCGTCGCGGAAATTGGTGGACGCGCGTATGACGGACCGGCAGAGGAGGCCTGGGGAGCAACGCTCTTGTCAACAAGAGCTTCAAATGATGATCCGGCCGTACGATGCAGCGGTGGGGCTGCATCGGTAGAGATGGCGGGTTCGTTGGTGTTCAAAACCTCCAGGCCAGCAGTCGGCAGCTTGAACCCTATTTTGGCAGCCATCCCCTGCAAGGCCGTAAAGAGCGAAGACAGGGTCACAGTCACTTTGACGAGCCCCTGTTCTCCCTTGTAAACCGAGTCTTTGAGGGACTCTACGTCTTCATGCAGGTTCTTGAGCTGCGCAGCAAGGACACACTACTCCGCCGCCACATCCTTAACCGTTGGCTCCTTTATCTCCTCAACTCCACAATCGCTATCACTGTCATCCCCCCCGTGCTGCTCACTTTGTGGGGGAATGTCGGCCCCTTCAGTGTCAGAGATTCCAGCAGAGTACCTTCTCTGGCTTCGCACATCAGAGCACGGATTTCGCGCCTGCATTGTGCGGCACTATAACGGGGATGGGGGATCTCTTCTTCCATGAATTGGAAACCTCGGCCTACAAGCTCCTTGGTGAACATACACACGTAGACCCCGCAGTCCACACCGTTCTGTTGCTAAGGTACCTCGAAGTACTGCAGTAAAAAACATGGAAACAAAAGAAACGCAAGTTTAGATTCGCGTAAAAAAACGGGTCCGGCATGTTAGTTGTATCACGACAGCAAACACAAGTGTGGCATGCTCACCTCAAGAGCACGGCTGCTCACGCGTGTAAGCCTCTCTGTCACTACCACCCATGGCAGATCAGGGTTGGCCTTTTTCAGGGCCCGCCCAAGCAGCCTGCGGATGGATCACGAGGGAAAGGGCATTAGTAAACCGAGGTAAACCAGTGTGCACAAAAAACTGTATCTATCCCTAGCAAATTGACGATATATCATAAACTCACTCGTTGATGTTGGTGAAAACTGCCTCGCACATGTCGAAATGCAAGCGTGTGGAGTTGTACAGTACTGCTGATGCCGGTACTGGTGGCGTCAAGGCATCGTATTCCTCCTTACTGAAAACAGGGGTCCTTCACAACGACAAGGCTGAAATGATGAATTGGAACTCTGCAAACAACCATAAAGCACGGGAAGTCAGGTTATGTATGCCACGGAATGGTACGTCAAGTTGTCGCAAACGATTTCCCTGCCTTCCGCAAATTCAGAGTCTCTTACTTGGTGAAAACCACGATGCACAGGTAGTCGCGCTCGAAGAGAGTCTTGCAGTCGACACCGCATGCTAGCTCCTGTCCCCCGGTGACGGTTTGGTACGCGAGCGTGTCTAGAGCCAACCACGTTTTTCCGTCAGGTAGGTGCTGGTGAAGAAGGCTCAACACACTGGAACAATACAAAGAATACAGATCGGTTACACGATGTATATGAAAATTAGAACAGCGCACACGCAGAACGTGTCTCACACGTGGTAAAAGTCGATGGTTGACGTCGTCAGCTCATAGCCATCCTGTATGTGGAGGGCATCCATGATAGTAACCCTCGCTCGCTGGCCGTCTTGGTTTTTTAACTCATGGGATGGGAAATGGTCACTCTTAACAGACCTAGGTAGCTTATCGGTCGCGCAGTCTGGAACTCTGACTCCCTTCGCGAACCTCGATATTATGTCGTCAGGATCGGGTAGTTTATGTACGCCTTCTAATTTGACCGGGACCTTGAATTCAGGGCTCGGAGCCGGCATACTACCGCTCGCATCCTACCTGTTTCGGTTTGTTCGTTTCCCCCGCGCGACGGGGAGCTGACTACTAACAGCTTGTTGGCCCTTGTTGCGTGCGGACTGTCTAGTCTGCGTCATCGTGCGCTGACCAACTAACGACTGCGTGGATGTCAGCAGGGGCGGATGGTTTCGAGAGATGTGGAGAGGAGTATGCTATGCTAATAGACTTGGATGAATCAAAAGTAAGAGCAACAATGGTGGCCACTCAATGACGCCAAAACTCTTGGCTCACGAGATGGTGGAAATGGTGACTGGGTGCTTACGAGAGGTTGACGGGGGGGAAGCCGAGGCGAAGTAATGACGATGGAAGGACAGACTGTTGCTCGCGTGGATGCAACGGTGCTTAACCCGCCAAATGAAGTCCAAGGTGGCACGCTGTTATTGACTGTAACCCTGACAATGAGGGTTCTCGAATGTCACGCGAGGCAGATTCGTGCACGCGTGCACGACAAGATATTTCCCTGCCAATTTCATCATTGCCACCGCTGCATGGACAGCCGTGGTCGACAGCGCATAGATAATGACAAAGATGTAATGATGTGTGCAACACTAACAAACAAATTTGTGCCTGCCCACGAAATCACAGAAAGTGTACTAAAGGTAGAGTTGTCGCGGAAAATCGACCGCGGGAATCGGGCGCGGTCGCGCGGCATGGGCAGTGGGAAAGCCACTGCCCATTGGAATTGGAGACGAGAAAGCACCGCGGTTCGTCATTCCCTCAAATTTGAGAGTCGTCGCGTCGCGCAATTATTTCTTCAAGTTGGGAATGGGTTCACTACTCACCAGTTTACTAGCTAGCTTCTGCTCCCTAAGTCCTAGTTTTCTGCCTAGTAACATACCGAAGAATATCTGAGAACCTACCGTAAGCATTTTTTGTATAAGCTCGTAGTTATTGATTCTATGCGGGTGCATATTAGGTTCGTGGGCTATTAGCTCAGTGCACATCGAACGACACGCAATCGTAGCGGTCCCCGTCACTGTCGGCCCATTTCACTTTCCGCTCGCCCCGGAACACTTCCCGTCACCATCGCCCTCCATTTCTTCTATCGCCCCAAGCGTCACCCTCCTCGTCGCCCTCGCGATTCCCCCCAATCACCCTTCAAATTGCCCTTCAGCTCGTTCTCCCCACCACCGTCCATCTTCTCATCATTGCGTCACCCACCCTGCCTCCCTTCCCATCACTGCCTCCCATTCTCTCTGCCCTCCCGTCGCCCTCTCGTCGCCCTCGCGTCGCCTTTCTCGACGTCCTGCCGTCGCTGTCCCTTCGCCCTCTCGCCTGTCGTTTGTCCCGTCTCTCCCGCGATTGCGCTCGCGATTGCCTTCTCGTCCCCTTCCCGTCCCGTCGCTCTCTACTTCTCCTCTCCCTTCCCATCGTTTTTCCCTTCCCCTCCCCACAATTTCACATTCCCATCCTTTCCTGTCACTCTTCTCTCGTCACACTCACAATCACGTCCTCCCACCCCGTCGCTCCCGCACTCACGTTCTCCCTTCTCGTCGCCTTCGCTTCCCATCGGGACCCTCCCTCTCATCTTTTCTGCCTCGCTGTCTCCACTCTCATCACCCTCGCACTCTGTCCTCTCGTCACCGTCTCGTTCTCCCTCAGGTATCGCGTTATCGTGTCCCGTTTCGTAATCTGTTTTTGTTTTTTTAATCGTGCGTGCACACATCACAAAACAAGGCCTACCAATTTGGACCAATATTGGTCCAAATTTGGTCCTAGCTGACCAATATTGGTCCAAATTTGGTCCTCGCTGTTGGACCAAATTTCGACTAGTTGGAAGGTTGGAAATTGGCCAATATCGAGATTAAAATTGGCCAAATGCAAGGTCGAAATTTGGTAGAGGAATGGTCCGAGCTAGGTACTTTCTGATAACTAATTTTGTCCTAAATCAGAGCTCATTTTGTACCATTATGGTCAACATTTAGTCCAATAATGCAGTTGTTTGGTCAGCTTGTAGCCAACATTGCACCTGTGATGACTGTTACCAGAAATCAAAATTCGCTTTTTTTATTATTTGATTATAATACAGAACTGAATATACAAGGGGCACACCGTTCTAAGCTCTATTAGTAAAACGCAGCTGGTGGTACCACACCATTGTCACAGCTTCTGATGTTGCGGCTAAAAGCAAGAACTGCAGCATACCATAGCTACAGCTATTTCAGCCACCAAACACTTCACAGCCGAAAAAAAAAAAAAAAAAAAAACATAGTTAGACATTAAAAAGGAGCAAACAAGGGAGCCAAGGAACACATCGACTTAACGTAAAGAATCTGCCAGCATGAATCTAAGCCCTGCAAGAACTGTTGAAATGTATTTGTATACTTTCATATAAATGCCTACAGTAGCCTAGTGTAGTTATCTTAGTTTCCTGCTAGGTGGTGTACCATTTGCCTTTCTTCATTCTTGCCTATTTGTACTGCTCGCTCTATAGTGAACAATCCCTTTTTGGCTTGCATCCTTCCCTTCGTCACTCTCGCCTAGGTCGAACCCTAGGCCCCTAAACTTTACTCTCGACATGGTATCAGAGCTAGGTTGTCCTAAGACCTATTTTTTTTCCCATGGGCCCACCACGTATCCCCCCGCTCATGGCGCTCGTCACGCCCCCCATTGCGGCCGTAGTTACGACGGCGGCAACGGTCGCAACCGTCGATACGGTCTCGTCCGTGGCGCCCTCCCCGTCACGCCTGTTGCGCCCTGCTCGTCGCGCGCGTTGCCTGCCCCACCCCGTACTGTCACGAACACAGCAGCAGCCGCGCGCAGCTGCGTACGGGCGCGCATTGCTGCGCGCAGCCACGTACGACCGTGCGCCCCCGTGCACGGCCGTGTGCGCCAGCACCAGCCCCCGTCGCCAGCACCTACGTGAGCAGCAACTAACGCCGCCCCCCCCTTCTCTTCCGCAGCTTTCGCCGTGGGGGGAGGGAGATGTGGGGGTGGCAGGTGTGAGTTACCTGCAGCCCGTCCTACCCCCTCCCTTCAGCGGGGTCCGCCGTGGGGGGGGGGGAGAGGTTGCGGGGGGAGGGTGAAGGGAAACGGGGGGAGTGTGAGAGGGTGGCGAGAGAGACTCTGCAAAGCCAGCAGCCACCCCTCCTCTCTCTCTCACTGCCGCTTGTGCTGCTGTGGGGGGGAGGGTAAGAGAGGGTGGTGGGAAAACAGTCAAGCATCTGCGGCTGCCACCCGCTGCTACCGTGGCACCTCCTGCTGCCGCCCCTGCCGCCACCTGCCCTTGTTTCTGCTGTCTGCTGCTGGGGCCTGCAGGTGCTGCCGTCGAGCCGCTGCTGTCCTGCTGCATGTTGCAGCCACAGAGCCTGCTCCTCAGGCAACCTGCCGCCCCTACACCTTCTACTGTTTCTGCCTTGGCTGAGGGCGTGCTACAGCTGTATTTGCCACTCCTGCACCGGCTACTACTGCTCTTGCTTGCTTCTGTTTCTTCCACTGCACCTGTTGTACCCCTGCAGACTTTGTGCTACACACGGGCTTCCACTGTAGGCATTTAGGGGGTGTGTTGAAATGTATTTGTATACTTTCATATAAATGCCTACAGTAGCCTAGTGTAGTTATCTTAGTTTCCTGCTAGGTGGTGTACCATTTGCCTTTCTTCATTCTTGCCTATCTGTACTGCTCGCTCTATAGTGAACAATCCCTTTTTGGCTTGCATCCTTCCCTTCGTCACTCTCGCCTAGGTCGAACCCTAGGCCCCTAAACTTTACTCTCGACAAGAACACGGTCAGAGAACGCAAGCCCTGTTAGCACGTTAGAATTGTTCTGGATAGAATGGTCCATACACCTGCAAGACTGAGAAGCAACGAGAGATAGTTAGCAGAGTTAGAACGCAGGGCATATTTCAAGAGAAACATAGGAAACGCTGAACAAAAAACTAGCAATAAATCAATACTAAACTACAGCAGTCGCGACCGGCAAGGTGGGGAGGCACAGCGCCAGGAGTATAAAACTGGGACTTGAGGTATGCGAAGGAAAAAGCTGCTGAAAAGGGAAAGCGATAGACGCCAGGAGGGGAAGTAAACTTGAGAAGCAACTACAAAAATGACGAAAGTGAGGGGGGAGAGAGAGCAACGAAGGAGAAGTGGGTTGTGTGGTGCTATGGGGGAGAGAATTGCGCTAGCGTAGTGCTGGAAATGGCAGTTCGGAAGTGTTGGGGAAGCTGCCGCTGGGTGCGCTGGGGGCAGTTCCAGCAATTGCGCAGTGGCTGATGCAGCGATTGCGCTGCTGGCAGCTGCAGCAGTTGCGCAGTTGTGCTGCTGGTAGCTGCGCAGTTGCGCTGCTGGCAGCTGCAGCAGTTGCGCAGTTGCGCTGTTGGCACCTGCGCGCAAATTGCAGTTGCGCTGTAGTTGCCAAATTGAGCGCAACTGCGCCATGTGCAATTGCTGCGTCAGCTAGGAATTGAGCAGTTGCGCTGGTTTGCCAAACCCAGCGCAACGGCGTAAGGCGCAATTGCTGCATCAACCAGCAATTGAGCAGCTGCACTGGTGTTGAAAAATCCAGCGCAACTGCGCAAGGCGTACAGCAGCGCACCAGCTTTCGTTGAACCCAGCGTGTTGGCGATAAATAACCAATCACAACAGACCTTATCGCCAACAAGGTCCGTGAAAATGAATATACACCAATTACACAACACTTGCACGAAGACGTCTTCGTATAAAATACCAACAGAAAAGTGAAAAGATGCGCAACAGCAATCCGATGGAATGAACAATGTACAGCGCAGTCGGAACAGTGTAACATCCTTGTTACTATCCGTTTTCATCTAAACACCAAATTCTATCGCTAGCAAGTATCACAAATGGTTACAAATAGGTGCAATTTCATACCCTCCAACCAAATTACAGCAACAACATGCAGCTAAGATGGATGGAGTTCGCTTTGGTTGGATGATAACAATATTTATTCTTATCATTCCAGATAAATAAGCAACAAAATCTGTAAAATAATGTTTTTAAAATAGATACAAATTGTATTTGGACTTTGGGCATGCAAAGTGTTAGAAACAAGAAGTGTGTGAACTATGAAAAGTTGGAGTACAAGTAGCAAACCCTAGTTTTATGTACCCCCTAAAGGCTAACCCACTATAGCCTACACAACAACAACACATATAGTGTTTGACACACCCCCATAGGCAAAGTGGGGGAGAGCAAGGGGTCACAAGACCAGTCAGGAAAGGCAAGCAAGCTCAGGGTGGATCACAACGTCACGACACATTCCGAGCACAAGCAAAGGGCCACATGGCCAGTTCACATGCAGAAGTATATATGTAGTACAAACAGCAAGGGTGATCTCAGCCTAGCAGAACAAACAGGCAGGAGTATATATAGAGATCACAGTACAGGCAAAGCCTACAACAAGTGAGGAAAAGTGGGCACCAGCCCCAGTAAAGTACAGAAGCGCTGATGATCACCAGGCTGAAGTGCCTTGGTGAATACATCAGCGGTGTTGGCCTGAGAGGCCACGTAACGCAGATGAAGCTGACCACGGTGCTGCAGCTCTCGAGCAAGGAAGTAACGGAGAGCGATGTGCTTCGTTCTGTGCTCCAGTCTGTGCTCCTCACACAAGGCAATGGCAGCCTTGTTGTCGACGTACAGCACTGGAGGAGAACTAGGCCTCTCTCCAAGGTCGGTCAGCAGGTAGGTTAGCCAGCGTAACTCCTGTGCAGCCATGGCAGTGGCGTAGATCTCAGCCTCACAACTGGAGCTGAGAACTGAAGACGAACGCGTAGAGCGCCACGAAACTGAACCAGAACCAAGGCTGAAGGTGTAACCCTGTGACGACCGCTGAGTAGCCTGGTCGTCAACCCAAGAAGCGTCTGAGTGCCCAGTGAGAACAACTGAGCTCCCTCCTCCAAGCACGAGCCCCATGCCCGATATACTGCACAAGTAGCGCAATACCCTCTTTGCAGCATCCCAGTGCACCTTTCGGTGCCTGCCAGGAGCTATGTAGCGGGCTAGAAGGCCAAGAGGGTATGCTAGGTCAGGACGAGTGCAAGTCATCAGGTACATGAGGCAACCAACTAGCTCTGGGTAAGGACCACTCGACTCTACGGACTCATCCGAAGGCAGAGCTGAGAGCGAGTGACCTACAGCAAGAGGAGTGGCCTGTGCTGAGGACCAGGTGAAGCCGAAGCGCTGAAGGACCTGCTGCACCATGTGTGACTGAGTCAGGGTAATGGTGCGGCGTGCTCTGTCCCGGGTGATCTGCAAGCCAAGGTAGCTGCGCAGTTCACCCAGGTCTGTGCACGTGTGTCTCTTCTGCAGCTCCGACTTCACGTGGGCGAGAGACTCAGTGTCAGCAGTGGCAAAGACCAAGTCGTCGACGTACACGAGGATGTAGAACGGCGGCAGCGAAGTGTCGGTGCGCAGAAACAGCGACGGGTCAGCAGTAGAAGGAGAGAACCCAAGTGCCGCAAGAGTAGTCCTCAGTGTGACGTGGCGCCTGGCGGAGACCGTAGACCAGCCGCCGGAGGCTCCACTGGGTACCAGGAGGAAACGACCCAGTGAAGCCAGGAGGGCGGCGCGGCCAGATCTCCTCGTGCAGACTGCCCTGCAAGAAAGCTGTGCTGAAGTCAAGAGAGTGAAGCTCGTAGTCACGCTGAGCAGCAACGTGCAGTAGTACCCGAAGAGTGGTCATCTTCGGGGTGGGGGAGAAGGTCTGAAAGAAGTCTACTCCCTCTCGCTGACTGAAGCCTCGAGCAACGTAACGAGCCTTGAAGACAGGCGGAGAACCCGGCGGCCGCTTCACCCTGAAAATCCACATGCCACTGACGATGTTCGCCCCTGGTGGGGGAACCTCGTCGACGTAGGTGCCTGTGGACTTCCAGGAAGCCATCTCTGCGTCCATGGCTGACTGCCACTGTGAGGAGTAGGGACCCTCGATCGCCTCAGCGTACGATCGAGGAGTCGGGATGTCTGGTGCATCCGGGTCTCCCTCAGGGGCAATCAGCATGGACACGAGATGGGGCGCAGCGGCTGCAAGACACTCAAGGTCCTCTTGTCTGTCCTCAAAGACGTCCGTGCTAAGAGCACACTCACCCCCGACGGACGGAGGACAGACAGACTCAGACTCAGCAACAAGACTGGCGGCGTAGTCTAGACGACAGTGAGCAGCAAAGTCGACAAGCTCAGCAACTAGGGCAGACGCAGCAGCAGACTCAAAAGAAGGGTCAGTGAAAGCAGTGGCCAGGAGACGCGTGACAGTAGGACTGGCAGCACGAAGAGAGTCAGACTCCGGGTCAGCAAGAACAGGAAGAGAGGACGCAGGAGGAGACGGCAGAGGGACACGCTGTGGATCACTGGAAGGACGCAGAGTCATATAGTATGTGCCAGGGACAGAAGGAGGACGCTCACGCGGAACACGGCGACCAGTGCGAGCAGCACGAACAGGTGACACAGGACGAGACACAGGCGACACAGGACGAGACTCAGGCTCACGACGCTCTGTAAGACCGCCTGTCGGACCAGTGTAGGGAGAAGGACCAGGAAGTGGCGAGGCAGGGGGTAGCTATGACTGCAACTGGACAGGCGGAGGACACTCTAAGGAGGGAGGAGGACTAGGAGGAGGCGGCTGACCAAGTACGGCCGCGGCCGTGAAGTGCCCCCAGCAGCAGCAGAGACAGCACCAGAACCTCCAGCAGCTCCAGCAGAACCTCCAGCAGCTCCAGCAGCACCTCCAGCACCTCCAGCAGTACCTCTAGCAGCTCCAGTACCTCCAGCAGCTCCAGCAGCGCCTCCAGCACCTCTAGCAGTACCTCCAGCAGCTCTAATACCTCCAGCACCTCCAGCAGTACCTCCAGCAGCTCCAGTACCCCCAGCAGCTCCAGCAGCACCTCCAGCAGTACCTCCAGTAGCTCCAGGACCTCCAGCAGCTCCAACACCTCCAGCAGCACCAGCAGCACCAGCAGCACCAGCAGGAGCTCCAGGACCTCCAACAGCAGTAGGATCTCCAGCAGGCTGCACCTCAACACCGGGAGCTCCACTCCAGAGGCTGCAGCGCCGAGCGTACCACTCACGCAGCCGCTGTGAAGAAGGAGCGCCAGCAGGCGCAGTACGGTCAGTCCCAAAGCCCCCAGCCTCAGCACCTCTAGGCGCAACACCCCCAGTCGCGGTACCTCCAGGCTCAGCACCCGTAGTCTCCGCACCCCCAGTCTCAGCACCCCCAGTCTCAGCACCCTCAGTCTCAGCACCCCCAGGCTCAGCGCCCCCAGAACCAGCACCCCGAGGCTCAGCGCCCCCAGACCCAGCACCTCGCACAGGACCAGAGTCAACAGCTACCTCAACAGGCTCGACCGGGTCTACCTGGGAAACACCTGAGGGAGCAGGACCTTGGGGAGGGAGGGGGTCTACCGAAGCAGCACCTAGCGTGAGGAAGAGCGGCAGAGGGGGGAGCGGGGCAGTGCGGTAGGGGAAGAGACGGTAAAAGGGTACCGACTCGTCAAACGTCACGTCCTGAGAGGCGAAGACCCGGCGCGAGGTGGGGTGGTAAAACTGCCAGCCAGGCGCGTCAGGGACAAAGCCAAGGAAGACACAGGGAACGGCACGGGAGGAGAGCTTGTCCGCGGACGTATCGCGGACAAAGGCTCGACATCCCTAGACTCGGAACACCGACGCATCGCCAACCTCCCCCGTCCAATGCAGGGTAGGCGAGGTCTCCGGAACAGAGACACGGGGCCAGAGGTTGAGCTGATGCGCGGCGTACTGCACTGCAAACGGCCACAAGAAATGGGGGGCAGCCGCATGGATCGTGGAGGTACGAGCGACCTCCATGACAAGACCAATGCGGCGCTCTGCTGTGGAGAGGCCGGGAGCGTGAACGACTGGGTGATGCCGTGCTCCGCACAGTAGGCTGCCAAGAGGTCAGAGGAAAACTCGCCACCTCTGTCAGAGTGCAGACGTAGGACTGGAAAGTCCGACTGGAACCGCTGGCGGAGCTGGAGACGAGCAGCGCGGATCCAGGGGATCAAGACATCAGGGACCTCACCCTTGGTACGCAAGGGGAAGACCGTGGTGTAGCGCGTGTAGTCGTCGACGACCAGCAGAAAGTACCGCTCGTGGCCCTGTCCCCGGACGCGGGCGGGGCCCCACACGTCCAGGTGGAGAGTCTGCAAGGGAGCCTCTGTGGGAGGGAACGAGGAGTGAGGAGCGGCGCGCTGCCGCCCCTCGACACAGGGAAGACAAGGAGGAGCAGGCGAGGGTGGGAGGGGAGGGAGAACCCTGGGAAGACCAGAGACAAGGTACATGGAGTGCATGCCGCGAAGGCGTTGCACTGACGGGTGACCAAGGCGGTGGTGCCAGAGGACAGTCCTGTGTGACAGGGAGCGACACGAGCAGGGGGCCGACAGCTGACCTGACGCAGACGCAGACGCAGACGCAGCTATCTGAGGGGACTTAGTGGTCAGTGTGTACAAGTCCGACCCCGGCTGCCGAGTGAAGGTAGCGAGGTGACGACACGTCCGCGCACACGTGAAGTGCGTCACACGCTCGTAGGCCGGGGTGAACTGGTGAACACCCGCGTCCTCGAGCGCGGAACCCGCCACCAAGTTCGTAGAGAACGAGGGGAGGTAGAGGCCCGACAGCGTGCCAGACGGGACAGCAGGACAAGGGAGGGCAGTGGTGGAGGTCGCAAGGACCGGACCCCCTGAGGGGTCAGCCAGGGAGACAGCAACGGGTTGAGGAAGCTGCTCCAGGGCAGTGCGGTCGCGGAAGAAACAGCGGGAAGCACCGGAGTCCAGTGTGAAGGTGTGCAGTGCCTCAGTAGGTGCGGTACCAGCAGACGTAGACGCACTAGCACCTAGGGCAGCAGCCTCAGCAGGACCTAGAGCAGCAGACGCACTAGCACCTAGAGCTGCAGCCTCACTGGTTCCAATGCCCGGGTCGGGCGGTACACTCAGGTAACAGTCACCCTCAGCACTAATAGTCAATGCATACATAGCAGCAAGGATAGCATCATAATCAAGAGCAAAGATATCAATCCCCTTCCTAAGCAGATCAGCCCAGCGGGGCAGCTCAGAGGCGTCAGGGAACTGCTCGCGCCAGGCGTCGTCAAGGCGAAAGAAGCAGCGCTGCGCCGTGTGAAACTTCCCACAAGTCTGGCCAGTGCGGTCACCTGTGCGGATGACATACGGGCAGGTACCCCCTCCCCCAGACCCCCCACGCTGAGAGTACCACTCACGGAGTTGCTGGGGCGAGGGAGTCTCGCCGGGGCGCTGCTGCTGCTGCCTCGGGCCACCGCCAAACCCCCCACGCTGCACCGCTCCACCGCGCCCGCCACCCGCTCCACCGCCGCCACCACTGCCACCACCACCTCCACCACCCCCTCCATCGCCGCCGCCGCCACCACCCCCTGTGCCGCCACTGACCCCCCCACCACCCGCGCCACTCCCACTCCCGCCACCACCCCCGCCCCCCCCACCTCCTCCACCGCCGCTGCCCCCACCTCCACCTCCACCACCCCTGCCCCCCTTGCCCCTGCCGCCCTTGCGTCTCCCACTAGGAGCAGACGCAGCCCCGACCCCCTCAGCTCCGAGGTAGTCGACAGCAGCAGCAGATGCAATGGAGGGGAGGAGGGGGGAGGGGGAGCACCCCTCAAAGAAGGGGGTGCGGGGGTCACCACGAGAGGCACCTACAGCTACAATGCTCTTCTCAGCTGCTAGGAGCTCCTTCTCGAGGAGGTCGACAGTGAGATCAGTGGGGGAGAGGGCGAGAAACTGGTCCCTGACAGTGCGAAGGGAGTCGGGGAGGCGGGTGACAAGGTGGTACAGTGTGAGGTACATCGGGGGGGGGTTCTTGGCGAGGAAATCGGGGGGGAGCGCGGCACGGTAGCGGAGGTCACTGGTACAGAGGTGGGTGATGAGGTCAGCTACAGTGGCAAAGGCGGACAGGTCGGGGAAGAGGTAGGGCAGTGAGAGACGGCCTATAGCAGCAGTGGCAGGGGAGGAGTAGCGCGCGACTACTGCGTTGTACAGCTCCTTGGCGGTCTTATGCTGTCCGAAGTGCTCGCGCTCATCTAACGGTAGGTGATTGCGAACGGCTAGGCGAGCGTGAGCATCACGGGTCTGCCACTGGGAGCGAGCAGTGCTGTCAGCAGTAGCGGGAGGTGCGGGAGCAGCGCCGGACGTGTGGTCATAGAGGGAAACATCGTCCTTGGCAGTGATCTGGAGGTACAGGTGCAGGTCATCAAGCCAGACATCGAACTTAATCGGGCGGCCCTCGGCGTCAAAGGTGAGAAAAGTGGGACTGGCCATAGTGGCAGTAGCAGGTAGCAGTAGTAGCAGTAGCAGCAGTAGTAGTAGCAACAGCAGTAGCAGAAGCAACAGTAGTAGCAGTAGGAGCAGGTAGGGCGGCGCGACTCGGTCAGGGCGGCGCGGCTCGGGCAGCGCGACTCGGGCGGCGCGACTCGGGCGGCGCGACTCGGGCGGCGCGGCTCGGGTGGGTAGGGCGGCGCGACGCCGGGCCTATGCTCGGTGCGCTGCGGCGCCTAGGGTGCAGCTGCGCGCGGGCCGCGGCTGCGTCTAGCGACGGCTAAGCGCGCGGGCCGCGGCTGCGTTCTAGCGCGGGCTGCAGCAGCCGGCGCGCGATCGCCGCGGGGCCTACGGGCGGGCGGCTGTGGGTCGCGCGTCGGCCTAGGGGCTAGCGGGGCCTACGGGCGACGTCCTGCTGGGGCTCGCGAGAAAAAATCGAGCCGCCCTAGGCGGCGGTTTTCCTACGCGCGCTAAAACGGCGGGGCCGCGCTCGGGCTGCTAGCGGGCTGCACACGGGCAGCGTGAGAGGAGAACGCACGAGGGCGCACGAGAGGAGAGGCGCACGAGGGCGCTAAAAAAAAAAAAAAAAGGGCGCACGAGGGCACCACTAGCGGAACGGTGGGCCCTTAGGTCTTAATACCATGTTAGAAACAAGAAGTGTGTGAACTATGAAAAGTTGGAGTACAAGTAGCAAACCCTAGTTTTGTGTACCCCCTAAAGGCTAACCCACTATAGCCTACACAACAACAACACATATAGTGTTTGACAGCAAAGATCCGACAGCATATATGTAATGAGTTCTTTTTTTCCTTTGGCATACGATTAATAAGTATAACTCAATATGTAATATCTATATAATCTTGTCATAGGAATCATGGATAGATTGGATCCACTTAAAATTGTTATACATATATTCTCTTCAAAAATTGCTAATTGGTCATTCATTCATTTTGTGGATCGGTTTCTTTCTCCTAATCGAGCTGGAAGGAGAAAGAGAGAGGGGGGAAGAGGGGGGGGGAGGGGGAGAGAGCGAGAGAGAGAGAGAGAGAGAGAGAAAGGGGGAGAGAGAGAGAGAGGGAGGGAGAGAGAGAGAGAGAGAGAGAGAGAGAGAGAGAGAGAGAGAGAGAGAGAGAGACTTGAGTCAATAGCAAAGGTTATCGCAAAAGCTGCCCTGTATGCAGTGGGTCATTCTACAACGGTGGGAGCTGAACTACAGGTGGAGGCACGGATAATTTCGATCATTGTGGCTCTCACCACTTGCGTGTTTAAGGTGCAATCTGTCATGGTCCTCACTAGTAAAATGGGAATACATTTGAGAGCTAGCAGCCTAGCTAAGAGGCAGGTCGACCTTCAGCGCATCAATGGGGTGATTTGCAAGCACATCTAGTCGACGGTCTGCCAACGCAGCTCGGAGGCGACTTGCCAACTCTGCAAGTCAACGAGCTGGCAGCGGTGCATTTCGACGTTGTACACCTTCGTGAAGCCTTTCACGATGCTGTAATGTGCTGAATAATGAACGCATTCAATATATTTCATGAGTCGTAAGCATGGTAGTAATATTGTTTAGAATGCGCTAGCAGTGGAAAACGCAAAATGAAAAGCATGTATGACACGTTGTGTCGTATCGACGTCTTTCAGTCATTATCTAAAGGATAGCTCATACTGATTCAAGTCTTTACTATATTACAAGCATGCTCGACAAGTTTGATGCTACTCGCAGCATCTGGTATGAATATATGTTGTTTCAAACCTTAGAGCAGAGGAATATGTGCAATGATAGGCCTGTCCTTGTTAACTCTAAGTACTATGCGGAAGCGATTAACTCAGTGCCACAAACATAAACTGGGCAACACTTAACATCACTTGTGAACCAAGTGAGTAGTCATGCCAAGCTTAGCTTGTAGAGTGAGTGTTCTGGTTGAGCAGAGTTTCGGCAGTGCTTCGTTGTGTATCTACTCTTGTCAATACGTAGTAGTAGATTGTAAGCTTGAAATCATAAAAGCATTGTGGATAAAAGCAAATACAAGCACACATGTAAGAGAGGTCCTAGGTACACAAAGGAAAACACACAAACCAGTTGTCTAACTGTCGTCCAGGTCTTTGCTTTGCTGTCATTGAAAAACGGTTGTAAAACTGCTTTAGAATTTGGCTTGATTTGCCGCTGTAGAATAACTGTCTTCAACCTGCACTGCTGCCAAATTCTCCTGCTGACTCTCCTCGCGAACATTCATGTTTACTCGTGTGAGATCATGAACGCTCGTGTGAGATTCCCGTTTTTCAGTTACAAACGGATTTTACCGTTTTGTACCTCTGTCGAAATAATGACGCAAAGCAGCGCGACTTTCTGGCGAATTTTCTTGCTCGCCGAGTCAGCGCGAAAATTCCGTTAGTCAACTGCAAAGTCTCCCAAGTCTCGCGTGCCCCACGTGCCCCTCATTGCGACCGAGATATTTCTCGGTCGTGCAGGACAAGACGATCGCTGACGCGATCGTGCGTTGTCCTGCGCGTGACGGAGCGATCATGTCGCTCCGTCTTGTATCGATCGTGCGCACTGATGTTCTTAATATGCGAACAGGGAGAACTGTGCAAGGACATGCGTGTGCTATCACGTGGTGCCAAATCAACGCCCGTTTGTTATTTTAAACAAGGTTTCTTTTCATCATTCAAGCATCTGATGTATCTAAGCGTGCCGGACAGGTTTGGTGTCATTCGTCGCTTTTGGTTGGGAGATATGCTGTTTCAAACATGCGAGTAGGGAGGACTGTGCAAGGATAGGCCTGTGCTTTTGTGTGGTGCCAAATCAACAACCGTTTGCTATTTTGAACATTGTTTCTTTTGACTATTCAGGTATCTACTATATTCTAAGATTGTTGGACATGTTTGGTGTCATTCGCCGCGTTTGGTAGGGAGATATGATATTCCAAACATGCGAGCAGTATAAACTATGCAAGGATAGGCCTCCGCTATTACGTGGTGCCGAATCAACAACCGTTTGCTATTTTAAACAATGTTTTTTTTTATAATTCAAGTATATACTATATTCTAAGCGTGTCAGACAGGCTTGATATCATTCGCTGCGTTTGGTGGGGAGATATGATGCTGCAAACATGCGAGCAGGGAGAACTATGCAAGGATAGGCCTGTGCTATATTGTGGTGCCAAATCAACGCCCGTTTGTTATTTTATACAAGGCTGACACGGTGGCATTCAAGCATCTTCTATAATCTAAGGGTGCTGGGCAGCTTTGGTATCATTCGCCGCGTTTGGTAGGGAGATATGATATTCCAAACATGCGAGCAGGGATAACTGTGCAAGGATAGGCCTGTGCTATTACGTGGTGCCAGATCAACGCCCGTTTGATATTTTAAACAAGCTTTGTTTTGATCACTCAAGCATATATTATATTATAATCAACAACCGTTTGCTATTTTGAACATTGTTTCTTTTGACTATTCAGGTATCTACTATATTCTAAAATTGTTGGACACGTTTGGTGTCATTCGCCGCGTTTGGTAGGGAGATATGATATTCCAAACATGCGAGCAGGATAAACTATGCAAGGATAGGCCTCCGCTATTACGTGGTGCCGAATCAACAACCGTTTGCTATTTTAAACAATGTTTTTTTTTATAATTCAAGTATATACTATATTCTAAGCGTTTCAGACAGGCTTGATATCATTCGCTGCGTTTGGTGGGGAGATATGATGCTGCAAACATGCGAGCAGGTAGAACTATGCAAGGATAGGCCTGTGCTATATTGTGGTGCCAAATTAACGCCCGTTTGTTATTTTATACAAGGCTGACACGGTGGCATTCAAGCATCTTCTATAATCTAAGGGTGCTGGGCAGCTTTGGTATCATTCGCCGCGTTTGGTAGGGAGATATGATATTCCAAACATGCGAGCAGGGATAACTGTGCAAGGATAGGCCTGTCTATTGCGTGGTGCAAGATCAACGCCCGTTTGATATTTTAAACAAGCTTTGTTTTGATCACTCAAGCATATATTATATTATAATCGTGGTGGACAGGTTTGGTCTCATTCGCAGCATCTGGGAGGGAGATATGATGTTCCATACACGCGAGTAGGAAGAACTGTGCAAAGATAGTCCTCTGCTATTTTATGGTGCCAAATCAACAACCATTTGTTATTTTAAGCATGGTTTCTTTCTACCATTCAAGCATTTACTATGTTCTAAGCGTGCCAGACGGGTTTCGTGTCATTCGCCGCGTCTGGTAGGGAGATATGACGTTGCAAACATGCGAGCAAAGAGAACTGTGCAAGGATAGGCCTCTGCTATTTATGGTGCCAAATCAACAACCGTTTGCTACATTAATCAAGGTTTTTTTCCTATCATTCAAGCATTTACTATCTTCTAAGGGTGCTAGACATGGTTCGTGTCATTCGCCGCGTTTGGTAGGGAGATATGATATTCCTGTTAACAGGAATGGAGTGTTGGCCCCGCCCTCGCTTGGGCAACGCCGACGACTTGGTCGGATGTACGGGAGTAGCAGCCGACCGTTCACAGTGGGAGAGCTGCTTGACAGGCATCGTCGAGTTGCAGGGGACCACTGTGGTGCTGCTGTCGACCAGGGAGCTCGACAGCTGCAACTGACTGGTCTGGGCGACGGGTGGGCCGTCGACCAGGAGGGGCAGTTCGACCGGGAGGCCTCCGTCGACCTGCAGCTCGACCGGGAGGTCTCCGTCGACCTGCAGTTCGACCGGGAGGTCGACGGAGTAGTCCGTCGACCTGACAAGTGAGCAGCGGTCGATGAGGGGAGCTCGGAAGGGGTCCGTCGACCAGGGGGTAGCTCGACGGGAGATGTGGTCGACCAGAGGGACCTGGTGGTCGACTAGAAGCAGTGGTGGTCGACCGGAAGCACCTGGTGGTCGACCGGGTCGACCGGATAACCTGCTCGACGAGTTCTGCGGAGGCACGCGAACGTCGTTGAGGTTGCGATGGCGCAGGCGACTGCGAGCTGGTATCCCGGAGTCGATGTGGCTTGTCAGGCGCAGACAACAGCCGACGGATGCCCAACGAGGCAGGTCGGGCCATTCGTCTGCGCGCATCTGCGAGCGTGCGCACTGCTGTGTTCTACGGGGCAACGCTGGACAGCCGCTCCACTGCAGCGTTGGCACGCCGTCGACCTGCTCTGTTGGCAGGTCGCCTTTCCGCAGTGCTGGCGCGGCTCCTCTACGCAACGCTGGCAGGCGGTCGACCAAGCTGTGCTGGCGGTCGACCAGGCTAGCTGCAGGGTTGCTAGGTGCCTGATGTAGTCATTGTTGTCATTACTTGTTCAATCATTCTGTAATTCTAACTTTGCTAGTGGAAACTCTTGCCAATTTCTCTCGTGAATGTGCAAGCACTAAGGAACCAAGCAAAGGTACGATCATCTTTAGTAGTTCGTGCTAACCCGCATAGTCTAGCTCACTACCGTTGTAGAGTGAATCTCCGCAATTCCAAACATGCGAGCATGTATAATTGTGGAATGATAGGCCTTTGCTATTACGTGGTGCCAAATCAATGCCCGTTTGTTGTTCTAAACAAGGTTTTTTTTTTTTTTTTTTTTTTTTTACATTCAAGCATGTACCATATTATAATCATAATGCGTAGGCATATTTTTGTAACAAGTTACTGATTTTTTTTGTAGATTATAATTATTGTTGTTAATAATTCAACACAAATGTACGATTCATCCACTCCCTGATTAGTTATTTTGTCCAGGTTAGTTCTTTATGTTAGAATGTGTCACCGTGATTAGAAAATATTTAATTGCAGCATTTAGTCTTAGTTTACAAACAATTTACAAAGCAAAAAATGTAGGAGCAAAGTTGGCACCAAATCAATCCTATTTTGGACCAATTTTGGGGGCCCGAAGCGCGCCCTGCTGCTCTCGTGCCAAATGTGGCTCAACAAATTGAATGCTTTTGCGGGACTACATGAAAATTGAAATTCAAGCCAAGTCAAACGCCAAAAATTGACCAAAATCAGGCCAATTTGGGTTAGCCGATGCGCGTTCCGTTTTGCAAGTAGGTTGGATGGCGCGAAAAATTGGAAACATTCGGAAGCGAAGCATTTCGCTGGAGGTTGAGCGACAAAAAATTGCAGCACCCACGCAAACCCAACTTCGAAGCCCAACTTCAACTCCTTTCCCCACGATTGAAAATGGGCCTTTTTTGTGATGCATAATCCATCCCTCCCCGTCGCCCTCGCTCTCTCCCCTCCCTTCCCGTCGCCCTCGCTCTCTCCCCTCCCTTCCCATCGCCCTTGCGCTCTCCCCTCCCTTCCGGTCGCCCTTGCTCTCTCCCCTCCCTTCCCGTCGCCCTTGCGCTCTCCCCTCCCTTCCCGTCGCCCTTGCTCTCTCCCCTCCCTTCCCGTCGCCCTTGCTCTCTCCCATTCGCCTTCGCACTCGCACCGAAACGCCCTCTCGTCCCCCAGCCAATCTCTCCTCCCATCTCCCGCCTCATCGCCTTTCCTCTTGCTATGAAACGGCCTCTCCGCACCCTTCCTCCCTTCCCTCCCATCACCCTTCCTCTTTCCGCGTTTGTGCACACTTATCTCTCTCCTCGCGCCCTCGTTTCCGTCGCCCTGTCTCTTTCAACTCTGTTCACCTTGCAAACTCTTTGTTTTTCCCCTCCTTTTGTTTCTCGTATGCTGTTTTTGCCGCCATAGCATGTTTTTTTCTGAAGTGTTTTGCTGTCCGTGAATTGCAAACCTGTGAAATTAGCATTGCATGTGAATGGGCTTGCGTGTCGCCAACTTGCGACACATTTGCAGTGCACATCCTTGCGATGCTTTTTGTTGGACAAAATCTGTTAAAGCAGTAGTATACATTTGAAAGTACTGTTGGTTTTGGAATAGTACCCACGAAAAGCAAACCCCAACGAAAACGAACAGGCTTGGCGAGAGGGTCGGTGAAAGTTTGGGAGGGTGTTAGTTGCGAACACGAGGAACTCTCCCATCACCCAACACCTGGGGTGACACTCATAACTGAAGGATAAGCAATTAATTTCTAGGAAAAGCCTTCCCACAGGCAATATAAAAGGCGACTAAGGGGACCGAGGAGTAGCGGTACCACTAAGAAACTCGCTGTTGGAAAGGGAACACGTGTCATAAGGCTGGCTCGCGAGATGATTAAGTATTTCGGTGACACGGCGGGAGGGGGAGGAGGCATGGTGGGATGAGGAGAAGGCATGGTGGGAGGAGGAGAAGGCGTGGTGAGAGGAGGAGAAGGCATGGTGAGAGGAGGAGAAGGCGTGGTGAGAGGAGAAGGCGTGGTGAGAGGAGGAGAAGGCGTGGTGAGAGGAGGAGAAGGCGTGGTGAGAGGAGGAGAAGGCGTGGTGAGAGGAGGAGAAGGCGTGGTGAGAGGAGGAGAAGGCGTGGTGAGAGGAGGCGAAGGCGTGGTGAGAGGAGGAGAAGGCGTGGTGAGAGGAGGAGAAGGCGTGGTGAGAGGAGGAGAAGGCGTGGTGAGAGGAGGAGAAGGGCCTTATTCGAGTGCAGCACGAAAGGAGGCCGCCGCGAGACGCGGAGAGGCAGCGAGGGGAGGCAGGGTGATGCCGACGACGCAGGCTAAATGCGCATGTGCGGGAAGGCGAGAGGAGGACATGTGTGGAGGTGGGAGTCGCACGCGCGGGGAGGCGAGAGGAGAGCGCGGGGAGGCGAAAGTCGCGCGCGCGGGGAGGCGAGAGGAGCAGGCGCGGGGAGGCGAGAAGAGCAGGCGCGGGGAGGCGAGAGGAGAACGCGTGGGGAGGCGAGAGGAGAACGCGCGGGGAGGCGAGAGGAGGCCGCGTGTGGAGGTGAGAGTCGAGCGCGCGGGGAGGCGTGAGGAGGCCGGGCAGGGAAAGCGAGAGGAGAGTGAGGGGATGCGAGAGGAGCACGCACGGGGAGGCGAAAGAATGGGTAAGGCGAGAGGTTGCGGAAAGGGGATTTCGGGCGGAAATGAGGTTGCGGAAAGGGAAATTCAGTGCTCTGGAATGAGGGCGTGCAGGGGAGGAAACAAGGGCGTGCCCAGAAGGGGAGAAGGCGTGGTGGGAAGGGGAGATGGCGTGGCGGGAAGGGGGGATGACGTACCCAATCGCGCGCGGCGAACGGCGGACGGCGAGCTAGGAGTGGAGGAAGGGACGGGATGCAGATGCTAGCGCGTCGAGGCTAAACGGGACTTTGTGGGGAGGGGAGGCGCTGTCGCTAATGGCCTCGCGGTGAGGCAGCGAGAGGAGGCGTGGGGCGGCCTTGTCTAAGGTGGTGTGGCCTATGCGAGTGCGTAGGCGTGACGATTTGTCCGCGCATGCGCGCAAACAGCGTTACGCGGTTCAGTAACAGATTCTGTCCCTAAATCTAGTAGTTGTTATGTTACAATGTTGCCTAGTCTACACGGAACAACCTACCGAAGTAGGAGCGTGTGGGCTATCCTCTCACTACCGCAGTTTTAGTTTCCTCTTGCAATTCCAAAGGTTTCGAACTGTGAGTGAGGGGAGCCGGACGTGGGGCGTTTGGGGACTCCTTCACCTCTCAACAGGGGGTGTTGGGGTTGTAATCACGTAACCAGTTTTTCAAGTTCCTAAGGTTTTTGAAACCCCCGCTTGCAAAAGTATACTGTTGCTTTAAGACTCTTCAAGTATCAAACGCGTTTGACTAAAAAAAAAACAGAACAGCACCCAACCTTCAAGTGGACCCAACTAGAAGGGGGGGGTCACTATTTTAGCTGCGGGCTTTAATTGTCACCATTATGATTATAATTTTTAAACACATTGATGTTTTTCAAAATTGTGTATTGTGAAAGCGAAGCTGCCTGTACCGAATATTTGGCAGCGTCGAAGCGCGCTAAACGCCCTTCTCCAACTACAAAAACCGTGGGTTGGAGTTCATTCCCTCCACCCACGTTTCTCGTTTTCCAACGGCTCAATCAACATTTCCGTTCGAGTAGTTCTTTTCCCCGTCCAAGCTGGCTAGAACAAGCACTCTTCCCAGAGGCTAGTCACCCTCAACACTTCTGCAAGACATTTTCAACCACAAGCGCTCTACAATGGCATCTACGCCGGCACTTCACCGCAGCAATTCGTCTGCGCCGAGTTCCGACACCGATCGTAACGCCTGAGAAATGACGGGCGATCGCCGTAACAAGCGGCGGGCAGAGGAAGGATCGCCCGCCCCAACTGCCGTGGACGTGCTGTTGGGCGGGCTCGAGGTCAACAAAAACTCGAGCCCGCCCCAGCAGCAGCACCCCTCGGCCCCTGTGGCGCCTGTGGCGCCTGAGGCGCGTGTGGCGCAAGTGGCGAGGCGGCACCTGCAGCACATGTGGCGCCACACGCGCCTGACGCGTAGCACACGCCGGCGCCTGTGACTGGACCGTCGCGTCAGCGCCAGAGGCGCCGAACAGCGACTTCCTCTGACGTGACGACCCCGGGGTTGACCAATGCGTTGACCCCGGACCAGGTCACCGCGCTTCTTTCCCTATTACAGCAACAGCCCGCCAGCGTTACAGCTACGGAAATTGCACAACCTGCGGCCTCTGCATCTGCTAAAAAGGAAAACGCAAGAGAAAAAGGAGCGCGATGAACAACGGCAAACCGGCACGACAAGGAAGCACCGGCCAGCATCCCACCTGCGCGAGCGGCCGACAACGACACCGACGGCTCCGACGACGATGATGGTGAGGCTCCGGTCCATACCACAAATTTTAATTCCATGGAGCATCTTCCCCCCCTCCCCTCTACTACTAACACCACTTGGTTGGCGGCGACGTTCAACGACGCGCACGTGCGGGCGAAAGCGGAAATTCTGGAGGACATGCGGGCTTACCTGAAACACGCAGAGTACAAACTGCAGCACGGCGACTTGGCGGGCGGACTCGAAATGGTCGTCGCCGCCCTCGACGACATTTCCGCGCGCTTCGACATGTTTCAAGTCGAAGACGCCGCCGACGACCGCGTGGCCAAGCGCTACAAAATGTACCTCCAGAAAAGTCTTCTCACCTCGCGGCCGTTCAAGCAAGCCGTCGCAGATGTGGCTGCCATGGACCGAGCGGCGGGCGCTCATGCTCGCTCCCACCGTGGTGGAAACCACGGCGCCATGGCGTTCGCTCCAAAACGTGGCCCTCCAACCTCGGGCAACTTCCAAGGCTTTCGTGGTTCGTGTTTCCGCTGCGGCCAGCCAGGCCACGTCGCCAATGCCTGCCCTTGGAATGGGCATGGGGGCCAACGACCCGCACCGGTTGTGTAGGGTTCGGGGGCTATGATGAAGCGCGCCACTAGGCGCGATGCACGGTGCACTCTTGAGTGCTTAGACCGTGGGCAGCCTAGTAGGGCTTGCGGTGGCCATGGCCAGCCCTAGGATAGGGTGGTAGAATTTGGCCATAGGCCTAGCTTTGGGGAAGAGGAAGAATGCCTCTCGGTCCCCTAGGATAGGGTAATAAAGTATGGCCGTAGGCCTAGCTTTGGGGAAGAGGAAGAATGCCTCTCGGTCCCCCGTATGCCCCAATTGATGGGATGAGAAGCATGCTAGTAGGCATGACAATGTATGACCATGAGAGATAGGGATTTTATTTAAGGCCCCCTCTAGATTGTGAAGGACAAAAAAAACAAAAACAAAAACAAAAGCAAAAGGGTGGGGGCGAAACGCGAGGAGGAGAAGGGGAGAGGGAGAAAAGGAGAGTACGCACGTTCCTCACTCAAACCGCCACCATGCATCGCAAGGATGGGCAGCTCTAGTTCAACCTTTGGAAAACCAAAAAGGGCGAGAAGGAGCAAGGAATTAAAAAAAAAAGAAAAAAAAAGGGGGGGGGGGGGGGGGGGGGGGGGGGGGGGAGAGAGGGGGGGCATAGCGAGGTCGCCTAGCCCAAGTGAAGGCACGCGCGGAAAGGCACAAGCCCATGGCAAGCGAAGCATGCAAATGCTAAAAAAATAATGAAAACACACACAAAAAGAGAGGGAGAGAGAGAGAGAGAGAGAGAGAGAGAGAGAGAGAGAGATAGAGAGAGAGATGGAGAGAGAGAAAGAGAGAGAGAGAGAGAGAGAGAGAGAGAGAGAGAGAGAGAGAGAGAGGGAGAGAGAGGGAGAGAGAGAGATCAAGAGGGAAGCATGATCATGGTCCCAAGCATCAATCCTACAGCAAGGAAACAAACAAAAAAAAAAAAAAAAAAAAAGAGGGGAGGGAACAGGAGAGAGTATGGGAAAGAGTTTGCAAAGGTGCGATCGGACGCCCTATATGGAATGATGACAAACCGTCTGTATGGTTCTCACTGTTGACGGTTCATCTTTTGCGCATGCATGTATATGTCACACGCATTCACTAATTAAGGCGTGTAACTTGATTGGTCCCGTTCATTTCCTTGTCGTACATACAGGAGCACAACAATACGAGGTGCCTCGCGACGATGGCCCGTACGAATTCGCCGTCACGGACAAAACCGTCACCCGGATGTGCGGTCGGCTTCGCTCGACCTTTGCGTGGTGGAGCTCATGGTGCCCTTGCAGCCTCGTCCTATCCATAATTGCCAACGGATATTGGCTTCCATGGAGCCACGGTCCACCACAGGCCTTCCAGGAGCATAACTACGCTAGTGCATACGCGCATGCTACGTTGACACGTACTGCCATCCAAGAACTCACTGGGACCGGAGCTGCAGTCGAGACAGCCGCAAGCGAGCTTACGTGCATAAGCCCACTTAACGTGGTCGAGCAGAGAGAAAAATGCAGGCTCATCCTCGACCTGAGAAAAGTCAACGCAAACCTCATCGTTCCAAAATTCAAATATGAAGGACTCAGCCGCGTTGCAGACGTGGCACCCGCTGGGGATTGGATGTTTTCTATTGATCTCAAATCCGGGTACCATCACATCGACATCCATCCCTCATGCTGGAAGTTTCTCGGTTTTGGATTCGATGGGCGCACTTACTCCTTTCGTTCATTGCCGTTCGGTCTGGCGACCGCCCCATTCGTCTTCACGCAACTCATCAAGCAGCTAGCCCGTCGCTGGCGGGAGCAAAGCATTCGAGTAGTACCATACGTGGACGACATCTTATTCCTCTGCCAGTCAAAAGCCCACGCGCAGGCCACATGCCACCGTGTAATACTGGACCTTAAAGCAGCGGGTTTGGTGATAAATGCGAAAAAATCACACCTGTCACCATCGCAACACCTTCGATTCTTGAGTGTGGAGCTGGACACGGCCACCGGTCGATTTACCTTCGGTCCCGAACGATGAGCCTCACTACATGCAACCATTCGGAACCTGTTGAGCGCAAGCAAGGCATGTCGACCCGTCTCAGTCCGCCAAGTGGCCAGAATCACAGGCATGCTCGCGTCAATGGGCGTCGCGCTGGGCGCAACAGCTCGCGCTTTCAGCCACGCCATGCTACAAGTGATCAATGACGCACCTTCATGGAAAAGCAGCGTGATCATCCCCCCACCCGCGGCCGAGGAGCTTAACTTCTGGCTCGAAGAGTTTGATAGGTTCAACGGTGCACCGTTTCACGTTCGAAACAGCTACGATGCTGTAATCCATGTGGATGCTAGCGCTCACAGTTGGGGCGCCACTTTGACCACATTCCCTGGCGGCCTCGAAGAAGCTAATGCAACAATGCCAGAGCCGCTGCGAGCGACGTCCAGCACACGGAGGGAGATCGAAGGAGTGCTTTGGGCACTCCAAACATACTCCAGCAAGATCACGCACAAACATGTTCTTGTGCGGGTGGACAATCAGAGCGTCTTCTTCATCCTTCGCAAAGGTGGCTCGCGCAGCCCCGACCTTACCACGGCCTGCCAAGGCATCATTCGGACATGCATGGAGCACGGCACGCGTCTAATCATCGAATGGATCCCACGCGAGCTAAACTCACACGCCGATGAGCTCTCAAAAGCAGTCGATCATGACGACTACTCGTTGAAGACGCCGTGGTTCCGCATCTTAGAACGACGTTGGGGTCCCCATTCCATCGACCTCTTTGCAAACTCCCGCAACTCTTAGCTGCCACGCTTCTGCACGAAAATTCCTCATCCACAAGCCACCGCAGTAGATGCATACTCGCTCGCATGGACATCACGCAACTGGGCACCGTACATCCACGCGCACATTCCTTTGACACACGGCAGCCAATGTCTGGCAGCTGGAACACATTCCGCTGCTTTTTCAGGCACTAGATTACCACACAGCCCAATAATCGCACTTCGGGTGGTTTTTTAATAATTGAGAGTGTATGCGCCTTGTGTCCGGATCTGCTCCCAAAGCTACACAACCAACTCATCAACATGCTCACAGAATCGCGAGCAAATTCAACGATCCGTACATACGAACCGTACTGGGCCAAGTTTCGGGCTTTCTGCACAAAGGTGGATCTTCCATTTCTTCCCGCATCCGACATGGCCCTCGCTCTATACTTGGTGCATGCAATCCAACAAAGAGCAGCCTTGTCTGTAGTGCAGCTCACGTGCTCGGCAGTCAGCTTCGCCCATCGCATGACTGGAAGCAAATGCCCGACAGTCGGACCGTTTACCACCCAAGTGCGGGACTACGCGAAACGACACTGCCCTCGCCCTAGTCGAATGAAGGAGCCTGTATCAATCCAACATGTTCGGGACATGTCCGCGAACTACTTGCACTCGAACAATCCTGCTGAATTTCAGAAGGGGTTGATCCCTATCCTCATATACTCCGACCTGGTTGCCATCCTGTGGCAAGACATCCAATTCGACGACGAAGTCATGTGGATCCTCATCCCACACTCAAAAACGGACCAGGCGGGTCGCGGAACTTGGATTCCCATCGCAGCAACGATGGACCCCTGTTGCCCCGTGCGTTGCACCCAACGCTTCCTCCAACTCGCTTGCTATGGCCCGCATTCAGAGGGGTCGCTGATTCGCGTTTTTGGCCACGCTTCAGCCAACAAGGGTCAGGCCAAGCCACCCTCGTACACAACGATCCGGAACCGGTGTAAAGAAGCATTCGCAAAGGTTGGACTTGGGGAGCAGCAGCTCGGCACGCACTCCTTCCGAAAGGGCGCGGCAACCGTAGCAGCCAACATCGGCGTGCCGGACAGGATCTTCAAAAGGATGGGCAGGTGGCAAAGTGACACAGCCAAAGAGATGTACGTCACACCATACGTCGGACATCTTATCAAGGCATCCCGCGACCTACAGGACCCGACACACGCACTGCCCCCAGAACAGCACGCAGAGGCACTCTTACGCAACCGGAAGCCACCGCTGCCCATGTCGCAGAGGCCCCAGTTGCAATGAGAACGATGCCAAATTATAAGGATAAGAAAGCAAGCTTTCTCAATATTATAATTTTTAAAACATTGATGTTTTTCAAAATTGTGTATTGTGAAAGGGAAGCTGCCTGTATTGAATATTTGGCAGCGTCGAAGCGCGCTAAACGTCCTTCTCCAACTACAAAAACCGTGGGTTGGAGTTCATTCCCTCCACCCACGTTTCTCGTTTTCCAACGGCTCAATCAACATCCCCACCACCCACCCCGGACCAACTACAAGACCACAGCTGCTTGGACGGACGACTCCATAGCTAGTAATATTTGCATGTACTAGCATGTGTTTAAGAACGATGCATATGTTGTAATAAGCCAGTCGCAATGAGAACGATGCCAAATTATAATGACAAGAAAGCAAGCTTTCTAAATTCTGACGTTTTTGGGTTGCGTAGCAACCCCTTTACATTTGGTAGCACTTTTTTCGGTCGACTCGAATGAACAGTGCAATTTGTCATTTTCCCAACGCCTGAAGCACTCGCTTTAACGTTTTATGAATTTTTTTGAAAGTGTGTAACACTTTCTAAAAATGTGTATTTTGAAAGCGAAGCTGATTGTAATGCAGCAATGGCAACGGCGAAGTGCTAGACGCTCTTCGCCAACTATATAGCAGGGGGTGGAGGCCGTTTGGCCTCCACCCACGTCTTCGTTTGAAATTTCAAATGTCTTATTTCCCACCCACCCACCCTAGCAAAAATTGCACGTTGTCATGTGTAATGTAGGTACCATATATATCCCGGACGAGAATGATGTAATGCCCATTTGAAACGAAGCTCGTTGCCATTGCAAACACAAGAAAGCAAGCTTTCTAAATGTGAACGATTGCTTAAAATGTGTGGAGATGACTGCTCGGAAACACAAGAGTCTCCAAAAAAAGTGAAACCAAATGAGACCAATTTTTCCATAATCGTCGATAAATACGGCGAATGGAAACAATTGGTACCCTTGCCATATTTTACATCAAACACAATTGACAAGACAACAAATTCGACATGGATGCAAATCACGGTATTTGCATCCATGGAACATAGCGACAACACTCAACAACAGCAAATGTCATAAAGTAAATGATAAAATGCATCGGTGCTACGATAGCAATGGATCCGGTATGCTAAGGCGAGCAAATGCTGCCCCAACAACGATCCCCACCTCAATTGCAGACCCGACACACTTTAACATGACACTTTACAACAAAAACGAACGATCACATGCGACATCGTACTGGTACAACAACGACAACACATAACAATTACCATAAGTGTCTTGGGGAGAATGCTAAAATGCATCGATGATGCAACAAAGGTTGGTCTGGCACGCTAAGGCTATTGCCCCACCGGCGATCACAACCTGAGTTGCATACACGAGGCACTTCAGCACACGCCTTGAGACAGACACAAACGATACAAACAACACGACTATACATACCTATCTCACACATGCTCACACACACACATACACACTGACACACACGCACACACTGACATGCACGCAAACAAGCACAGATACATACAGATAGTCAACACACAACCATCATGACATTCAGCTATTAACAAAATTATCACTAGTTTATCACCCCCTATCCTCCCTACACCCCTCCCTCCCTCCCTCCCTCCCTCCCTCCCTCCCTCCCTCCCTCCCTCCCTCCCTCATCTCCCTCCCATTGCCTCCCTCATTTCCCTTCTCCGAAAGGATGCAGCTCACGCACCCTGCACATAGTAAAAACAGAGAATGCAACATACGTACTGCACAAGAAAGCAAAAAAAGAGGATGTTCACACATTGTGTACAAGAAAGCAGTAAACAGAGAATGCAACTCATGTGCGGAGGCCAAGCAGGAAACAACTCACCCGCACTGCATAAGAAAGCAAAAACAAAGAGTACACCTCACTGCATTGCAAAAGAAAACAAAAGCAAAGAATGCAGCTCACACACTAGAGACGAAATAAGCACACAAAAAAAGATGAGCAATGAATAACAGCTCACAGAGGAAATTTGGTATTATTCGTGACACCAGCATGATGTCATGCCTTGAAGCCACCCTCAAGTTCAACTTCACACTCACGTTCGCACTCACTCTTAGACTCAATCTCACACACGCACAAATACTCTCAACTTCTTAGACACACTCACAGAAGCACACATACAAACCTACACGTTCACTCTAACACTTACCCTCGCACTCATAATCCGCGCTGCCCCGGTCAACCTCCTTGCTTCGCCGGGGCGACGAAGTTGGCCTGCGCCAAGAGCTCCTGTGACCGCTCTGCCTCCTGCATCGCCTCGTCCTGCAGGATGTACGAGGTCAAGTTATCCTCGTTGAGCGTCGCCCTCGTGCTCGGCGCCATGGACAGCTGCTTCAGCAGGTTGTAGCTGCTCGAGAGTCCCTGCATGACGTGGGTGACGTACGACGCCGTCGAGTACTGCGCGCCGGCCATCCTGATGGTGGCGAGTATTTGCCGGGCCCGGTTGCAGTAGTCGGTCGCTGTCTCCTCGTCGCCCATACGCAGGTGTGTCAACTGTCCCTCCAGCTGGGCGATGAACAAGTCGTCGGTGACTTGGTAGGTTGACTCGATGAAGTGCCACGCCTGGTGGCCGGCGTCGAGGTACTCTCGGCACCACTTCAAGGCGATCTGCACGCCCGGCGAGCAGCACCGCGAGATGACCGTGAAGGTCAACAGCTGCACGGCGCGAAACTCCGTACGCAAGTCGGGGTCGTCCGGCGTCGCCACGGTGCCTCGAGCAAAGCTAATCAGCCCGGCCATCTCCAACTGAGGCTCGATGGCCTCCTTCCAGGTGAGAATGTCTTGTCGACCAACGAGCGGCGGGGTGACCAAGATCCTGTCCGGCGTAAACTTGAAGTAGCCGTAGCTCGGTGCTATCCCCCCGGCCGTCACCTGGGTCGCCGACATCGGCGACAGTCCGCTTCGTCGACCTCCGACGTCGCCCTGCGAGGTGCCTGCAGCCGCCGTCGACCGCATCCCTCGCGCCCGAACGCCGCCGACTTCATCGGCGTGTATCACACCTCTCTGCCTCGACGTGCCTCCCGCACTACTGCCGACCTGGTCACCACCGGCGTTGACGCCCACGTCGAGGCCGACCTCTGTGCTCAATGGTCGAGGAGACGCAGGTCGAGAAGGGTGCAACGTCGCCCACATAGTGCGAATGCCAGCCTCCACAACCGCCCAGGGGATCGTTCCGTACTCCTGGGCCCCATGGCGTGTCCTCGCGTCCTCCAGCTGTGCTTCCAGGGTCTCCATTCCCTAGGCGTCACCTACGTGCACGCTAGTGACTGCACGGCTGCCGGCCTACGAACAACTTAGGTAAGTGACCTCTACGTCGACCTGACGGAAAGGTAAGTCGTGTGCCTTACAACGCTCACCGCACCATGCGGATATAACTACTACAACGGGAGCTAGACTACGGGCTAGGCACGGGCGCTTGTGTGATCTCTGCTTTCGTTGGTCCTTAGTCGTTTTCCTAGTGCACACACAGCTTGCTAGTTCACGGGGAGAATTGGCAAGAGTTTCACAAGAGAAAGTTGACAACAATGGTACAATGAAGTTGGCATGGCAAGACTACATCAGAGCTAGCATTCAGGTCGGTCGACTGCCAGCACAGCATGGTCGACCGCGTTCCAGCACGACTTGGTCAACCGCAATCCAGCAGTGCAAAGTCGACAGCGTGCCAACGCTGCAGGTTGACGGCGTGCTAGCGTTGCTCCCGTAGAACATCAGAGCACCTACTTCGCAGGTGCTCGTAGATGATTGGAGGGCTAAGCCTCGTCACCTGAACAGCGCACGCACCAAGTCATCTTCGTGCTGACGGCTCCACCTGATCCGCCACGTCGACCTCGGGATACCACCACCGAGGTCGGACTCGCCAACTTCGCCTCAGCGACCGTCGCACTCCTTCGCATAACCTCGTCACCCAGGTATCCTGGTCGACCGGGCAACCATGTCGACCAGCTGCTCCTGTATGTACTCGTCGACCTCCCAAGTCGACGACCACACCAAGTCAACCTCACCAGGTCGACCACTCCTCTGGTCGACCAGCTCCAGGTCGACGTCACTCCTGGTCAACCAGCTCCACATCGACCAGCACAGTTGTCAGCCGACCACCCAAGTCGGCTACCCAAAGTCGGCGTCACCAAGTCGACGCCCCTTCTACGTCGGCGCCGACTTCCAGACTGACCTCTTGAAGTCAGCGACCTCCCAAGTCGGCGACCTTGCAAGTCGGTGACCTTGCAAGTCGGCGCCGACTTCCAGGTCGACGTGCCACATCGCCGACCACCAGTTGAAGTCAGCCGCCGGCTTCCCAAGTCGGCGGCATTGCAGTGGCCCCGTGCAAGTCGACCAACCCCGTCGACCAGCTCGCCCAAGTCGGCGTCGCCCACTGCTGCAAGTCGGCTGCACCTTCCGTACACCCCACCACAAAGTCGGCTCCGCCCAAGCGTGGACGGGGCCAACACACAACTCCCGTTGACACTCCCCTGCTGCGTTCACGCTTGGCCCCCCCCCAAATCCACTCGACAGTACTCCTCGGAGAATAGCTCGTCGACGTGCACCCAACACACAGCACGTCGTCCACCGCACCAGCCATGCAAGAGGGCATGGCACCTACTGCTGCACGTCGTCATCTTTGTCGCCCACGTCGGCCAGGCGCACCTGGCCGATGGCGACGGAGCACCGGTTGAAGGCCGGATAGTGCAGCGCCTTCGTCAGGAAGTCGGCCGGCTGCTCGGTGGTCGGGATGTACCTCAGCGAGAACTTCCCGCGCCTCACCATGTGCTGCAGCCAGGCCTGTCGCCGCTCCATGTGCTTGAGGTTGCCCGTCAACCCCATGCCCTCGGCGACTGTGATGGCCGACTTGTTGTCCACCCGAAGGACAGTTGGCTTCCCAGCATCCAGCTGCTGGAACTCTGCGAGGAGGAAGCGAAGTCGACGTCCCTCCTTGCCGGCTTCGGTGGCCGCCACGTACTCCGACTCGGTCGACGACAACGTCGCGCACTTGATGCGCTGGCTCGACCAGGAGACTGCGGCCCCTCCGTAGACGAACACGTAGCCGCCCGTGCTCGTTCTGTTCTGCTTGTCACCGGCGTCGTCGGCGTCGACATAGCCGACCAGCTCCAGCGACTCAGGTCCACCGCCGAACTCCAGGGCGGTGTCACGTGTGTTGGCGAGGTAGGCGAGGCAGCGGGCGACCTCGCGCCAGTGCTGGTCGCTCCTCACTGTGAGGCCGCTCCCCAGCTTGCTGCAGGCGAAGGCGATGTCCGGCCTCGTCGTCGTCGCCGCGAACTGCAGCGAGCCGACCTTCTGCCGGTACTCCTCCTCCTGTCGCTCCTGCGCCTCCTCGTCATCGAACGTGAGCTCGGCGTAGGCATCGATCGAGACCGGCGTCTTCGGGGTGCGCCCGGTCTGCTCCTCGTCGATGAAGCGCCTACGCAGCTTGTCGGCGTAGCCCTGCTGGTGCAGCCACAGCTTCCCCGCCGACCTGTCGCGGACGATCTCCAGCCCGAGGTACTTCTGCACCGGCGAGATCTCACGCAGCTCGAAGGCGGACTCCAGCAGCTCCTTCAGCTCCTTCAGCATCTCGGTGCTGCTGCTGGCGGCAAGCAGGTCGTCGACGTAGACCAGCACCCAGCAGGCCACTCCGTCCTCTCCGACCTTGAAGTAGAGAGCCTCGTCAACCTGGCTCTTCTTCCACCCGGCGTCGACCAGCACGTCGTTGAGCGCCAAGTACCACAGCAGCGGCGACTGCTTCAGCCCGTACAGACTCTTCAGCAGCTTGCACACCCGGCCGGTCCCGTCGTTAAAGTAGTCCGGCTGGGACATGTAGAGCACCCTGTCGAGCTTGCTCTGCAAGAAGGCGTTCTTCATGTCGAGCTGCATCAGGTTGAGGTTGCGGACGGCGACGATGCTGAGGAAGATCCTCAGCGTGACGTAGCTGCCCACCGGCGCAAACGTCTCGTCGTAGTCGGCGCCGTACACCTGCGTGAAGCCCTTCACAACCAGCCTCGCCTTCTCGCGCTCGACGGTGTCGTCGACGTGGTACTTCGTCGTCAACACCCACCGGTTCTTCATGACGTTCACTCCCGGCGGGCGTTCGACCAACTCCCAAGTCCCCATGCTGATGAGGCTGCGGATCTCCTCCTCCATGGCGGCCTTCACCGCCGGGCCCTTCCAGCTCGCCAACGCCTCCTTCACCGTCATGGTCGAGAAGTCCCAGCGGTGCTCGGGGTCGGCATGCATGTCGGGGTCCAGCTCCGGAAACTCCTCATCCTCCTCGGCGTCATCATACGCCAGGTCGTCGTCGTCCACGTCGTACACCGTGGTGAAGGCAGCGGGGACGAAAAAGTCGGGTGGCCTCCGAAGTCGGCCTGACTTCCGGGGTTCAGGCGGAACCTCCACCACGTCACTCTTGGTGGACTCCTCGGCGTCTCCTCCTTCGTCACCGTCTTCACTGCCCTCATCGTCCTGCTGCTCCTCAGTCGACTTCCTGGTCGACCTCTCCCCTGTGGTCGGCTTCAATCCCACGTCGACCTGCCTGGTTGCCAACTGCACTGCTGCCTGCTCTCCTATCGGCTGCTGCTCCTCGACCTGCTCCTTCCCGGTCGACATCGGCTTCAATCCCACGTCGACGTGCCTTTCGTCACGTCGGCCACCTGCGATGCCCTTGGCCGGCGCCGAAGGCGACGTCCCACTACTCCCCTCATCGCCGGAGGCCGACATAGGAGTCAGCACGTGCAAGTCGGCTACGAGGGGAGGGGCAGGGGTCCTAGGGGAGGGGGAAGGAGGACGGACGACCTCGGCGTCCTCAGCAGCAAGCTCACCGACCTCGGCGAGCAGAGGCAGGGTCGCCGTCGAGGTGTCGGTCGGCGGGGTAGTAGGCGTCCAACCTGACATCGGCCCGTGCTCCGACTTCCACACCTCCAGCGACATATCCTCGTAGAACACCACGTCCGACGTGGTGACCACCCGGTTGGCATCGATGTCGAGGAGCTCCTAGCCCTTGCTCTCCGCCGACACGCCAAGGTGAAGGCCCCACCGGGCCTTCGGCTTCAGCTTCCCACCACGCTGCTGCTTGGGGACAAGGAACTGCGCCATGCAGCCCCACACCCGGGCCAGCGACAAGTCGGGCTTCTGCCCGGTTAGCAGCTGGTACGGCGTCGTCCCCGACGGCAGCGTCGACCTCTCAAGGCAGTTGCGGACCCAGACGGCCTGCCGCAGAGCGAGGTGCCACCAGTGGTGCTGCACGCCCATGTGCAGTAGCATCGTCCGCACCGACTCCACCACCGTCCTCATCTCCCGCTCCGCCATGCCGTTCTGCTGCGGGGTGTATGGGCAGGTCAGGTCGTGGACGATCCCCAGCCCGTCCACGAAGTCGGTGAACTTCTTCCCGAGGAACTCCCCTCCTCGGTCCGAGCGCAACATCAGCACCGACTTCTTCGTCTGCCTCTCCACCAACACCAGCCACTTCTGGAACTCCAGCAGCACATCCGACTTCCTGGCGACCGGCCTTACCCACACGAAGCGGGTCTTGCGATCCTTCAGCAGCAGGAAGTACAAGCTGCCGTCCTTGGCAGCCACGCGGAACGGCCCGCACAGGTCGATGTGCACGACAACCAGCACGTCGTCGGCGTCGGAGCCTTGGTCGGGGAAGGTGTGCCGCGCCAGCTTCCCGCCGACGCACGAGACACACGGGGAGTCGGCGCCCGTCGCCGACTTGAGGTCCAGCCCAATGGCGACCTCGTTCTTCGCCGAGCTCCGTATGGTGTCCATGCCGACATGTGCAAGCCTCGCATGCATTCGGTCCGGTGTCGACTTCGTCTTTGAGACGATCGCCAGCAGGGCCACAACCTCCGGCGTGGTCGACGTTGACCTCGTTGAGCAGGGACGCAGGTCGGTGCAGAGGACACGCCCGGAGTACGTCGCCCGACCAAGCACCTCTCCCGTTGCCGAGACGAGCAGCATCCCGTCGCCGTCCTCTTGTAGCTTCACGCCGTGCTCCTTCAGCTGGCCGGACGACAGCAAGTTCGCCCGCACACCCGGGACGTACAGCACGTCGGCGATGAGCACCTGCTTTCCGGCCTCCCCTTGCAGGGCGACGGTGCCGCGGCCCTGGACGTCCTGCAGCGCCCCATTGAAGCCGCGCACGTGCTTGATGGAGCCGCTCGGCTGCAGGTCGACGAAGACTTCCTTCGTCCCCATCAGATGATGGGAGCAGCCGCTGTCGAGCAGGACCACTGCCGGGTTTGCCTCCACAGCTGCCGCCACCGCCTGAAAGTCCTCTCCGGCCTCTGGCGCCAGCGAGACGGTCGGCTCCACGACGCCGACCAGCGAGCACGACACCGTCTTGTCGTCCCGTGCCTTGCCGCCAGCAGAGGAGTCGGCGTCCTTCGCCGAGGTTGACTTGGTCGACTTCGTCTCCTTGCGCGGCTTGTTCCCTCCCCTCCGAGGACGACGACTGCCTGACCTCCCCCGGCCACCCTTGGCGTCGTCGTCGTCGGAGTCACTGCGGTCGGGGCACTCGAACGAGAGGTGGTCGGGGTCGCCGCACAGCCAGCACTCCCGACGTCGACCTCCTCCTCCTCGACCGCTATCCTTGGTCGACTTCTTCTTGTCGACCTCCTTGGCCGGCTTCCAGCCACTGCTACCACTGCCGCCCGACTGTCCGCGCTGCCCCGGTCGACCTCCTTGCTTCGCCGGGGCGACGAAGTTGGCCTGCGCCAAGAGCTCCTATGACCGCTCTGCCTCCTGCATCGCCTCGTCCTGCAGGATGTACGAGGTCAACTCCCGTTGACACACTGTTTGCTCACAGTGGGCCACACGCGATGCTGCTGCCCGTCTTGCTGTGCGTAGTCACTTGCCGTCCACTGAGCGCGCGCATTTTAGTCAGTACAAGAGTGCTAAGACCTTTTACGACGCTGTAGTTGCACGCTACTCTTCCCCTGCCACTGCTGCAGTTAGCCGCCTCATGCTGCCGTACATGTTCCCTGACCTCGCCGCCTTTCCCACAGTCGCTGACCTCATTATGCACCTTCGCACTAGTGACACCCGCTACCGCGCTGCGCTTCCTGCTGAATTCTGCGCCAAGAACCCCCCCCCCCCCATGTACATCACCCTCTACTACATAGTCACCCGGCTCCCTGACTCCCTTCGCTCGGTCAGGGACCACTTCCTCTCTGTTTGCCCCACCACACTCACCGTTGACCTCCTCGAGGAGCGCCTCCTGGCAGCTGAGAAGAGTATAGTCCCTGTAGGAGCCTCTCGTGGTGACCCGCGTTCCCCCTTCTTTGAGGGGTGCTCCCCCTCCCCCCTTTTGCCCTCTGTTGTCTCTGCTGCTGCCGTCGACTTCGTTGGCACCGAGTCGGTCGGCGCTGCGTCTGCCCCTAGCGGGAGACGCCGCACCGGCAAGGGCAAGGGGGGCAAGGGCGCTGGAGGAGCTGGCGGGGGCGGTGGAGGTGGCGGTGGAGGCGGCGGAGGGAGTGGGGGTGGCGGTGGGAGTGGTGGAGGCGGAGGCGGCGGCGGCGGTGGCGGTGGGAGCGGAGGAGGAGGCGGTGGCGGCGGTGGCGAAGGTGGCGGCGGCGGCGGTGGAGCTGGTCGGGGTGGCTCTGCGCAGCGGGGCGGCTTCGGTGGTGGTCAGCGCTAGCAGCAGCAGCGCACTCCTGAGACCCCGCCCCCCCAGCAGCTTCGTGAGTGGTACGCTGCGCGTCAGCGGGGTGGGGGTGCTGGTCCCTGTGCCTACGTCCTGCGTACCGGCGACCGCACTGGTGAGCCGTGCGGTGGCCCGCACACCACACCCAGCGCTGCTTCGGCCGCCTGACGGACGCTTGGCGTCTCCAGTTCCCTGACGCCACTGAGATCCCCCGCAAGGGCGAGCTGCTTAGGTCGGGGGTTGCTATCTTTGATCTGGATTATGATGCTATTCTTGCTGCCATGTATGTTTTGTCTACTTGTGATGAGGGTGACTATTACCTGTGTGTTCCGCCTGACCCGGGCATTGAGGCTGCTGCTCTAGGTGCTGGTGAGGCTGCTGCTCTAGGTGCTGTTGCGATATATATTTTATATATGTTTATAACTGCCTGTAGCTTTAGCTTTAGTGTAGTTATGCCTTCTTGTTGTTGGTGGTGCACCGTTGCTATTTTGCTATATGTACCTTGTGTTCTATAGAGAAACTATCATTCTCGATTATCTCCTTGGTACAACCACCTCGACACCCCTTGGCCTAGGCTACTAAGCCTAGGCCCTTAGTTAAACCCGTACTCTAGTTAAGTTCGTCTCGTAACAGGTGCTAGTGCGTCTGCTGCCCCAGGTGCTGCTGAGTCTGCTCTCTCAGGTACCACGTCGGCTCAGGCCTTACACACCTTCACCCTTGACTCGGGTGCTTCCCGCTCCTTCTTTCGAGACCGCACCACGCTTACGCCGCTTAGTCGGCCAGTTGCGGTCTCCCTGGCGGACCCCTCTGGGGGTCCTGTCCTTGCCCACTTCTCCACGGTCTTTCCGTGTCCGACGGCCCCTTCTGGCACCCTGTCCGGTCTCTACCTCCCCTCGTTCTCTACGAACTTGGTGAGTGGTGCTGATCTACAGGATGGGGGGGTTGACCAGTTCACTCCTGCGAGTCAGCGGGTGACCCACTGTACGTGTGCTCGGACGGGCCGACACTTGGCCACGTTTACCCGTCAGCCGGGGTCGAGCCTGTACACACTGACTACTGAGTCTCCTCCGGTTGCTGAGTCTGGTCAGGTAGCTGCGTCGGGTCACGTGTTTGCTGCAGCGTCCAGGTCTGGTCCTGAGTCTGCTCCCTGCTCGTGTCGTCTCTTGTCCCACCGGACCCTCCTCTGGCACCACCGCCTTGGTCACCCCTCCTTGCCTCGTCTCCGAGGCATGGCCTCCTGTTACCTTGTCTCTGGTCTCCCCCGGTCCCTCCCTCCCCTCCCTCCGGGGCCTGCCCCTACCTGCGTTCCCTGCGTCGAGGGGCGGCAGCGCGCCGCTCGTCACTCCTCTGAGTTGCCTCCGACAGAGGCTCCGCTGCAGACTCTTCACATGGACATGTGGGGCCCCGCCCGCGTCCATGGCCAGGGTCACGAGCGTTACTTCCTGTTGGTGGTTGACGACTACTCGCGTTACACCACGGTCTTCCCCTTGCGCAGCAAGGTTGACGTCACTGAGGTGTTGATCGACTGGATCCGCGCAGCTCGTCTCCAGCTCAGAGAGAGTTTCGGCTCGGACTTTCCTGTTCTGCGTCTGCACTCTGACAGGGGCGGAGAGTTTTCCTCTGACCTTCTGGGAGCCTTCTGTCGTGCGCAGGGCATCCGCCAGACGTTCACGCTTCCGGCCTCTCCACTGCAAAATGGGATTGCTGAGCGCCGCATTGGCATGGTCATGGACGTCGCTTGTACGTCCATGATTCATGCGGCTGCTCCCCATTTTCTGTGGCCGTTCGCGGTTCAGTACGCGGCGCATCAGATCAACCTTCAACCCCGGGTCTCCTTGCCGGAGACCTCCCCTACTTTGCGGTGGACGGGGAAGGTTGGCGATGCGTCTGCGTTTCGTGTCTGGGGATCTCTGGCTTTTGTCCGCGACTTGTCTGCGGACAAGCTGTCCCCCCGTGCTGTTCCCTGCGTCTTCCTTGGCTTCCCCCCTGACGCGCCTGGTTGGCAGTTTTACCACCCCACCTCGCGCTGTCTTCTGTCCTCACAGGACGTCACGTTTGACGAGTCGGTTCCTTACTATCGTCTCTTCCCCTACCGCACTGCGCCCCTCCCCTCGCCGCCGCTCTTCCTCGCGCCAGGTCCCCCTCTGGTAGACCCCCTTCCCCTTCAGGGTCCTGCCCCCTCAGGTGTGTCCCAGGTAGACGCAGTCGAGCCTGTCGAGGTAGATGTTGACTCTGGTGCTACTAGGGGTGCTGAGCCTGGGAGTGCTGAGCCTGGGGGTGCTGAGCCTGGGGGTGTTGAGCCTGGAGGTGCTGAGCCTGGGGGTGTTGAGCCTGGGGGTGCTGCGTTTGGGGGTGCTGAGCCTGGGGGTGCGGAGCCTGAGGGTGGTGGGCCTGCTCGTGTGGAGTCTGGCGGTACTGAGTCTAGAGGTCCCTCGGGTGCTTCGTCCCGGCGGGAGCTACCCTCTCCACAGGAGCTGCGCGAGTGGTTTGCTCGGCGCTGGAGCCGTGCTGCTGGAGCTGGAGGTTTTGCTGCTACTGAGGGTGTTGGTGCCACGGGTCCCGGAGGTGCTCGTACTGGAGGTACTGGAGCTGCTGGGCCTGGGGGTGCTCCTGGTGCTGGAGCTGCTGGCAGTGCTTCTGGAGGGGGTGCTGCTGGCGGTGCTGCTGCTGGCGGTGCTGCTGGAGTAGGTGCTGGTGGAGGTGCTGGAGTTGTGGCTGTTGAGTCTTCCGGTGGTCCGGCTGGAGCTGGAGCTGCTAGGGGTGTCGCGCTAGAGGTGCTGCTGGCGCTGGTGCTTCTGAGGGTGCTGGGGTTGGCGGTGCTGCAGTTGGGGGTGCTACTGGTGCTGGTGCTGCCGCTGGGGGTGCTGGTGCTATCCCTGCTGGCTCTGGAGGCGCTGCGCGGCCGCGGACGTACTTCGTTCCGCTCCTTGAGCAGGTTCTTGGTCTCCCGCCTTCTGCTGGTCCTGCTCCTTCCTTAGAGTGTCTGCCGCCTGTCCAATCTGGGTCGCAGTTACAGCCCGCCTCCCCACTGCCTGCTCCCTCTCCCTACACTGGTCCTACTGGAGGTCTTGCTGAGCGTCGTGAGCCTGCGTCTCGTTCTGCGTCGCCTTTTCGTGCTGCTCGCACTAGTCGTTGTGTTCCGCGTCCGCGTCCTCCTGCGGTCCCGGGCACACACCAGATGGCACTGCGTCCTTCCACTGCTCCCCTGCATGTCCCGTTGCCGTCTCCTCCAGAGCCCTCTCTTCCTGTTCTTGCTGACCCATAGTCTGACTCTCTTCGTGCTGCCAGACCTATTGTCACGCGTCTCCTGGCTACTATTGTCACTGACCCTTCCTTTGAGTCCACTGCTGCATCTGCCTTAGTTGCTGAGCTTGTCGACTTTGCTGCTCGCTGTCGTCTAGACTACGCTGCTAGTCTTGTTGCTGAGTCTGAGTCTGTCTATCCTCCGTCCGTCGGGGGTGAGTGTGCTCTTAGCACGGACGTCCTTGAGGACAGGCAGGAGGAGTTCAAGTGTTTTGCTGCTGCTTTGCCTCATCTCGTGTCCATGCTGATTGCCCTTGAGGGAGACCCGGATGCACCAGACATCCCGACTCCTCGATCGTAAGCTGAGGCGATCGAGGGTCCCTACTCCTCACAGTGGCAGTCAGCCATGGACGCAGAGATGGCTTCCTGGAAGTCCACAGGCACCTACGTTGACGAGGTTCCCCCACCTGGGGCGAACATCGTCAGTGGCATGTGGATTTCAGGGTGAAGCGGCCGCCGGGTTCTCCGCCTGTCTTCAAGGCGCGTTACGTGGCTCGAGGCTTCAGTCAGCGACAGGGAGTTGACTACTTTCAGACCTTCTCTCCCACCCCGAAGATGACCACTCTTCGGGTGCTGCTGCACATAGCCGCTCAGCGCGACTACGAGCTTCACTCTCTTGACTTCAGCACTGCTTTCCTATAGGGCAGCCTGCACGAGGAGATCTGACTGCGCCGCCCACCTGGCTTCACTGGGTCGTTTCCTCCTGGTACCCAGTGGAGCCTCCGGCGGCTAGTCTACGGTCTCCGCCAGGCGCCACGTGAGTGGCACGACACACTGAGGACTACACTTGCGGCTCTTGGGTTTGCTCCTTCTACTGCCGGCCCGTCGCTGTTTCTACGCACCGACACCTCTTTGCCGCCGTTCTACATCCTCGTGTACGTTGACGACTTGGTCTTTGCCACTGCTGACACTGCTGGACTCGCCCACGTGAAGTCCGAGCTGCAGAAGAGACACACGTGCACAGACCTGGGTGAACTGCGCAGCTACCTTGGCTTGCAGATCACCCGGGACAGAGCACAACGCACCATTACTCTGACTCAGTCACACATGGTGCAGCAGGTCCTTCAGCGCTTCGACTTCACGTACTCCTCGCCTAAGGCCACTCCTCTGTCTACTCGCCACTCGCTCTCAGCTCTGCCTTTGGATGAGTCCGTAGAGCCGAGTGGCCCGTACCCAGAGCTTGTTGGCTGCCTCATGTACCTGATGACCTGCACTCGACCTGACCTTGCATACCCCTCTTAGCATCTTGGCACGCTATGTTGCTCCTGGGAGACACCGACCAGAGCACATGGCTGCAGCGAAGAGGGTGTTGCGCTACTTGTGCAGTACGTCGGGCATGGGGCTAGTGCTTGGAGGGCGGCGTTCAGTGGTCCTCACTGGTCACGCAGACGCTTCTTGGGCTGACGACCAGGCTACGCAGCGGTCGTCACAGGGCTACACCTTCAGCCTTGGTTCTGGCTCTGTTTCGTGGCGGTCTACCCGCTCGTCTTCTGTTCTTGGCTCCAGCTGTGAGGCTGTGATCTACGCAGGAGCCATGGCTGCACAAAAGCTACGCTGGCTCACCTTCCTGCTGACTGACCTAGGAGAGCCGCCTCGTTCTCCTTTAGTTCTGTACGTAGACAACAAGGCCATGCTGGCCTTGTGTCAGGAGCACAGACTGGAGCACAGAACGAAGCACATTGCTCTTCGCTACTTCCTTGCTCGTGAGCTGCAGCAGCGTGGTCAGCTGCGCCTTGCTTACGTGGCCTCTGAGGCCAACACTGCTGATATCTTTACCAAGGCACTTCCGCCTTGTGATCATCAGCGCTTTTGTATGATGCTAGGTCTTATGCCTACTTGGCCTCACTTGCTCACTTCTTGACCTTGCTTGTACTGTGATCTGTCTATACGTGCACTTGCTTGTTTACCTTTATATATAATCTTGCATGTGAACTGGCCTTGTGGCCTTTGAACTTGTGCTCGGAATGTGTGGTGACGTTGTGATCCACCCTGAGCTTGCTGTGCTTTGCTTGACTGGTCTTGTGACCTCTTGTTCTCCCCCACTTTGCCTATGGGGGTGTGTCAAACTTATATACTATAGTCTATCTAGGCTGTAGTGGGGTAGACACTATAGGGTACAACATTTCTAGGGTTTCCTACTTGTACTCACTTGTTTCCTAGTCATTTCATTCCTCGTTTTCTCACACCCTACCCTCCAGTCCTTCGTCCCTGTCCACTCCCCTCCCATCACCTTCGCGGGTCTCTCTCCTCCCCCCCCGTCGCCCTCTCTTTCTTCCCTCCCTCCCCGTCACCTTCGCTCTCCCTCCTCCCTTCCTGTCGCTCACCTCGTCGGCTATAGCTCTCTCCCCGAAATGCCCTCCTCCCAACGCCTTTCTTCTAACCCCTCCCATCACACACCTCGTCGCCTACACTCTCTCTCTGAAACAGCCTCCTCGCGCCCTTCCTCTCTCCCCTCCCATCACTTTTCCCGTCGCCTTCGCGCTCTCCCTCCCGTCGCCTGCGCGCTCTCCCTCCCGTCGCCTTCGCGCTCTCCCTCCCCTCGCCTTCGCGCTTTCTCCCCCCTTGCCTTCGCGCTCTCCATCCCGTCGCCCTTGCAATTTCCCCTCTCTTCCGTCGCCCACTTCATCTCCTATCCCGTGGAATTCCTCCTCTTCCCTCCCATCCCGTCGTTCACCTCCTCTCCCCTCCCATCCCGTCTTCTGCGCGCTCTCTCCGCCCTCGCCTTCGCGCTCTCTCCCCCCTCGCCATCGCGCTCACGTTCCTCCCTCCCATCGCCATCGCGCTCACGTTCCTCCCTCCCATCGTCATCGCGCTCACGTTCCTCCTCTCCCCTCCCATCCCACGTTCGCCTCCTCCCATCCCGTCGAACTCTTCCTCTCCCCTCCCATCCGTCGTTCGCCACCTCTCTCCTATCCCGCGTTCGCCTCCTCCCATCCCGTCGAACTCTTCCTCTCCCCTCCCATCCGTCGTTCGCCACCTCTCTCCCATCCCGCGTTCTCCTCCTCCCATCCCGTCGAACTCTTCCTCTCCCCTCCCATCCGTCGTTCGCCACCTCTCTCCCATCCCGCGTTCGCCTCCTCCCATCCCGTCGAACTCTTCCTCTCCCCTCCCATCCGTCGTTCGCCACCTCTCTCCCATCCCGCGTTCGCCTCCTCCCATCCCGTCGAACTCTTCCTCTCCCCTCCCATCCATCGTTCGCTACCTCTCTCCCATCCCGTCGTTCGCCTCCTCTTCCCTCCCATCCCCTCGTTCCTCCTCTCTCCCCTTTCTTCCCGTCGCTCTTGTGATCTCCCCTCCCATCCGCTGGTTATTACCTTGTCCAACTTATTTTCTCCCCTCGTTCTTCGACACCCAAATTTTTAACCTATTTCAGCCCCAAGACCAAGGAAACGTCTTTTCTCGCAGCTCTGCTCTCAACTTTTGCATATGTGTGCGCTGGACTTTGCCTGTGTTGTTGATTGATGTGAGTTTTGGTGAAGTTAGAATGACTGCTCGAGTGAATACAGGCATTGCAACCTTGCGCCAAATTCGCACACAAGTATGTGTGAGTTGTGTGTGAGTGTCGCTGCCAATCAGAATCGTACACATGGTCCAAATGTTCTCCCTTCACAATGAGACTCGTATGGAGTGAAAAAATAAATATGCACAGCACTTCCAACTGTCTCAAGTGTTCCAAAAAAACTTCTGTTTTCAAGTGGACCCAACTAGAAGGGGGGGGGTCACTATTTTAGCTGCTGGCTTTAAGCAACCCGGTTATCGTATTAAATATAACCCACGCACTAAATCCGTTATGTTCTGTTCAGGTGTACAGTGGAATGTACATTATCACATAATTCCACCTGTCACAGCAGTTACTGTCACCTTTGCTATTAGTCTTGAGCAGGCCCCTAGATTCGTTTTGAGGCACTTTGATCGATCAGTGTACACCCCTCCTGGAACTCTGTCTGTCAGAGGCGCCTCAAAATTTTAGTCTGAAAATTCAGACAAGCACAACTTTTTTTGTCTGAATTGTCAGAGTTACCTTCAAAGATTAGCAGTTTCGTAAAAGCATAGTTATAATAGCATTGAAGCTAATTACATCATACCAGCGCAACTGTGCGGCCAGAAATGGGGCACTCTAATTGGTCATTTTTTCAAAAGTTAGGAACACTGAGCAGTCAGGGTCGAGGTGTCAACATCAGACAATGGCGTCGTGCAAGTGCCAAGCGTGGCAAGCTCACAATCAGCTGACCTGGCAGCAGGCACGGTATCGCTCGGCCCTTTTCTGTGCTGGGCGCGCTGGCAGTGTCAGAATGTGTGGTCCCCTCAGGTCGCCTCGAGAGGCGACGGGAGGGGCGACCTGGGGGGGGGGGGGGGCGAGCGTCGCCCCTTCTGCCGCCTGTTTTGGCGCCCTGGGAGGCCGCGCGTCGCCCCCCCCCCCCCCCGTAACCTCCCTACCCGCCGTCCCGCCCTACCCTGTGTTAGAGTCTGGGGGTGGCGAGTAGGGGGTGGCGGGTGTGTGGTCTCCCCTGCTCCTCCTCCTCCTCTGTCTCCCAATGCTGCAGCTGCCGCTGAGGGGGGTGGGTGTGTGGGAGTCGACGGAGTGGTGCTAGGGGGTGGGGTGTGAGTGAACCTAGGGTGCAGCAGGGGGTGTGTGAAAGGGGGGTGGGATAGTTTGGGGAGGTTGAAGGGGGGTGGCCGCCGTGAAGCCCGCAGCTCCAGTCGCCCGTGAGACCGTTGCGCCAGTCGCCCGTGAGCCCGTTGCGCCAGTCGCCCGTGAGCCAGTTGCTCCAGTCGCCCGTGAGTCCGTTGCTCCTGCCGCTCAGAGTTAGTCGCGGAGCCAGTTACTCCAGTAGCCCGTGTGCCAGTTGCTCCAGTTGCCAGTGTGCCAGTTGCTCCAGTTGCCCGTGTGCCAGTTGCTCCAGTTGCGCCGTGTGCCAGCAGCTTCAGCTGCCGCCCACTACCTCCTCTCCTCTCATAGTCCCTCCTCCTCCACACTTGCCCTCGGTGATAGCCTCTAGCTTTGCTTACATTTGTGAACTTTAAACTGTTGCTTCTTGTACTTGTGCTCAGATTGTGTGGTGACATTGTGATCCACCCTGAGCTTGTGTTTTGCTTGCTTGTTGTGCTCATTACACCCCACTTTGGCTATGGGGGTGTGTCAGAATGTTATGTTTGTCTAGCCTGCAGTGGGGTACTCAATAGTGAGTACAGCCCAATTTAGGGTTTGCTATATGTACTCAACTGCTTGCTAGTGAAACCACTTCCTTCCATTCATTCCTCATTTCTTCACAGGCAGCAGCAAGAGTTTTCAACAGTTTACACCGTATCTGCGCGGAATATTTTCTCCTAAAGTTGTAGCTTCGTATTTTTGACTCGGTTTGGCAAGGGGAAATTATGTGCGGTTCTGCTGAAGTACGAAACTTATATGTGACAAGGCTTTCGTTTTCACCAATTCGCTTTTCGCCATGTGCGATTCGCTAAAATCGTTTTGGCCATGTGCCATTGGGTATCTAGTTTCACAATTTAAGGGTTATTATAAGCCCCCAATAAATTCGACACTCGTGATAACGTCGAAGAAGTAGTGTATTCTGGTGCCCCTAATCGAGTAGTTTTCTCCGGAGGAAATCGTTACTGTAGTGCTGGCCCGAACACACGTGGGTGGGTGTATCGAGAGGAAATTTCGAGGAAGTTTGTTTCCGATAACCTTTCATTCAGGCTGGCGGAAACCCTTTGCATTACCAGTTGCAGAGTGCACCCCCGATACAAGTCTGAGGCCCAGCCTACACTAATAAAATTAGGCTGAAATTTCAGACAACTCATAAAAAATAACTCTGGAAAATCAGACAAGGTACACAAAAAAATTCTTAGACTTTAGACTAGGTACACAAAAAAAGCCTGAACGGACTCTGAAGAAGACTACAAAGTCTGATATCTAGGGCCCTGGTCTTGAGAGGGTAATTTTTAGACAATGCATCTTGGGCGTCAGTGTATTTTATGGTTTGTTGTTATACTTATATGGCTGTACAGCGTACCCCCCCCCCCCCCCCCCCCCCCCTCCCCTAAGGAGGCCCTCCTTACGAGAGTGTGTGTACATCCCGGAAATTGCGGCTTCTCAGATAGTCGGTGAGGACGGGGTGGTTTTCAATTTTGTCCAGGAGTGCCCAGTTGTCTTCGGTCGGTGTGCGGTATTTCCAGCGGATCAAGAACTCGATCCTGCGAGCTCCACGTGGGTCACGAACTCGGTGGCTCAGAATCTTCTCGGGTGTGATGATGGGCTCGGTGGGTGGTCGTGTCATGCTGGCTGGGCGGTGGCGAGGCAGTTGGCTTGTGGAAGGCACGTAGGGGCAAAATATGCTGACGTGGAATGACAGGCTGACGTACCAGTCAGCAGGGAGGAGGAGGTGGGTGGTGACAGGGGTGATCATGTGGTTGATGCGAAATGGCCCGCAATATCGAGGATGGAGTTTTGGGGTGATATGCAGGCGGAGGTTTTGAGTGTCGAGTAGAGCGAGATCGTTGGGCTGGTAAGTAACGAGGCGGCGGTGGCGGTCGGTGTTGCGCTTAGCGATGATGTTTGATTTTTTTATTGTGTCTGCTGTCCGGGTCGATGCTGCCTGTAAAATTTCGGCGAACTGTTGCGCACGTGGTACTGGGTTGTCGGGATTCGGTGTCATGGGTACTGTGGGTTCCTGTCCGTAGTTCAGGTTTAAAGGTAACTGTTGGGTCGTGGCAGATGGCGAATTGTTGTATGCGAATTCGATGAGTGGCAGCTGTTCTTCCCATGTGGTCAGGTCATCGCACGTGGCTCGAATCAGCTGCTCCATGGTTTGGTTTGTCCATTCTGTTTGTCCATCTATTTCAGGGTGGTACGACGAACTAAATTGTAGTCGTGTGCCGAACTGCTTCCACAGGTTCCGCCAGAAGTTGATGGTCAATTTCTTATCTCGATCGTTGATAATGGCTGCCGGTATCCCGTGCAGACAAACGACGGTGGCAAGAGCCGAGTTGTTTATTCGGCTGAGATTGACTTCTTGCAGGTTGCGAAGTGCGCCATCTTCGTCAACCGATCGACCACGACCAGGATCGCGTCGTTCCCACTTGCTCCGGCCGGTAACCCCGTGACGAAGCCCATCGTCACTTGCTGCCAAGCACGCTCTGGGGGTGGTATCGGCTGCAATTGTCCCGCCGGCCGCTTCCGTGATAACTTCATGAGTTGGCAGGTGGGACACGATCCCACGTGTTGTTGTATGTCGGTCAACATTTCGGGCCAGTAATACTACCGCTGTAGCTGCTACCGTGTCTTTTCTACCCCGAAGTGACCTGAGGTAACGCCGTCGTGTGCCTCCTGTAGTAACAGCTCCCTTAGTAAAGTGTAGCCCGGTACCCAGATGCGATCGGTGCCGGATTTTACGTAATAAACCCCCTTTGCTGCTACAACCTGCTGCAGATTACCTCCTGTGAAGAATGGGTCTGTTCGATAACCGTGGGTAAATAGGCCTGTCAGTAGCAGGCTGGTCTGGGCGAGTAGTATGGCGTGTATCTGGGCAGTTGGGCGGGTCAGTGCGTGGGCAATGTTCGATGCCCCCTTTTTGCAGGTGACCGTGTAGTGAAAATTCGACTCGAGATAATCGAGCCAGCGGATTTGTCGTGGGTTGAGGTGGGGTTGTGCACGAAGGTACTGAAGAGATTTATGGTCTGTCCGTACTGTCACGTCTGCGCCGGTCAAGAAACAGCGCCAAACTTTGAATGCGTGCACGATCGCAAGCATTTTGCGATCGTGTATCGGATACTTCTCACGCGGATGCAGTTTTCATGACTCGTATGCAATGGGTTGTAGGCCGTTGCCGAAGTCATGTAACAGTACGGCTTTGATGGCGATGTCGCTTGCGTCAGTATCTACTTCGAACGGGCGGTGGGGGTCGGCATGCGCAGGACGAGCGGTGTGCAGAGAACAGTTTTCAGGGCAGAGAAGGCAGCATGCTCTTTCCCCCCCCACATAAACGCCACTCTCTTTTGCAGCACATCTGTCAGTGGGGCGGTTAAGCACGCCATGTCGAGGACGAACCGACGGACGTAATTAACAAACCGTGAAAACCCTGCACCTCCGTGATATTTGTCGAGGGACGCCACACTTTTACTGTGTCCAACTTCTTCGGTCAATTTCGATTCCAACCTACTAATTTACGTGCCCCAAAAATTCTAACCGGTCGTGAAAAACTCACACTTTGAACCCTTAGTCAGTAGGCGGTTTTCGTTTAAAAACTTAAATACTGCTTCTAAATTTGTTAAGCGCTGCTGCTTGTCGCGGCTATAGACCAGGATGTCGTCGAGGTTAACTATCACGCACTTATCTAAAAGCGGTCTAAACGCCTCGTTCATGGTCATCTGAAAAGTTGCTGGGGCGTTGGTCAGTCCGAAGGGCATGATGGTATACTCAAACGACCCGTACCTAGTTCTAAAGGCTGTCTTGGCGCAGTCTGACGGTTCGACCCTAATCTGATGGTAACCCCCCCATTAGTCAATCTTCGCAAACACGCGGGCTGTTTGCAGTTGATCTATCAGTTCGTCGGTGCGGGGAATCGGGTGTCGCGATTTGATGGTTACTCGGTTCAGTGCTCGGTAGTCAATACACATGCGAAACCCTCCGTCCTTTTCCGGTGTGAACAGTATCGGGGCGGCGAACGGTGACGAGCTCGGTCGGATGAATTGTTTCTCTAACAGGCGATTTAAATGCCTCTTCAGTTCATCGAGCTAGGGCTGTGTCAGTCGGAACTATCGCTGTACAGTTGGCTGTGCCCCCGGTTCTATTCGGTGATCGTGTGCCCACTGAGGTGGCAGTGCCTTCGGTAAATCATCCGGGGAATTCCCGGGGTACCGTTTCAACAGTTGCTGTAGTTCTAGCGGTACAGCTGCTAGAAGTTTCTGAAAATTGCTCGGCGCCTCTGCTTCTCCTACCACTGCGATATCCATTGTGTACACGTCAGCTCCAGTGGCGACAGCCCGTTTCATCGTGATGGTGTTGAGGTGGACCGTTGAAGACTCACGCGACTGCCAGCGAGGTAGTTCGACCTAGTTACCGCTACTTCGCACAGTACAGCTACCCGTCCTCCAGTCGATTCGCGGGTTATAACGTCGCAGCCAATCACGTTCCAGTAAAATGTCGTGCCCATTCAGTGTCGTCGCGAGCATTTCCTGTGTAAACCCGAAGTTCCCCCCGCAGCGGACTTTTACTCTCTCCACTTTCTCCCGTATGGCCGGATGCGTGCTGTCGACTAAACGTGCGTCTATCTCCGGTAAACACCGACTAAGTGTCAGTTGCAGCTTTCGTGCGGTCGCGGTATTAACTAAGCTGTGAGTTGCTCCTCCGTCTATAAAATTTTTCACTGCTGCTCCCTGTACTTTTTCGTGAATCAGTATTGGGCAATCCGTTGCTATACCCTCCTTATTCATCCGAGCCCGATCGGTAGCGTGAATCGGTACGGTGACTCGGTGAGGGTCGGTGAGGTTGGGCGAGCAGGTTGTCTCATCAGTACTTGGCCCGATTTCTACTGACTGCTGGCGTTTCCCTGCCTCTGAGACTCCCTCGACTCCTCTGTTCCTCGGCGCCTTAGTTCCTCTAGGCATTCGCTCTTGCGATGTCCCGGCCTATTGCAAGCAAAGCAGCGCCCCTTGAATGGCGCAGCAGCTGCGTTCGCCGCAACAGCGTGTACAGTGGCGTGCTCGGCCGGTCCCCGAGGGCGATATCCGTAGTAGAACCCCGGTCTCAGTCGGCATAGAATGTCGATTTTCTCCGCTAGTGCGAGAATCTCATGGAAATTCGATAGCCCGCGAAACATTATCTCGTGCGAAATGTCCGGCTTCAGTCCGCCGACGTAGGTCCACCCGCTCCGCCTCGTGCATGTAGCCGACTTGTTCGCACAGAGCGAGAAAGCTGCTGGTGTAGACTTGAACCGACCCGAGCTGCCACAAAGTGCGCAGTTTCTAACGCGCTGAGATAGAAGCCGCAATCGGCTCGAAGCGTGCCCGAAGCCCCGCGCACCACGCATCCCACATGCTATATTGGCCTGTTTCACAGAGCGAAATTGCGACGGTGGCTCGTAGGCGCATGGCGATGTTACGATAACTCGCCACCAGTCCATGGTGGGGCCCCGTAGCAGCGAAACCGCATATCTGATCTTCGCTGCGTCTGAGATGACGTAGTTCGTGTCAAAGAATACGTTCATCGTGTCGAAGAATACGTTCGTGACTGAACTGTCGGACCTCCGCACTGGCTGGGATCAAAACAGGACGGGCACTGCGGTTTCAGTGGCATCGGCTCGTTGAGGTCTTCGTTGCCCGCAGGCGCCGCAAATCCGACGTGGCGACGACCCTCGCGAGGCGTATTCACGATCTGAATGGCCCTGGCTCTCGCCATGCGAGGCATTGATTGGGTGGCGCCATCACTGGCTGCGCCTGAGCGCTGTCCCACGCTGTAACGGTGTGCCGGAAGAGATGACAATTGGTTCATCCGTTTGTGCAGGTGCATTTTCAGGCGTTTGTGTTGGTGCAGGTGTATTCGTCGCTGATTGCCGGCGAGCGGCGTCAAGTTCCGCCGTGAGCGTCGCGACTTCAAGTGCCGAATTTTCGAGTTGGCTCATGAGATGGTCGAGTTGTTCCTGCGTCAACGTGGCGACGTTGAATTCTGCCATGGCGAGGGGTGTCGGGCGAGCTCAGCGGGAACCTCAGTTGTGGCCGTGCGTGCTTACGAGAGAGCACTTCGAGAGGCGGTGCTTTCTCGCTGAGAGACGTCTACCCCCTCCAAAAATTGAGATAGTGGGGTGTCGAGAGTAAAGGGAAGGAGAAGGTTGGCATGACTATCGAGAGAGTTGGGTACAAGTAACAAAACCTATACCCTACCTTAGCTACCCCACTAAAGCCTACATATCATTATAACATAGGCATATAGTTTGACACACCCCCATAGGCAAAGTGGGGGAGAACAAGGGGTCACAAGACCTGTCAAGAAAAGCAAAGCAACCTAGGGGTGGATCACAACGTCACCACACACACCGAGCACAAGCAGAGGGCCACAAGGCCAGTTCACATGCAGAGGTATATATGCAACACCAGCAATAAAGTGATCACTACCTAGCAAGAGTAAGCATGCAGGTATATTTATGTAGATTACAGTACAAGCAAAGCCTACAGCAAGTAAGGAAACGTAGGCACAAGACCTAACAAAGTACAAAAGCGCTGATGATCACCAGACGGAAGTGCCTTGGTGATTATATCAGCAATGTTGGCCCGAGTGGCCACGTAAGTAAGACGAAGCTGACCACGCTGCTGCAACTCTCGAGCCAGAAAGTAACGCAGAGCGATGTGCTTCGTTCTGTGCTCCAGTCTGTGCTCCTGACACAAGGCAATGACGGCCTTGTTGTCTACGTACAGAACCGGAGGAGAACGAGGCTGCTCTCCCAAGTCAGTCAGCAGGTAGGTGAGCCAGCGTAACTCCTGTGCAGCCATGGCTGTGGCGTAGATCTCAGCCTCACAATTGGAGCTGAGAACAGAAGACGAGCGTGTAGACCGCCAGGAAACAGAGCCGGAGCCAAGGCTGAAGGTGTAACCCTGTGACGACCGCTGCGTAGCCAGGTCGTCAACCCAAGACGCGTCAGAGTGTCCAGTGAGGACAACGTCACCCCGTCCTCCAAGCACGAGCCCCATGCCCGATGTACTGCACAAGAAGCGCAGTACCCTCTTAGCAACATCCATGTGCACCTTTCGATGCCTACCAGGAGCCACGTAGCGAGCCACAAGGCCAAGAGGGTACGCAAGGTCAGGACGAGTGCAGGTCATCAGGTACATGAGGCAGCCCACAAGCTTTGGGTACGGACCACTTGGCTCTACGGACTCGTCCGAAGGTGGAGCTGAGAGTGAGTGGCCTGTACCGAGAGGAGTGGGCTGTGGCGAGGACCAGGTGAAGACGAAGCGCTGAAGGACCTGCTGCACCATGTGTGACTGAGTCTGTGTGATGGTGCGGCGTGCTCTGTCCCGGGTGATCAGCAAGCCAAGGTAACTGCGCAGCTCACCCAGGTCTGTGCACGTGTGTCTCTTCTGCAGCTCCGACTTCACCAGGGTGAGAGCCTCAATGTCAGCAGTGGCAAAGACCAAGTCGACGACGTACACGAGGATGTAGAACGGCGGCAGCGAAGTGTCGGTGCGCAGAAACAGCGACGGGTCAGCAGTGGAAGGGGCGAACCCAAGAGCCGCAAGCGTCGTCCTCAGTGTGTCGTGCCACTCACGAGGCGCCTGGCGGAGACCGTAGACCGGTCGACGGAGGCTCCACTGAGTACTAGGAGGGAACGACCCAGTGAAGCCAGGTGGGCGGCGCAGCCAGATCTCCTCATGCAGACTGCCGTGTAAGAACGCGAAGCTGAAGTCGAGAGAGTGAAGCTCGTAGTCACGCTGAGCGGCGACGTGCAGCAGCAACCGAAGAGTGGTCATCGTCGGGGTGGGGGAGAAGTTCTGGAAGAAGTCAACTTCATGTCGTTGAATGAAGCCTCGTGCAACGTAACGAGCCTTGAAGACAGGCGGAGAACCCGGCGGTCGCTTCACCCTGAAAATCCACATGCCATCGACGATGTTTGCCCCAGGAGGGGGAACCTCATCGACGTAAGTGCCTGTGGACTTCCAGGATGCCATCTCTGCGTCCATGGCTGTCTGCCACTGAGAGGAGTACTCACCCGCGATCGCCTCAGTGTAAGAGCGCGGGGTCGGGATGTCTGGAGCATCCGGGTCTCCCTCAGGGACAAGCAGCATGGCCACGAGATGAGGTACATCAGCCGCAAGACACTCAAAGTCCTCCTGCCTGTCCTCAAGGACGTCTGTGCCAAGAGCACACTCACCCCCGACGGACGGAGGACAGACAGACTCAGACTCAGCAACAAGACTAGCAGCGTAGTCTAGACGAGAGGCAGCAGCAAAGTCGACAAGCTCAGCAACTAAAGCAGACGCAGCAGTGGACTCAAACGAAGGGTCAGTGACAACAGTGGCAAGTAGACGCGTGACGGTAGGGGAAGCAGCACGAGCCCGGTCAGACTCAGGTCCTAGAACGTCAGGCAGAGAAGACGCAGAAGGGGACGGTAGGGGAACACGCTGCGGAGCAGAGTAAGGACGGAGGGCCATGAGATGCGTGCCGGGGACACCCGGCGGACGCTCACGAGGAACACGACGACCAGTACGACCAGTGCGGACAGTGCGAACAGGCGAGACAGGACGAGACGCAGGCTCACGACGCTCAGCAAGACCTCCTGTCTGCTTAGTGTAAGGAGAAGGAGCAGAGAGAGGGGAGCCAGGCTATAACGGAAGACCAGTAGAGGACGGGAGGCTAAGAACCTGGCGAAGCACAGAGTCAGGCGGTGGTAGAGACGAAGGTGACGGCGGAGCGAAGAACAGTCGCGGCTGTGCAGTGCCACCAGCACCAGTAGCTCCAGCACCTCCAGCAGCTCCAGAACCTCCAGCTCCAGTGCCTCCAGCGCCAACACCGCTAGCAGCTCCAAAACCTCCAGCGCCAGCACCTCTAGTACCAGCACCTCCAGCAGCTTAAAAACCTCTTGTGCCAGCACCTCCAGTACCAGCACCTCCAGCAGCTCCAGAACCTCCAGCGCCAGCACCTCCAGTACCAGCAGCCCCAGAACCTCCAGCGCAAGCACCTCCAGTACCAGCACCTCCAGCAGCTCCAGAACCTCCTGTGCCAGCACCTTTAGTACCAGCACCTCCAGCAGCTCCAGAACCTCCTGTGCCAGCACCTCCAGTACCAGCACCTCCAGCAGCTCCAGAACCTCCAGCGCCAGCACCTCCAGTACCAGCACCTCCAGCAGCTCCAGAACCTCCAGCGCCAGCACCTCCAGTACCAGCACCTCCAGCAGCTCCAGAACCTCCAGCGCCAGCACCTCCAGGACCAGCGCCACCAGCAGCAGCACCCCCAAAACCGGCACCTCCAGCCCCAGAGTCTCCAGCCTTAGTGTCTCCAGCAGCAGCACCCCCAGAACCAGTTGTACCTCCAGCCCCAGCAGCTCCAGTACCGCCAGTACGAGCACCTCCGGGACCAGTGGCTTCAGTAACTCCAGTAGAAGCGCCTCCAGTAGCAAAGTCACCAGCTCCAGTAGCGCGACCCTGACGGCTAACGTACCACTCACGCAGCTGCTATGGGGAGAGAGGCACACGCCGACGGGAGTGCTGCGGCGAGGCACCAGCGGAGCGACTACGGAGGCGGCCACTCTAAGGAGACTACTCACCAGGCGCCTCAGTGCCCCCAGGCGCAGCACCCCCAGACTCTGTACCCCCAGGCTCAGCACCTCCAGACTCCTCACGCCCGGGCTCAGCACCTCCAGGCTCCGCACCCTCAGGCTCAGCACCCCCAGGCTCCTCACGCTCAGGCTCAGCACCTCCAGGCTCCGCACCCTCAGGCTCAGCACCCCCAGGCTCCGCACCCCCAGGCTCAGCACCCCCAGAAGCAGCACCCCGAGAAGGACCATCCCCAGTAGGACCAGAGTCGCCAGTGACCTCAACGGCTCAGTCAAGGGAGCAAGGTCTACCTGAGACACACCTAAAGGAGCAGGACCTGGAGCGGGGAGGGGGTCTACCTGGGGAGGACCTGGAGCGAGAAAGAGTGGCGGGGGGGGGAGAGGGGCAGTGCGGTAGGGAAAGAGACGGTAAAAGGGGACCGACTTGTCAAAGGTGACGTCCTGAGACGCAAAGACACGGCGCGAGGCGGGGTCGTAAAACTGCCAGCCAGGCGCGTCAGGAACAAAGCCAAGGAAGACGCAGGGAATGGCACGAGGGGAGAGCTTGTCCGCAGTGGTATCGCGGACAAAGGCACGAGCACCCCAGACCCGGAATCACGATGCATCGCCAACCTCCCCCGTCCAACGTAGTGTGGGCGAAGTCTCCGGCACGGAGACACGGGGCCAGAGGTTGAGCTGATGCGCGGCGTACCGGACCGCAAACGGCCACAGAAAATGGGGGGCAGCCGCATGGATCATGGAGGTACGAGCGACCTCCATGACTAAGCCAATGCGGCGCTCAGCAACCCCATTCTGCTGCGGAGAGGCCGGAAGCGTGAACGTCTGGCGGATGCTGTGCTCCTCACAGTAGGCTCGCAAGAGGTCGGAGGTGAACTCACCACCTCTGTCGGAGTGCAGACGCAGGACAGGAAAGTCCGAGTGGAACCGCTCGCGGAGCTGGAGATGAATAGCGCGGATCCAGGGGATCAAAACAGCAGGGACGTCCCCCTTGCGCTGCAAGGGGAAGACCGTGGTGCAACGCGTGTAGTCGTCGACTACCAGCAGGAAGTACCGCTCGCGGCCCTGCCCCTGGACGTGGGCTGGGCCCCACACGTCCAGGTGGAGAGTCTGCAGGGGAGCCTCTGTGGGAGGGAACGAGGAGGAGTGAGGAGCGGCACGCTGCCGCCCCTCGACGCAAGGAATGCAGGGTGGCGCAGGCGAAGGAGGGAGGGAGGGCAGAGACCTGGGAAGACCACAGACCAGGTAGCGAGAGTGCATGCCACGAAGGCGGGGCAGGGTGGGGTGACCAAGGCGGTGGTGCCAAAGGAGAGTCTAGTGCGACAGGCAGCGACACTCATACTGGGTAGCTACCTGAGCGGACGCATATAGCTGAGGAGACAAAGGGGTGTAGCGCGACGCAGTGGTGAGGGTGTACAGACTGGACCCAGGCGCACGTGTGAACGTGGCCAGGTGGCGGCCTGTCCGAGAGCACGTGCAGATCGCCACACACTGTCCTCCAGGAGTAAAGGTATCAACCCAATGATCCTAAAGGACGGCGTTGCTCACTAGGTTCATAGAGAACGAGGGGAGGTGGAGACCAGACAGCTCACCAGACGGGACCGCCGGACACGGAAGCACAGTAGTGGACTGTGCTAGCACTGGGCCCCCAAAGGGGTCAGCCAGTGAGACAGGGACAGGTGCAGGGAGGGGAGTGACTGTGGTACTGTCGCGAAAGAAACAGCGGGAAGCACCAGAGTCAAGTGTAAAAGTGTGCGAGGCCTGAGCGGACGCAGTACCAGGGAGAGCAGACTCACGAGCACCTAGGGCTGCAGTCTCTATACCTGGGTCAGGCGGCATACACAAGTAGTAGTCACCCTCTGCACTAACAGTCAATGCATACATGGCAGCAAGAATTGCATCATAGTCAAGATCAAAGATAGGAACATCACGCCTAAGCAGGTCTGCCCAGTAGGGAAGCTCAGTAGCATCAGGAAACAGGGCACGCCAGGCATCGTCCAGCCTAGAGAAGCAGCAAAACTCGGTGTGAAACTTGTTGCACGTCTGACCAGCGCGTTCACCAGTGCGAATGCGGTAAGGGCAGCGACCACTACCCCCAGACGGCCCACGCTGAGCGTACCACTCACGAAGCTGCTGGGGCGTGCGGGGCTCGGGCTGACGGTGCTGCTGCTGGCGCTGGCCACCTCCAGCACCTCCCCGCTGACCAGCTCCACCACGGCCGCCACCACTGCTGGTACCACCGCTCCCACTGCCATCACCACCGCCGCTGCTGCCGCCACTGCTACCGCTCCCACCCCCGCCTCCTCCACCACCACCATGCGCACCGCTGCTGCCACTGCTGCCACCGACTCCTCCACCCCCGCCACCACCCCCACCACCACCACCCCCACCGCCGCCTCCTCCACCACCACCTCCCCCGGTGCCAGTGCCGCCACCCTTGCCTCCCTTGCCCTTGCCGCTGCGGCGCTTCCCAGCAGAAGTAGAAGCGACACCGACCTCCTCAGCACCAAGGAGGTCAACAGTAGCAGTAGAGGCGTGGGAGGGGACAAGGGGGGAGGGGGCACACCCCTCAAAGAGGGGAGTGCGGGGAGTGCCACGAGCAGCACCGGCAGCTACGATGTTGGACTCAGCCGCAAGCAGGTGCTTCTCGAGGTCGTCGACTGTGAGGTCGGTGGGGGGAAGGGCTAGAAAGTGGTCCCTGACGACACGAAGAGAGTCAGGGAGTCGGGTGACAATGAAGTAGAGCGTGATGAACATCGGGGGAGGATTCTTGTCTAAGAACTCAGTCGGGGGGGCGGCGCGGTAACGAGCGTCACTAGCGCTGAGATGAGTGATAAGGTCCTCAGCTGTGGTAAGGGAGGAGAGCTCAGGAAAAAGGTAGGGTAGGATAAGGCGGCTGAGGGCAGCAGTGGCAGGAGAAGAGTAGCGAGCGATGACAGCAGCGTACAGTGTTTTAGCGGTTTTGTGCTGGCCAAAGTGGGTGCGCTCGGCTAGAGGCAAGTGGTTGCGAATGGCTAGGCGTGCAGTAGCGTCACGGGTAAGCCACTGTGAGTGAGCGACGCTGTCAGCTGTGTCTGGAGCGACTGAGGAACCTTTGGCTGAGTCAAAGAGCGAAACGCCGTCCTTGGCATCAGTCATAAGATACAGCTGAAGATCATCTAGCCAGGCATTGAACTCGACTGGACGACCTTCAGGGTCGAACGACAGTACGCTAATAGAAGCCATGGTCACTGCAGCACGACAGTAGAGGCAGCACGCGGACAGCAAGGGCTACTAGAGGGTGGTAGGGGCGGTACGCGAAGCTGCAGAGACAGGGGAGGAGCAGCAAGGGCGGAGGAAGGGCAGTACGAGGGATGAAAAGTCAGTACGAGGGCTGCTAAGGCAGGACGAGGGCTGCTAAGGCAGTGGGAGGGCAGTACGAGGGCTGCTAAGTGTGAGAAAAGTACGAGAAATGAATGCACTAGGAAACAGCTGGGTACAAGTAGGAAAACCTAAAAGTGTTGTACCCCATATTATCTACCCCACTACAACCTACACAGACTATAGCATATATGTTTGACACACCCCCATAGGCAAAGTGGGGGAGAACAAGAGGTCACAAGACCAGTCAAGAAGAGCAAAGCAAGCTCAGGGTGGATCACGACGTCACCACACATTCCGAGCGCAGGCAAGCGGCCACAAGGCCAGTTCACATGCAGAGTTATATAAAGCAGAACAAACAAGATAGTGATCACAACCTAGCAAGTGTAAGCATGCCGGTATATATATAGAGATCACAGTACAAGCAAAGTCAAGAAGTGAGCAAGTGAGGCCAAGTGGGCACAAGGCCTAGAACAGTACAGAACCGCTAATGATCACAAGGCTGAAGTGCCTTGGTGAAGATATCAGCAGTGTTGGCCTGAGAGGCCACGTAAACAAGACGAAGCTGACCACGCTGCTGCAACTCTCGAGCAAGGAAGTAGCGAAGAGCGATGTGCTTCGTTCTGTGCTCCAGTCTCTACTCACGACACAAGGCAAGCATTGCCTTGTTGTCGACGTACAGAACTGGAGGAGAACGAGGCGCCTCGCCCAAGTCGGTCAGCAGGTAGGTGAGCCAGCGTAGCTCCTGTGCAGCCATGGCCCCTGCGTAGAACTCAGCCTCATATCTGGAGCTGAGAACAGAAGACGAGGGGGTAGACCGCCACGAGACAGAACCGGAGCCAAGGCTGAAGAAGTAACCCTGTGACAACCGCTGCGTAGCTAAGTCGTCGACCCAAGAAGCGTCTACGTGACCAGTGAGAACAACTGGACCCCGTCCCCCAAGCACGAGCCCCATGCCCGACGTACTGCACAAGTAGCGCATCACCCTCTTAGCTGCCTTCCAGTGCTCTGGTCGGTGTCTCCCGGGCGCAACGTAGCGTGCCAGGATGCTAAGAGGGTAAGCAAGGTCAGGACGAGTGCAGGTCATCAGATACATGAGGCAGCCCACAAGCTCTGAATACGGGCCACTCGGCTCTACGGACTCATCCGAAGGCAGAGCTGAGAGCGAGTGACCGGTAGGCAGAGGAGTGAGCTGTGGCGAGGAGTACTGGAAGTCGAAGCGCTGAAGGACCTGCTGCACCATGTGTGACTGAGTCAGGGTGATGGTGCGGCGTGCTCTGTCCCGAGTGATCTGCAAGCCAAGATAGCTGCGTAGCTCACCCAGGTCTGTGCACGTGTGTCTCTTCTGCAACTCCGACTTCACTAAAGTCAGTGCCTCAGTGTCAGCAGTGGCAAAGACCAAGTCGTCGATGTACACGAGGATGTAGAACAGCGGCAGTGAAGTGTCGGTGCGTAGAAACAGCGACGGGTCAGCAGTAGAAGGAGCAAACCCAAGAGCCGCCAGTGTAGTCCTCAGTGTGTCGTGCCACTCACGGGGCACCTGGCGGAGACCGAAGACTGGCCGCCGGAGGCTCCACTGGGTACCAGGAGCAAACGACCCAGTGAAGCCAGGTGGGTGGCGCAGCCAGATCTCCTCGTGCATGCTGCCCTGTAGGAAAGCAGTGCTGAAGTCAAGAGAGTGAAGCTCGTAGTCACGCTGAGCGGCGACGTGCAGCAGCACCCGAAGAGTGGTCATCTTCGGGGTAGGGGAGAAGGTCTGGAAGAAGTCAACTCTCTGTCGCTGACTGAAGCCTCGTGCAACGTAACGTGCCTTGAAGACACGCGGAGAACCCGGCGGCCGCTTCACCCTGAAAATCCACATGCCATCGACAATGTTCGCCCCAGGAGGGGGAACCTCGTCGACGTAAGTGCTTGTGGACTTCCAGGATGCCATCTCTGCGTCCATGGCTGACTGCCACTTAGAGGAGTAGGGACCCGCGATCGCCTCAGCGTAAGAACGCGGAGTCGGGATGTCTGGTGCATCCGGGTCTCCCTCCGGTGCCATCAGCATGGACACGAGATGAGGTACAGCAGCTGCAAAGCACTCAAAGTCCTCCTGCCTGTCCTCAAGGACGTCCGTGCCAAGAGCACACTCACCCCCGACGGACGGAGGACAGACAGACTCAGACTCAGCAACAAGGCTAGCGGCGCAGTCTAGACGACAGCGAGTAGCAAAGTCGACAAGCTCAGCAACTAAGGCAGACGCAGCAGTGGACTCAAAGGAAGGGTCAGTGACAACAGTGGCAAGGAGACGCGTGACAGTAGGACTAGCAGCACGAAGGGAGTCAGACTCCGGGTCCGGACCGTCAGCAAGGGAGGACGCAGGAGGAGACGGCGGAGGGACACGCAGTGGAACAGAGGAAGGACGAAGTACCATCTGGTGCGTGCCGGGGACAGGAGGAGGACGCGGACGCGGAACACGACGACTAGTGCGAGCAGCGCGAACAGGTGACGCAGGACGAGACGCAGGCTCACGACGCTCAGCAAGACCTCCGGTCGGACGAGTGTAAGGAGAAGGAGCAGGCAGTGGGGAAGCGGGCTGTAGCCGGGACTGCGACTGGACAGGCGGTGGACACTCTAAGGAAGGAGCAGGACCAGCAGAAGGCGGGAGACCAAGAACCTGCTCAAGGAGCGGAACGAAGTACGGCCGCGGTCGCTCAGCGCCCCTAGAACCAGCAGGGACAGCACCAGCACCCCCAGCGGCAGCTCCGACTCCAGCAACACCACCAGCTCCAGCGGCACCTCCAGCAGCTCCAGCAGCACCAGCAGCTCCAGCAGCACCACCAGTGTCAGAATGTCATTGTTCTCTAGCCTGCAGTGGGGTACTCTATAGCGAGTACAACCCCTTAGGGTTTCCTATATGTATCCTGCTGCTTTCTAGTGAACCTCTCTCTTCTTCTTCATTCTAAACTTCTCTACCTACTAATTTGATCATGCTATCAGAGCAGGTCGATCCCCTTGGGTCGATCCTGTGGGTGGGCTCACCACCTCACTGCTTCCGCTGCTACTGCTACTCTCTGTGTCGCACGCCCCGTGGTGTGCGACGGATTTTTCATCCCGCCGTGCGCTCGGAGCGTGCGGCGGATTTCTGCCCGCCGTGCGCCCCGAGGCGCGCGGCGGTTTTCTGCCCGCCGTGCGCCCCGAGGCGCGCGGCGGTTGTCTGCCCGCCGTGCGCCCCGAGGCGCGCGGCGGGTTTCTGCCCCGTCACTCCGCGCGTCGCTCCCGGGAGGCGCTGCGACGGGCGACGGGGCCCCGCGCGTCGCCCCCCGTCGCCCGTCGTGGCCTGCGCGCGGCTCGTACAGCCTGCGCGCGGCCCGTACGGGCTGCGCCAGGCCCGCGCGCGGCCCGTACGGGCTGCGCCAGGCCCGCGCGCGGCCCGTACGGGCTGCGCCAGGCCCGCGCGCGGCTCGGGCCGCCTGCGCGCGGTTCGGGCGGCTGTGCCAGGCCCGTGGGCGGCCCGTTCTTCGCTGCCCCTGTGCTGCCCGCTGTCCCCCGTGCTTCTGATGGCGCCCCACCCCTGCTGCTGCCCGTTCTCCTGAATTAGGGTTTGGGGGTGGGGGGTATGGGGGTGCAGCTTCTGTGTGCCGTCCCCTGCTCCTCCTCCTCCTCCGTCTCCCAGTGCTGCAGCTGCCGCTGAGGGGGGTGGACCTGTTGGAGCCGTCGGAGTGGTACTAAGGGGGGTGAAGGGGGAGTGGAGCTAGGGGTGAAGCAGGGGGTGTGTGTCAGGGGGAGTGGGACTGTTTGGGGAGGTTGAACTGAGGTTGCCGTCGTGTCGCCAGCAGCACCTGTAGTCCGGGGAGTTGCTCCGGTAGCCCAGTCGCAGCCAGCTGTGCCAGTCGCCCGTGGGTCCGTTGCTCGTCTGCCGCTACATTTAGCCGCGGAGCCAGTTACTCCAGTAGTCCGGAGCGTTGTTCCGGTAGCCGCTGTGCCAGTGTGACTCCTGTTGCCCGTGTGTCTGCAGCTTCAGCCGTCGCCTCCTATCTCCTCTCCTCTCACTCTCGCCTCCTCCTCCTCACTTGCCCTCTGCGATAGCCTCTAGCTTTGCTCATAATTGTGAACTATAAACTATTGCTTCTTGTACTTGTGCTCAGAATGTGTGGTGACATTGTGATCCACCCTGAGCTTGTTCTGCTTTGCTTGCTCTGCTGATTACACCCCACTTTGGCTATGGGGGTGTGTCAGAATGTCATTGTTCTCTAGCCTGCAGTGGGGTACTCTATAGCGAGTACAACCCCTTAGGGTTTCCTATATGTATCCTGCTGCTTTCTAGTGAACCTCTCTCTTCTTCTTCATTCTAAACTTCTCTACCTACTAATTTTATCAACCAGCAGCACCACCAGCTCCACCAGCACCACCATCAGCTCCAGCAGCACCACCAGGCCCAGCAGCACCTCCAGCAGCTCCAGCAGCGCCAGCCCCAGCACCTCCAGCAGCACCTGCTCCAGCACCACCGCCAGAGCCAGCACCTCCAGTAGCCCCAGCTCCAGCGGCACCACCAGGCCCAGCAGCTCCAGTACCTCCAGTACGAGCACCTCCAGGACCAGTGGCTCCAGAACCCCCAGCAGCTCCAGCAGCAGCAGGACCTCCAGCGCCCGTAGCACCACCAGCTCCAGCAGCACGGCTCCGGCGCTGAGTAAACCACTCACGCAGCTGCTGAGGAGAGAGTGGCTCCCGCCGGGACGAAGCACCCGAAGGACCTCCAGGCCCAGCACCTCCAGACTCCACACGCGTAGGCTCACTACCCTCAGGCTCTGCACCCCCCAGACTCAGCAACCCCAGGCTCAGCAACCCCTGGCTCAGCACCCCCAGACTCAGCACCCCAGGCTCCGCACGCTCAGGCTCAGCACCCCCAGACCCGGCACCCGCAGGCTCAGCACCCCTAGTAGCACCAGAGTCAACAGCTACCTCGACAGGCTCGACTGTGTCTACATGGGACACACCTGAGGGAGCATGACCATGAGGAGGGAGGGGGTCTACCGGGGGAGGACCTGGCGCGAGGAAGAGCGGCGGGGGGGGGAGGGGGGCAGTGCGGTAGGGGAAGAGACAGTAGTAGGGAACCGTCTCGTCAAACGTGACGTCCTGAGAGGACAGAACACGGCACGAGGTGGGGTGGTAAAACTGCCAACCAGGCGCGTCAGGGGGGAAGCCAAGGAAGACGCAGGGAACAGCACGGGAGGACAGCTTGTCCGCAGACAAGTCGCGGACAAAAGCTCGAGATCCCCAGACACGGAACGCAGACGCATCGCCAACCTTCCCCGTCCACCGCAGAGTAGGTGTGGTCTCCGGCATGGAGACCCGGGGTTGAAGGTTGATCTGATGTGCCGCGTACTGAACCGCGAACGGCCACAGAAAATGGGGAGCAGCCGCATGGATCATGGACGTACGAGCGACGTCCATGACCATGCCAATGCGGCGCTCAGCAATCCCATTTTGCTGTGGAGAGGCCGGAAGTGTGAACCTCTGGCGGATGCCCTCCGCACGACAGAAGGCCTGCAGAAGGTCGGAGGAAAACTCTCCACCTCTGTCGGAGCGCAGACGCAGAACAGGAAGGTCCGAGCCGAAACTCTCGCTGAGCTGACGACGAGCAGCGCGGATCCAGTCGATCAGCACCTCAGTGACCTCACCCTTGCGGTGCAAGGGGAAGACTGTGGTGTAACGCGAGTAGTCGTCAACGACCAGCAGAAAGTAGCACTCGTGACCCTGTCCACGGACGCGGGCGGGGCCCCACACGTCCATGTGAAGAGTCTGCAAAGAAGCCTCCATCGGAGGGAACTCGGAGGAGTGAGGAGCGGCGCGCTGCCGCCCCTCGACGCAAGGAACGTAGGTAGGGGCAGGCCCCGGGGGAAGGGGAGGGAGAGACCGGGGAAGGCCGGTGACAAGGACACCGGAGGCCATGCCTCGGAGACGAGGCAGGGAGGGGTGACCAAGGCGGTGGTGCCAGAGGAGAGTCTGGTGAGACAGGAGGCGACACGAGCAGGGGGCAGACTCAGGACCAGACCGGGACGCTGCAGCAATTACCTGGCCCGACGCAGCTACCTGACCAGACGCAGCAACCGGAGGAGACACGGTAGTCAGGGTGTACAGGCTCGACCCCGGCTGACGTATGAACGTGGCCAGGTGCCGGCCCGCTCGAGTACACGAACAGTGGGTCACCCGCTGACCTCCAGGAGTGAAGTGGTCAACCCACGCGTCCTAAAGGTCAGCTCCACTCACCAAGTTCGTGGAGAACGAGGGGAGGTGGAGGCCAGACAGAGAGCCAGACGGGACCGCCGGACACGGCAGAACCGTGGAGGAGTGTGCAAGGACCGGACACCCAGAGGGGTCAGCCAGAGAGACTGCCACTGGCCGACCGAGCGGCGAGAGTGTGGTGCAGTCATGAAAGAAGGAGCGGGAAGCACCCGAGTCAAGGGTGAAAGTGTGTAAGACCTGAGCCGACGCGGTACCTGAGAGAGCAGACTCACCAGCACCTGGAGTAGCAGACTCACTAGCACCTAGAGCAGCAGCCTCAATGCTTGGGTCGGGCGGAACACACAGGTAACAGTCACCCTCAGCACTAATAGACATAGCATACATAGCAGCAAGGATAGCATCATAGTCAAGATCAAAGATAGCAACCCCCGACCTAAGCAGATCACCCCAGCGGGGGAGCTCCGTTGCGTCAGGAAACTGTGCACGCCAGGCGTCAGTCAGCGCTGCGTGGCGTGCGGCCCTCCGCACGTCTCCCCACTTCGCTCGCCAGTGCGGAGAACGTAGGCACAAGGACCAGCACCCCCAGACCTCCCACGCCCAGTGTACCACTCACGAAGCTGCTGGGGCGACAGGGTCTCACGAGAACGCTGCTGCTGCTGGCGCTGGCCACCACCAAGGCCTCCCCGCTGCACAGCGCCACCCCGACCAGCACCACCGCCGCCACCACCCCCACCGCCGCTGCCGCCTCCGCCACCCCCACTGCCGCTGCCACTGCCGCGTCCACCTCCACCGCCGCCACCAAAGCCCCCACTCCCGCCACCACCCCCACCTCCACCCCTCCTCCTCTGCCGCCTCCACCGCCACCACTGTTACGATACGATCTTAACTAGAGTACGGGTTTAACTAAGGGCCTAGGCTTAGTAGCCTAGGCCAAGGGGTGTCGAGGTGGTTGTACCAAGGAGATAATCGAGAATGATGGTTTCACTATAGAACACAAGGTACATATAGCAAAATAGCAACGGTGCACCACCAACAACAAGAAGGCATAACTACACTAAAGCTAAAGCTACAGGCAGTTATAAACATATATAAAATATATATCGCAACACACCCCCTTAACTGCCTGCAGCACATAACTATAGCAAGTCACACCCCCGGAACCTGGGCAAGAGGTAGAAGAAGCAGGGGAAACAGCAACACAGATCAACCATGTTAAATGCAACAACGGCAAGTGCAGGACCCGAGAGGTGGGCGTGAGAGCAAGCGCCGTGGCTACAACGAGCAGCTGGACAGCGCGGCTCAGCACCTCCGGGGGCGTGCCTGCTACAGGCAGCAGATGCAGTGATGGCAGATAGAGCCACAGTGACCTCAGCCACGGCAGATGCAGCAGCAACAGGTGCAGGACCCTGCAGGTGGGCGTGAGAGCAGGCGCTGTGGCTGCAACGAGCAGGTGGACAGCACCGCCCAGCACCTCCGGGGGCGTGCCTGCTACAGGCAACGGCTGCAAATGCCCGACTTACTTCTTCCACCCCCTTACCCGCCACTCAACCCCTCTGGTGCTGGCGGCTGCGCTAGTGCTGGTTCCTGGTGCTGGCGGCTGGCGCTGGGGCTGGTTCCTGGAGCTGGCGGCTGGCGCTGGGGCTGGTTCTTGGTACTGGCGGCAGGCGCTGGGGCTTGTTCCTGGTGCTGGCGGCTGGCGTTGGGGCTGGTTCCTGGTGCTGGCGGCTGGCGCTGGGGCTGGTTCCTGGTGCTGGCGGCTGGCGCTGGGGCTGGTTCCTGGTGCTAGCGGTTGGCGCTGGGGCTGGTTCCTGGTGCTGGCGGCTGGCGCTGGGGCTGGTTCCTGGTGCTGGCGGCTGGCGCTGGGGCTGGTTCCTGGTGCTGGCGGCTGGCCCTGGAGCTGGTGCTGATGCTGGTGTGGCCTTGGAGCTGGTGCTGGTGCTGGCGGATGGCCCTGGAGCTGGTGCTGGTGCTGGCGGCTGGCCCTGGAGCTGGTGCTGGTGCTGGCGGCTGGCCCTGGAGCTGGTGCTGGTGCTGGCGGCTGGCCCTGGAGCTGGTGCTGGTGCTGGCGGCTGGCCCTGGAGCTGGTGCTGGTGCTGGTGTCTGGCCCTGGTGCTGGTGCTGGCGGCTGGCCCTGGTGCTGGTCCTGGTGCTGGCGGCTGGCCCTGGAGCTGGTGCTGGTACTGGCGGCTGGCCCTGGTGCTGGTCCTGGTGCTGGCGGCCGGCCCTGGTGCTAGTGCTGGTGCTGGCGGCTGGCCCTGGTGTTGGTGCCTGGTGCTGGCGGCTGGCCCTGGAGCTGGTGCTGGTGCTGGCGGCTGGCCCTGGTGTTGGTGCCTGGTGCTGGCGGCTGGCCTTGGAGCTGGTGCTGGTGCTGGCGGCTGGCGGGTCCAATGGCAGGTGATGCGCGCTGGGCGGGACGGAGGTCTCTGCTGGCAGTGGCGCTGCTGGCGGGGTCTCTGCTGGCGAAGTCTCTGGTGGCGGTTGTTGCTAGCGTTGTAGCTGCTGGCTGTCCCGCCATGCCCTTCCCCTGCTTCCCTCTCCCCCACAGCGTTCGGCCGCCACTCCCTGCCCTTCTTCCCTCACCCTCCCCACAGCGACCGCCGCTGCACATGCGAACAAGCACGACGGGGGGTGGTGACGGGCAGGGGGTGGGGGTAATGCGATGGGCAGAGCGACGGCGGGATAAGGTGCGGTTGGGGCGACGGGAAGCAGGGCGACGGGTGACGGTGTGCGGACGGGTGGCGGGAATCTGGTGACGGGCGGCAGCGCGACGGGACGGGCGACGGGCTGCAGCAGCGGAAATTTCGCGGGTGGCGGGCTGCAGTAGCGGGTAGTGCACGGGGTCGACGGGGGCGAGAGCGACGGCACGAAACAGCGGGTCGACGAGTGCCGTCACTCCCGCCGCGACCGTTGCGTCTGTCACGACTGCCTTGACGGATTTTGCTACGGGCGAGCGACGGGGAGGGACGGACGGAGCCGCGATTTGCTGCTTGACGGGACGCGCCATCGCGAAAGCTAACGGTGGGCCCTTAGGAAATTAGGTCGGGAACGACCTAGCTCAATACCATGTTACGATACGATCTTAACTAGAGTACGGGTTTAACTAAGGGCCTAGGCTTAGTAGCCTAGGCCAAGGGGTGTCGAGGTGGTTGTACCAAGGAGATAATCGAGAATGATGGTTTCACTATAGAACACAAGGTACATATAGCAAAATAGCAACGGTGCACCACCAACAACAAGAAGGCATAACTACACTAAAGCTAAAGCTACAGGCAGTTATAAACATATATAAAATATATATCGCAACAACCACCGCCGCCCCCGCCGTCTCCTCCAGCACCCTTGTCCCCCTTGCTCCTGCCGCTGCGGCGCCTCCCACTAGGAGCAGACGCAGCGCCGACCGACTCGGTGCCAGCGAGGTTGACAGCAGCAGCAGATGCAACAGAAGGCAAAAGGGGAACGGGGGAGCACCCCTCAAAGAAAGGGGCACGAGGGTCACCACGAGAGGCTCCTACAGCGACTATACTCTTCTCAACTGCAAGGAGGCGCTCCTCGAGGAGGTCAACGGTGAGCGTGGTGGGGCAAAGGGAGAGGAAGTGGTCCCTGACCGAGCGAAGGGAGTCAAGGAGCCGGGTGACGAGGTAGTAGAGAGTGATGTACATAGGGGGGGTTTTCTTGGCGCAAAACTCGGCAGGAAGCGCAGCGCGGTAGCGGGTGTCACTAGTGCGGAGGTGCGTAATGAGGTAAGCGACTGTGGCAAAAGCATCTAGGTCACGGAACAGGTACGGCAGCATGAGGCGGCTAAGGGCAGCAGTGGTAGGGGAGGAGTATCGCGCAACAACAGCGTCGTACAGAGTCCTAGCGGTCTTGTACTGGCTAAAGTGCGCGCGCTCAGCAAACGGCAGGTGACTACGAATAGCAAGACGAGCAGCAGCATCGCGCGTGGTCCACTGCGAGCGAACAGCACTGTCAGCATCGGCAGCAGGTGCAACAGAGACGCCGGACGTGTGATCGAACAGTGAGACTCCGTCCCTAGAATCGCACTGCAGAAACAGCTGCAGATCATCGACCCAGACCTCGAAGTCAACCGCTCGACCCTCAGCATCGAAGGTAAGAACATTAGGGCTAGCCATGATAGCAGGAGCAGCAGCAGTAGCCTAGCAGCAGCAGCATGTTACGATAGTGTCTTAACTGGTAACCGGGTTTAAGGAGGGCCTAGGCTTAGAAGCCTAGGCCAAGCGGGTGTCGAATGAGTTGTGCCAAGTGAGAATCGAGAATGGGTGAAGGTTCACTATAGCACACGAGTACATATAGCAACCTAACAAAGGTGAAAGAGGTACACCACCATACAAGGGAATTACACAACAGCTACACTACAGGCAGATTATACTAATTAGATATAAATCTATTGTGACACACCCCCTATCTGCCTGAAGTGCATAACCATGTGCAGAGCCCCCCTTGAAGGGGTACACCTGTAAAACCCCATTACAGGGCGTGGGACACCAGCAAGGGGCCCCCTCTGAAGCTGACAAACAGCAACCACCAAGCAGCATCTGAACCACCGCGGTGGAACAGGTACCCGGCTGCGGTTGAACGCCCCGCAGCTGGTGCACGGTGTGCGAGGAGCACGGGTACGGGTAGCGGGTTCGGGTAGCAACTAGGTGCTGTACGGGACGGGCCGCACGGGGGTGACGGGCAGCACGAGACCGGGCAGCACAGACCGGGTGGGGCACGATCGAGAACTGACAGCACGGGTGGGGCACCAACGGGTACGGACAGCACGGGTAGGACACAAACGGGCAGAACGGGGCAGCACGGGCAGAACAGGCCAACACGGGCAGAACGGGGCAGGACACGGGCTGAACGAGGCAACACGGGCAGAACGGGGCAGGACATGGCCTGAACGGGGCAGGACATGGGCTGAACGGGGCAACACGGGCAGAACGGGGCAACACGGGGACAACGGGGCAGCACAGGCAGAACGGGGCAGCACAAGGGCTGAACGGGGCAGCACGGGGAGAGCGGGGCAGCATGGGAGCACGGGGGCAGCACGGGAGCACGGGGGCAGCACGGGGGCAGCACGGGAGCACGGGGGCAGCACGGGAGCACGGGGGCAGCACGGGAGCACGGGGGCAGCACGGGGGCAGCATGGGAACACGGGGGCAGCACGGGAACACGGGGGCAGCACAGGAGCACGAGGTAGCACGGGCAGAACGGGGCAGCACGGGCACTGACAGCACGGGTGGTACAGGTGGGGCACGCACGGGAACAAACAGCACGGGTAGAGCACGAGCAGAAGCACAGGGAACACGGGCAGACAGGACGGGCACGGGCACGGGGCAAGCACGGGGAAGTACGGGCAATACGGGACGGCACAGGACCACGGGGCAGCACGAGAAGCACAAGAAGCATGAGTAGCACAGGATCACGGGAGCACGGGAGGTGCACGGTCAGTATGGCACGGGAACGGGCAGCAACACGGGCAGGATCACAGGCAGAATCACGGGCAGAATCACGGTCAGGATCACGGGCAGAACACGGGCAAAATACGGGCAACACACGGGTATAATCACGGGCACAATCACGGGCAGCAGTACGGGCAGAATCACGGGCAGAATCACGGGCAGGATCACGGGCAGAACACGGGCAGGACACGGGCAGAACGGGGCAACACGGGCACAACGGGGCAGCACGGGCAGAACAGGCAGCACGGGCAGAACAGGCAGCACGGGCTGAACGGGTGGGGCACAATCAGGTACGGACAGCACGGGTGGGGCACAGGAACGACGGGGTAGCAGCACGGGAGACACGGGGCGGTGGGATGACAGGAGGAGGTGTGGTGGCAGTTGCTGCAGCTGGAACATCCACCCACACCCCCTGAACCTCCCCCCCACAGCAGCAACAGTGGCAGAGAGAGAGAGGAGGAGGCGTGGCGACAATTGCTGCAGTTTGATCACCCCCTCCATGTCACTCCCCCCCCAACAGCTGCAGTCGCGGTAGTGAAGGCGGCGGGGAGGGGGGGAAGGGAAGACGGACGGGCGGTAGGCGTTGGCGGCAGTTCTGGCGCTTGCGCTGACATTCACTGCTGACAGCCGCCCACCACCCCTTTCCCCCACGCCTCCCCCCCCCCCCCCCACATGAGCCGCCAACCCCGCCACTCCCGCAACTCCCGCCATTCCCGCCGCCGCCGCCCCCACTGTCCTCCACACCCACCACCGCCCAACACGGCATAGGCAGGCGCGGTAGAGGGGGAAGGCGCGACGAGGGAGGGACGGGGAGGGGCAGGGACAGTGCGGGTACGGGACGAAACGGCAGTTGCTGACGCGGCAGATGCAGGCGGGGCAGGGACGGGTCGTGCAGATGCGGGTGGCGTACGGGAGATGGGCGGGGTGCAAGCTGGCTGGCGCGTCGGTTGGGCCGCCAATCCCTTCCCGTCCTCCCTCTCCCACCCACAGCGACCGCCGCTGCACACGCGAACAGTTGCGACAGGGGGGGAGACGGGCAGGCGGCCGGGTACAGGTGGGGCATCGGGTTCCGGGTGGGGCGGCGGGAACAGGACGAAACGGCAGTAGCGGGCACGGCAGATGCAAGCGGGGCAGGAACGGGTCGCGCGGGTGCGGGTGGCGGGTCGCAGGCGGGCTTGCTGGTGCTCTCGTTGGCGGGTCCGACGGCGGGTCCGTCGGCGGGCCCTGTGACGAGCCCGTCGGCGGGTCCGTCGACGGGCTTGCTGAAGGCGGGTTCGCGGGTCCGCTGGCTCGCTCGCTGAAGGCGGGTCCGCGGATCCGCTGTCTCTCTTGCTCGCGGGTCCGCAGGTGAACTTGGGGGGCCGTAACGGTGGGGCGCGACGAGCACCCTCGCGCAGCTCGTCGTCGCTAGCGCAGCAGCAGCGGGACCTCGAGCCGGTGGGGCGACGGGCGAGCGACGGGCCAGCGATGCACGTAACGGGCTGCGCAACGACCTGATCGACGGGGCGCGTCATATCGACAGCTGGTGGTGGGCCCGTTCACCTAGGAGTAGGATCTTAGTAGCTCGATACCATGTTACGATAGTGTCTTAACTGGTAACCGGGTTTAAGGAGGGCCTAGGCTTAGAAGCCTAGGCCAAGCGGGTGTCGAATGAGTTGTGCCAAGTGAGAATCGAGAATGGTGTCAAACATATATATGTTATATGTTGCAGTTATTGGTAGGCTGTAGTGGGGTAGATTCTGTGGGGTATAACCCCTTAGGGTTTTCCTACTTGTCAAAACTCTCTCGATAGTTGAACTCATCCTTCTCATTCTAACATGGCATCAGAAGCCTAGGTTAGGAACCTAGGACCATCTAGTACTAAGGGCCTACCCTTCCGCTACTGGCGCCCTAGAGCGCCCTCTCACCGCCCTCGTGCGCCTCTTTACTATCGCGCCCTCGTGCGCCTCGTTCTCTCACGCTGCCCGTGCGCAGCTCGCTAGCCGCCCGCGCGCGGCCCTTTTTTCCTAGCGCGAGCAGCCCGCTAGCAGCCCGCGCGCGGCCCGAATCGCGAGCGCGACGACCGTAGGCCGCCCGCGCGGCTAGCACCACCCACGAGCAGGCCGCTAGCCGCCCGTCGACCCACCCGGCTGGCTTTCCAGCGCGACGCAGCCCCGCCCGTAGGCAGTCGCGTCGCCCCCCCATAGGTCGCCGCCCCTGCTTTCGTAGGCCGCCGTCCGCGCGCGACTGCAGCCCGAGCCCGACCGCTCGCCCCTAGGACGGCGCACGACCCACCGCCGCCCGCCCGCAGGTCGCAGCCCGCCCGCAGTTACGATCGTGAGTAGGCTGCTGCAGCATGAAACCAGCCGCGGCCTGTGCGCAGCTGCAGCTTAGGCGCCGCCGCCCATCGTGCTAGGCCCGCCGCCGCGCTGCCCTACGTGCCCGAGCCGTGCCGCCCGAGTCGCGCCGCCCGAGCCGCGCCCCCCCGAGCCGCGCCGCCCTGACCGAACCGCGCCGCCCCACCTACAGCACCTGCTGTTCCTGTTCCTACTGTTCCAGCTGTTCGTTTCACTACAGCCACTACTGCTGCTCTTACTGCTACTGCTGCTACTACTACTGCTGCTGCTGCCACTATGGCTACACCCACTGTTCTCTCTTTCGATGCTGAGGGCCGTCCGCTCCAGTTTGATGCTTGGCTCGATGATCTCCACCTCTTCCTCCAGATCACTGCTAAGGATGATGTCTCGCTGTATGACCACGCGTCCGGTACCGCTCTAGCACCTGCTGACAATGCTGACAGTACAGCCCGCTCCCAGTGGCAGACTCGTGACGACCACGTTCGCCTAGCCATTCGCAGCCACCTGCCGTTAGATGAGCGCGCACACTTCGGCCAGCACAAGACTGCTAAGGCACTGTACGATGCAGTCGTCGCTCGCTACTCCTCGCCTGCCTCTGCTACGATAGGCCGTCTCTCGCTGCCCTATCTTTTCCCCGATCTCGCCGCCTTTCCCACAGTCGCTGACCTCATTACCCACCTCCGCACCGGTGACGCTCGCTTCCGCGCCGCCCTTCCTACTGAGTTCCTCGCCAAGAACCCCCCCTCGATGTACCTCGTTCTCTACCACCTAGTCGCCCGCCTCCCTGACTCCCTTCGCGCAGTCAGGGACCACTTTCTCGCCCTCTGCCCCACCGAGCTCACCATTGACCTCCTCGAGAAGCATCTGCTTGCAGCTGAGTCTAGCATCAATGCTGTAGGTGCCTCTCGTGGCAACCCCCGCATGCCCCTCTTTGACGGGTGTTCCCCTCCCCCCCTTCTCCCCTCGGTTGCCTCTGCTGCCGCTGTCCACTTCCTTGGTGCTGAGGAAGTCGGGGCTGCGTCTGCTCCTAGCTGGAGGCGCAAGTGCGGCAAGGGCAAGGGGGGCAAGGGTGGTGGTGGTGCCAGCGGGGGAGGTGGGGGTGGAGGTGGGGGCGGTGGGGGTGGTGGGGGTGGTGGCGGTGGTGGGGGTGGTGGCGGGGCTGGGGGGGTCGGTGGCAGCGGCGGGGGTGGTGGCGGTAGTGGTGGTGGAGGAGGCCGGGGTGGAGGCGGTGGTGGTGGCGGCGGTGGGCGTGGTGGCGGCGGCACGGGTGGTGGTCGGGGTGGACCAGCGCAGCGTGGAGGTTCGGGTGGTGTCCAGCGCCAGCAGCAGCGTCTCGGAGAGACCCCGTCGTCCCAGCAGCTTCGTCAGTGGTACTCTCAGCATGGGGGGTCTGGGGGAGGGGGTACCTGCACGTATGTCATCCGCACAGGTGACCGCGCTGGTCAGACGTGTGGGAGGTTCCACACGCTGCAGCGCTGCTTCTTTCGTCTCGACGACGCCTGGCGTGCACAGTTCCCTGAGGCCTCTGAGCTGCCCCGCTGGGCTGATCTGCTTAAAAAGAACATTGATGTCTTTGCACTTGACTTTGATGTTGTCCTAGGAGCCATGTATGCATTGACTATTAGTGTTGAGGGTGACTGTTACTTGTGTGTGCCACCAGACCCAGGCATTGCGACCAGTGAGGCTGCCGCTCTAGGTGCTAGTGCGTCTGCTGCCCCAGGTCCTGGTGAGGCTGCTGCTCTAGGTGCAGGTGTGTCTGCTGCTTCAGGTGCTTGTGAGTCTGCGCCTTCAGGTACTGAGTCTACTGAGGCACTGCACACCTTCACACTGGACTCAGGTGCTTCTCGCTGTTTCTTTCGCGATCGCACTGCCCTCGAGCAGCTCCCTAGGCCGGTTGCTGTCTCCCTGGCTGACCCCTCAGGGGGTCCGGTCCTTGCGACCTCCACCACTGCCCTCCCTTGTCCTGATGTCCCGTCCGGCACACTGTTGGGCCTTTACCTCCCCTCGTTCTCTACGAACTTGGTGGCAGGTTCTGCGCTCCAGGACGCGGGTGTTCACCAGTTCACCCCTGCCTACGAGCGTGTGACACACTGCACGTGTGCCCAGACGGGTCGTCACCTGGCTACCTTCACTAGGCAGCCGGGGTCGGACTTGTACACACTGACCACTGAGTCCCCTCAGGTAGCGGCGTCGGCGTCTGCGTCAGGTCAGTTGTCCGCCCCCTGCTCGTGTCGCACTCTGTCGCACCGGACGGTCCTCTGGCACCACCGCCTTGGGCACCCTTCGATGCAGCGCCTTCGTGGCATGCACTCCCATTACCTTGTCTCTGGTCTCCCCAGGTCGCTGCCTCCCTTGCCACCGTCCCCTGCCCCTCCCTGCCTTCCCTGTGTCGAGGGGCGGCAGCGTGCCACCCCTCACTCCTCTGAGTTTCCCCCGACGGAGGCCCCTCTGCAGACCCTTCACATGGACGTGTGGGGCCCAGCCCACGTCCGTGGACAGGGAGGAGAGCGCTACTTCCTGCTGGTAGTTGACGACTACACGCGTTACACCACGGTCTTCCCCTTGCGCACCAAGGGAGAGGTCCCTGCTGTTTTGATCCCTTGGATCCGCGCTACCCGTCTCCAGCTGGAGAAGCGCTTTCGCAGTGACCTTCCCGTCCTGCGACTGCACTCTGATAGAGGTGGTGAGTTTTCCTCCGGTCTCTTGGAGACCTTCTGTCAGGGGGAGGGCATTCGCCAGACGTTCACGCTTCCGGCCTCTCCTCAGCAGAATGGAGTTGCTGAGCGCCGCATTGGCTTGGTCATGGAGGTCGCTCGTACCTCCTTGGTCCATGCGGCTGCCCCCCATTTTCTGTGGCCGTTTGCGGTCCGCTACGCAGCGCATCAGCTCAACCTCTGGCCCCGTGTCTCCGTTCCGGAGACCTCGCCGACACTACGTTGGACGGGAGAGGCTGGCGATGCGTCTGTGTTCCGGGTCTGGGGATCTCGTGCCTTTGTCCGCGATACGTCCGCGGACAAGCTCTCCGCCCGCGCTGTTCCCTGTGTCTTCCTTGGCTTTGTCCCTGACGCGCCTGGCTGGCAGTTTTACCACCCCACCTCGCGCCGTGTCTTCGCCTCTCAGGACGTCACGTTTGACGAGTCGGTCCCCTTCTACCGTCTCTTCCCCTACCGCACTGCCCCGCTCCCCCCCCCGTCGCTATTCCTCACGCCAGGTGCTGCTTTGGTAGACCCCCCGCCTTCCCAGGGTCCTGCTCCCTCAGGTGTTTCCCAGGTCGACCCGGGCGAGCCTGTCGAGGTAGCTGTCGACTCTGGTCCTGCGCGAGGTAGTGAGCGTGCTGAGCCTGGTGGTGCTGGGTCTGGGGGTGCTGAGACTGGGGGTGCTGAGCTTGTGGCTGTTGAGACTGGGGGTGCTGAGCCTGGGGGTGCTGAGACAGGGGGTGCTGAGCCTGGGGGTGCGGAGACTGCTGGTGCTGAGCCTGGAGGTCCTGAGCCTGGGGGTGCTGCGCCTGGGGGCGTTCTCTCTTCCCAACAGCTGCGTGAGTGGTACTCTCGGTACTGTCGCCGCCGCCGTGGTGCTGTGGGCGCTTGAGGTGCTGCTGGAGCTGAGGCCACTGGGCCTACTGGAGTTGGTGTCGTCGCTGACCCTGGTGTTGGCGCAGGAGGTGCTGGAGCTACTGGTCCTGGAGGTGCTCTTACTGGCGGTACTGGAGCTGCTGGGACTGGGGGTGCTACTGGAGGTGCTGCAGGGGCTGGAGCTGGAGGTGCTGCTGGGGGTACTGGAGTTGGCGCTGCTGGTGCTGCTGGTGGTGCTGCAGGAGTTGGAGCTGGTGCTGGAGGTTCTGGTGCTGTCTCTGCTGGTTCTGGGGGCACTACTCGGCCGCGGCCGTACTTCGTTCCCCTCCTTCAGCAGGTTCTTGGTCAGCCGCCTCCTCCTTGTCCTGCTCCCTCCTTAGAGTGTCCTCCGCCTGTCCAGTCGCAGTCGTAGTTACCGCCTGCCTTGCCACTCCCTGGTCCTTCTCCCTACACTGGTCCGATAGGAGGACTTACAGAGCGTCGTGAGCCTGAGTCTCGTCCTGTGTCGCCTGAGTCTCATTCTGCGTCACCTGTTCGTGCTGCTCGCACTAGTCGTCGTGTCCCGCGTCAGCGTCCTCCTACTGTCCCAGGCACTCACCAGATGACGCTTCGTCCTTCCACTGCTCCACAGCGTGTCCCTCTTCCTTCTCCTCCTGAGTCCTCCCTTCCTGCCCTTGCTGACCCGGAGTCTGACACTCTTCGTGCTGCTAGTCCTACTGTCACGCGTCTCCTGGCCACTGCTGCCACTGACCCTTCCTTTGAGTCAGCTGCTGCGTCTGCCTTAGTTGCTGAGCTTGTCGACTTTGCTGCTCACTGTCGTCTAGACTACGCTGCCAGTCTTGTTGCTGAGTCTGAGTCTGAGTCTGTCTGTCCTCCGTCCGTCGGGGGTGAGTGTGCTCTTGGCACGGACGTCCTTGAGGACAGGCAGGAGGAGTTTGAGTGCTTTGCTGCTGCTGTACCTCATATTGTGGCCATGCTGCTTGCCCCTGAGGGAGACCCGGATGCTCCAGACATCCCGGCCCTGAGGCGATCGCGGGTGAGTACTCCTCTCAGTGGCTGTCAGCCATGGACGCAGAGATGGCATCCTGGAAGTCCACTGGCACTTACGTCGACGAGGTTCCCCCTCCTGGGGCGAACATCGTCAGTGGCATGTGGATTTTCAGGGTGAAGCGGCCGCCAGGTTCTCCGCCTGTCTTCAAGGCTCGGTACGTAGCTCGAGGCTTCAGTCAGCGAGAGGGAGTAGACTTCTTCCAGACCTTCTCTCCCACCCCGAAGATGACCACTCTTTGGGTGCTGCTGCACGTTGCCGCTCAGCGTGACTACGAGCTTCACTCTCTTGACTTCAGCACAGCTTTCTTGCAGAGCAGCTTGCACGAGGAGATATGGCTGCGCCGCCCTCCTGGCTTCACTGGGTCGTTCCCTCCTGGTACCCAGTGGAGCCTCCGGCGGCCGGTGTACGGTCTCCGCCAGGCGCCACGTGAGTGGCACGACACACTGAGAACTACACTTGCGGCTCTTGGGTTCGCGCCTTCTACTGCTGACCCGTCGCTGTTTCTGCGCACTGACACCTCGCTGCCGCCGTTGTACATCCTCGTGTACGTCGACGACTTGGTCTTTGCCACTGCTGACACTGAGGCTCTCGCCCTGGTGAAGTCGGAGCTGCAGAAGAGACACACGTGCACAGACCTGGGTGAGCTGCGCAGCTACCTTGGCTTGCAGATCACCCGGGACAGAGCACGCCGCACCATCACCCTGACTCAGTCACACATGGTGCAGCAGGTCCTTCAGCGCTTCGGCTTCACCTGGTCCTCGGCACAGGCCACTCCTCTGGCTATAGGTCACTCACTCTCAGCTCCACCTTCGGACGAGTCCGTAGAGCCGAGTGGTCCTTACCCAGAGCTAGTTGGCTGCCTCATGTACCTGATGACTTGCACTCGTCCTGACCTCGCGTACCCTCTTGGTCTGCTGGCTCGCTACGTGGCTCCTGGTCGGCACCGACCTGAGCACATGGCTGCCGCTAAGAGGGTACTGCGCTACTTGTGCAGCACATCAGGCATGGGGCTAGTGCTTGGAGGGAAGAGCCCAGTTGTCCTCACTGGGCACTCAGACGCTTCTTGGGTTGACGACCAGGCTACTCAGCGGTCGTCACAGGGTTACACCTTCAGCCTTGGCTCTGGTTCAGTTTCTTGGCGTTCTACACGCTCGTCTTCAGTTCTCAGCTCCAGCTGTGAGGCTGAGATCTACGCCACAGCCGTGGCTGCACAGGTGTTACGCTGGCTCACCTACCTGCTGACCGACTTGGGAGAGCGGCCTCGTTCCCCTCCAGTGCTGTACGTCGACAACAAGGCTACCATTGCCTTGTGTGAGGAGCACAGACTGGAGCACAGAACGAAACACATCGCTCTGCGTTACTTCCTAGCTCGAGAGTTGCAGCAGCGTGGTCAACTTCGTCTGCGTTACGTGGCCACTCGGGCCAACACTGCTGATATATTGACCAAGGCACTTCAGGCTGGTGATCATCAGCGTTTCTGCACTATGCTGGGGCTTGTGCCCACTTTTCCTCACTTGCTGTAGGCTTTGCTTGTACTGTGATCTATATATATATACCTGCATGTTTGCATTGCTAGGTAGAGATCACTGTACTGTTCTTGCTGCATATATACCTCTGCATGTGGACTGGCCTTGTGGCCCTTTGCCTGTGCTCAGAGTGTGTGGTGACGTTGTGATCCACCCTGAGCTTGCTTTGCCTTTCTTGACTGGTCTTGTGACCTCTTGCTCTCCCCCACTTTGCCTATGGGGGTGTGTCAAACATATATATGTTATATGTTGCAGTTATTGGTAGGCTGTAGTGGGGTAGATTCTGTGGGGTATAACCCCTTAAGGTTTTCCTACTTGTCAAAACTCTCTCGATAGTTAAACTCATCCATCTCATTCTAACAAATGGGTGAAGGTTCACTATAGCACACGAGTACATATAGCAACCTAACAAAGGTGAAAGAGGTGCACCACCATACAAGGGAATTACACAGCAGCTACACTACACGCAGATTATACTAAATAGATATAAATCTATTGTGACAGCAGTAGCAGCCCGACTCGGCAGGGCGGCGCGACTCGGCAGGGCGGCGCGGCTCGACAGGGCGGCGCGGCTTGGCAGGGCGGCGCGGCTCGACAGGGCGGCGCGGGTGCGGCGGTGCGCTTACCAGTGGCGGGAGGGGAGGGTAGAGGCCGCGACTGGTGGGGCAGGGCCGTGGCGCGCCGGCAGGGTAGGGGCCGCGACAAGGCGGCAGGGCAGGGCTGCGACTCGGCTGCAGGTCAGGGCCGCGTCAGGGCGGCAGGGCAGGGCCGTGACGGCGGGGCCGCAGCGACGACGACAGCGGCGGTCGCACCGGCGGCTGCAGGCTCGACGGCGGCAGCAGAGCCGCTACGGCGGCAGCAGGGGCGACGGCTGCTGCACGCCACGGTGCCTCGGCGGCTGCTGCAGGGTAAGGGGCCACGACGACGAGGCGGGCGGGCCGTGGAGGGTCGCGACGACGGGCGGGCGGGCCGCGCAGGGCCGCGACGAAGGGGCGGGCGGGCCGCAAAGGGCCGCTAAGGGCGGCGATGGGCCGCTAAGGGCGGCAGGGCGGGCCGCTTAAGGGCGGCAGGGCGGTTCGCGGCAGGGCGGCGACGGGCCGTTAAGGGCGGCAGGGCGGGCCGCGAAGGGCGACAGGGCGGGCCGCTAAGGGCCGCGACGGCAGGGCGGGCCGCTAAGGGCCGTGACGGCAGGGCGGGCCGGTAAGGGCAGCAGTAGGGCAGAACGCGATGCGCGCTTCGGGCAGGGCAGAAAAAAAAAAATCAAGTGGTGGGCCCTTAAAAAACGGTCCCACTAGGGAACCCGCTCTATACCATGTGAGAAAAGTACGAGGAATCAATGCACTAGGAAACAGCTGGGTACAAGTAGGAAAACCTAAAAGTGTTGTACCCCATATTATCTACCCTACTATAGCCTACACAGACTATAGCATATATGTTTGACACTAAGGCCGTGGGAGGGCAGTACGAGGGCTGCTAAGGCCGTGGGAGGGTAGCGCGCGGGGCTGACGAGGCAGCGGGCGGGCTGGGCGGGCGTCGCACGGGGCTGACGAGGCAGCGGGCTGGCTGCGCGCTCGCGGGTCAGTACAGGCAGCGCGAGAGCTGAGAGGCGGTCCGCGGGGCAGTAGAAGGCAGCGCGAGGGCTGCGGAGCGGCGCGCGGGGCAGGAGAAGGCAGCGCGAGGGCTGTGGGGCGGCGCGCGGGCCTGACGAGGCGGCTAGCGAGCTACGCGCAGGGCTGACGAGGCAGCGGGCGGGCTGCTAGCGGGCCGCACGAGGGCCAGCAGAGGCGAGCGCGAGGGCTGCGCGACTCAGGGCAGTGTAGGCAGGGGGCGGGGTAACGCGGTAACCGGCGGAAAACGGTTGGTGGGCCCTGAAAAACAGTCCTATAACGGTCCTAAGGACCTATTTTGCTCTTAATACCATGTCGAGAGTAAAGGGACGGAGAAGGTTGGCATGACTATCGAGAGAGTTGGGTACAAGTAACAAAACCTATACCCTACATTAGCTACCGCACTAAAGCCTACATATCATTATAACATAGGCATATAGTTTGACATGGGGAAGCGAAGGTATGGGTGCGGTCCGAGAGAAGATCGTATGCTCTGAATACTAAGTGTTACGAGTGCAATTGAGCGAGTGAGCGAGAATTGCACTATCGAAGCAAAACAATACAATGAGCGAAGGAATGAGCGAGAGCTAAATAGCAAAGGCCACAGTGGTAACGGTACCGGTAACGAACTGTGGGTGACGTGCGACGGGCCTGTGACTGAGGTTGGGACTGAGGTAGGGAAGTGTCGAAGCGGAGGCCCGGAACGCGGGTTACCAGCCGAGTCGTGAGGTTGGGTTGCGACGGGCAAGGTGGTGGGAAATGGTTGAGGCGAGTATCGCGAGTGGTAACGGCGCTGAGTGTGGCGAGAACAGTGGTGTACGCGCGAAGCAGGGATGCGGCATAAGGAAATGGAAATTTCCTTACACTGTACAATCCTCTTTCATAGAATGTGGAAATCACAAACAATCCTTTTTAGGTATCTTCAAAGTATGAACTTAGAACTTGCCCTGCGGATTCAATCCAATGCCCATACTAAACTATGAAGTGTGTTCCCATGAAGTACTTTGAACATACTTCGCGCTAAGTGCATTCATTGTTTTTGGCCCAAAAATTTTGTAGAGCACCTGTACGTTCTGCAATAATCGGAAGGCCTTCATGCATCGTGTCTTGCCTGCTAAGAGTAAATGAATCCCACTCCTCTGCCACGGTGGGCAGTGAGGCGCCTCCTTGCAAATGCCGCAGCTGTTACAATCGTTCTTCTCTCGGCTATTGTAACGCTCATTCCTTCTGCCAATGCCGCCGCCAGCTGCAGCGCTTTCCGCGCCACGCATCCCCTGCCGCCGCCGCATCCAATTTTTTCCCCGCTCCGCAAGCCGCCGCAACACCATCTGGCGGCTCCCGCGGTTCAAACCGGGGCTCTCGCTCATCGCGCGCTGATGCGGCGCCTCCCCGTCGCGCCAGCCGCCGGCGCTGCCAGCTCCAATGCTGTCGGCAGGACGGCAGCCCCCGTCCTGCAACCGTCGCACTGTGAGTAGCGCTGGCAACGGTGAGGGTGCCAGTGCCGTGGCTTAGCATGCTGGTGCATGCGCGCAACTATACCACCTCGCTACCCACTGGGTCAATGAGGGTGTTATAGCGCAGCGGATGCCCTTAGTAACACTAACCTATAGGCGCTACTCTCGTTCCCCCCTGGTTCCAACCTCCCCGTTGGCTCTGAACTTCAGGAAGTCGCCCCGCGCAAGGACCTAGATTTCGCTGTGCTACTAGCAGCGATTTCGCTGGTTGCTCAGGCCAGCGGAGGATCGTTCGCTGGGTTCAAGTCTGGTAACCACATCGTACTTCTCGCCACAGGCGGAAAATGTGGACCACCCAGGATTTGGACGCTAGGTTCTGATTCCAGTATGACACCTCACCACCCGCTGGGTCAAAACGAGGGTGTTATATTGGCGCAGGGGATCGTTACACTAACTCCCCATTAGGGCACCCATATTGGATCACCAGTGGCCCCATTCTTCGTCCCTATTGCCCTATACTCTCCTTCCCACTCAACTCTCCCAATCACCCCGTTTCCCCCCCGTGTGCGCAGTGCGCGTGCTGGTGCAGCTGCAGGAGGCGTGGGGGGGCGCGTGGGCGGGCAACAGCAACGCCACCACGGCGTGCTCTGCGTGGGCTGGCGTCACCTGCAGCCCCGACGGGCTCGTCCTTGCCCTGTGAGTCACTCACGTACCGCCCTAAGGGTCTCGTCCTTGCCCTGTGAGTCACTCACGTACCGCCCTAAGGGTCTCGTCCTTGCCCTGCGAGTCGCAACGGGGCCGTCCTTGCCCTGTGAGTCGTGCGCGAGCGGCCCGAAGGGGAAAATGTATCTGCAGTGTGCGTCACAGGATTAAACCCTCTGGGAGCACTGGATCTTGCACAGCACTGAGCACCTCCTCCTTGAACCCGCACGTGTACTGAAGGCGTGGTTATTGAACGCGAAATCCAAACATCCAGTGCCCGGGGTCTGGAAACACGAAGGAGAACTACTGTTGGTTGGACAGCCGAGAGGCTGAATGATGTGATGTTCCTTTTCTTCAATGTGCACGTGGATGTGTATGCATGGCTGCACATGGATGTGTATGCATGGCTGCACATGGATGTGTATGCATGGCTGCACGTGGATGTGTATGCATGGCTGCACATGGATGTGTATGCATGGCTGCACATGGATGTGTATGCATGGCTGCACATGGATGTGTATGCATGGCTGCACATGGATGTGTATGCATGGCTGCACATGGATGTGTATGCATGGCTGCACATGGATGTGTATGCATGGCTGCACATGGATGTGTATGCATGGCTGCACATGGATGTGTATGCATGGCTGCACGTGGATGTGTATGCATGGCTGCACGCGGATGTGTATGCATGGCTGCACGTGGATGTGTATGCATGGCTGCACGTGGATGTGTATGCATGGCTGCACGTGGATGTGTATGCATGGCTGCACGCGGATGTTTATGCATGGCTGCACGCGGATGTGTATGCATGGCTGCACGCGGATGTGTATGCATGGCTGCACGCGGATGTGTATGCATGGCTGCACGCGGATGTGTATGCATGGCTGCACGCGGATGTGTATGCATGGCTGCACGCGGATATGTATGCATTGCTGCACGTGGATGTGTATGCGTGTGCATGTGTGTGTGTGTGTGTGTGTGTGTGTGTGTGTGTGTGTGTGTGTGTGTGTGTGTGTGTGTCGGCGCGCGCGCACATGTGTGTGCGTGCGCACATGAGAGTGTGCATGTCCGAGTGCCGGTGCATATGTGTGGTATGTGTGTGTGTCTGTGAGTGCATGTGCGTGTGTATGCATGCACGTGTGTGTGAGAGTGTACGTGTGTGAGTGTATGTGAGTGTATGTGTGTGTGTGTGTGTGTGTGTGTGTGTGAGTGCATGTGTGTGAGTGCATGTGTGTGAGTGCACGTGTGTGAGTGCACGTGTGTGAGTGTGTGAGTCTGTGTGTGTGTGAGTCCATGTGTGTGAGTGCACGTGTGTGAGTGCACGTGTGTGAGTGTGTGTGTGAGTGTGTGTGTGTGTGTGAGTGCATGTGTGTGAGTGCATGTGTTTGAGTGCACGTGTGTGAGTGCACGTGTGTGAGTGTGTGTGTGAGTGTGTGTGTGTGTGTGTGAGTGCACGTGTGTGTGCACGTGTGTGTATGCATGCACGTGTGTGTATGCATGCACGTGTGTGTATGCATGCACGTGTGTGTGTGCACGTATGCCCTGGCAGGGACTCCAAGGCCTTTACCATGGATCCTCCTCCCACCGGCGCCATTCCTGCTGCCATCACTGACCTCACCACCCTTCAATACCTGTCCGTCCCCGCTACCCTCTCCCTCCCTCTCCCTCTCCCTCTCATCCTGCCTGCACCATGTTTTCCTTTCCCCTTGCTCCTCCCTTGTGCCCCTGTTCATCCTCACTCCCCTCTTCATGCAACCTGCCTCGTGACTCCGTCCTTGCCACACCATGTCCTTTTCCTCCCTCTTACACTCCCTCATTCTAATCATTATACCTACTTGTTTCCAGCACCCCCCTTACCCCCTCCCTCGGGTTGGGTTCCCCTTGCTGACGAGAAAAGGCCCACTATTCAAAACGCCCTTAACTTAACCACAACAGTGCCACCTCCTCCCCTCTCCTCCCCCCCCCCCCTCGTCCCCCCCCAATTCTCCCTCTCTGTTTGTCTCCCTGCAGCGATCTGACGTACGGCATCAACCTGGAGGGCCCCATGCCATCCCTTGCATCTCTCACCCGCCTTCTTCACCTGTACGTCTCACACCCTCCTCTCCTCTCCCATCACCAGTAACACACCTCCCATTCCCACACATCCCCTCACCGCCCCTCCTGCTCTCTCGCAGTGACTACATGTGACCTCTGATCCGTGATGCTCTTCTGGCCTGTCCTTCCTTGCATGCCCCCCCTTTTCACTCAATCAATCGAGCTTGCTGTTGCCCCCTGCACATGCCCCATCCCTCTGTATGTGCCGCATGCCCCATCCCCCTGCATGTGCCCCTCCCCCCTGCATGTGCCCCATCCCTGTGCCTGTGTGCATCGCTCCCTGCAGCGCCCTGGGAGCAGACGGCTGCTTGCTCACCGGCACTGTGGACCAACTCTCGTGGCTCTCCTCCCTCTCCGCCCTGCACTTATTGTAAGCCCTGCCTCTCCAGTAGGCATGAGCGCAAAGGGCGAACACCTGTTCGTTCGAGGTGAACCAAACGCTTTTCTTTATTTGGCCAAAAGTGTTCGGGCGAACATGTTCGTGTTCAGTTCGTCGTGGCTAGCCAAGCCGCGCCAAACATGAACATGTTCGTGTTCGTCTAATGTTCAGAGCGTTTTTGGGAAGAAACCAGGGAAAAAACTCAACTTCACACACCATACCATCTCTCCTTGCTGAAACCGACGCCCATACCATAACTAGAAGCCCAGTTCGCCCATCCCACGGCTGTTGAGAAGTTGAGAAGATAGGGGTGAACATAGGGGTGTTCGCCCCTAGAGGCGAACAGGCGAACACCATTTTCTCAGAAAGTGTTCGCCGCGAACCAAACACTGCTCGGTTCGCCCAGGTGACATGTTCGCCCTGGGCGAACACGAACATGTTCGTGTTCGCCTCTTGCTCAAGCCTACTCTCCAGTTTCTTCCTCCATGCCTACCCTGCCCAGTGGGCGGCGAATAAGCATATGGGCTCAATGTCTTGGGGAGTATGTATGAGGAGGACACTTGATGAAGGCTTCTCAAAGGCTTCTCAACAACCTTCTGTTCATCCCTCTCTTGCTCGATCCTCAAAACTGCTGCGGCACAACTCTTTTCCAGCATGGTTTTCTCCAAGGCTCGGATTCAGTTTCCAATGGCATCGGCAGCACCACCATTATAAAAGCTCGTCACATAAAACAATGAAATTCACCCGCGTGGGCATGAGAACGGGCCAGCCTCCTCAACCGAGGCCGGCTGGGCTCCGCTAGAGGGTGGTTCAGGCCGGTGTTTGTGGAAAATCTGCCACACGAGCTGCCCCGGCGGGTTGGTTCTGGCTCGAGCAGCCACGACCTGGCAACCACACAGTCGGTCGTCACCAGGCCAGGCCGTTTTTCGGGCCGCGTCGAGCCGAATGACAGAGTCTCGTGCGCACTTGAGTCAACCTGACGGAATTGAAGCTCGTTGAATCCGCCTTACTTCAGGAGCCCGCACACCTGCCATTGGGCCTTGGGTGAGCGCGCCCCTCACCTAGCAGCCCACACGCCCCTCGCTGACTGCGAGTGCCTCGGGCCATGCCAGCCCGACTCGTGGTCCGAACCAGGGTGGTCCCCCCCCCCCCTAGTTCACCCTAGTTCACCGTGCCCACCGGGATTCGAGGAAACCCGTCAGGTTGACGGGACATCTGGATTCTGGACCCTGGTGGTGACTGCGACCTGGCTCATGGAGCAGTCCTGGGAACTCCAAAGTGCTGCCAGTCCACGTCAGTTGGTGAGCCAGTAGTATCAAAACGACTGCCTCGCTGAAATGATTGGCTGAAGGGGATTCGAGGAAACTCGGTCGCATTGTCAAGTATCAGAGTCTTGATGTACTCGAAGCAAAGGCAATTAAAGAATGTAGTCGCTATTCCTGGGCTAGGTTATGCTTCCCCAGGGAGGAAGGGGGGAGACATGGGCCGAGGATGGTGGGGAAGAGGGGAGGAGGTGAGTTGCTGGGGGTGCTTGCGTTGACGCAAAAAGAATGCTCACCTCGACTAAAAATTCTCGCCTGAAATGGAGAGTAGCGAGGCGATCTCTGCTTACTGAACGCCTTGCAGCAACAACTATCCAGGAGTTCCGCGGCAGCTACCTTCCCTCTTACAGTTACGGCTCACGGTGCTGCATGCTCTGTTGTGTTTCTAGCTCTCTCACCGTCCGCCACTCCTCCCGTCTGTCACGTCCCACTGCCTCACCTCACCTCACCTCACCTCACCGCCACCACCAGGCGGCTGTCTGGGTTGTCGGAATTCACAGGGGAGCTGACCTCCTTTGCACTGCTCTCCCACCTCCACCACCTCCAACACCTGTGAGTCTACTTTCAGAGCACCCACCCAGAAGTCACTCTTGTTTCGAGGAGCCTAAAAAATGGTCTGCTCTGAGAGCACTGCTCTGAGAGCACCCAGAAGTGGCTCCCTTGACACTCGAAGTGCTGTCACATCACAAATGTTTTCTTTCCAAAGGTTCCTTGTTATTTATCTGTCGCCATCGGACCCGGCTGTCAGGTGACAAGTTCACCTACTGACTTTGCCATGTGCTGTTTGCATACATGCGCACGGTTTGCAGATCACTCATTGGTCTCAGCAATGTGACAGGGGAGATACCCCGGGAGATTCGATACTTGACTGCCCTCACTACACTGTAAGCTGAACACAACACATGTGCATGTGCGTGCGATCGGCTCTGCACCGAGATAGGTGTTCTGCTGCAAATTCTTGCTCGTCTTAGGCCGGCCAATCCAGCTCGTGCGCACACACCACCAGCACACTTCAAGGTCCCTCTTCCCTTCTCATGCTCCCTCGCCGCCCTCCCTGCAGGGACCTCATATTTCTTCGAGCTGTGGACTTCCCAGACTGGGTCACTCAGATGTCCAAACTCCAGTCACTGTGAGAGTGCTCCTAGCTTTCTCATGTGCGCCTGTTCTCCCGCTCTGTTATTACCTTATTCTCCCCATCTCCTATTCCTGTACATTGCCCCACAACAATTGAGCTGCTAACAACCCACTCAATCAGTCAAACCGCGCCACAGCGTGACGTGCACTGTGTGCTAAACAGCCCTTTCTGCCACAGCCCTTTCTGCCACAGCCCTTTCTGCCATGTCGCTGAACAGCCCTTCCTGCTCTGCGCTTGTGAGGAGGCATGTGAGAACATCGAGCAAAGGAGTTGACTTGCACGTCAACTTAAAAACCAGGCCGCACCTCCTCTACGACTTTTGAGGCGCCTCAAAAGCATGTCAACTTAAAAACCACGCCGCACCTCTACGCGCACCTTGTGCAGAATCGCCCCTCCTATTCCCTTCTGCCTGCCCCTGCCTGTGAGCAGGCGAGTGATCAACGACGAGCCAAGGAGGCAGGGAGTGCTGCCAGAAGGCCTTTCAGAGTTGACAGCACTCACTCAACTGTGAGTGCGCATAGCACAGCGCAGCACACCACAGAACAGCCTCACGTACCTCGTTGCACAGCCTCACAACCCCATCGCACAGCCCAATGCCACATTGGTGTACATGCATGCATCCGTTACCTTGCCCCCCCCCCCCCCCCCCCCCTTCCTGCCATGCACTGCACACTGCAGGTCCCTCTTGGGGAACAACCTGGAAGGCGCCCTGCCCAAAGGCTTCTCCACACTTGCCAACCTGGCTGTCCTGTAAGCGAGGCACTTCCTGACCAGCCTGCCCTGTGTGGGACAGTTGACCATCAGGCTGACGTGTGAGACAGCAAAGCGCCAACTAGAGTCTATACTCTCTTTTTTACAAGTGTTATTGCAAACGGTCTATTCCTGCCTGTGTTTCTGTGTCTTGCAAAGCAATATTTTCTCCTGCATGTCACTTCAATCGCAGGGATCTGAGCTTGAACCATCTGCAAGGCACCATACCCGAAGCATACTCTGCGTTGTCAGCCCTCGCTGAACTGTACGTGTCCTATCCTGGTGATACGCGTTTCTCTCGTTAACCCCCTCTGCAACCCACCCGATCCCCAGAACCCCACCTCCCTTTTCTCTCCTCTTTCCGGCTTCCCCTCCCTGAGTAACCAACCAGTCCTGCGTCTCTTTGCTGGAAGAAACCGCCTTCCAATATGACATGCTTGTGCTTTGCTTGTGCTTTGCTTGTGATTTGCTTGTGCTTTGCTTGTGATTTGCTTGTGCTTTGCTTGTGCTTTGCTTGTGCTTTGCTTGTGCTTTGCTTGTGCTTTGCTTGTGATTTGCTTGTGCTTTGCTTGTGCTTTGCTCTTGCTTTGCTCGTGCTTTGCTCGTGCTTTGCTCGTGGCACTGCCCTCTTATCTGCAGGGACCTCTCATCAAATTACCTTTCCGGATTGGTGCCTCGAATCTTCAACGGCAACATCCAGTCTATGTATGCCTGTCTCCCTCCTCCACTACTCTCACACACTCTCTCTTGTTCACTTTCTTGCCTGCCTTTCTTCACTCTCTTTTACATTCTTACTCTGTCTATGTCTCTCCTCCGTCCCTCTATTGACCCTCCTCCCTTTTGCTCCGCTGACACCCCTCCCCTCCCCCCCCCCCCTCCCCCCCCACCTCCCCCCTCTCCCCTCTCTCGCCGCCCCCTGTTAAAACCGTTTTCTCCTTATTTTTGGTTCGGTACGTATTGTCCTTCAAATCCGCTGGAGGCTTAGTCGTCTAGTGTATTCAATGAGTCATATGTATCCGTTTACATTATAATAGTGTAGACATTAGGGGTTTGGTTATATTAGTTATAGGGTGCTCTCCTAGTGATTTTATCAAGATCTAGGCACCCCAAATTCGGCTTTGGGGCACCTCGGCACGTTTTACTTGGGGGCGCGGCTCCAGCCTCGACCCACGAATTTCAACATTGGAAACGCAGCTCCAGCTTGGAATTCGCGTTTCCAATTCGTGGAATCGCGGTTCCACTGGAGGGGGCGCTTCCAGGCCCACTGTGAGGGTCCCTCACGTCCCCATCTTGACTGTGGGCGACTTGAGCACCCATTTGGCCACCCCAAGCCCTTGGGCACCAATTTGTTTCACTCGTACCAGCCAAGTTGCCTCCAAGCTAGCTCTCTTCGCTCTCTGCGTAATATGTTCTGCTTGTATCCGCCACCTCAATTTTCTTAATGCTTCCAGAACCATTCAGCATTTCTGAAACAGCTTCGCCTTGTGCACATAGGTCTGTTTCTCTACACAAGGAAGGAAGGAAGCTCACTTAGAGTCGCTCTTGACCCATCTACACTCCACCCGCCTTGCCTGCCTCAGAATGCTCAGCTACAACAGCTTTTCCGGACCCATTCCGCCGCATCTCGCACTGCCTAGCTTGGTCTTGCTGTGAGCCCCACCTCCCGCCCAGCCCACCATGCAATGGCAGGCATGCACCTCCTTCCCTCCCTCCATGCTTCTCGCCAGTATCCCTTGCATTTGTATCTGTATTTCCAACCCTCCCTTCCTAATTGTACTTTGAATTTGTAACGGTCTTCTGATGGCTGTCAAGCTGAGCCTTGTATTCTCCGATAGATGTGCGTGCATTGGCCTCCCATCATCTTCCCCTCTTCCGCCCCTCTTCCTTTCCTCTTCCTCCCCTCTTCCTCCCCTCTTCCTCCCCTCTTCCAACCCTCTTCCTCCCCTCTTAATCCCCACTTCCTCCTCTCTTCCTCCCCTCTTCCTCACCTCTTCCTCCCCTCTTCCTCCCCTCTTCCTTCCCTCTTCCTGGCTGCAGGGAGTTGTTCAGCAATCGGTTCACAGGAGGCGTTCCCCACACCTTCACCAGGCTCACCGCCATTGCATCCCTGTATACACGGATAGTTCTCACTTAAATGCCATCTACACTTTGCCTTCTTGCCATCCCACTGTGCTGAGCTGTCTGAAGCCCAAGCCAACACGAAAAAACACAGAAGGCGCATCTTAAGTCATCTGCAGCTTTGCTTTCTTACCATGGCACTCTGCTGTGCTGCTGCCTGTAGCCCAAGCTTGAAGGCATGCTCATTGAAACCGCTAAGCATGTACGTTGCTCTGCTCTCACTAACTGTCCACGGCCAACCCTACATTTGTCTACCACAGCCGTTGTTCGTACTAATTCCCTTCTGCCGTGCGCTCGTGCACACAAATCCCACAGGATCGTGTCCAACAACAGCCTCAGCTCAGGCCTGGACGTGGTGGCTCAGATGACATGGCTCACAGACATGTGAGCACAGTCACTTGCTCGCTATTCACCGCCTGCCTGCCTTCACGTTCCTCCCCCTTCCCTCCCTCCCTGCTTAGCTGCTGTGGCTCTCCTTCATGTGTCGGCCTCTGTTCAAGTCCAACTGACCCCGTTCAATCCAATCCGCGCAGAGACCTCCATACAAACATCTTCTCCGGTGTGCTACCCGTGTCCTTTGCTGCTATCAAGGGCCTCACATCCATGTGAGTCATGTTCGGATTGTATTGCTGCGTAGCGCTTCCTTTCTTCCTGTCTGGTATACCAACGGTACATGACTGAGTATGTGTCCAGAATTCGGCATCACTTTGGAAGTTCTATTCTAGTCAAGAAGATTGGATTACAAATAGGGAGGTATGAAGAGATTGTCCATCCATGGCAATGGCAATAGCATGCATGGATGCTCACCTGCAGGTACGATTCTGTGTATCTCATGGCTTACGAAGGCGGTGGAGATGAGTGTTTCTTCTTTCCCATGTGTGATGGGTTGCATTCGCTCCACTTAAGGGTGGGTGCATGCGTCCATGAGTGCATACATACATACCTACGTTTTGAGAAAGCTTATGCAAGTGTGTCGCCATTTGTATGTGCATTCGCCCATCGTTTGATTCAACTCCCCCACGCCCTTCAGAAGCATCCAGAACAACCACTTCACAGGATCCTTCCCCGAGCCACTTCTGAGCAACACAGGCCTCGAAGTTCTGTAAGAGGAGCACCTGACCCGAGGAGGCTGTCAAGAGCTCCTTCAGGTCACCAAAGCACGTACACACAGAAGCAGTGTTGTTTCCGAAGCCACCGGCAGTTTCTGTGGATGTAAAACTCGTCCTTCCCAAAGGCTATGCCTCTCCCAAAGGCATCTGATGAGTATACTTAATTTTTGAGGCGCCTCAGAACTCGTCTGAGGATGGGCTGCCATTGTCGCCGCTTCCTGTGGCCATGGTACTTGCTGCAGGAATTTGAGCAACAACAGTTTTACCGGGTTCATCCCCAACCGACTCACAGAGCTTGTCAGCCTGGGAGATATGTGAGTCGCACCCCTGCTTGCCTCTTGCCTGCAGCCTGCAGCCAAAGCACACACACATGCAGCCGTGGGAGTGCGACTTTTGAGTCGACTCAAAAGTCACCTCGAAGTTGTGTCACCTGCTGGCTGCACCCAAAGCGCACACACACACACACACACACACACACACACGCACGCACGCACGCACGCACGCACGCACGCACGCACGCACGCACGCACGCACGCACGCACACACACACACACACACACACACACACAGCCATGGAAGTGCCATGGCATGAGTGCGAGAAAGGGTCGGAACGGGATGAATGAGGCTGTGTAATCACACAGGAGGCGACCATGTTGTATGGGGACGAGTCTGAAGCAATTTCATCATACACAACTAGCAGCTCATGATCATCTGTCGCCTCCTTCTCGCCCTTGAGGTTGCTGCTGTCAGTAATCTGAGTGACAACATGTTCCGGGGAGTTATCCCACCTGGCCTCTTCCACCTCCCCTTGCTCAACTCACTGTGAGCGCCCCTATTGCCTTGCCTTCAACACACCCTGTTGCATCTAATTTTCTCGCTTGCCTCATTCATTCTTCTTTCTTGCCTGCCTTTAGCTCCATGCCGTAACAAATCTGCGGCCCCAGCCTGCATTTTCAGGCTTCCTATGCATGCTATTTGCAGGCGATTTCTGGCTTTAATTACCATGCTAGCCCCCCTTCTCCCCCACACCTTACCCCTCTGCTGCAGGCAAGTGGCCAACAACTTCCTCTCGGGAGGCCTTCCAACGTCTCTCAAGGCTTCCAACTCCCTGAAAACACTGTGTGTGGCACCAGCTCTGTCTCACGTCGCTTGTCAGTATGCTCAAGTGATGTTCCTGGATCTTACATCTGCGCTGCTGCTTACTATGCTGCCTTGTTGTGCCGTCTGCCCCCTGCCCACCGTGCAGTAACCTGGCAGGAAACGGCTTCACAGGTCATTTACCTGACTTCTCTCTCTGGCATGTCAACCTCGAACGCCTGTGCGTCTCTCTCTCTCCTCTCTCGTTCTCTCTCAAGTGATCGCGTCCAGGACCAGGTGACACACGTTGCTGAGCGGAACGTGGCGCCGAGCTGTTGAGGTGTTCCTTGGTGGTGCAGTACAGTCGTCTGGTCCACATAGACAAAAGTTACGTGTGCAGTCGATGTACGCGTATGCCAATCCGAGCATGGGCGGGAAGGTTGTTGTCACAGCTTGGTATGCCAAGTGCAGCATGGACGGGAAGGTTGTTGTCACAGCTTGGTATGCCAAGTGGAGCATGGACGGGAAGGTTGTTGTCACAGCTTGGTATGCCAAGTGGAGCATGGACGGGAAGGTTGTTGTCACAGCTTGGTATGCCAAGTGGAGCATGGACGGGAAGGTTGTTGTCACAGCTTGGTATGCCAAGTGGAGCATGGACGGGAAGGTTGTTGTCACAGCTTGGTATGCCAAGTGGAGCATGGACGGGAAGGTTGTTGTCACAGCTTGGTATGCCAAGTGGAGCATGGACGGGAAGGTTGTTGTCACAGCTTGGTATGCCAAGTGGAGCATGGACGGGAAGGTTGTTGTCACAGCTTGGTATGCCAAGTGGAGCATGGACGGGAAGGTTGTTGTCACAGCTTGGTATGCCAAGTGGAGCATGGACGGGAAGGTTGTTGTCACAGTTTTGAAAGCTCAGAGAGACTTCTTGGCGGTCTCAGTCTCTCCTCTCACAGAGCAAAGGCGGGCGAAGGCAAAGGTGCTCCTCCAGCCATGGCTTGCCGTGGGAGGTCATTGCTTCGATGCTGGCATCCCATTCGCTCTTTCGAGATTCTTACAGGCATTGTGTCACCGCCTTACAGTGAGGTCATTCTGGTGAGAGCCAATGTGTACGGCGGGGGATAAAGAGGAGCAGATCCCATCCTGTTGCGGAATCCGAGTGCTTTGCCAGGCAGGCACCCTCTCGGGGTCTCAGGGCACCGTGGCATGTGGCGGGTGAAGTGCTGGTGTGACTTTTCTGGGAAGCTAAGGTTGAGGGCTGCTGCAGAGGAGCGGCGAACTGGTTGTCCCAGATTGCCAGCCTGGCAATGCAGCTTTTACTGTCACGGACCAGCTTCTCTGGTGACCATTGGCACAGCCTTTTGTTGGGGTTACGGGGTCCTGTGTTACCGTCTACATTCCCAATTTCTGTCTTACTTCGTCAACCTAGCATACAAGATGCGCCTTGAATAGGGGTGTTTGAGAAATAGTATCATCTTCGCTGCTGAGCTCCCCTCTTTCAGGCTCTCAGATGCAAATTCGTTGTCTCCCTTCCTTTTCTTTTCACATTCTGGCTGTTGTACGCCCATTCACATCTACTAAACCTTGTTAGTATCACCCCTAACTCTGTATCCATGCCCCATGCTGTCTGTTATGTGTGGGTGGTGGTGGGCAGGGCCCTCAACCACAACAACTTCACAGGGTCCATTCCTGACTCCATCTCCACCCTCACCTCTCTCAATGGCATGTGAGCTACCCCTGCTGGCACCCACTCATCCAATCCAATCCAACTGCACTGCATGTGTAATAATACCTTGTACCTGATCTCTATCCTTCGCCTCCTTGTAACCTGTGGTACAGTTAGGTAGCATGCTGGCATTCTTCACTCCATAGCATCTACTCACCTCGCCTGTGCTCCCGTTCCTATGGCATCGCATCTCACCTATGCATGCAGCATCCTCAACAACAACCACCTGAACGGCTCCATTCCATCGGCCATCTTCAGCATGACGAATCTAGCTTCCCTGTGAGCTAAACTCAACTCAAGTGCCCTCTTGAGAGCTCGTTGCCTCCTCTGCATCGAGTGTCCACTTCTCGTCTGCTCGCTCACGGCTCTCCCTCATTCCACGTTTTTCCACCAGCCAGCTATTCTCGCCTTCCATGCATCTCAACGATCTGTGTTATCACCATCCTTCCTGCCTGTCATCACCCTGCAGCTATCTGGCCAACAACCGTCTGAGTGGCAGACTGCCCTCTGACATCAGTCGCCTGGAGAAGCTCGAGCAGCTGTGAGCGCCCTTGCTGCCTGAAGCTGAATTTTTTTCCCTTCCTCACGAGACCTGGGCTCAGCATGGAGAAGAAGGGTGTGGCACAACCTTGGAAAAACTCTAGCACACCGTATGAGCTGTAAAAGTCGCCACGGTCATGGCAAAGAATAATGCCACCCACCCATGCCGTGCGGTTGTGCGGTACTTGTAATTTTTGGCCCGAGCGGTGGCCTTGGCTGGCAAACTGACACTATGGGGCGTTGAGGCGAGATTGGGCCGGTTACGTAGGGCGTGATGGTTGCTGGTCCTGCAGCGGATGAGGTGGTTTTGTAAAAGGGAGCATGCGACTGTTGCTGGTCCTGCAGCGTCCGGGACGAGCTGTGGCAGGCCCAGCGGCAGTCAGAATGGCACAGCGGGTGCAATTTGTGGTGGAGACAGATGGAGAAGAGTGTTGGGTAAGGGAAGATTAGTGAGCACATTCACGCGTGCCCGGTCCAATTGGAATAGGAGGCAGAGTGTGTGGCCGAGCAAGGAGTAACAACCGGCCCGTTTTCTTCCGGAGCTGCATGGCAGTAGACCACACGCTCTCAGCTCCCTGACTGTTGGATTAGCAGCCGAGAGTGGCGGTCGTACGAGAAGGCTGCAAATGGGATCAGCAAGTCCGTGTGGCTGCACCAGATCGCGAACAGCATGGTGGCACTTCATGCTGGCGGAGGCCGTAACACAACCGGCCTCTCTTTCGAGTGCGTTAAAGGCATCGCTGGTAGCCATATGTGACCCATCGCTCCTCTGGGCCATTGGTCGGACCCCTCCCTGGGGTTTCGTGAAGCAGAGGAGTAAAGACGCCGTCAATAATTCCGTGCGATGAGAATTGAGTTTGCCAGCGAGTGCGGTGTTCACAAGAGCTAACAGGTCCACTCCAACGTCTGGGTGCATGAGGCGGCATCATGTAGGTATTCGAAAGCCATGCCGCTCATACCCGCACCACCAACTCCGTTCTGCAACTGGCTAGGAGGTGGCAGAGGTTCCGGCGGGTAATGGCTGGGTACCTAGGGAGCTAGTGGGTCTGGATCCAATTTAGGGTGGATGTGGTGGTACTGGGGAGGCGAGAATGCAGGGCGGGGTTCTGGTAGATTAAGGACCAACATTGAGGCTGCTGTAGGCGTTGTTGGAGACCACCAGCGGGCTATCAAGTGCTTGTGGACTCGGGGCTGGGGGAGGTCGCCCTTCTGAGCGCATGGCGAGCGCATGGCGAGCGCATGGCGAGCGCATGGCGAGCGCATGGCGAGCTCATGGCGAGCTCATGGCGAGCGCATGGCGAGCTCATGGCGAGCTCATGGCGAGCGCATGGCGAGCTCATGGCGAGCTCATGGTGAACCCGTCCCATTGGAGGCTGTCGCTGTCACCTGCACTGTGGGCCGAGCTGAGCCATCAAGCGGCGCAGCGCAGCACGTGGAGCCTCTACGACGTGAGTCCCACCCACCGCGGCTCCCTCCCTTCCCTTCGACCAGGTTCGCCGCGGCCGTGGGAGTCTCCTCCAGTATGGCGGACTTGGGGAGGGCAGACAGAGTCACGGTGGCCAGCATGAGTTGCCGCAGCAGCAAGGGCGGAGGCGGCCAGAGTCTGATCCGATGGCGACAGCAGGCACGGCCTCTGCGTGTGCGGAGATTCCAGCCACGATCCGGACAATGCCACGGCACCAAGCGGCCAGGCTGCGTGAGCATGCGGGGCAGATTCATGTGCGAAGTCCTCCGCCCCTTGATCTGTTGGCATGCCCTCCTGCGGTGGCACCACCGCCTCAGCGTCGGTTGGACCCCCTCCGCAGCGACCTCCGCAGGCGGCTGCGGTGATGTGGTGCACTGCTCCAGGTGTGGGCCCACCGGCTTTCATGCTGCCTGCCAAGATTGGAGCGAATGCCTCCCGCAGCAAGTGAGGCCAGCCAGCCATGCCCGGTTATGAATCCGCCACCGCAGCCCCAGCCCCTGTCTCCACCCCAGCTGGCACCCGTCCAGCCAGAGGATCATGAGGCGCCTGGCCGGCGGGGGGCAGCCGCAACGGGGATGGCGGAGGAGGCATCAACGGAGGTTTCCCCCTATCGCCGCCGGCCTGCTTGCCGCCGGTTAGGTGGTATCCACTTGAGCTCCTGCCTGGCTAGTTGTTGAGAGCAGCTCAGCAGTGGCCGAGGCGGGTGACCTTCCCGTTCCCCTCTGCCACCCGCGGGTGTATGTGGAGGTAGTCGTGAGTCGAGACCACGGGGTATGTTGGAGAATGCCTACACATTGGTGGGCAACTGTCCTGCAGAGTGCCGCCACGCTGTTTGCGACTCGGTACATCATCGTGAGTTGGAAGGGGAGGCGAGGTGGTCTCAGAACGAGCTGGGGTTGGGTGAGGAGGTGGAGGAGGTGATGGTACTTGAGTTGGGCACATGGGCTGTTTGGCTCGTTCACGTTCAGCTGTAAACGTGGTCGACGGCTGCATGTCAGCAGTCTGTCTTGATCAAACCATGGTGCAGTTGTTGGAAAGGACAAGCGTGATGGGATGCTGTAGTCGGTGGCTGGCAGCAGTGGTAGCAAGGTGCTTGCAGTAGGCCCTCCATGATTTCTCCCTGGGATATCTCTCGTGTGAGCTTGTGTTGTCTCCGTTGCTAATGTTGTTTGTGGTAGCCTCAGCATTGCCTTCAGCCGACAGCACAAGCCGTCGATTGCAAAACCAAGACCACAACTCCACAAGGTCACTCATTAGGACTTCTCTCGCTCTCGATCTCTTATGTGTCTGTGTCTGTGCCTGTGTCTGTTCTCCCTCTTTGTGCCTCTTACGATTCTCCAATTTCTATTCCGTCTCTGTCCACCCCGCCTTCTCTCTGCAGCTGGCTGGACAACAACAACATCGAGGGCACTCTGCCACCCGCCATCTGCTCGCTACCCGAGCTATGGCGCATGTGAGTGGCTATGGCGCATGTGAGTGGCTATGGCGCATGTGAGTGGCTATGGTGCATGTGAGTGGCTGTGACGCATGTGAGTGGCTGTGACTCATGTGAGTGGCTATGGCGCATGTGAGTGGCTGTGGCGCATGTGAGTGGCTGTGGCGCATGTGAGTGGCTATGGCGCATGTGAGTGGCTATGGCGCATGTGAGTGGTTATGGCGCATGTGAGTGGCTGTGACGCATGTGAGTGGCTGTGACTCATGTGAGTGGCTATGGCGCATGTGAGTGGCTGTGGCGCATGTGAGTGGCTGTGGCGCATGTGAGTGGCTATGGCGCATGTGAGTGGCTATGGCGCATCTGAGTGGTTATGGCGCATGTGAGTGGCTGTGGCGCATGTGAGTGGCTGTGGCGCATGTGAGTGGCTATGGTGCATGTGAGTGGTTATGGCGCATGTGAGTGGCTGTGGCGCATGTGAGTGGCTGTGACGCATGTGAGTGGCTGTGGCGCATGTGAGTGGCTGTGGCGCGTGTGAGTGGCTGTGACGCATTTGAGTGGCTGTGGCGCATGTGAGTGGCTATGGCGCATGTGAGTGGCTATGGCGCATGTGAGTGGCTGTGGCGCATGTGAGTGGCTGTGGCGCATGTGAGTGGCTATGGTGCATGTGAGTGGTTATGGCGCATGTGAGTGGCTGTGGCGCATGTGAGTGGCTGTGACGCATGTGAGTGGCTGTGGCGCATGTGAGTGGCTATGGCGCATGTGAGTGGCTATGGCGCATGTGAGTGGTTATGGCGCATGTGAGTGGCTGTGGCGCATGTGAGTGGTTGTGACGCAAGTGAGTGGCTGTGGCGCATGTGAGTGGCTATGGCGCATGTGAGTGGCTATGGCGCATGTGAGTGGCTGTGGCGCATGTGAGTGGCTGTGGCGCATGTGAGTGGCTGTGGCGCATGTGAGTGGCTGTGGCGCATGTGAGTGGCTATGGCGCATGTGAGTGGCTGTGGCGCATGTGAGTGGCTGTGACGCATGTGAGTGGCTGTGGCGCATGTGAGTGGCTGTGGCGCATGTGAGTGGCTGTGACGCATGTGAATGGCTGTGGCGCATGTGAGTGGCTATGGCGCATGTGAGTGGCTATGGCGCATGTGAGTGGTTATGGCGCATGTGAGTGGCTGTGGCGCATGTGAGTGGCTATGGCGCATGTGAGTGGCTATGGCGCATGTGAGTGGTTATGGCGCATGTGAGTGGCTGTGACGCATGTGAGTGGCTGTGACGCATGTGAGTGGCTATGGCCATGTGAGTGGCTATGGTGCATGTGAGTGGTTATGGCGCATGTGAGTGGCTGTGGCGCATGTGAGTGGCTGTGACGCATGTGAGTGGCTGTGGCGCATGTGAGTGGCTGTGGGGCATCGCATGGCACATAGTGTTTCAAAATCTCCTCCTCCTTTCACTGTAGGTTTGCACGTGAAAGCCGAAGGTGAAGCTCTTGAATGTTTGACAGTAAAAGGTGCACCCCCTCTGAATCGTTGGCTACGTGCGTTTATAAGCATTGGCCAGACAAGAGAATGGTGCCACATGTTTCACTTGCTCATGTGCCCCAATCAGAGCACTAGGTAGGGTGCAGGATCAATTTTTGCACAGCATATTTACCGGCAAGGTAAACATTGGGAAAACAACTGTTACCAACAGTGATGACCTCGTGTCCTTAACGGTAAGTGTGGTGAAAATGGAAAAACGGTGTTGACGACTCAGCACGAGAAGCGAGAAAAGGGCCGGCCCACCAAGACTAGAGTCCACCTGCCAAGTCAATTCTATGTGACACATGCTATGTATGTGTGATAGAATGTAGCGCTAATTTGCTACACAAGGGTTGTCCTTGCATGGTTGTGAGTCACGCAGCATGTAATCTACTGCAGTAGAGTGAACAACGAGTGGCAAATATCACACAAGGATCAAGGCAAGTTGTATCACACCACACATAAACTCATGGGGAGGGAGGTGGGGAAGTGTTGTGTTGAATTTAGTCTTTAGTGTGTGCAGTTGAAGCTAGCGAGTGTCTGTTGCTCGTGCTGTTACATTTAGAGCTTACATTAGTGAGGTACAGCTGCATTGTGTGCCGTGTGCTATGTTCTGTGTGCTGTGTGCTGTGTGCTGTGTGCTCTGTGCTCTGTGCTGGCAGCATGATGAGCAACAACTACCTCTATGGGCCCCTGCCAGACTGCATCTTCGACAAGTGTGTCAATCAAATGTGAGACAATCAACCTGTGCACTCTTGCCTGAGGTTCAAGCACGGTATTCCTACTCCCTCGTGCGCTTATGCAGCTCAGGTGTATGCAAGCAGCTGACGTGTGGGCATGCTCTTTTGATGGTCGGTGAATTAAAGGGCATTGGCAGTTGCTCACTCTGAAATGGGAGTGAGTGCATCTGTTGATCCTTCCCCTGCTCCCTGTGCTCCTCGCAGCGATGTGAGCAGCAACAGCCTGTACAGGCGCACCTTTTGACCCTTCCCCTCTTCCCCTGTCTTCTCGTTCTCCTGGCCTTGTCCAACCCCTACTCCCCCCAGCGATGTGAGCGGCAACAGCCTGTACGGGCGCATCAACCGCAACTTCAGGAGCATGGTGGCGGATGGCGATGCGCTCATCAACTTGGCTCACAACTTCTTCTTCGGTGATGCCGTGCTCCTCGCTGCCGGCTGCCAGGTCTGCCCCATCCACATCAGCAAGCCCAACAACCTCGTCCTGGGAGACACGGGCGTAGGCGCTGTTGGGAAATGTGCCACCAGCTTCACTGCCATACGAGATTACTCGGTGGCGGGGGCGGGCAAGGGTGCGAGGGTGAGTGTGGCGGGCAACTGCCTGACGCTCATCCCGGACGCGGAGTGCGCAGCCAACGCCACCCAGCGCAGCACGGCAGCCTGCCAGGCGTTCTGCAGCATCACGGACAACGGCCCGTGTGACGGCCATGGGGAGTGTGTGCCGCCTGCCCCCGCCTCCCCCTCCAACTTCACCTGCCTCTGCCACGCCGGCTACTCGCCTCTCGACTCGGGCAACGGCTCCACCTGCGCTGTGGTCAACTCTACCACCACCACTGGTGAGCTTACTTGCATTTGCTGTATCCTCCCCCACCTACTGGAAAGGTTGAAAATGTCGTTAGCCGGAGTTATCGCTTCCAAGCTTTCTCTCGAAAGTCTCGCTGTTTTTTTTCTGAATATTTTGGCGACTGTAGTCTCGAGTGAGAAGCTTGATTAAGTGATTCATACTGTGAAAATTGTAAATTAATCTCCACGGATGTTTGTTTTTCCCTCGATCGTTGTTCCACGAAATTGCAAATACTAGGCTGCGGCTAGATTCACATTTCGCAGCAAGCACTACCTCATTCAATCCTCTTGTTTTCGTTTTTTTTCTTTTTTCTTCGTAACCACCCCTCGGCAGTGTCCTCGCTCTCCACGGGCGCCATAGTGGGCATCGCTGTGGGCTGCTTCGCTGGCTTCGTTCTTTTGGCGGCTGTCCTCACATGCGTGCTGTGGCCCCGCGGACCAATTGAGTCCCCCAACCTCGCACTCCTCTTCCACTACTGCATCCCTGCCTCCATTCTTCCGCTCCTATCTCCCCCATCACTGCGCACTCGCCCCATACTTCATCGTGTGTGTGTCGTGTGTATACATGCAGGGAAGTGGGAGGGGCTGGAAGTGTGTGAGCAGTACACGCTACACCAGATGGTGAAGGCCACGGACAACTGGGCCAAGGAGAACGAGGTGGGAAGGGGCGGATTTGGCGTGGTGTACAAGGGGCACTCGCCACAGGGGCAGCTGTGGGCCATCAAGCGCTCCACTGTGATGACCAACAACTTTGAGAGAGAGGTGAGGCCGAGCAGCTGCAACATGCACTGCTGGTGCGACATCCTTGCACACAGCAAGGAGCGAATCCACCCCTAGCAGCATACCTGCAGGTTAATTGGGCATATTCAAGACTTAAACCTCTCCTCTTTCGCCCTCTGAATTCATCACCTGCAGGCTGACTGGGCATATTCAGGATCTGGTCCTATCTCTCCCCTTTCGCACTCTGAATGCATCTCCTGCAGGTGCGGGCCATGGCGACACTCAACCATGTGAATCTGGTGCGTCTGCTGGGCTTCTGTGTGGATCAGAATGTGGAGACGGGCAATCAGGAGCAGATCTTGGTTTATGAGTTCGTCGCTAACAGAGACTTGCAGTACCACATTTTCAAGACCAAGAGTGAGTTTTATTTTCTGTGCATAAACCATGAGTTACATGGTTTCTCAAAGTTGGCAGGAGAGAATAGCACACAAGCACACAAACACGCACCCTCACACTCACTCACTCACACATACACACACCACAACTCATGGTCTGAAGCATCTCTCCATGCATCTCTGAACTCTCTCTTTGCACGTCCTTCTATGCTCTCTCTTCCAGACCCTCTTTCGCTGCGGCAGCGACTGCGCCTGGCGCAAGGAGCTGCGGAGGGGCTGGCATACCTGCATGGGTTTGAAACGCCCATCATTCATCGCGACATCAAGCCCGCCAACATCCTCGTGACGGCCGACTTTCAAGCCAAGGTGGCTGACTTTGGGCTGCTCAAGCGCCTCACTCACTGCGAGGGCGATGCCACCAGAGTGGCGGGCACTCCTGGCTATGTGGACCCTGATTACAACCGCACACGCGTGGTCACCACCAAGAGCGACGTCTTCAGGTTGGATTGCTTCTGAAATAAATGCTTATGAACATCCCTGCCTTATTTTTTCTTGCAATTGCTCCACGTGTATCTTCTAACCTGTGTCAAAGATTGTGTATGTTTTTATGCTTCTTGCCTGCCGGCAGCTTTGGCATCGTGCTTCTGGAGCTGCTAACTGGCTCGACGCCAATTCGCTACGAGTCACACATCAGAGATTGGGTACGGCATTGCAGACGAGGAATCACGAAATCAATCATTTTCCGCCATGGAGCAAATGTATCTACTGCCTCGTGCCATTGTGATGCGTCCATTCACCGCAGGCAATCCAGAAGGTTGAGGCATATGCACTGGAAGAGCTCAAGGACAGCAAGCTGGACGCATGTGAAGAGGCCATAGTGGCCTTTGCCGACCTCGCTCTGGACTGTGTCAAGAGGCCGGGCACACGGCGGCCCGACATGAAGGCCGTGGCTCACTCCCTCAACGCCCTGATAGAGAAGTTCTGCCCAGACAAGGAGCCGTGCGAGTTAGTGGAGAAGCTTTCATCCTTGGGGAGCCAATCCAGCCAGTCTGCGGTTCTCTCTAGTGGGACTGAAGGGCACAGTGGCACCAACCAGAGTGGCAGCTCCTCCAATGGCCTTGGTTCCAGGTTCCGTGTGTTAGACAGCTGGATGCAGCATCGATTTTCAGAAGGCTATTGACCCGATGCAGCATCCATCCTACACGACGTTTATTGTACAACAATCTGACTCCGTGCATTCGTGCGAGGATGTGTTGCAAATAAGGTGGTGCAATCCATGTCAGAAATAGCCGGCAAGAATGATTGACTAGTAGGGAAGAGTGAGTACAAGTACTAGGAATGACGTAAGGTGTTGTACTCCTTAGCGTATGCCCCAATACAGCAGGGATAACAAATGCAATTTGACACACCCCCATAGGCAAAGTGGGGGATAGCAAACACAACGGACGGTCACAAGACCAATCAAGCAAGAGAACAAAGCAAAGCAAAGCTCAGGGTGGATCTCAAGTTCACCACGCATTCTGAGCACAAGCGAGCGGCCACAAGGCCAGTTCACATGTAGAGTTATAAAAGCACAAGCAGTACAGTGATCACAACCTAGCAAGAGCAAGCATGCAGGTATATCTACATATAGATCGCAGTACAAGACAAGTCAAACAACAGGCATGTAAGGCAGAGTAGGCACAAGGCCTAGAGCAGTGCAGAAGCGCTGATGATCACCAGACCCCAGGGCTTTGGTGAAGACATCAGCAGTGTTTGCCCGAGAGTACACCCAAGCAAGGCACAGCTGACCACGCTGCTGCAGCTCCCGAACAAGAAAGTAACAAAGAGCAATGTGGTTCGTTCTGTGCTCCCGTCTCTGCTCCCGACACAAGGCAATCATGGCCTTGTTGTCGACGTACGAAACTGGAGAACGAGGCCGCTCACCCAGGACGGCTAGCAGGTAGGTCAGTCAGCGCAAATCCTGTGCAGCCATAGCCCCAGCATAGATGTCGGCCTCACAGCTGGAACTAAGCACAGTGGACGAACGAGAGGACCTTCACGAGACAGAACCAGAGCTGAGACTGAAAGAATAACCCTGTGACGAACGCTGATTTTCCTGGTCGTCGGCCCAAGAAGCGTCGGAGTGTCCTGTGAGTACCACTAGACCCCGCCCTCCAAGCACAAGCCCCGTGCCCAATGTACTGCACAAGTAACGCAGTACCCTCTGCGCAACTGTCCAGTGCTCCTTCCTGTGTCTCCCGGGGGCGACGAAGCGAGCAAGGATGCTGAGAGGGTATGCAAGATATGAGGTACATAAGGCAGCCCACAAGCTCGTCTCCTTGGACTCGTCCAAAGGTGGAGCTGAGAGCGAGTGACCTGTAGGCAGAGGAGTGGAGTGTGGCGAGGAGAACCGAAAGCCGAAGCGCTGAAGGACCTGGTGCACCATGTGCAACTGAGTCAGAGTGATGGTGCTTTATGCTCTGTCCCTGCTGATCTGCAAGCCAAGATAGCTACGCAGTTCACCCAGGTCAGTGCATGTATGTCTCTTCTGCAGCTCCGCCTTCGCAAGGGTCAGTGCCTCAGTGTTAGCAGTAGCAAAGACCAAGTCGTCCAGCATCTCCAGCTCCAGTACCTCCATCCCATGCAGCTCCAGCGCCTCCAGCACCAGCAGCTCCAGTACCTCCAGCACCAGCAGCTCCAGTACCTCCAGCGTCTCCAGCTCGAGTATCTCCAGCACCAGCAGCACCAGCAGCTCCAGCACCTCCAGCACCTCCAGCTCTAGTACCTCCAGCACCAGCAGCTCCAATACCGCCAGCTCTAGCACCTCCAACACCAGCAGCTCCAGCACCTCCAGCACCAGCGACTCTAGCACCTCCAGCACCAGCAGCTCCAGTACCTTCAGCACCTCCAGCTCTTCTACCTCTAGCACCAGCAGCTCTAGTACCTCCAGCACTAGCACCTCCAGCACCAGCAGCTCCAGCACCTCTAGCTCTAGCACCTCCATCACCAGCAGCTCTAGCACCTCCAGCACCTCCAGCTCTAGTTCCTCCAGCACCAGCAGCTCCAGTACCTCCAGCACCAGCAGCCCTAGTACCTCCAGCACCTCCAGCTCTAGCACCTCTAGCACCAGCAGCTCCAGTACCTCCATTATATCCAGCTCTAGCACCTCCCGCACCAGCAGCTCCAGTTACTCCAGTACCTCCAACTCTAGCACCTCCAGCACCAGCAGCTCCAACACCTCCAGCACCTGCAGCTCCAGTACCTCCAGCACTAGCACCTCCATCACCAGCAGCTCTAGCACCTCCAGCACCAGCAGCTCCATCACCTCCAGCACCTCCAGCTCTAGCACCTCCAGCACCAGCAGCTCCAGCACCTCCAGCACCTCCAGCTCTAGTACCTCCAGCACCAGCAGCTCTAGCACCTCCAGCACCAGCAGCTCCAGCACCTCCAGCACTCCAGCTCTAGCACCTCCAGCACCAACAGCTCCAGTACCTCCAGCACATCCAGCTCTAGTACCTCCAGCACCAGCAGCTCCAGTACCTCCAGTACCAGCAGCTCAAGTACCTCCAGCACCTCAGCTCTAGCACCTCCAGCACCAGCAGCTCCAGTACCTCCAGTACCTCCAGCTCTAGCACCTCTAGCACCAGCACCTCCAGCACCTCCAGCACCAGCAGCTCCAGTACCTCCAGCACCTCCAGCTCTTGTACCTCCAGCACCAGCAGCTCCAGTACCTCTAACACTAGCACCTCCAGCACTAGCAGCTCTAGCACCTCCAGCACCAGCAGCTCCAGCACCTCCAGCTCTAGCACCTCCAGCACCAGCAACTCCGGTACCTCCAGCACCTCCAGCCCTAGTACCTCCAGCACCTCCAGCTCTAGCACCTCCAGCACTAGCAGCTCCAATACCTCCAGTACATCCAGCTCTAGCACCTCCAGCACCAGCAGCTCCAACACCTCCAGCTCTAGCACCTCCAGCACCAGCAGCTCCAGTACCTCCACTAACTCCACCTCTAGCACCTCCAGCACCAGCAGCTCTAGCACCTCCAGCACCAGCAGCTCCAGCACCTCCAGCGCTCCAGCTCTAGCACCTCCAGCGCCAGCAGCTCCAGTACCTCCAGCACCTCCAGCTCTAGTACCTCCAGCACCAGCAGCTCCAGTACCTCCAGCACCAGCAGCCCAGTACCTCCAGCACCTCCAGCTCTAGCACCTCCAGCACCAGCAGCTCCAGTACCTCCAGCACCTCCAGCTCTTGTACCTCCAGCACCAGCAGCTCCAGTACCCTCTAGCACTAGCACCTCCAGCACTAGCAGCTCTAGCACCTCCAGCACCAGCAGCTCCAGCACCTCCAGCACCTCCAGCTCTAGCACCTCCAGCACCAGCAACTCCGGTACCTCCAGCACCTCCAGCTCTAGTACCTCCAGTACCAGCAGCTCCAGTACCTTTAGCACCAGCAGCCCCAGTACCTCCAGCACCTCCAGCTTTAGCACCTCCAGCACTAGCAGCTCCAGAACCTCCACTACCTCCAGCTCTAGCACCTCCAGCACCAGCAGCTCAAGTACCTCCAGTACCTCCAGCTCTAGCACCTCCAGTACCAGCAGCTCCAGTACCTTTAGTACCAGCAGCTCCAATACCTCTTGTACCTCTAGCTCTAGTACCTCCAGCACCAGCAGCTCCAGCACCTCCAGCACATGCAGCACCATAGCCTCCACCACCAGGATTGCCTCGCCGAACAACCCACTCACGAAGCTGCTGCGGTGAGAGGGTCTCCTGTCGACGAGACTGCTGCTGCTGTCCAACGCCAAAACCCCCAACAGGAGCACCCACGACTCCACCACCACTAGGACTCACAGCACCCCCAGTGTCAGCACCCCCAGAACCGGCACCCCCAAAGTCAGCACCCCCTAGAACCAGCACCCCCAGACTCAACAACCCGCGGACCAGCACCCCCATAGTCCGCACCCTCAAAGTCACCACCTCGAGCAGCACTAGAGTCCACAACGACAGGCTGCGGAGGCGGCGAAGACGGCCGAGGCGGAAAATTAAGAGGGGTCTCCAAGCACGGGGAGCGCCGAGTGGCCGTCGTGTCGTCAGCAGCGGGTGCACCCCCCTCAGCTGGGCCAGAGATGTCAGAGGAGACCTCCGAAGGCTCAACCAAGGGGAGTGGGTCGACCTGAGACACACCTGAGGGAGCAGGACCCTGAGGGGGGAGGGGGTCTTTTGGGGGGGGACCTAAGACCAAGAAGTGGGGCAACGGGGAGAGTGGGGAGGACACATGCGGGTGGGGACGGTAGAAGCAGACTGACTCATCAAAGGTGACGTTCTGTGAGGACAGGACGCGGCACGAGGCAGGGTGGTGAAACTGCAAGGGCAGGGCGTCAGCAGAGAAGCCAAGGAAGACGCAGCGAAGAGTGCGAAGAGAGAGATTTCCCACTGTGGTATCGCGGACAAAGGAGAGCGCGCCCCAAACCCGAAACGCCGATGCATCGCCAACCTCCCCCGTCCAACACAGTGTAGGCGAGGTCTCTGGCACAGAGACACGGGGTCAGAGGTTGAGCTGATGCGCGGCGTATCAGACCGCAAATGGCCACAGAGATTGGGGAGCAGCGGCATGGATCATGGAGGTGCGAGCAACCTCCATGACCAAGCCAATGCGATGCTCGGCAATCCCATTTTGCTGTGGAGAGGCCGGAAGCGTGAACGACTGGGCGATGCCCTTCGCACGACAAAAATCCCGAAGGAGGCCGGAGGAAACTCGCCGCCTCTGTCAGAGTGCAGTCGCAGGACCTAGAGGTCCTACTCAAATCTCGTGCTCAGTTGGCAATGAACAGCGATGATCGAGTCGATCAAAACACCGCAAACATCCGCCTTCCTCCGTAAGGGGAAGACCGTGGTGTAGCGCGTGTAGTCGTCAACAACCGGCAGAAAGTAGCGTTTCTGGTCCTGTCCACGCACGCGGGCTGGGCCCCACACGTTTATGTGGAGAGTCTGCAGAGGAGCAGTGGTCGGCAGAAACTAGGAAGATTGAGGAGCGGCGCGCTGCCGCCCCTCAACGCACGGAAGGCACGGCTGTGCAAGCAAGCGCGGGAGGACTCGATGACGAGCATCGCGCTCCAACCCTGCACGCCACTTAGGATTGATGAACAAGGCACTGGTGCAGTGCACGCCACCAGTGCCTTGTCGAGCCACTTGAGAACGTTCTCTGCCGCCATCCATACGTTCAGTTGACTGCCGACTATCACATCTGTGCAAAAAGAAGTGGTCGTATTTTTTTGTGTAATAAAAACGCATCACACAAACAAAATATTGATGAGCTTATCGTTGGGAAACTCACCCTTTGGCACGGTCTTGCGCTTGAAAAACACTCACGGCTTCCGCTTCTCCCGTGTTGCCGTGCACGCAAGCATCACGGTGACTCTCTCTTTCTGGTACCCGCCGCTCCGGATGGGCACCGACTGTGAGAGTATGATGGCTTATGCTTGCTTATTATACAATCTCTAGCTTGGGGTTATTTTATCATGCATGCTTATGCTTGATTTCCTAGGTTAGGTGCATTCCTACATTCTATTTTAGGTATAGCACCGAATCAGGTTGCATGTTTCGGATTCCAGGCCTTTTCGGTTGCCACTGAATTGCCTTCTACCGAATTCGAGAAGGTTCTGTTCGGGACGCTTCGTGACTCTCGGAACATTCACGTAACACCTGCGTTACCGGCCTTGTGTTGAGACTATATATAGCCTCGTGTTGTACCCAGGTGAATCATTCGATACATTTCCTCTTTTCTAAACTCGATCCTATCGATCCTCACACCGACTTCATGCCCGTCCGCTCCACAATGGTTGTCGCCGGCATCTCCAGCTACAGAGGTGGCTGGTCGGCGTTGATGATATAGCGATTGTCGATGTCGTATTCATGTCGTGCTTCACGTGCAAACGTCCAAAACTCCTTGCACTTGGTGGCCATGTCTATGCATGGGGAGGCAAGGACGTAGTGGAAGGCGGATTATTAACATGTATAAAATACAGGGACTGGAATGACCAAAACAATAAGAATAACATGCAAACTCGCGGGAATCTAACAAAAACCAGGTTACTCACGTTGCTGGGTTTTCTGCGCCACTTTGGTTTTTATCTGCACGCTGAGGTTCCATCGCTTGCGGAACCGCTCAGACCATCACTGACTGCGTTTCCAGTCAACATCTTGAGACCACTCCTGCAGACGGCCCACCGACACTGCAATACCCCGGCGTTGCCAGTCAAGGGGTTGCATGTAGACTTTGATCTCCATCTGCCGGTACCAGGATAATCTACCGTGCCCATGTACCCTCTTCAGTGCGCTGTGGGCGTCCCTGAGCTGTTGCGCCTGGTTCTTCCATTCTGCCAGGCACTTGCAGTGGATGCCGGACTCGCGCGCCACCTCGGATACTGATGCGGCAAGCTCTAGGTGCAGGAGCCACTTGACCTTCTCATGGATGGTGCAGGACTTATGCTTGTGTTGCAACAGCTTATGCCTAGGAGAGAGGGGGTGGTGTTTTAGAGGGGTGGGGACGTTTTTTTATTGATCGGCGGGTATGTAGGAATCGGCATTTTCTCTCATGGCCTGCCACGCCATCAGGACTCCACGCAGTCATCGTTCGCGGCGCCCGCTCCGCCCTCTGAGAACGCGTTCGTCACTATGTTAGACTCGGTGCCCATTTCACCATCGCCATCCGTTTCGCCGTCGCTGCGGGGCTGCTCGTCGGCGGCAACATCGTCGTCGGTGCCCGCATCCGACTCGTCCCACGTTCAGTCTTTGGACTGTCCCCAACGTGGAAGTTTAGGTGGCGGAGCTTCGACGTGTCAAACTTATATGCTATAGTCTGTGTAGGCTGTAGTGGGGTAGCTCATATGGGGTACAACACTTTAGGGTTTCCTACTTGTACTCCTCATGCTGCTCAATGCATTCATTCCTTGTTCGTTCACATGGTATAGAGCAGGTTCCCTAGTGGGAACGTTTCCTAGGGCCCACCACTGAAAAGTTTTTTTCCTGCCCGGAGCGCGCTTCCCTCCTGCCCGAGTCGCGCCCCGTGTGCCCTCCCTCCCGTCGCGCCCCTAGTCCTTAGCGGCCCGTCGCGCCCTCCTAAGGCCCGTCGCGGCCCCCTTTGCGGCCCCGTTGCCGCCTCTAGCGGCCTCGTCGCCGCCCCTCTAGGCCCCTCGCGGCCCCTTCGCGGCCCCGTCGCTGCCCCTCTAGGCCCCTCGCGGCCCCTTCGCGGCCCCGTCGCCGCCTCTCTAGGCCCCGTCGCCGCCCCTCCAGGCCCCTTGCGGCCCCTTCGAGGCCCCGTCGCCGCCCCTTGCGGCCCCGTCGCCGCCCCTTGCGGCCCCGTCGCCGCCCCCTCTAGGCCCCTTACGGCCCCTCTGACCACGTCCACGTCCACGACCACGTCCACGACCACGTCCACGACCACGTCCACGACCACGTCCACGTCCACGACAACGTCCACGTCCACGTCCACGACCACGACCACGTCCACGCCCACGACCACGTCCACGACCACGTCCACGTCCACGTCCACGACCACGTCCACGTCCACGTCCTCGTCCACGTCCACGTCCACGTCCTCGTCCACGTCCACGCCCACGACCTCGACCACGTCCACGTCCACGTCCACGTCCACGTCCACGACCACGTCCACGTCCACGTCCTCGTCTAAGTCCACGTCCAAGTCCACGTCGTCGTCCACGTCCACGTCCAGGTCCACGTCCACGACCTCGACCACGTCCACGTCCACGTCCAGGTCCACGTCCACGTCCACGTCCACGTCCACGTCCACGTCCACATCCACGCCCACGTCCACGTCCACGCCCACGTCCACGACCACGACCACGCCCACGCCCACGTCCACGCCCACGTCCGCGTCAACGTCGACGCCCACGCCCACGACCACGACCACGCCCACGCCCACGACCACGACCACGACCACGTCCGCGACCACGCCCACGACCACGACCACGACCACGTCCGCGACCACGTCCACGACCACGACCACGTCCACGACCACGTCCACGACCACGTCCACGACCACGTCCACGACCACGTCCACGTCCACGTCCTCGTCCACGTCCACGTCCACGTCCACGCCCACGTCCTCGTCCACGTCCACGACCACGTCCACGACCACGTCCACGTCCACGTCCACGACCACGTCCACGCCCACGTCCACGTCCACGACCACGACCACGTCCACGCCCACGACCACGTCCACGCCCACGACCACGTCCACGCCCACGACCACGTCCACGCCCACGACCACGTCCACGTCCACGTCCTCGTCCACGTCCACGTCCACGTCCACGCCCACGTCCTCGTCCACGTCCACGCCCACGACCTCGACCACGTCCACGTCCACGACCTTGACCACGTCCACGACCACGTCCACGTCCACGTCCACGACCACGTCCACGTCCACGACCTCGACCACGTCCACGTCCACGTCCACGTCCTCGTCCAAGTCCACGTCCAAGTCCACGTCGTCGTCCACGTCCACGTCCAGGTCCACGTCCACGACCTCGACCACGTCCACGTCCACGTCCTCGTCCAAGTCCACGTCCAAGTCCACGTCCTCGTCCACGTCGTCGTCCACGTCCACGTCCGCGTCCACGACCGCGTCCACGTCCACGTCCTCGTCCACGTCCTGGTCCACGTCGTCGTCCACGTCCACGTCCGCGTCCACGACCGCGTCCCCGTCCACGACCGCGTCCACGTCCTCGTCCACGTCGTCGTCCACGTCCACGTCCGCGTCCACGACCGCGTCCCCGTCCACGACCGCGTCCACGTCCTCGTCCACGTCGTCGTCCACGTCCACGTCCGCGTCCACGACCGCGTCCCCGTCCACGACCGCGTCCACGTCCTCGTCCACGTCCACGTTCACGTCCGCGTCAACGTCGACGCCCACGACCACGACCACGTCCACGTCGACGTCCACGACCACGACCACGTCCACGTCCGCGTCCACGTCCACGACCACGAGCACGCCCACGCCCACGTCCACGTCCACTTCCACGAGCACGCCCACGTCCAGGTCCACGTCCACGTCCACGCCCACGACCACGACCACGAGCACGTCCACGTCCACGTCCACGTCCACGTCCACGTCCACGTCCACGACCACGTCCACGTCCACGTCCACGACCACGTCCACGTCCACGTCCACGACCACGTCCACGTCCACGTCCACGTCCACGACCACGACCACGTCCACGTCCACGACCACGTCCACGTCCACGACCACGTCCACGACCACGTCCACGTCCACGACCTCCACGTCCACGTCCACGTCCACGTCCACGTCCACGTCCACGTCCACGACCACGTCCACGTCCACGACCACGACCACGTCCACGTCCACGTCCACGACCACGACCACGTCCACGTCCACGTCCACGACCACGTCCACGTCCACGTCCACGACCACGTCCACGTCCACGTCCACGACCACGTCCACGACCACGTCCACGACCACGTCCACGACCACGTCCACGACCACGTCCACTTCACGGATAGAGGGAGAATGGGGCGGGGTGATGGAAAGCGGGAGAATCGGGCGGGGTGATGGAAAGAGGGAGAATGGGGCGGGGTGATGGAAAGCGGGAGAATGGGGCGGGGTGATGGAAAGCGGGAGAATGGGGCGGGGTGATGGAATGCGGTAGAATGGAGCGGGGTGATGGAAAGCGGGAGAATGGGGAGAGGTGATGGAAAGCGGGAGAATGGGGCGGGGTGCTGGAAAGCGGGAGAATGGGGCGGGGTGATGGAAAGCGGGAGAATGGGGCGGGGTGCTGGAAAGCGGGAGAATGGGGCGGGGTGAAGGAAAGCGGGAGAATGGGGCTGGGTGATGGAAAGCAGGAGAATGGGGCGGGGTGATGGAAAGCGGGAGAATGGGGCGGGGATATGGAAAGAGGGACAATGGGGCGGGGTGATGGAAAGCGGGAGAATGGGGTGGGCTGATGGAAAGAGGAAGAATGGGGTGGGGTGATGGAAAGCGGGAGAATGGGGCGGAGAGATGGAAAGCGGGAGAATGGGGCGGGGTGATGGAAAGAGGGAGAATGGGGCGGGGTGATGGAAAGCCGGAGAATGGAGTGGGTGATGGAAAGCGGTAGAATGGGGCGGGGTGATGGAAAGCGGGAGAATGGGGCGGGATGATGGAAAGCGGGAGAATGGGGCGGGTTGATGGAAAGCGGGAGAATGGGGCGGGGTGCTGGAAAGCAGGAGAATGGGGCGGGGTGATGGAAAGCGGGAGAATGGGGCGGGTGATGGAAAGCGGGAGAATGGGGCGGGGTGCTGGAAAGAGGGAGAATGGGGCGGGGTGATGGAAAGCGGGAGAATGGGGCGGGGTGATGGAAAGCGGGAGAATGGGGCGGGGTGATGGAAAGCGGGATAATCGGGCGGGGTGATGGAAAGCGAGAGAATGGGGCGGGGTGCTGGAAAGCGGGAGAATGGGGCGGGGTGATGGAAAGCGGGAGAATGGGGTGGGGTGGTGGAAAGCGGGAGAATGGGGTGGGGTGATGGAAGGCGGGAGAAGCGGTCGGGGTAATGGAAAGCGGGAGAATGGGGCGGGGTGATGGAAAGAGGGAGAATGGGGCGAGGTGCTGGAAAGCGGGAGAACGGGGCGGGGTGATGGAAAGCGGGAGAATGGGGCGGGGTGATGGAAAGAGGGAGAATGGGCCAGGTGATGGAAAGCGGGAGAACGGGGCAGAGTGATGGAAAGCGGGAGAATGGGGCGGGGTGATGGAAAGCGGGAGAATGGGGCGGGGTTATGGAAAGAGGGACAATGGGGCGGGGTGATGGAAAGCGGGAGAATGGGGCGGGCTGATGGAAATATTGGTGCAACCCTACGGTTTGCACTCGGCTTGTTGTCCGTGTGCGTGCATGTGTGTGTATATGGAATGGTATGAGGGCATGGGATAATATATATTACATGCTTATAATTGTGTGTGAATGTTGAGTCATGATGTCGAGTGTGTGTGTCGAGTCAATAGCGAGTTATCGCTAGACGCGTGTTACGCGGTCGTTTGTGTCTCGCGCGCGGTTTCTATTTTGTCGTGCGCGGTTTCTATTTTGTCCTGTGTCGAACGTTCGGTGTGTCGCAGGTGTGTGCAGCAGACCCATCAAGAACTCAAGGATGAGTTTGTGATGAAGAGCCCGAGCCTTGGTGTCAAGCCTCAAGTGATTTCGAAGCTCGCCGAAAGGGTACACCTCAAGATATTGAAGATAGTTACATTACTTTGTGTAGTGTAACATTTCACTTGGTGTAGGCCCTAGTGAAGGGTAGTTTCGAGACCCTTCGTGGTTGGGGACAGTGTGGCACTGTTCCACATCACTGTACCTCGGCTCTTGGGGTTTGTAGGAGCTGGGAGTCATTCCCAACTCGTAACCCTTGCTAACTTTTCCTATCTTGTGTTCTAAGACTATAGTGGCTGCCATAGTGCCGTTCGTTCAAACCGACGCTGTGTCGTCAATACTTGGTCGAATCGTGCGATCTAAATTGCCTATTGTAGGCGACATTAAGACGCGCCAGATCCAAGTTGAATCAGGTCATTTGAAGCCGTGACCAGAACGCTATGAACGTTTGAAGCCGCTGTGCAGAAATCCGGCTGTGCACTCTATCTTTCGTTTTAGGCACATTGGAGCCTACTGTGACTATAATAAGTGGTATCAGAGCCCTTGGAGCAGTTTCGACAATTGCTGGACCTGAGGAAAGGGGTGGCAGAGGTGCTGGTGGCAGTGGAGAAGCCCAAGCTCAAGGCCAACCCCGTGACTCAGCCATGGCGCCCGTGCAACCAAGTGTTGGCCCATCTAGGGACGAGCCTAGAGTGTTTGGCCTTGACAAGTTCAACGGTGACAACCTTGCTGAGTGGTCCTTCAGAATGGAGAACGTGTTTGATCACTATGACCTGCTGGAGGTGATGGAAGGAACGGAGAAGCGCCCCGAGAACGACCCGGAGAAGAGCCCGTGGGTGCGGAAGAGCGCACAAGGCTACTTCCTACTAGGGCAAGCGTTGGGGAGCAGCCAGATCCGTCACATCAAGCCTTTCCAGCGTGAACCAGAGAAGGGACCAAAGGCATGGGCTGCTCTCAAGGGTGTACACGCTCCTGCAACAGCGGCGGTAGCTGTGGTGTTGGAACGGCAAATGGCGACACTACGAATTGAAGAGGATGAAGCGGTTGAAGAAGGGGTGCAGAAATTCTTCGACTTGTTGACGCGGCTTGAGGGAGCTGATTTGAACTATAGTGAGCTCCAAAAGAAGACCAAGTTGCTGGCCCTACTCCCTGAGTCATGGTCCTCGCTCATCATCAACCTTAATCGCGACTTGCCCCGCCTCTCGCTTGAAGACGTGAAGCGAGCTATCCTTCAAGAGGATTTCCGCCGCCGTGAGTTGGCGAGTGCGGATGGCGCTGGGGCAGCGAGCATCGGCCGTGGATATGGTCGAGGAAGAGGTAGAGGACGAGGGGGAGGAAGGTTTGGTGGCAGCAACTTCGGCGGAGGCCGCGGGAGTGGCGGTTACGGCAGCGACGACAAGAGCTACGGACGCGGTCGCGGCCGATTCGACGGCGAGTGTCACTATTGCCACAAGAGCGGACACATGTGGCGCGACTGCTACAAACTCCCTGATGGTTGGACCCCTGCTCAAGGCCAAGAGGGTAGAGGAGCAGGAGGAGGGAGAGGACGAGGCCGTGGAGGCCGTGGCGGTCGCGGTGGCGGAGCTGCAAACATGAAGAGCGGAGACAACGACAAGGACCCGAGCGACGATCGATACCCGGGTCTATTCTACTTCGTGTCGACGCAAGTACCGGCTGGTCCAGAGAAGGATCAAGGCCTTGAGGAGCCAGCAGCTGTGGGGAAGGTGACCCTACACCCCCTGGACTATTGGGTGATTGATAGTGGCGCTACCTCACCCGGACTTGCTCACCGAACTCGAGCCGTCACCGGTGAAGCATGTCACATCGGCTTTGGGGCAGCGAGCAGAGGTGAAAGGCATGGGCAAGGCCATGTTCAAGGGTGCTGATGGGAAGATGGTGGGCCTCAAGAACGTGCTTTGGGTGCCCAGCCTTGCTGCAAACCTGATTTCCGTGCGGCGGTTGGCAAAGGCCGGCATGGACACGAACTCGAAGGGAGCCAAGACCTACACCGCAAGGCTTGGCGATCGAATTCTTTGGGACCTTCATGAGGAAAGGGATGTCTACAACGAGATGTGGCAGATCCCAGTGGTCCCTATGCCTAAGGAGAGGCAAGTGGCAGCAAGCATCAGCACCAAGGATGGAGCGGTCGGTAGCGACGATGGCGCGAACGGTCGCGCTAAGGAGAATGAGCTCAAGAAGAGCAAACCTGGAGGGACCAGCAAGTTCAGTGAACCTAAGGAGAGTGGTGCAGCAACCAAGGAGCAGCAAAAGGGTGAGGAGAACCCCGAGGCAGCAGCGGAGGAGGACTACGGAGAGAGTATGTGGGGCGCTATTGCGAGCGCGGCATTCTCCAATCCAACTTCGGGTACGGGGGAGTGTGATTGGCTCACCTTGCATCGGCGCATGGGGCATGTGGCCCTGCCCATCTTGCAGCAGCTAGTGAAGAATGAGATGGTTGCTGGCATACGTGTGAAGGGGGAGCCCGATGAGGTGCTTGGCTGCCCGACGTGCATTCAAGCCAAGTTCACCCGGTTTCCGTTCCCTAGTTCGGAGGCAACGGCAAAGGCACCACTTGATGAGGTGGTGATGGACGTGGTGGGCCCCCTGAAGCTTGGAGCTGCTGGAGCTGAGTATTTTCTCACCATTGTCGACGTCTACACCCGCATGACTTGGGTGTATGTGCTGGCCAAGAAGAGCGACGTGGCTGAAACGTTGAAGACGGATTGGTTCCCGATGGTGGAGCGGCAACAAGACCGTCTAGTCAAGTCAATCCGCACCGATCGAGGGGGAGAGTTCCTGAGCAAGGAGTTTGGGTTGTGGCTGAAGAAGAATGGTATTCGGCACTCCCTCACCATGCCATACTCCCCTGCAATGAACGGCATCGCCGAGCGAGCGAACCGCACAATCACGGAGGCGGCACGCGGGTTGCTCATTGAAGCCGGGCTACCCGACTATTTCTGGCCTGATGCGGTGCGAAGCGCGTGTGTGGCCAAGAACAGAGTTTTGACTCATGTGGGAGCAGACAAATGGGTGCCCTATGTGGAGTGGCTAGGAAGGAAGCCAAAGGTGGATATGCTTCGGGTGTTCGGGTGCATGTGCATGGCGCTCGTGCCTAAGCATCTTCAGCACAACAAGCTTGGTGCCAAGGCGGTGTGGGCCGTGCACTTGGGCATGGCTCAAAACAGCAAGGGATGGCTTCTTTGGGACCCATTCACCAAGAAGTTCTTGGTGAGCAGGGACTGCAAGTTCATGGAGAACTTCATGTACAAGGATTGGAAGGCGGAGAATGAGGCGAAGATAGGCGTGCGGTTTGGGGAGGTGAAGAGTTCCGGTTTGGAGCATGTGGAGCTGCCTTTGGAGCTGAGCAGCGGCAGCACAACCACAAGGCAATCCTCCCTTGTGAATGGGGGAGAGGAGGACAATGATGCAGAGGAAGAACAGGAGGAGGTGCAGCAAGTGAGCGAGCGTGCACCGTCACTCCCTTCCCGTACTACGAGTGCTCCACGGATTCGAGCCACACCGCAGCAACGCTAAGGCCTTCAAGTCCCTGCAGCTGAGGAGGAAGGAAGGGGGAAGAGGAGAGTTCAACCCCCTAATAGGCTGACCTATGATGCGTCGGGAAAGCAGGGCAAGACAGCCCTGGCCGGAGCGGCAATGATGGTCGGAGACGACGAGGAGAGTGACTACGAGGAGTGTGCATTCGCGTTCTTCTCTCCGGTGGAGATGCCGGGAGAACCAGCAACTCTCAAGGAGGCTTTGGAGAGTAGTGATGCTGAGGAGTGGAAGAAGGCCATGGAGAGTGAGCTGAAGAGCATCGAGGAGAATGACACGTTTGAATTGGTGGAGCTACCGGAGGGGCGTACGGCGATAACGTCCAAGTGGCTCTTCAAAATCAAGTCGGATGCGGACGGCAAGATCGAGCGCTACAAGTCTAGGCTTGTAGCCAAGGGGTACCAGCAGAAGGAGAAGGTGGACTTCAAGGAGCTGTTTGCCCCTGTGGTGAAGCCGACGACGCTGCGAACCCTATTCGCAGGAGCCGCCATCAAAGGATGGGTAGTAAAGCAAATGGACATCGTAACGGCATTCCTTAACGGCATCCTTGAGGAGGAGATTTTTATGGCGCAGCCAGAGGGGTTTGATGATGGTAGTGGCAGAGTGTGGAAGCTGAAGAAGGCCCTCTATGGGCTGAAGCAGGCCCCTAGGCAATGGTACATGAAGCTGCGCGAAGTGTTGGAGGGGATCGGCTTCACTCCCTCAACGGCCGATCACTCCTTGTTCATGCTTGGCGAGGGGGAGCAGAGGAGCTTCATGGTGGTGTACGTGGACGACATCCTGATCTTCTCACCCTCTCCTGACCTTGTGAAGGAGGTGATGCTGAAGCTGCAAGACAAGTTCAAGTGCAAGTCCCTTGGTGACGTGAACTTCTACCTTGGGCTCCACATCCAACGAGACGTGGAGAAGCGGAGCATACGAGTGCACCAACGGAAGTACCTGGAGGCGTTGGCTGCCAACTTCGGCCAGAGTGAAGGTCATGTGGCTACTCCATTTCCCTCTGGGTTCAAGTGTGTGAAGGGGCCAGAGGAGGAGAGCGTTGGAGAAGAGGAGAGGCACCGATTTCACTCGTTGGTGGGCAGCCTCATGTATGCGGCGGTAAACACCCGACCGGACGTCGCGTTTGCTACCGGGCAGCTGGCTAGGGTTGTGCAATGCCCTAATGAGGAGCAGGTAGCATCTGGAATGAGGGTGGCCAAGTATCTTGGCCAAACACCGACCGTTGGGCTGCAATACTCGCCGGCGGCACAAAGGCGCCAAAAGGGCGCGGATGGTGTTGAACCCGGGCGTTTGTTCCTCACCGCCTACTCGGATGCTTCATATGCATCAGAACCAGAGGACATGACAAGTGTGGGAGGCTTCATATGCTGTGTTGGTGGAGGCCCAACTGCTTGGGAGAGCAAGAAGCAGGTTGACCAAGCTTTGAGCTCGGTGGAGTCCGAATACATGGCACTCTTCCGTGCCGTACGGGAGATTGTGTGGCAGCGGCGTTTGTTGGCTGAATTGGGGGAGGAGCAGCAAGGACCTACCCCACTGTATTGTGACAGCCAGGGTGCCATTGCTCTTGCTAAGAACCCTGTGTTGCATGGACTCACGAAGCACATGAGGGTGAAGTGGCATTGGACGAGGAGCATGGTAACCGCGGGTGAAGTTGAGTTGCGCTACGTGAAGACCACGGGGCAGCCGGCTGACATGATGACCAAGAGGCTGGTGGAGCAGCAGCATTGGAAGTGTTGCAAGCTGGCTGGGATGGCTCTGAACTGAGAGAGCAACATATCCTAAGGCCAACAATCCGAGGGGGAGTTTGTTGGTGCAACCCTACGGTTAGCACTCGGCTTGTTGTCCGTGTGCGTGCATGTGTGTGTATATGGAATGGTATGAGGGCATGGGATAATATATATTTCATGCTTATAAGTGTGTGTGAATGTTGAGTCATGATGTCGAGTGTGTGTGTCGAGTCAATAGCGAGTTATCGCTAGACGCGTGTTACGCGGTCGTTTGTGTCTCGCGCGCTGTTTCTATTTTGTCGTGCGCGGTTTCTATTTTGTCCTGTGTCGAACGTTCGGTGTGTCGCAGGTGTGTGCAGCAGACCCATCAAGAACTCAAGGATGAGTTTGTGATGAAGAGCCCGAGCCTTGGTGTCAAGCCTCAAGTGATTTCGAAGCTCGCCAAAAGGGTACACCTCAAGATATTGAAGTTAGTTACATTACTTTGTGTAGTGTAATATTTCACTTGGTGTAGGCCCTAGTGAAGGGTAGTTTCGAGACCCTTCGTGGTTGGGGACAGTGTGGCACTGTTCCACATCACTGTACCTCGGCTCTTGGGGTTTGTAGGAGCTGGGAGTCATTCCCAACTCGTAACCCTTGCTAACTCTTCCTATCTTGTGTTCTAAGACTATAGTGGCTGCCATAGTGCCGTTCGTTCAAACCGACGCTGTGTCGTCAATACTTGGTCGAATCGTGCGATCTAAATTGCCTATTGTAGGCGACATTAAGACGCGCCAGATCCAAGTTGAATCAGGTCATTATGCTATGAACGTTTGAAGCCGCTGTGCAGAAATCCGGCTGTGCACTCTATCTTTCGTTTTATGCACATTGGAGCCTACTGTGACTATAACAGGAAAGAGGAAGAATGGGGCGGGGTGATGGAAAGCGGGAGAATGGGGCGGGGTGATGGAAAGAGGGACAATGGGGCGGGGTGATGGAAAGCGGGAGAATGGGGCGGGCTGATGGAAAGAGGAAGAATGGGGCGGGGTGATGGAAACCGGGAGAATGGGGCGGAGAGATGGAAAGCGGGAGAATGGGGCGGGGTGATGGAAAGAGGGAGAATGGGGTGGGGTGATGGAAAGCCGGAGAATGGGGCGGGTGATGGAAAGCGGTAGAATGGGGCAGGGTGCTGGAAAGAGGGAGAATGGGGCGGGGTGATGGAAAGCGGGAGAATGGGGCGGGGTGATGGAAAGCGGGAGAATGGGGCAGGGTGATGGAAAGCGGGATAATCTGGCGGGGTGATGGAAAGCGGGAGAATGGGGCGGGATGATGGAAAGCGGGAGAATGGGGCGGGGTGATGGAAAGCGGGATAATCTGGCGGGGTGATGGAAAGCGGGAGAATGGGGCGGGATGATGGAAAGCGGGAGAATCGGGCGGGTTGATGGAAAGCGGGAGAATGGGGCGGGGTGCTGGAAAGCAGGAGAATGGGGCGGGGTGATAGAAAGCAGGAGAATGGGGCGGGTGATGGAAAGCGGGAGAATGGGGCGGGGTGCTGGAAAGAGGGAGAATGGGGCGGGGTGATGGAAAGCGGGAGAATGGGGCGGGGTGATGGAAAGCGGGAGAATGGGGCGGGGTGATGGAAAGCGGGATAGTCTGGCGGGGTGATGGAAAGCGGGAGAATGGGGCGGGGTGCTGGAAAGCGGGAGAATGGGGCGGGGTGATGGAAAGCGGGAGAATGGGGTGGGGTGCTGGAAAGCGGGAGAATGGGGAGAGGTGATGGAAAGCGGGAGAATGGGGCGGGGTGCTGGAAAGCGGGAGAATGGGGCGGGGTGATGGAAAGCGGGAGAATGGGGCGGGGTGCTGGAAAGCGGGAGAATGGGGCGGGGTGAAGGAAAGCGGGAGAATGGGGCTGGGTGATGGAAAGCAGGAGAATGGGGCGGGGTGATGGAAAGCGGGAGAATGGGGCGGGGATATGGAAAGAGGGACAATGGGGCGGGGTGATGGAAAGCGGGAGAATGGGGTGGGCTGATGGAAAGAGGAAGAATGGGGCGGGGTAATGGAAAGCGGGAGAATGGGGCGGAGAGATGGAAAGCGGGAGAATGGGGCGGGGTGATGGAAAGAGGGAGAATGGGGCGGGGTGATGGAAAGCCGGAGAATGGAGTGGGTGATGGAAAGCGGTAGAATGGGGCGGGGTGATGGAAAGCGGGAGAATGGGGCGGGATGATGGAAAGCGGGAGAATCGGGCGGGTTGATGGAAAGCGGGAGAATGGGGCGGGGTGCTGGAAAGCAGGAGAATGGGGCGGGGTGATGGAAAGCGGGAGAATGGGGCGGGTGATGGAAAGCGGGAGAATGGGGCGGGGTGCTGGAAAGAGGGAGAATGGGGCGGGGTGATGGAAAGCGGGAGAACGGGGCGGGGTGATGGAAAGCGGGAGAATGGGGCGGGGTGATGGAAAGCGGGATAATCGGGTGGGGTGATGGAAAGCGAGAGAATGGGGCGGGGTGCTGGAAAGCGGGAGAATGGGACGGGGTGATGGAAAGCGGGAGAATGGGGTGGGGTGGTGGAAAGCGGGAGAATGGGGTGGGGTGATGGAAAGCGGGAGAAGCGGTCGGGGTAATGGAAAGCGGGAGAATGGGGCGGGGTGATGGAAAGCGGGAGAATGGGGCGAGGTGCTGGAAAGCGGGAGAACGGGGCGGGGTGATGGAAAGCGGGAGAATGGGGCGGGGTGATGGAAAGAGGGAGAATGGGCCGGGTGATGGAAAGCGGGAGAACGGGGCAGAGTGATGGAAAGCGGGAGAATGGGGTGGGGTGATGGAAAGCGGGAGAATGGGGCGGGGTTATGGAAAGAGGGACAATGGGGCGGGGTGATGGAAAGCGGGAGAATGGGGCGGGCTGATGGAAATGTTGGTGCAACCCTACGGTTTGCACTCGGCTTGTTGTCCGTGTGCGTGCATGTGTGTGTATATGGAATGGTATGAGGGCATGGGATAATATATATTTCATGCTTATAATTGTGTGTGAATGTTGAGTCATGATGTCAAGTGTGTGTGTCGAGTCAATAGCGAGTTATCGCTAGACGCGTGTTACGCGGTCGTTTGTGTCTCGCGCGCGGTTTCTATTTTGTTTTGCGCGGTTTCTATTTTGTCATGTGTCGAACGTTCGGTGTGTCGCAGGTGTGTGCAGCAGACCCATCAAGAACTCAAGGATGAGTTTGTGATGAAGAGCCCGAGCCTTGGTGTCAAGCCTCAAGTGATTTCGAAGCTCGCCAAAAGGGTACACCTCAAGATATTGAAGATAGTTACATTACTTTGTGTAGTGTAACATTTCACTTGGTGTAGGCCCTAGTGAAGGGTAGTTTCGAGACCCTTCGTGGTTGGGGACAGTGTGGCACTGTTCCACATCACTGTACCTCGGCTCTTGGGGTTTGTAGGAGCTGGGAGTCATTCCCAACTCGTAACCCTTGCTAACTCTTCCTATCTTGTGTTCTAAGACTATAGTGGCTGCCATAGTGCCGTTCGTTCAAACCGACGCTGTGTCGTCAATACTTGGTCGAATCGTGCGATCTAAATTGCCTATTGTAGGCGACATTAAGACGCGCCAGATCCAAGTTGAATCAGGTCATTATGCTATGAACGTTTGAAGCCGCTGTGCAGAAATCCGGCTGTGCACTCTATCTTTCGTTTTATGCACATTGGAGCCTACTGTGACTATAACAGGAAAGAGGAAGAATGGGGCGGGGTGATGGAAAGCGGGAGAATGGGGCGGGGTGATGGAAAGAGGGACAATGGGGCGGGGTGATGGAAAGCGGGAGAATGGGGCGGGCTGATGGAAAGAGGAAGAATGGGGCGGGGTGATGGAAACCGGGAGAATGGGGCGGAGAGATGGAAAGCGGGAGAATGGGGCGGGGTGATGGAAAGAGGGAGAATGGGGTGGGGTGATGGAAAGCCGGAGAATGGGGCGGGTGATGGAAAGCGGTAGAATGGGGCAGGGTGCTGGAAAGAGGGAGAACGGGGCGGGGTGATGGAAAGCGGGAGAATGGGGCGGGGTGATGGAAAGCGGGAGAATGGGGCAGGGTGATGGAAAGCGGGATAATCTGGCGGGGTGATGGAAAGCGGGAGAATGGGGCGGGATGATGGAAAGCGGGAGAATGGGGCGGGGTGATGGAAAGCGGGATAATCTGGCGGGGTGATGGAAAGCGGGAGAATGGGGCGAGATGATGGAAAGCGGGAGAATCGGGCGGGTTGATGGAAAGCGGGAGAATGGGGCGGGGTGCTGGAAAGCAGGAGAATGGGGCGGGGTGATGGAAAGTGGGAGAATGGGGCGGGTGATGGAAAGCGGGAGAATGGGGCGGGGTGCTGGAAAGAGGGAGAATGGGGCGGGGTGATGGAAAGCGGGAGAATGGGGCGGGGTGATGGAAAGCGGGAGAATGGGGCGGGGTGATGGAAAGCGGGATAATCTGGCGGGGTGATGGAAAGCGGGAGAATGGGGCGGGGTGCTGGAAAGCGGGAGAATGGGGCGGGGTGATGGAAAGCGGGAGAATGGGGTGGGGTGCTGGAAAGCGGGAGAATGGGGCGGGGTGATGGAAAGCGGGAGAAGCGGTCGGGGTAATGGAAAGCGGGAGAATGGGGCGGGGTGATGGAAAGCGGGAGAATGGGGCAAGGTGCTGGAAAGCGGGAGAACGGGGCGGGGTGATGGAAAGCGGGAGAATGGGGCGGGGTGATGGAAAGAGGGAGAATGGGCCGGGTGATGGAAAGCGGGAGAACGGGGCGGAGTGATGGAAAGCGGGAGAATGGGGCGGGGTGATGGAAAGCGGGAGAATGGGCCGGGTGATGGAAAGCGGGAGAATGGGGCGGGGTGATGGAAAGCGGGAGAATGGGGCGGGGTGATGGAAAGAGGGACAATGGGGCGGGGTGATGGAAAGCGGGAGAATGGGGCGGGCTGATGGAAAGAGGAAGAATGGGGCGGGGTGATGGAAAGCGGGAGAATGGGGCGGAGAGATGGAAAGCGGGAGAATGGGGCGGGGTGATGGAAAGCGGGAGAATGGGGCGGAGAGATGGAAAGCCGGAGAATGGGGCGGGGTGATGGAAAGAGGGAGAATGGGACGGGGTGATGGAAAGCCGGAGAATGGGGCGGGTGATGGAAAGCGGTAGAATGGGGCCGCTAGGAGCGGCGACGAAGCCGATAGGGGCGGCGACGGGGCCGCTAGGGGCGGCGACGGGGCCGCTAGGGGCGGCGACGGGGCCGCAAAGGGGCCGCGAGGGGCCTCGCAGGGCGGCGACGGGGCCGCTAGGGGCGGCGACGGGGTCGCAAAGGGGCCGCGAGGGGCCTCGAAGGGCGGCGACGGGGCCAATAGGGGCGGCGACGGGGCCGATAGGGGCGGCGACGGGGCCGCTAGGGGCGGCCACGTGGCCGCAAAGGGGCCGAGAGGGGCCTCGAGGGGCGGCGACGGGGCCGCTAGGGGCGGTGACGGGGCCGCGAAGGGGCCGCGAGGGGCCTAGTGGGGGCGGCGACGGGGCCGCAAAGGACGGCGACGGGGCCGTAAGGGGTGGCGACGGGGCCGCTAAGGGTGGCGCGAGGGGGGCCGTGAGAGGCGACGTGATGGCGGCCAACGGGGCGCGCCTCGGGCAGGGGCGACTCGCGCTCCGATCAGGAAAAAAAAATTCAGTGGTGGGCCCTGAGAAGCGTTCCCACTAGGGAACCTGCTCTATACCATGTGAAGAAATGAGGAAGGAATGAATGAACTAGCAAGCAGGTGGGTACAAGTAGGAAAACCTAAAAGTGTTGTACCCCATATTGTCTACCCCACTACAGCCTACACAGACTATAGCATATGAGTTTGACATGTACGACGAGGTGTATCGCTCAACTTCGACAATGGAGGTCAGCGTGGCAGTCCCTACATATGCCGTCAGGGTCGGGGTTGTGTAGAGCCGTCTCACTCGGGTGCGGGTGGTGCGGCACCAAGGGCCTCTCTTCCACTTGGAGTAGTGGATATGCTGGAAGCGAAGCGGGATGAGGTCGATTAATTCATCCGTGTCGTCGCAACAGTCTAGAATGTCAAAATCCAGAACATACACGCCGTTGTGGGCACGTGGTCCTCCGAGTAACTTGCATGGTGTTTCGGGAGGCGCGTAATGCAGAACATTGTCGTGCGTTTCCTAGCCAGTGTTGAGTTGCACTCCGCAATCTATCAGCCGTGACTCTCAGACAAGCTGAAATCGTATGCTCTTCGCGACGAGCGCATCATTCAACGTGATGTATGTGTTGCTTCCGCGCCCTTTAAGGACAACAATCCCTTCCGCGTTTGCACGCAGGCACTCGTTGTTCGCCGCCGTGATGTAGTTGACCGTGGAGGTGGCGACAGCGTTGATGTAGTGCCTAGAGGCCACCATGTGCTGCCCGCATCAACTGTCGAGATACCAAGTGTTATGTTGCTTGTCAACATCGCGCGCGCGAGTCGCGGCGTGACGATGTGTGGCATGTCGAACTTTAAGAATCGTTCACGTGCATCCAGTCGATGGGCGCTGGCTTGGTTTCATGCATATTGGCGGGGGGGGTGGGGAGGAGGTGGGAGGGGGGGGAGGGGGGGTGGGAGGGCGGCTTTCTAGCAGGGGGGCTGGAAAGTTCTAGTCACGGCTGTCGTCGTCGTTGTAATTATGGTCCGAAGTGAAGGAGTTGTTGCTATTGGATTTTTCGTGCCCTCGGGTGACGGAATGCGCACGCGGCGACAACGGGTTCCCTGTATGTGACGCATAGCCATGTTGCCGATGAAGTTGCCGGACCCTCTTGGTTGTGCCCGCTGCTGCTGCTGGTGCAGAACTGACGAGCTTGCAGTGGGTTGTGTGGTATGAAAGCCCTCGGCTTGATGGGAATCTTGTCTCACGTCTTGTCGGTCACGCAGAATGCTCGGAATTCTTGCATATGTTGTTGTAGTGTCGCCGCTGTCGTCGCTCTTCTTCGTTGTTGGCATAGAAGGCAACTCGTTCTTACAGCAGCGCATGGCGCTCCCTGTTAACGGGAATGGATTGTTGGCCCCGCCCTCGCTTGGGCAACGCCGACGACTTGGTCGCATGTACGGGAGAAGCAGCCGGCCGTTCACAGTGAGGGAGCTGTTCGACAGGCTTCGTCGAGCTGCAGGGATCACTGTGGGGTTGCCGTCGACCAAGGGTGCTCGACGGTTGTAGTTGACTGGGTTGGTTGATGGGTGAGCCGTCGACCAGGAGGAGCAGTTCGACGAGAGGCCGACGGAGCAGTTCGTCGACCTGACATGAGAGCAACAGTCGACGAAAGGAGCTTGGCGACTGCAGCTGTAGTGCTGGTCGACAGAGGGATCGGTCGACCTGGATGTGGCTCGACGGGAGGTGTGGTCGACGAGGGAGTCGTCGACCAGAGCACTAGGTGTTTGACGAGCACATACAACTTCAGGTCGACATTCGCCGAACAAGTCGACACTGACCTGGTGGTGTCCGCGTCGACCGGGTAACATGCTCGACGTGTTCTGCGGAGGCACGCAAACGTCGTCAAGGTCACGATGGCAAAGGCGAATTCAGGCTGGTATCTCGAAGTCGATGTGGCTCGTCACGTGCAGACAACAGCCAATGGATGCACAACGGTGCAAGTCGGGCCAATCGTCTGCGCGCTCCTGCGAGCGTGGGCACTGCTGCCTTCAACGGGTGCAGTGCTGGACAGCCGCGCTGCTGCAGCATTGGCGCGCCGTCGACCTATATTGTTTGCATGTCGCCTTTCTGCAGTGCTGGCACGGCTCCTCTACGCAACGCTGGCAAGCGGTCGACCATGCAGTGCTGGCGGTCGACCATGCAGTGCTGGCGGTCGACCAGGCTAGCTGCAGAGTTGCTAGGTGCCTGATGTTGTCAATTCTGTCATTGCTTGTTAAATCATTCTACAATTTCGACTTTGCTAGTGGAAAATCTTGCCAACTTCTCCAATGAATATGCAAGCGCTAAGGAGCTGGGCAAAGCAACGATCACTCCTAGTAGTTCGTGCCAACCCCCGTATTCTATCTCAATACCTTTGTCAAGTGACTCTCCGCACTCCCTGTCAACGGGAGTTGTCTGTTGGCCCGTCCACGCTTGGACGGAGCCCACCTTGTGGCCGGGTATGCGGGGGAGTGCAGCCGACCTGCAGCAGTGGGCGAGCTGGTCGACAAGGTGGCTCGACCTGCACTGCGGCCACTACACTGGCGCCGACTTTTGGGCGCCGACTTTGGGGTGGTCGACCTGACTTGGTGGTCGACGAAGGAGGGGCCGATGTCAACCTCGACAGAAGAGGCTGGGGACGCCGAGTAGCTGGGCATCGAGCAGCAGGGCGCCGGGTGGAGGGCGCCGACCTTGGGTGGCTGACGACTTGGCGACGTCAGCGGCCTAGTACCATCATGGTCGACGAGGGGACACCGACCAGGGATGACGCCGACCTGACAACAGCAACCTGGTTGCCCGGTCGACCGGGATACCTGGGCGACGTGTGCGAAGGTCGCCGGGGTGGTTCTGCAAGGCCGACCTCGGAAGTGGTATCCCGAGGTCGACGTGGCTGGTAGACGCAGTCGCTGGCGTGGAACCTGCTAGGCGTCTGCGCTGTGCCTGTGACGAGGAATGGCGCACTAACCAGCTGTGCGCACCTGCGAAGTGGGTGCATCGTTGTCCTGCGGGTGCAACGCTGTGCAGCCGACTTGCAGCAGCGTTGCCACACCGTGGACTTCTAATGTTGGCAAGCCGCGAATTTGCTCTGTTGGAGCGCGGTCGACCAAGTCGTGCTGGCACGTGGTCGACCGTGCTGCACTGGAAGTCGATCAGCAGCTTTGCTAGTACTGATGTAGTCTTGCATGCCAACTTTGTTGCTATCATTCTTGATCATTGTTCTCAACTTTTGCTAGTGAAACTCTTGCAGTTTTGCCCCGTGAATGCACAAGTGCTAGAGAACGACTAAGGAACGAACGTATAGATCCCTCCTACTCCGTGCGTAGCCCGTAGTCTAGCTCCCGTTGATAGAGTTATCTCCGCATGGTGCGGTCAGCGTGGACGGCACACGACTTACCTATCAGTCAGGTCGACGTAGTGGTCACTTACCTAAGTTGCTCGTAGGCTGGCAGATGTGCAGTCACTAGCGTGCGCGTAGGTGACACAGATGGGATGGACACCCTAGAGGCACAGCTGGAGGATGCGAGGAGACGCCATGAGGCCCAGGAGTATGGGGCAATCCCCTGGGCGGTCATCGAGGCTGGACTCCGCACCGTGTGGGCGACGGAACACCCCCCTTCTCGACCAGCTTCTCCTCGACCGATGAACAACGAAGGCGGCGTCGACATGGGCGTCAACGCTGGTGGTGGCCAAGTCGGCAGCAGTGCGGGAGGCACGTCGAGGCAGGGAGGTGTGATACATGCCGATGAAGTTGGCGGCGTTTAGACGCAAGGGATACGGTCGTCGGTGGTTGTAGGCTCCTCGCAAGGCGACCTCAGTGGTCGACGAAGTGGTTTGTCGCCGATGTCGGCGACCAACGTGACAGCGGGCGGGATTGCGCCGAGCTACGGCTACTTCAAGTTTACGCCGGACAGGATCTCGGTCACCCCCCTGCTCGTTGGTCGACCAGATATCCTCACTTCAAAGGAAGCTATCGAGCCCCAGCTGGAGTTGGCCGGGCTGATCGGCTTTGCCCGCGGTACCGTGGCGACGCCAGAGGACCCCAACCTACGTGCGGAGTTTTGCGCCGTGCAGTTGCTGACCTTCACTGTCATCTCGCGGTGTTGCTCGCCGGGCGTGCAAATCGCCTTGAAGTCGTGCAGGGAGTACTTCGATGCAGGCCACCGGGCATGGCATTTTATCGAGTCGACGTACCAGGTCACCGATGACTTGTTCATCGGTCAGCTTGAGGGGCAGCTGACGCACCTGCGTATGGGCGACCAGGAGACCGCGACCGACTACTGCAACCGAGCTCGGCAAATTCTCGCCACCATAAGGATGGACGGCGCGCAACACTCAGCGGCATCGTACGTCACGCATGTCATGCAAGGTCTCCCGAGCAGCTACAAATTACTGAAGTGGCTGACGATGGCGCCGAGCACGCGGGCGACGCTCAACGAGGACACCTTGACCTCATACATCTTGCAGGAAGAGGCGATGCAGGAGGCTGAGCGGTCCCAGGAGCTCTTGGCGTAGGTGAACTACGTCGCCCCGGCAAAGCAAGGTGTTTGACCGAGGCAGCGTGGGCAGTCTGGTGGCAGTTGTAGCAGCGGCTGGAAGCCGACCAAGGACGTCGACAAGAAGAAGTCGGCCAGAGACAGCGGTCGAGGAGGAGGAAGTCGACGTCGGGAGTGCGTTGGCTGTGCGGCAACCCTGACCACCTCTCCTTTGAGTGCCCTGACCGCAGCGACTCCGACGACGACGACGCCAAGGGAGGCCTTGCGAGGTCTGGCAGCCGCCGTCCCCATCGAGGAGGAAACAAGCCGCGCAAGGAGAAGCAGTCGACCAAGTCGACCTCGGCGAAGGACGCCAACTCCTCTGCTGGCGGTAAGGGGCGAGACGACAAGACGGCGTCGTGCTCGCTTGTCGGCGTCGTGGAGCCGGACGTCTCGCTGGCGTCAAAGGCCGGCGAGGACTTCCAGGCTGTGGCGGCAACTGTGCAAGCGAACCCGGTGGTGGTCCTGCTCAACAGCGGCTGCTCGCACAACCCGATGGGGACGAAGGAGGTCTTCGTCAACCTACAGCCGAGCGGTGACGTCAAGCACGTGCGCGGCTTCAATGGGGTGCTGCAGGACGTCCAAGGCCGCGGCATTGTCACTCTACAAGGGGAGGGCGGGAGGCAGGTGCTCATCCCCGACGTGCCCTACGTCCCGGGCATACGAGCGATCCTGCTTTCAGCCTACCAGCTGAAGGAGAATGGTGTGAAGCTGCAGGAGGACGGCGACGGTATGTTGCTCGTCTCGGCGGCAGGAGACGTCCTCGGTCGGACGTCCTACATCAAGCGAGTACTCTGCATCGACCTACGTCCCTGCTCGACGAAGTCGACAACGCCCACGACGGAGGTCGTGGCCCTGCAGGCGATTGTCTCGGCGACGAATACGATGCTGGACAGGCTACATGCGAGGTTTGCACACGTCGGCATGGACACCATCCGGAGGTCTTCAAAGCACAAGGTCGCCACTGGGCTGGACCTGAAGTCAGCATCCGGCGCCGACTCGCCGTGTATCTCGTGCATCGGCGGGAAACTGATGCGGCACATCTTCCCCGACCAGGGCTCCAACTCTGACGACATGCTGGCCGTCGTGCACATCAACCTGTGCGGGCCATTTCGAGTGGCTGCCAAGGATGGCAGCCTGTACTTCTTGCTGCTGAAGGACCGCAAGACTCGCTACGTGTGGGTGAGGCCGGTCGCCAAGACGTCGGATGCGCTGCAGGAGTTTGTGCAGTGGCTGGCGGTGGATGAGCGACAGACAAAGAAATCGGTGTTGATGCTGCGCTCTGACTGGGGAGGGGAGTTCCTCGGGAAGCAGTTCACCGACTTCGTGAACGCCAAGGGGATCGTCCATGACCAGACTTGCCCGTACACCCCGCAGCAGAACGGCATGGCGGAGCGGGAGATGAGGACGGTGGTAGAGTCGGTGCGGACGATGCTGCTGCACATGGGCGTGCAATGACATCTCGCTCTGCGGCAGACCGTCTAGGTCCGCAAATGTCTGGAGAGGTCGACGTTGCCGCCGGGGACGACGCCATACATGGTGCTGACTGGGAAGAAGCCCCACTTGTCGCTGGCATGAGTGTGGGGCTGCATGGCTCGTCCTCGAGCAGCAGCGCGGTGGGAAGCTGAAGCCAAAGGCCAGGTGGGGCCTTCACCTCGGCGTGTCGGAGGAGAGCAAGAGCTGGGAGCTCCTGGACATCGCCGACAACAGGGTGGTCACCACGTCGGACGTGGTGTTCTACCAGAACATGTCGCTGGAGGTGTGGAAGTTGGAGCATGGGCCGGCGTTGGATCGGACGCCGACAACCCCGCCAACGGACACTTCGACGGCGACGCTCCCTCTGCTCGCCAAGGTCGGTGAGTCTGCACCTGAGGACGTCGAGGATGTCACCTCTCCCTTCCCCTCCCCTACCCCTCCTGCCCCTCCCCTTGTGGCTGACCTGCGTGGGATAAGTCCAGAGTCGGCCTCCGGTGATGAGGGGAGAAGTGGGGCGTCGCCTATGGCGCCGGCCAATAGCATCGCCGGTGGCCGACGTGACGTCCAGCAAGTCGACATGAGAGTGAAGTCGACGCCTGCAGAGGAGGAGCAGGCCGAGGAGGTGCAGCTGACTTTGGTGAATCCGGCGAAGAAGGCACCAGCAGGGCAGCAGCCAACAGGGGAGCAGGCAGCAGCGACACCGACTAAGGAGCAGATGGCAACCAGGCAGTCAGCAGGGGAGCCAATCGCAGGGGAGAAGTCGGCAGAGACGCCAACAGTGGTGGAGCAGGGGGGCAGTGGCGCCGGTGCCGATGGAGGGGACGCCGAGGAGTCCACCGACAGTGACGTGGTGGAAGTCTCGTCTGGACCACGGCGTACAGGCCGGCTACGGAGGCCGCCTGACTTCTTCGTTACCGCCGCCTTCACCACGGTGTACGACGTAGACGATGACGACCTGGCGTATGACGACGGCGAGGATGATGAGGAGCTGCCGGAACTCGATCCCGACATGCACGCTGACCCCGAACACCGTTGGGACATCTTGATGATGACGGTGAAGGAGGCGCTGGCGAGATGGAAGGGCAAGGCAATGAAGGCCGCCATGGAGGAGGAGATCCGCAGCCTCATCGGCATGGGGACGTGGGAGCTGGTCAAACGCCCGCCGGGAGTGAACATCATGAAGAACCGGTGGGCGTTGACGACGAAGTACCACATCGATGACACCGTCGAGCGCAAGAAGGCAAGGCTAGTCGTGAAGGGCTTCACGCAGGTGTATGGCGCTGAATATGACGAGACGTATGCGCCAGTGAGCAGCTATGTCACGCTGAGAATCTTTATCAGCATCGTTGCCATCCTCGACCTCAACCTGATGCAGCTCGACATGAAGAACACCTTCCTGCAGAGCAAGCTCGACCGGGTGCTGTACATGTACTGTCGGACATTATAATGTTCTGTTATGTAACTCCCTGTAGAATTTACAGTAGTGTAGTTCTTATTGTTTGGTGGTGCACCTTTGTTCATTTTGCTAAATGTACCTTGTATGCTATAGTGAAACCAACTCATTTTGATATTCTACTTGGCCACAAACTCCTCGACTCCCGCTTGGCCTAGGCTACAAACTCGAATTCTGAAGTTTCTGCACTTTGCTAGGCCTTGACGGGCCTTTGACGCGAAAATCTGCTTTCACAGGTCCTTCACTAGCGATTGTTGGAAGCTTCACGGATGAAATCCGAATCTCTAGGTTCAACCCAACCTTTAAGAAATTCTGACGGGAATTTATCTCCAACACTAGAAATTTTCGACGAATCAGGTTTGAACACAAATTCCAACCAAGAAATCCCAAATGTGTTGCAATTGTGTTGAATACAAATGCCTAGTACAAACACCTTTATACCTAACCCAAAGCACACCCAAACATTGGTAACCAAGCGTGTCACATAAGCAACCCCTAGCCAATGTTTCACGTCGTGTCGCACACGCAACCACCCCAACTTCGTCGAACACTCCCGAAGTCCGAATTTCAGAAACTTGTTGAACACGCCTCAGTTGACCCAACTTTTCCTCCCCAACTTCAACCCCGTCAAACCATTTCTTCCCTTCCCTTCATTTCTCCCCCGTCACTTCTCCTTCACTCCCGTTTCTTCCATAACTTCATCTCCTTTCCTCTTAGCGTAGACCACACGCCAAGCCACTTAGTCACTTCTTAGTCATTTCTTCTTGCTTCTTCCACACGCCACCGCCGTTGGTCCGCTTTTTCCGCATTTTCCCGCCGTCGTTAGTGTGGTTCGCGGAAACCACTCCAACAGCCAGCAGAGAGACCCCACCGGCAGCTACACCGCCAGCAGAGTCCCCGCCAGCAGAGACCCCGCCAGCAGAGACCCTGGTAGCAGAAACCTCGCCAGCAGAGACCCCGCCAGCAGAGACCCCGCCAGCAGAGACCCCGCCAGTAGAGACCTAGATGCTTCTGTCGCTGACGGTCCAGATGCTCCAAACCGTACGCGATGTTTCGCGCATCTCCGGCATTTTGCATTCATACTCGCTAGTACTTGCCTCGATTTTTATGGGTAGGAACAGGTCGTAACAAGTCGTAACCCACCTCCTCAAATTTTCACACCCTCACAAGGTGAACCAGGTTGAGGTATATCCACTCACAAGTTGAGCACTGTAAGGAAAATTCCTTTTCCTTACTTCGCATCCCTGCTCAACGCGTACATCACTGTAGCACCACAGTCAGCACCGTTACCACTCGCAACCCTCGCATCGACAATCCGCCCGCCACCTTCGCACGTCGCACCCCGACCTCACGGCTCGACAGGTAACCCGCGCTCCGGGCCTCCGCTTCGACACTTTTCCCAACCTCAGTCCCAGGCCCGTCGCGCGACAACCACAGTCCATTACCGTTACTACTGTAGTTTTGCTATATATTCTTCGCTCATGCCTTCGCTCATTGTACTCTTGCTTCGATAGTGCAATTCTCGTTCGATCACTCCATTGCATTCGTAACACTTGGTATTCAGAGCCTACGATCTCTTCTCGGACCGCACCCACACCTTCGCTTCCCCACTATCTCAATTTGTGGGGGGGGTAGACGTCTCTCAGCGACACAGCACCGCCGCTCGTAGTGCTCTCTCGTAAGCACGCACGGCCACGACCGAGGCTCTCGCTGAGCTCGTCCGACACCCCCACCATGGCCGAATTCACACTCGCCACATTGACGCAGGAGCAGCTCGGGTGGGGCTACTTCCAATTTTGCAACATGTGCCACCTGCTCTGATATCTTGGGCTCTGGGATGGGACCCCCACTTTCGCGACTTTCCTACCTTTTCGCTTTCTGGCTTGAATTGCAGGTATCTCTTTAGCAATCAGCTCACTGGCTCCATCCCTGCTGATATTGGTTCCGTGACCAAACTATCATCCCTGTAAGCAAGTACTTCCTACACCCCTTTCCTCCACGCACCCCCCCCCCCCCCCCCTCTTGTCTTCATTCTCATCACTTAATATGCTTCCCTCCTTCACAATTCGTATTTCCTCTCCTCTACCTTTCCAATTCCGGCTCTCTTCCCTGTTCCCTCCCCTTCTCTCTCCGTCCCCTTTTCCTGCCATCACTGTCAGCTTAACAGCCCCTGGAGGTGGCAGAATAACGCCAGACTGCGCCACACCCGAGGCTCCCATCCCATGCTCTCCATGCACCTCTAGTCTCCTCACGCGTCACCACCTCTGCCCTTCCACCAGCTCTCTTCGGACCAACATGTTGTCAGGATCCATGCCTGCCTCGATAACAAAGCTCACTGCACTCACAGCTTTGTAAGAGTGTTAACTTCTCTTCGTATAATGAACACTGCGCAATGCTTACTGCTTTTATGTAGGCTTGAGCAAAAGGAGTGGTTGTTTTTAGGTTAAACACGTTCACGTTTGAGGCAAACACATAAGCGTTCTCCTGAAGAAGGCAAAACACACGAGCACCCTTTTCAGGAACAAGTGTTTGGGGCGAACTGAAGAAGTTCGGTTCGCCCCCTAAACATGATCCTCATATGTTCACATTCGTGTTCAGGTTTTGCTCAACGGTACTTTTGTGATTGCCTTGCATGGCAGCAAAACCTTTTAGCACGCCCTATCACCAAATTTTCACCACTTCCCCTCTTTGCTCCATGTCTCTGCTGTTTTACCTCCCAGACTGCTGAATAACAGTCAGTTCACCGGCGCTCTCCCTCTTGACATTGGCCTGCTCTCTAAACTTGTATCTCTGTGAGTCATTTTTAAATAGCGCTCTTGTGTGCCTGTCTCTTGTTCTCATCACTTCAGTTCTTCTCCTGTTCAGGATGGAACCGGCAAGGTGTCTGCATAGAAAGTCCACGATGGAGTTAACAAAAATAAACCCGATCGTAATGATGCTCGCAGTCGCAAAGTACAAGTTTCCAAAAGATTGGCTATTTCTCCACGCACTTCCTGTTTCTTTCCAACGTCTGCCTACGCTCGTGCATCCTCACAAGTGGACTTGCTCTCATTGCTCCCCGTGCATCCACCTCCCTCACCGTCATCAGCAATCTCAACTCCAACATGTTTTCGGGATCCGTGCCCTCCTCGATATCTCAGTTCACTGCACTATCTGGCCTGTAACTTGAACACACGGCCCAGATGCACCTGCAAAGGATATTATGAATAACATTGATATGTTTATTTCTGTGTGTATGGACATTGCAGATCGTACTACTGTGTACATCCCTTTGCCGAATGCCCTTCTCTTTCCCTAGCTCTTCGCACATTCCTCCTTGAACAAAGCGAGGCCAATGGTGAGAGAAAGGGCAAGAGTTAGTGACGTGACATGTAGGGAAGCACGTAGTAGTATACTGTAAGAAAGTCAAAGCTTTTGGCTACTAGAGAAATCCGACCGTAGAATACAAGCGAAAGGTACTGCCTTACCTGCAATATGTTTTACAAGCATCAAATCAGCGCTTCTGGTGGGGCATAAAACGATAGAAATACACTACCATTTTCTTTCATCTCGTTATTGTGTTCTCATGTCAATTGTGTTAATGGCGTTTCTTCTGTTGAGTTGACATTTCTCCTAGTCTTTCTGTCTCTCTACCGCATCGTGTGTCGTGTGCTACGGCTTACCCAGCCAGCTTGCAACGACTCAAATTCTGACTGATGATTCTCTATAACTTTCCTTGCCTCATGAATGTCCAGTGATCTTTCCAACAACCAGCTTTCAGGCAGCATCCCTGCCAGTCTCGGTGCTCTTACTCAACTCACTACCCTGTGAGTTGCACACAACTCAGGTGGGCAAGGAGAGAAGGGCAATGCCATGGCATGATTCAGCCCCGTGAGTTCCACACAAGTCAGGTGAGCAACTAGGGGAAAGGAATATCATCATAGCTGAAGATGGAGATGTGTCGGTCCACGATCAACTCGGCTGAATGCTCGTCATGCATGCTACCTCACGTATTCGTCGTTGAATAGATGACCGAGTTGAAACTCTGCTCTCGCTCCCTACGCACTGCTGCCTCCATCTCTCCATGCATCTCCTTTCCCTGTTGCTCCATTCACAGGTATCTCTATAACAATCAGCTTACTGGCTCCATCCCTTCTGAAATTGGCTCCCTGACCAGACTTGTATACATGTAAGCCCGATTAGACTCCACTGCTTCCCGTACCAACTTTCATGCCTTTGGTGGTCCGTGCTCCTGCTTCTTATCTTCAATTGTCTATCGCCTCTCATATTCTGTCATCCCCCCACTTCCGCGCTCTGCGGTCCCTCGTGACTCGTGTATCCTTCTCCGGCTATTCATGCCTTATCGGAGCCATACTCTCAGCGCTACGAGCCATGCGCCACAGATTCAATGCCTTCCCGTGCACCACATGTCTGCACACTTCACCTAATAGCCGAGTTGAGTGCTGCACATTTCACCCTAGTTCGCCCTGAGTAAATAGCAGTCTGCCCCCAGCAGTGACTCTGGTCGCTCGCATCAGTGCATCTCCTCACTCCACCAACTGCCCCCCGGTCTCTGGCTCTGTCCGTTGGCTCGTGCCTCTTCTCAGGTCACTCGCCAACAATCAAATCAATGGCACTGTCCCTCCTGCCGTTACCTCCCTCACAAAAATGATATTCTTGTAAGTCCTTAACTCCACCTTCCTTACCACTTGTCCTCTCCCTTTCCTGCTCCACAATTCCCTCTCCTTCCTTCGTATCACTTCCTTTCTTGTCATTCTCTTTCACGTGCTTTCTATCCTGTATATGGCTGTTACCACACTGGACCGAAATGAGGCCATCTTTTCTTGCCATCCGTTTTAAGTCGGTCTGGGATCAGAGCACAGACTCGTTTGACCCGCATGCATTGCCGGCAGCTATCGGCCACGTCCCACCTGGTTTGACCCGAACTGGCTTGGGTTCCGTTCGACCACTAAAATGCAATCTGCACGTTGTTTAAATTCATTTAATGACATCCCAGCAAGTGCATAGTTTCCTCATGCCATAGGAGTCTTGTGGGCTGGCCGGTCCATCACGATTCACGAGTCGAGCTGGCATGCCCACAGCCACCCTAGCTCATCCCATTTCTGCAAACCATGAGCCTCCATTCCTGTCGTTTGCTTGGTTTGTATACCTGGATGCGCTCGACCACTTTCGGTCGGTCACAAAATCATTGGTTGGTTGGTTGGTTGGTACCTTTCTTCTGTCTGTTCCCAACCAAAATTGCCAATCTCATGCCTATTTCTGTCTGCCAATGTATTTGCTTGCACCTCTTTATTGCTATTCACCCCTTGTGAGAAATCTATTTGACCTGCTTTTGTGCTTGCCTTGTTGTGCTTGCCCACTATACCAACCCTTTTTTCCCTGTACTCAAGTACCCACATTTCCTTGTGCAATCCCATGTCTCATTACCAGCAATCTTCTCACAGGTTCAATCCCTGGGGAATTTGACTCACGCTGCCATCCCTATCATCCCCTCTCTACCCTCTCTTATCTCCACTTGTTAACCTCCTTTTCCTTCGCTCCTCTTCTGTGCCTATCCCTCCATGCCCTTCCTCGTTTGTTGTCATGACTGCCTAAGCTCTGCGTCTTCTCAATTCTACTAGCCTCATTTCTACCGGTTCCTCCACCTCCCACACGGCCATCAGCTCTATGAGCTCCAACAAGCTGTCGGGATCTGTGCTCTCCTTGAATTCACAGTTCACTGCACTCAATACCTTGTAACTTGGCTTCACCTTCCCAAATGTCCTTCTGATGCACACGTTTTGGAGATTATGGCGAAACAACTGCCCACATGGTACTATTTTTCAGTTCACTTTATTTCTCAAAATTTCCTGAAAAGGTCATCTACTGGTGGTACTTGTAATACAGGGTATTTAATCCATCCGGGGCCCCATAAGGCGAATTTGGATTGCCTGACCAAACGTTTGACCATACAAGCGAATCTGTTCAATTTTGTCGGATAACAACGCACCAACGGATCTCTGAACTGGGTCTCAAAGGACCAACGGTAGAAGTTCTTTGGTAGCAGTGAAGCACGTGTCAATTATTTTCAGGGCACCGTTCTGCTGTTAATTCTGATGGGATGTTAGTAGAACATTGGGATGGGTGGAGAACGTGTAATATTTGTTCATTTTTAATATTGCTCTTTCTTTCTCTAGTTTTGCCGTTCTGCATTGTTCACTAGTTATTTCATAAATAGGTTGATACTTTTGGTGTAATTTGATTTCATTAGGAGCCAGAGAGATTTGTGCCTCTTACCTTACCCCCCCTCACCATTACCCCTATCCCTTACACACTCCTCCCGATAATTTTGTCTCCTGAACAGTGTGAGAATTGAGGAATGATTGCATTGAGCAGCATGAGGAGTATAAGTAGGAAACCCTAAAGTGTTGTACCCCATATGAGCTACCCCACTACAGCCTACACAGACTATGGCATATAAGTTTGACACACCCCCATAGGCAAAGTGGGGGAGAACAAGAGGTCACAAGACCAGTCAAGAGAAGCAAGGCAAGCTCAGGGTGGATCACAACGTCACCACACAATCTGAGCACAAGCACAAGGCCAGTTCACATGCAGAGTTATATATCAAGATGAACAAACAAGGCAGTGATCTCAACATAGCAAGGGTAAGCATGCAAGTGCAGGTATATATAGATCACAGTACAAGCAAAGTCAAGAAGTGAGCAAGTGAGGCCAAGTAGGCACAAGACCGAGCATCGTACAAAAGCGCTGATGATCACAAGGCGGAAGTGCCTTGGTAAAGATATCAGCAGTGTTGGCGTCAGAGGCCACGTAAGCAAGGCGCAGCTGACCACGCTGCTGCAGCTCACGAGCAAGGAAGTAGCGAAGAGCAATGTGCTTCGTTCTGTGCTCCAGTCTGTGCTCCCGACACAAGGCCAGCATGGCCTTGTTGTCTACTTACAGAACTGGAGGAGAACGAGGCGGCTCTCCAAGGTCAGTCAGCAGGTAGGTGAGCCAGCGTAGCTCCTGTGCAGCCATTGCCCCCGCGTAGATCTCAGCCTCACAGCTGGAGCCGAGAACAGAAGACGAGCGGGTAGACCGCCACAAAACAGAGCCGGAGCCAAGGCTGAAGGTGTAACCCTGTGACGACCGCTGCGTAGCCTGGTCGTCAGCCCAAGAAGCGTCTGCGTGACCTGTGAGGACCACTGGACGTCGCCATCCAAGCACTAGCCCCATGCCCGACGTACTGCACAAGTAGCGCAACACCCTCTTCGCTGCAGCCATGTGCTCTGGTCTGTGTCTCCCAGGAGCAACATAGCGTGCCAAGATGCTAAGAGGGTATGCTAGGTCAGGTCGTGTGCAGGTCATCAGGTACATGAGGAAACCAACAAGCTCTGGGTACGGGCCACTCAGCTCTACGGACTCATCCGAAGGCAGAGCTGAGAGCGAGTGGAGAGTAGACAGAGGAGTGGCCTGAGGCGAGGAGTACGTGAAGTCGAAGCGCTGAAGGACCTGCTGCACCATGTGTGACTGAGTCAGGGTAATGGTGCACTGTGCTCTGTCCCGGGTGATCTGCAAGCCAAGGTAGCTGCGCAGTTCACCCAGGTCTGTGCACGTGTGTCTCTTCTGCAGCTTGGACTTCACGTGGGCGAGTCTAGCAGTGTCAGCAGTGGCAAAGACCAAGTCGTCGACGTACACGACGATGTAGAACGGCGGCAAAGAGGTGTCGGTGCGCAGAAACAGCGACGGGTCGGCAGTAGACGGAGCAAACCCAAGAGCCGCAAGTGTAGTCCTCAGTGTGTCGTGCCACTCACGGGGCGCCTGGCAGAGACCATAGACTGGCCGCCGGAGGCTCCACTGGGTACCAGGAGGAAATGACCCAGTGAAGCCAGGTGGGCGGCGCAGCCAGATCTCCTCGTGCAGGCTGCTCTGCAGGAAAGCTGTGCTGAAGTCAAGAGAGTGAAGCTCGTAGTCGCGCTGAGCGTCTATGTGTAGCAGCACCCGAAGAGTGGTCATCTTCGGGGTGGGAGAGAAGGTCTGAAAGTAGTCAACTCCCTGCCGCTGACTAAAGCCTCGAGCCACGTAACGCGCCTTGAAGACAGGCGGAGAACCCGGCGGCCGCTTCACCCTGAAAATCCACATGCCACTGACGATGTTCGCCCCAGGTGGGGGAACCTCGTCGACGTAGGTGCCTGTGGACTTCCAGGAAGCCATCTCTGCGTCCATGGCTGACTGCCACTGTGAGGAGTAGGGACCCTCGATCGCCTCAGCGTACGATCGAGGAGTCGGGATGTCTGGTGCATCCGGGTCTCCCTCAGGGGCAATCAGCGTGGACACGAGATGAGGCAAAGCAGCAGCAAAACACTGGAACTCCTCCTGCCTGTCCTCAAGGACGTCCGTGCTAAGGGCACACTCACCCCCGACGGACGGAGGACAGACAGACTCAGACTCAGCAACAAGACTAGCAGCGTAGTCTAGACGACAGCGAGCAGCAAAGTCGACAAGCTCAGCAACTAAGGCAGACGCGGCAGTGGACTCAAAAGAAGGGTCAGTGACAACAGTGGCCAGGAGACGCGTGACAGTAGGACTGGCAGCACGAAGAGAGTCAGACTCCGGGTCAGCAAGAGTAGGAAGAGAGGACTCTGGAGGAGACGGCAACGGGACACGCAGAGGAGCAGTGGAAGGACGCAGTGCCATCTGGTGTGTGCCGGGGACCGCAGGAGGACGCGGACGCAGAGCACGACCACTAGTTCGAGCAGCACAAACAGGCGACGCAGGACGAGACGCAGGCTCACGACGCTCAGCAAGACCTCCAGTAGGACCAGTGTAGGGAGAAGGAGCAGGCAGGGGGGAGGCGGGCTGTAACTGTGACCGCGACTGGACAGGCTGTGGACACACTAAGGGAGGAGCAGGACCAGTAGAGGGCGGGAGACCAAGAACCTGCTCAAGGAGCGGAACGAAGTACGGCCTTCGCCGTGCAGCGCCTCCAGAACCAGCAGGGACAGCACCAGTACCACCAGCGGCAGCACCAGCGCCAGCAGCACCTCCAGCTCCAACAGCGCCAACTCCAGCACCCTCAGAAGCACCAGCGCCAGTAGAACCACCAGCGCCAACACCCCCAGCAGCTCCAGCTCCAGCAGCTCCAGCAGCACCGGCAGCTCCAGTACCGCTAGCAGCACCAGCAGTACCTCCAGCAGGACTCCCAGCCCCAGCAGCTCCAGAACCGCCAGAACAAGCACCTCCAGGACCAGCAGCAACAGTAGTACCTCCAGCTCCAGCAGCACAGCTCCAGCGCCGGGAAAACCGCTCGCGCAGCTCCTGCAGAGAGAGTAGCTCCCGCCTCGACGAAGCACCGCTAGAGGCCACACGAGCAGACCCAGCACCCCCAGGCTCCGCACCCCCAGGCTCCGAACCCCCAGGCTCAGCACCCCCAGGCTCCACACCCCCAAGCTCAGCACCCCCAGACTCAGCACCCCCAGGCTCAGCACCCCCAGGCTCAGCACCCCCAGACTCAGCACCCCCAGGCTCAGCACCCCTAGACTCAGCACCCCCAGGCTCCGCACCCCCAGACCCGGCACCCGCAGGCTTAGCGCCCCTAGCAGCACTAGAGTCAACAGCTACCTCGACAGGCTCAACTGCGTCTACCTGGGACACACCTGACGTGGCAGGACCCTGAGGGGGGAGGGGGTCTACCGGGGGGGGACCTGGCGCAAGGAAGAGCGGCGGCGGAGGGAGGGGGGCAGTGCGGTAGGGGAAGAGACGGTAGTAAGGCTCCGACTCGTCAAAGGTGACGTCCTGGGAGGACAGAACACGGCGCGAGGTGGGGTGGTAAAACTGCCAACCAGGCGCGTCATGGGGGAAGCCAAGGAAGACGCAGGGAACAGCATGAGGGGACAGCTTGTCCGCAGACAAGTCGCGGACAAACGCCCGAGATCCCCAGACCCGAAACGCAAACGCATCGCCAACCTTCCCCGTCCACCGCAAGGTGGGGGAGGTCTCGGGCAAGGAGACCCGGGGCTGAAGGTTGAGCTGATGCGCTGCGTACTGAACCGCAAACGGCCACAGAAAATGTGGAGCAACCGCATGGATCATGGACGTACGAGCGACGTCCATGACCATGCCAATGCGGCGCTCAGCAATCCCATTTTGCTGTGGAGAGGCCGGAAGCGTGAAGGTCTGGCGGATGCCCTGTGCACGACAGAAGGCTCCCAGACGGGCAGAGGAAAACTCTCCGCCTCTGTCAGAGTGCAGACGCAGAACAGGAAAGTCCGAGCCGAAACTCTCTCTGAGCCGGAGACGAGCTGCGCGGATCCAGTCGATCAGCACCTCAGTGACGTCACCCTTGCTGCGCAAGGGGAACACCGTGGTGTAACGCGAGTAGTCGTCAACCACCAACAGGAAGTAACGCTCGTGACCCTGGCCACGGACGCGGGCGGGGCCCCACACGTCCATGTGAAGAGTCTGCAAGGGAGCCTCTGTCGGAGGAAACTCGGAGGAGTGAGGGGCGGCCCGCTGTCGCCCCTCGACGCAGGGGACGCAGGTAGGGGCAGGCCCCGGAGGTAGGGGAGGGAGGGACCGGGGGAGACCAGAGACAAGGACACGTGAGGCCATGCCTCGGAGACGAGGCAGGGAGGGGTGACCAAGGCGGGGGAGAGTCTGGTGGGACAGGAGACGACACGAGCAGGGCGCAGACTCAGGACCAGACCTGGACGCTGCAGCAAACACCTGACTCGACGCAGTTACCTGACCAGACTCAGCAACCGGAGGAGACTCAGTAGTCAGTGTGTACAGGCTCGACCCCGGCTGACGGGTAAACGTGGCCAAGTGTCGGCCCGTCCGAGCACACGTACAGTGGGTCACCCGCTGACTCGCAGGCGTGAACTGGTCAACCCCCCGATCCTGTAGATCAGCTCCACTCACCAAGTTCGTAGAGAATGAGGGGAGGTAGAGACCCGACAAGGTGCCAGAGGGGGCAGCCGGACACGGTAAGACAGTGGAGAAGCTAGCAAGGACAGGACCCCCAGAGGGGTCCGCCAGGGAGACCGCAACCGGCCGAGTAAACGGCGTAAGCGTGGTGCGGTCTCGAAAGAAGGAGCGGGAAGCACCCGAGTCAAGGGTGAAGGTGTGTAAGGCCTGAGCCGACGTGGTACCTGAGAGAGCAGACTCACCAGCACCTGGGGCAGCAGACGCACTAGCACATGGAGCAGCACCCTCACCAGCACCTAGAGCAGCAACCTCAATGCCCGGGTCAGGCGGAACGCACAGGTAACAGTCACCCTCATCACTAGTAGACACAGCATACATGGCAGAAAGAAAAGCATCATAGTCAAGATCAAAGATAGCAACCCCCGCCCTAGACAGCTCTCCCCAGCGAGGGATCTCAATGGCGTCAGGGAACTGATGACGCCAAGCGTCCGTCAGGCGGCCGAAGCAGCGCTGGGTGGAGTGCGTGCCCCCGCACTGCTCACCAGCACGGTCGCCTGTACGGAGGACGTAGGTGCAGGGACCAGTACCCCCACCCCGCTGACGCCCAGCGTACCACTTACGAAGCTGCTGAGGGGACAGGGTCTCACGACTGCGCTGCTGCTGCTGGCGCGGACCACCACCGGAGCCACTCCTCTGCGCAGAGCCGCGACCAGCTCCACCGCTGCCCCCGCCGCCTCCGCCACCTCCGCCGCCTCCGCCACCTCCGCCGCCTCCGCTCCCTCCGCCACCACCGCCGCCTCCTCCGCCTCCACTGCTGCCACCGCCACCTCCACCCCCTCCACCACTCCCACCACCACCCCCACCCCCTCCACTGCCTCCACCACCACCTCCACCGCCCCCGCCTGCCCCTCCAACGCCCTTGCCCCCCTTGCCCTTGCCGGTGCGGCGTCTCCCGCTAGGGGCAGACGCAGCGCCGACCGACTCGAAGCCAACAAGGTCGGCCGCAGCAGCAGAAGCAACAGAGGGCAAGAGGGGGTTGGGAGAACACCCCTCAAAGACGGGGGTGCGAGGGTCACCACGAGAGGCTCCTACAGCGACTATGCTCTTCTCTGCTGCTAGGAGGCGCTCCTCGAGGAGGTCAACGGTGAGTGTGGTGGGGCAAACTGAGAGGAAGTGGTCCCTGACTAAGCGAAGGGAGTCAGGGAGCCGGGTGACTATGTAGTAGAGGGTGATGTACATGGGGGGGGGGTTCTTGGCACAGAACTCAGCAGGAAGCGCAGCGCGGTAGCGAGTGTCGCTAGTGCGAAGGTGCGTAATGAGGTCAGCGACTGTGGGAAAGGCAGCAAGGTCAGGGAACAGGTACGGTAGCATGAGGCGGCTAAGCGCAGCAGTGGCAGGGGAAGAGTAGCGTGCAACTACAGCGTCGTACAAGGTCTTAGCACTCCTGTACTGGCTAAAGTGCGCACGCTCAGTGGTCGGTAAGTGGCGACGCACAGCAAGACGGGCAGCAGCATCGCGCGTGGCCCACTGTGAGCGAACAGTGCTGTCAGCAGTAGCAGGCGGGGTAGGAGAGACACCAGAGGTGAGATCAAACAGGGAGAGTCCATCTGCCCTATCGCACTGTAGGAACAGCTGGAGGTCATCGACCCAGACCTCAAAGTCAACAGCACGACCCTCAGTATCAAAGGTAAGGACACTGGGGGTAGCCATGACTGCAGTGGCCTAGCAGGGAGTGAGCTCACCAGTCCAAGGAAGAAGGGCCGGGGCGCGCCGGTAGGAACAGTAGTGGCTCGACGGGGCGGCGACGGGGCCTAGAGGGGCGGCAACGGGGCCGCGAAGGGGCCGCGAGGGGCCTAGAGGGGCGGCGACGGGCCGCTAGGGGCGGCAACGGGGCCGCGAAGGGGCCGCGACGGGCCTAGAGGGGCGGCGACGGGGCCGTGAGAGGGGCCGTGAGGGGCCGCGAAAGGGGCCGCGAGGGGCCTGAGGAGGGCGCGACGGGCCGCTAAGGGCTAGGGACGCGACGGGAGGGAGGGCACACGGGGCGCGACTCGGGCAGGAGGGAAGCGCGCTCCGGGCAGGAAAAAAAAAATGATTTTCAGTGGTGGGCCCTAGGAAACGTTCCCACTAGGGAACCTGCTCTATACCATGTGAGAATTGAGGAATGATTGCATTGAGCAGCATGAGGAGTACAGGTAGGAAACCCTAAAGTGTTGTACCCCAAATGAGCTACCCCACTACAGCCTACACAGACTATAGCATATATGTTTGACAACTGGACTGGCACGTGTGAAGTACAAGTGAAGCACGTGTCAATTATTTTCAGGGCACCGTTCTGCTGCTAATTCTGATGGGATGTTAGTAGAACATTGGGATGGGTGGAGAACGTGTAATATTTGTTTATTTTTAATATTGCTCTTTCTTTCTCTAGTTTTGCCGTTCTGCATTGTTCACTAGTTATTTCATAAATAGGTTGATACTTTTGGTGTAATTTGATTTCATTAGGAGCCGGAGAGATTTGTGCCTCTTACCTTACCCCCCCTCACCATTACCCCTATCCCTTACACACTCCTCCCGATAATTTCGTCTCCTGAACAGTGCCTTTGCCAGCAACCAGCTCACGGGATCCATCCCCGCTAACATTGGCGTGCTCACAAAGCTGTCAACCATGTAATGGGCAATCTAACTCACCCACATCGCTGTTGATTTTATTCTAACCCTGCCATGCTTGCATACGTCTTCTGTTCTGCTCGTCTCCTGTTCTCAATGCCCTTCTCTGCTACGGTCCTCCATTTCTCCCTTTTCTCCTCGTCTCCCTCTAGAAAATCACCTTCCGTTGACTTCCCTTGCTGTGTCACCTGAACATGGCATCAAGTCAATGTGCTCTAGTGTGACTTGTCCCCTGTGGTTTGTTTGCTTCTTTCCTTATGTGTGCACACAGTGACATTTATTTTACTATGTTCGGCTTTCTTTTGCATCGTGTCTTCTGCACTTGTGCTAGGCATGCGCAAAGACCGAGTTGAGTAATACTTGACTCGTTTTCAGCCGACTCGTTTTGAAAACGAGTAGGGTCGAGTATTACTCGCCCGAGTAATGTTACCCCTAGACCGGAGTCGTTACTCGTGTAAAAGGAAGCCGAACATATCAAAAGACACGATGCAAAAGAAAGCATCTATATGTGTCAATGTGCCAAGTCTTGTTCCATGTTTGGCACAATGAACTGTATCAAGCACATTGAACTACCGCTCCCTGACCTTGTCTTGGCTCAAAACTCGTCTGATAATTTATCTTGAAATGTATTGCTCGCATTATGAACCTCCAGCGAATTTTCAGGCAACCAGCTTACAGGCAGCATCCCTGCCAGTGTCAGTGGCCTCACCCAACTCACTGGCCTGTGAGTCGCGCGCCAGCTAGGTAGGCAACAGGGTAAGGGCAATGCGGTTGCTTGGTCTTTCTCAACGAGTAATGCTACTTGGCTGAATCATCGTCATGCTAAAAGGAAAGAATTGTACCGATGAAGCTCATGCGTGTCAAGGTATACGTAGGTCGTCTTTACCATGGGCCGAGAAACAATTTCTGAAGGCCCCAATAAGATTGCTGGTTGGGTTGACCAACAATATCTGGGTCCAATGGTTAGGTTTCGACCAACATTACTTGTGGGCCAGAACTGCTGGGTACCACACCACCCAGCCAAAGATCCCACCACAAATCATGGTTGGAGAGGGTACACCATACACCCAACAAAATATATCAATTACACCTCCTATTCTAGCCAATGTATCACAACAATGTACAATATCTCCGTTCCAGATCTTGGTCCTGGTGACCTGCCTGAACCTCTCCACCGTTTCCCTGCTCACTGCTGCCTCTGCATCTCCTTGCATATCGTCTCCATGTTGCTCCATTCAGGTATCTCGATAACAATCAGCTCTCTGGCTCCATCCCTGCTGAAATTTATTGCTCACTACCAATGCCCTCTGTGCCTACGCGGTTTTGATCTCTGGCAAAGCTCATGCGCGCTCTGATCTTAAAGATTCTGCCTGTGTCACACTTTTTCCTTTCTCTCACATGCTTTGCTATGAACTCCAACATAATTACACAAGATGTTTCCATAAAGGAAACGCTTCCCACGTGTGGTATCGGGGACTTATATCAGTTGTGCTATCTGTCAGGGGTTATGTGCCATACCGCCCTGTGTCACCTCTCTCCCACCAAGAATCGGAGGATACACTGCTTCACTGAAATGCCCTCATTGACTCAGCCCAGTTATTTCACTTGACGATCGTGCCAAAACAACAGTGTCCACGTGCTTAATCCCTGTCAAAGTCTGAGGTTCCAACTTACATTATCCCTTTTAAATGCCACCCACCTCATTCTCGAGACCTTACCTCCAATGATTTTAAACCTGGCTCTCCCTGTTCTTTCTGCCCTGCCTCCTGACCACCACATGGGCACCAGGTCTCTTGCCTCAAACAAGCTGTATGGCCGCATTCCTGACAGCTTCTCCCAGCTTACTCACCTCACCTTTCTGTAAGTCACCACACCAGCCTTTGCACCGTAAACCTAATAATAATAATCATGAGTTGTACAGCGTAGAGGGTCAGCAATAATAATTTCCAGAATAAGGAAAAAAAAGAAGCTGCATCGTTGGTGTCTAGCACAAGGGTGGAGATAGGTTACAACGAAACAAACATGCTTAGTGAGTTCTTTAATATATGAAACTAATGTCATACCGATTCCTACTAGGTGAAGAAAGTTTCTAGCTACTAGTATCAGCCTCCGACCAACTAGAAAAATCTTTGCTTGCCTCAGCTCAATTTATAGGTCCTCGGACCTTTCTCCTACATCTAAATAATGCGATATGCAGGCGATATTTAGCTGCATTGATCATCCACCCTAAACGTTTTCTTCCACTTTCCTTCGCTCCTCCCTTTCTCCCAGGGATCTCTCGAGCAACTACCTCGCCGGCCCCATCCCCACGCTGCCCCTCATCGGCACCCGGCGTCTCTCCAACAACTTCCTCTCCGGGCTTCTGCCGGTCGGGACATGCCAGGCTCTCAGTTTCGATGGCAACTGCTTCACACTGCCTTCTGGCTGTGCAGAGGTTGTGCAGCGGCAGGAAGCATCATGCAATGCATTCTGTGGCGTCTCTTACTCTGCAGAAGCCGCTGCTGCTCCTTGTGGTGGAAGAGGGGTGTGCGTTCCAGACGAGGTTACCCTAGCCCCGACCTGTCTGTGTGATGCGGGGTACATCCAATCTGGAAGCCTCAGCTACGTGGCTGAAGGTAGGGTGCTCCCTGGGGGTGGCGCACACAGAAGTGGGACAGATGCAGAAGGGGTGGAACATGGCATGGCCACTCTTTCTGCATGGCATGCGCTCTGCTGTGTCCCTGCATTGCACTCTTCGTCTGATGTCACTGCAAGGGCATTGCTCTCAAGAGGCCTCACTTCATCACCATCTGCCATGATTGTGAATTTTCACATTTCATCTCACCTATAATATTTCTGCTTGTGTGCCTTGCATGTTTGCAGGCACTATCAACAGTACCTCAGGCTCAACCAACAGTACCTCAGGTTCTACCAACAGTACCTCAGGCTCAACCAACAGTACCTCAGGTTCCACCAACAGTACCTCAGGTACTACCAACAGTACCTCAGGTACTACCAACAGTACCTCAGGTTCTACCAACAGTACCTCAGGTTCTACCAACAGTACCTCAGGTTCTACCAACAGTACCTCAGGTTCAACTAACAGTACCTCATGTTCAACCAGTACCTCAGGTTCTACCTACAGTACCTCGGGTTCTACCAACAGCACCTCAGGCTCCACCAACAGTACCTCGGGCAGCTTGTCTATTATCCCGCCAACAACTTTGCTCACCAAGGGGACGCAGAAGGAGACAGGGGGGAAATTCACCGCGGATCCAGTGCCTCTGTTTGTGTACGGGGCAGGGCAGGCGGTGTCGGGGTGTGGAGTGCAGCTCGCCTTCCAGGCCAACTTCACCTTCTCCCTCGCCCCTCAATCCGGCCATGCTGGCAACAACGGCTTCGCCTTTGTCGTCTCGGCAACGGACCGGGTGGGGAATGGATCTGGTGTGGGGTATGGTGGCATGGACACCCGCAGCATGGCAGTTGAGTTTGACACGCTGCGGGACAAGCTGCATGGCGAAATGAGCAGCCCGCACGTGGGGCTGAACATTCAAGGCCAGGACCAGTCAAAAGCCGCTGTGAAGTCGCCGTTTGTTCTGACCAGCAGAAAGGCGTACACGGCGTGGGTGGATTACGAGCCTAGGGAGCCCTGCACCATCCAGGTGTTCCTGGCTGCCACGGAGGTGAAGCCAGCTCAGCCGCTGCTGGAGAGGAGGCTGGCGCTGTGTGAGGTGCTGCAGGCTGGGGCAGGGCAGCGGGCGTTCTTCTTTGGCTTTGTGGCATCCACCACTGTGAAGCCGTTCCATATGCATCTCATCCTCAAGTCGGCAGTTCACACTGGTAAGGGCAGCTCTAATGGTGATGGTGCGGAGGACTGCTACAGGGATGATGAACATTTCGAATGCTGATCAAGTGTTATGGATCGTGTTCTAACTATCTATGGCTGCCATTCCTGTATGTCCCTCGTGTTTTCCATTTTTGCAGGCCTTCCAGCTCCACGCAAGCCGGTAGACATCATTCCAGGTGAACAACCCCTTTCCAGGAAAACATTTCTCCCTCTGCTTCAGCGATCTATGCCTGTATGCCCCTCTTTGCTGCCATTCAGTCTCTTTCTCCGTCACTCCCTGGTGACTGTAAACCAATATCCAAACAGAACAGCACATGCAAGCACCGACATCCTCCCCATCGCCTCTCCTTCCTCTTCTCAAACCCACGTTGCTTTGCCCTGCTCAGCCTTTGGTCTGACTCTCTCTGGGGCATCATATGCGCCAGTGGGAGCTAGTCCCTTTATGCGCTACATGAGTGCGGACTATCTAGTGTTGGCCAACCAGCAGAGTGCATGGCAAGTCAGCGGCTCCCACTCCTGGGACTCCATGCCCTTCCTTGGCTGGCCGGTCAAGAACCAGAAGGACTGCAGTGAGTGGGAATGAGGAAGGTTTGTGGTATATGGACAGTTTTTTGGTGGTACTTTTTACCCCACTGGCACTTTCTCTGTACCGGTGATACTCCTTTTTATTCAATGAACTCCTGTGTTGCATCTCCCTTTCAGGTGCGAGTTGGGCGTATGCGGTGGTGGCGAGTGTGGAGGCAGCGTACGGCATTGCGCTGAACAGTGAGGCGCCACGGCTGTCAGTGGACTCACTCTTTGCAGCCATGGAGCTCACCTCCCTCACTGCCAAGTGCATGGCAGGCGGCTCTCCTGCCGCGGCCTTTGACAGGCTTATCACTCTGCCCAGTGGTGGACTCACAACAGACAGCAAGCCGGTAGGAACGAGGCCAATGTAACCCAGCAAGGCTGTACAGCTGTGCAGCAAGCATAATCGAGCGACTGTACAGAGCAGTTAGCAGCTGCAGTAGATGCAAACAGACATGCTTACAGGGCCTCTGAGACTAGAAGTCATGCGGTACAACAGGTTATCCAAGGGATAAGATTCTAGGAATTCAATATTGGCCAATGAGATTGCAGTTGACCGTACCCTTTTCTCTTCATCTTCTCCTCTCCCAGCCCTCACCCATCTACGTGCTGTTTCGACCAGTTGTTGATTCATCTCCCATTCACTGGTGTGTGCTCTGATCCACAGATATCAAAGTACCCTATTCAGGGATTTGAGCGCACGCGGTTCAAGGGTTATGTGGGGCTCATGCTGGCAGTTCGGCGGCAGCCAGTGGTGGTTCACATCGAAGCCTCTGCAGCCACGTTTGTACAATATGACGAGGTGCGTACTGATCATCTCATCATGTGGCCGTGTTTTGTAATCATCCTTGTCAGCATAGAAGATGCCTTTGGCAATTCTCTCCGTGTCCACATAGAAGATGCCTTCAAATGCCACACTTCTACTCATTGCCAGCTATAACCGATATAGCAAACCGCATGTCTCATATGACCGCATCTGTGTCTACCTTCCCTGTGCTCACCATCTCCTTCTCTCCTCCAGACCTTCAAGTACCAGGATCCTGCCTGCTACACTGGCAACCTGGACCATGCTGTACTCGTTGTTGGGTACCTCCTTTTCACAAATAATGACCGCCAAAGCCAAACTGCTCCACCGTTCTGGATCATCCGGAACTCGTGGGGAGTGGAGTGGGGAGACAGAGGCCACATGCGCATGGACATTCAGGGAGGGGTTGGCGTGTGTGGCATCAACATGCTGCCTGGCATTTACCCCATTGTCAAGAGTGAGGCATCAACCCCATTGTCAGGAGTGAAGCATGCATCATATTGCCAATCGTTTCTGTTTGCAACATTATGTATACTGTCCGTGTTTCCTCAGCAGGCAGAGAAAGCTTCACAGTTATGGATTCAGCCCACTTACGTGTTCACACATGCCACCTCCTCTGTGCTTCCCACCACCCTTCCAGTTCCCAAGGATCCGTGCGGCCAGAAGAGCTACAAGGGCAATGGGGATCTGCAGCCCAGCATGAACCCGTGCGGTCGCTTCACATGCCAGGCAAACACAAAGACCAACAGCAACACCTGCAACTGCACCATACCGAACGAGACCAAGCAGCCATTTGTTCAAGTGGAAAATGGGCTGGGATCCAAGACATGTGCATATGGTGAGTCGTGATTAAGCCCAAAAATGTTTCTCTGAACCACTGTGTACTGCTCTTCTCCTGCAGTACATGTGGAGATTACATGGGCTGCAAGGGCATCCATGGCCTGACTGTAAACCTTTAACCTTTTACATCAGTGGTCAAGGATCGAGTTCACGTTTGATGGGTTGGTTCTGAACGCAGGTGCACTGACACTTGCTGCGAAGCTGAATTTTTTCCCCCAGGCCCCCCTCACCCCCCCACCCCCCTTCCCCCCCCCCCCCCCCCCCCTCCTCCCTTCCCCAAACCCCTCTCCTTTTAAACTTAATAACCCATCTCCGCCCATACCCTCCCTGCTGCAAACCCAACAGTTGATGTGTGCGGTTCCTACTCTAGCAACCCCTGCGTTGTGGGGACATGCATCAATGATGGCAAGGGCGCCTACTCCTGCATCTGCCCTCCCAACTACGTTGGCAGCATAACCGTTGACAACCTCCCCACCTGCGACCCAGGTGCTGCTACATTAACCTCACTCACGTGTTTTTGTTATGAGGATGCGTTGGAATGCAGTTTCAAGGGTTGTTTGTTGCCCGTCAAGCTCCACCGTCGTCAGTACTTGATGCATGAACTTCTGCCATGGTAGCCTCGTCTGCATTCCCTCCACACCTGTCCTTCCCTGCCTGCCTCCTTCCTGATCATCTTGCTCCAGCCAATAGCACAGCCTCCATGTTGATAATCACTGGCGCTAACTGGTGGTGCTCCGATGTCTTCCCTGTGGCCGGCGTCTCCTTGGCTGGCTTCTCATCGCAGAACATGGTGAGAGGGCCAATGAGCAGGCCACGCTTGCATGGAAATGGCCTTAGTGAGTGGTGGCAGCAGGGACAAACGTACGCATAGGTTTGTTGACTGAACTTCAGAATTCATGAGACCTGTGTATCCACCACATGATTTCTCCGATCCATTATGCATGTGATTTTTATTGCAGGCCATTCCATGCAACCAGAGTTTGCCGCAGGGCAAGGTGATCAAGCTGGGAGGCACTCCCACCACCCCCTGCACTGCATTCTTCTATGCCCTCAAAGTGAGCCTGGCCAAGAAGATTAATTTCTTTTGGGGATCCTCCACCCCTCTCCCCTCATCGCCCTCGTCATCCCCCCTTCAACTCACCCACTCCCCCATTTCTCCCTCCTCCCCAAACTTTCCCCCATCTTTTGATATTGTATTCACCATCCGCAATGTATCTGGCCATTAAACAGCAGCACAATTTAAACGTGTATCATCTGCAGCAAACCATCTCTTGTCTCCACCCGTCCCCACTTTATCCTCCAGGGCGACACCTGCTCCTCTATCAGCGTCCAGCTGGGACTCGCATCGACTTACCTTGCCTCTCTGAATCCCGGCCTGGACTGCTTTGAGCCCATCAAGGCGGGCCGCTCTCTTTGCATCGAGCGCAACACCACCTTCGCCTTCACTGTCCCTCGGTGCTTGCAGTACGGCATGCTTTCAGCTCAGGACACGTGCGAGAGCCTGCTGCAGCAGAGCATGAATTCAAGTGGGGAGGGGTCGACAAGGGCCGAAGTGGTGACTGCAACCAGCTGGACTGAGCTCTACCGTTCAAATCCTGGCATCATCTGTCCCCGCACTATCCCTGCCTCTAGTGCCACCATTGCCAGTGGGGCCAGCACAAAGGTGAGGGGCGGAGGATAACAAGTATATGGAAAGGAACATGGAGGGTTTTCTGCTGTGCACTATACCCTGGTCATGGCATCCTTGATTTTGATTGTTTCCTCATTTGCCTCTGTTTGCACCTTCTATCCCAGGTTTGTCTCAAGGCAGACTACGAGTCCATCAATGCTTACACTTGCAAGATTGGCAGGCGTAAGGTGGTGTCTCCTTTGCTCACATGCCCGGGTGCTTTCAGCTTTTTCGGTGGAACCAAAACGGGACCAGCTGCAATGTTCATTGAATACAACGGAAGGGCATGCTCAGACAATGTAGAGCTTAATTGGCTGTGTGTACCATAGTGACTTTTTTTGGCGCTTGAAGGGAGTTGGAGCGTTTTCCATTCACATCTCTAGTGGTACTTTCACTGTAACATGCCTTTGCAGTGGAAATATCTGCTTGTATTTCGAAATTGCGGGCAAATCTGCTGGTGGAAGTCAAAGAGAGAGTTGAAATCTCCCCTTCAGCAGCATTAAAGATTATTGTTGAATGGAAAAACACATAACGATGCAATAGGGCACAAATGTTCCGTGTACATCTGATTGTGTCTGAGAAGATCTTGACCCGTCAACATCGGGTGAATACCCTTGAAATATGAATATTTTTAAAAGCTGTAACGCTTTTCAAATTTTTGCATTTTGAAAGCGAAGCGGCTTGTAATGTAGCAATGATGATCGGCGAACCGCGCTAAACACCCGTTTTGGAGTACAAAACGTGGGCTGGAGGTCATTTCCCTCCACCCACGTCTTTCATTTTCAAACGGCGTAGCCTAGTTTTCGAGTTCCCAATTCCAAGCTGGCGAAATTGAAGTCACTACCTCATTTCCGGTCCCCATCCACACTCCTTTCGGACATTTTCGCTCACAACACGGCTACTATGGCACTTAACGGCGAGAACGGTGACAACGCCAACGCTTCAATTCGTCCCGACAACGAAAAAATTACCCGTGAACCCGCGGGCGAACGCCGGAACAAGCGTCGGGCAGACGACGAGGAGTCGACCCCGACGACCGTCGACATTCTGCTGTCCGACGTCGCCGGGGCACGCGCCCCTGGGGTGCCTCGAGCGTAAGTGGCCCCTGAGGGGCCTGAGGTGCCAGTTGTCAACAAGGGCGCCAAGTCAACGCCGGCCAGCACGACCGGCACCCCCCGTCAGCGTCACCGCCGCAGGCAGGCACACGCGCCTGACACGAGGCCTCAGGCGCACGTGGGCCCTGACGCGCCTCAGGCTGCTGACGCGCCTCAGGCCACTGACGCGCCTCAGGCCGCTGACGCGCCTCAGGCCCCTGATGCGCCTGTGGCCTCGCCTGTCTTCACATCGGCCCAACTGCAGCATCTGTTGTCCCTGTTACAGTAGCAAGCCCCCGCAGTTACGGAAACCACCGCTACACCAAACGCAACGTCAATGTCAGCTAAAAGCGAGAAGGAAAAAAGGGAGACGGTGAAACGCGCTCGCACGGCAAAAATCGCACGCGCCGAGGGCACCACTGCCAAAGCTACCCCGGGCCCCAGAAATTCCTGCCGACAGCGACACTTCTGACGACGAATCTGGTGAGGCACCTGCCGATAATGCAGTTTTTTCAACCACCGAGCACCTCCCCCCCCTCTCTACCTCCAACCCTAACCTCACCGTATCTTCCTTCAAGAACGCGGCTGTTCGTGAACAAGCCGAGCTCCTTGAGGACCTGCGCGCCTACCTGATGCATGCGGAGCAGAAAGTGCGGCTCAACGAACCGGCAAGCGCCATCGAACTCCTCGAGGAGGCGCTCTCGCTCGTCAACAATTGTTTCAAGCTTCTCCACGTCGCCGATTACACGAATTTCCGCGTCGCTAACTGGTTCAGGATGTATGAAGAGAAGAGCTTATTCAACTCGTGCCCATTCAAGCAAGCCATGGCAGACGTTGCGGCCATGGAACGCGCCCAAGGCAACCTCGGCCACGCCGCAGGAGGTGGAGGGCGAGGAACCGGTGCATTTGGCAACAAACGCGGGCCACCAATGGACAACAACACCAGGAGCTTTCGTGGAACCTGCTTCAAGTGCGGACAGCCCGGCAACATGGCCAATGTGTGTCCCGATAATGGGTGAGGAGCCCAAGGACCTGCGCCCGTGGTGTGACCCTATGAGAGGGAAACCACTTGGGGCGCCAAGAGCGCATTGCATGGGCAACATGGTGTGCTTAGGCCGCTGGCCAGACCCAAAAAAAAAAAAAAAAAAAAAAGGGTGGGGGAAGCATATTACTACGCGCAATTGTCATGATGGGCAAAGAGCCTACGATACGAGACATGTTATCATAAAAAGTGAGTGTAGCACAATCCTGTAGCCCACCCCGAGCTCGTCGAACATCGAGAGCCCTCGGGTGCACATACGGCAAGCCTAAGGTCCTGTATATTAGGCGTTGAAATGTTGAGAGAAGGAGTATTAGGGCCTAGGCTTAGTAGCCTAGGCCAGAAGGTCGAGAGAGTTGGTAAGGAGAAAAGAGAGGTTCAATAAAGACAGAAGGTACAAGGATATAGCCAAAGCAAGCAAGGTGCACCACCAAACAATGTAACACTACACTAACTACTGCTACAAGCAGTTTATATAAGAAATATATTTTAACACACCCCCTAAACTGCTTGCAGCAGGAAGCTAATGCAGAGACACCCCCTGAAGGGGTACACCAAGCGCAGCAAAAGGAGAGGGCAAGTGAGGAGGAGGGACTATATGAGGAGAAGCTGCTGGCAGGTGAAGCAGCTGGCTCCAAGGCGGCTGCTTCCTGGAACCTTCCCCAGTCCTCCAAATCCCCCTTCCACACTCCTCGACAACCCTAGCACCTCTCCCCCAGCTCCCCCACACCCTCACACCCACCCCCCCCAGCAGCAGTTGCAGCAGTGGGAGAGAAAGGAGGAGGAGGGGAAGGCGATCACACACACCCATCACCCCCATACCCGCCACCCCCATAGCCTCCGTTCCACGGCTGCACGCGCAGCAGGGAGACGAAGAAAGGGGGGGGGGGAAGAGCAGGGGCAGCACAGGCACGGGCAGGGCAGGGCAGCCATGCGTGCAGGGCAACAGCGAGAAGCAGAGCAGGGGCAGCAACAGGCGGCAACGGGCAGCACAGGCTCGGGCAGCAACGGTCGGCAACGGGCAGCACACGCACGGGCAGCAACGGGAGGCGACGGGCAGCACAAGCACAGGCAGCAACGGGCGGCAACAGGCAGCACAGGCACGGGCAGCAACGGGCGGCAACGGGCAGCACAGGCACGGGCAGCAACGGGCGGCAACGGGCAGCACAGGCACGGGCAGCAACAGGCGGCAACGGGCAGCACAGGCACAGGCAGCAACGGGCGGCAACAGGCAGCACAGGCACGGGCAGCAACGGGCGGCAACGGGCAGCACAGGTACGGGCAGCAACAGGCAGCAACGGGCAGCACAGGCACGGGCAGCAACGGGCGGCAACGGGCAGCACAGGCACGGGCAGCAACGGGCGGCAACGGGCAGCACAGGCACGGGCAGCAACGGGCGGCAACGGGCAGCACAGGCACGGGCAGCAACGGCCGGCAACGGGCAGCACAGGCACGGGCAGCAACGGGCGGCAACAGGCAGCACAGGCACGGGCAGCAACGGGCGGCAACAGGCAGCACAGGCACGGGCAGCAACGCGCGGCAACGGGCAGCACAGGCACGGGCAGCAACGGGCGGCACGGGCAGCACAGGCATGGGCAGCAACGGGCGGCAACAGGCGGCACAGGCACGGGCAGCAACGGGCGGCAACGGGCAGCACAGGCACGGGCAGCAACGGGCGGCAACGGGCAGCACAGGCACGGGCAGCAACGGGCGGCAACGGGCAGCACAGGCACGGGCAGCAACAGGCGGCAACGGGCAGCACAGGCACGGGCAGCAACAGGCAGCACAGGGAGGCAGCCGTACCGAGTCCAGGAGCGGCGGCGCATGCAGCTGCAGGGTCGGCGCCGTGGGCTGCTGCTGGGGCGGCTCGCGGGGTCCCTGGGGCGGCATTGCGGGCTGCTGCAGGGTCGGAGCCGCGGGGTCCAGGGGCGGCTGCTGAGGTCCAGGGGCGGCTTCACCAGGGGCAGCTGCTCCAGGGGCCAGGGGCGGGTGCTCTGGGTCCAGGGGCGGCTGCAACAGGGGCGGCTGCACCAGGGGCCAAGGGCGGCTGCGGAGGTCCAGGGGCTGCTACACCGGGGGCGGCTGCTCCAGGGGCCAGGGGCGGCTGCTCTGGGTCCAAGGGCGGCTGCTCCAAGGGCGGCGGCGGCTGGTCCAGGGTCCAGGGGCAGCTGCTCCAGGGGCGGCGCTGGTGCATGGCAGGCCCGCGCGCGGCTGCAAAGCTGGCGCGAGCGCAGGTGAGGCAGAGGCGGTGGCCAGGGGGGAGGGCGCCGCGACGAGCAGGGACGGCGCCCAAGGGGCGCCGCGACGAGCAAGGGGCGGCGTCCAGGGGGCGCCGCGACGAGCAGTGGCGACGCCCCGCGGGTCCCGCAGGGGCATCGCGACGAGCAGGGCGACGCCGCGCGGGTCCTGCAGGGGCGTCGCGACGAGCAGGAGCGGCGACGCCCGGGTCCCGCAGGTGCGTCGCGACGAGCAGGAGCGGCGCCTCGCAGGGCGCCGCGAAGTGGAGGGTACGGGCGGGCAGAACAGGCCCGCGCGTGGACGTGAGGCAGACGCGCAGGCGGCGTGAGGGCAGGCCGCGCGCGGGGCAGGAAGACGCCGCGCGCCCAGGGCGCACGGAGGGCAGAAAACCGCCGTGCGCCCCGAGCACACGGCAAGAAAAATACGCCGCGCGCCCGAGGCGCACGGCAGGACGATAGGCAGCGGAAGCAAATTGGTGGGCCCGTTAAGGAAGGCAGCAGGAAGGTACCTACTCTGAATACCATGTTGAGAGAAGGAGTATTAGGGCCTAGGCTTAGTAGCCTAGGCCACAAGGTCGAGAGAGTTGGTAAGGAGAAAAGAGAGGTTCAATAAAGAGAGAAGGTACAAGGATATAGGCAAAGCAAGCAAGGTGCACCACCAAACAATGTAACACTACACTAACTACTGCTACAAGCAGTTTATATAAGAAATATATTTTAACATGAAAGGCAAAAAAAAAAAAGGGGGGGGAGGGGGGGGGGGGGGGGGGGGGCGGGGGGAGAGAGAGGCGAACGAATCAATACGAAAGAGAAGGGGAAGGGTGTGTAAATGGCCTACCTTGTGAGGGTTCGGCCATACACTGCTCCGTTGTTCGCTAGTACATGCACTCGTATTAATAACAAATAGCGCTCATACATTAAAAAAAAAACAAAACAAAAAAATCATACTCACAGCCTGTGCCCTTTTTGCGACCCGTAGCACAAATCCACCGGATGGCGGGATGGGCGAGCGATACATCCCCTACGAATACGCAATCACAGATAAGCTCGTCATAAGGATGTGCGATCGGCTACGCTTGGCATTCCCATGGTGGAGCTCATGGTGCGAAAGCAGCTTCATACTCTCACTGATACTTTACGGCTACTGGATGCCGTGGGAACTCGTGTCCCTGGCGCCGTTCTAGCGCGAAAATCACGTGGGCGCACAGATCCACGCCCAGTTCACCAAACAGGCCATTAGCGAGCTCCTAGAAAGCGGCGCAGCTGCTCTTGCCCCCGCGGCTCAGCCCGTATATATTAGCCCACTCAACGTGGTGGTCCAAAGAGAGAAATGCCGACGGATCCTCGACCTCCGCCAAGTGAACCTGCACCTGCGCATTCCAAAATTCAAGTACGAGGGGCTCAATTGGGTTGCGAAGATCGCTCGCCTGGGCGATTGGATGTTCTTTATCGACCTAAAGGCTGGGTATCACCACGTTGATATTCACCCATCGTGCTGGAAGTACCTGGGATTTTGATTCGACGGAAAGACATACATATTCCGCTTGCTCCCGTTCGGCCTCGCGACGACCCCATTCGTTTTTACACAACTGATCAAACAACCCGCTCGACGCTGGCGAGCCATGGGCATACGGGGTCATTCCTTATGTCTACGACATCCTTTTCCTTTGTGACACAGAAACGGAAGCACGAGCCACATGTCAATCAATCATACATGACCTCAACAAGGCAGGGCTTGTGATCAACTCGAAAAAGTCGCATCTGCAACCGACCCAGCAGTTGCGTTTCCTGGGCGTCGAGTTAGACACTGACCGTGGCGAGTTCGCTTTCGGTGCTGAACATCGAGCCTCACTACTCTCCATCCTCCAAAGTTCTTCAAAGGGAAGGCAGAACGCAAGGTCCCAGTCCATCACATTGCCAGAGTCACCGGCATGCTAGCACCATGTCACTGGCCCTTGGGGCGACGACACGAGCATTCAGTCAAGGCCTACTGCAGGCAATCCAGCAGGCACCATCATGGAATAGTAAAGTGCTACTGGGCCCTATGGCCATTGAAGAACTGGATTTTTGGCGCCACGAGTTTGACAAATTCAGCGGCGCCCCATTCCACATCCCTAACAGCTACGATGCCGTGATCCATGTGGATGCCAGCGCACACAGTTGGGGAGCGACGTTGGACAAGTTCCCATGGCGGCGTATCGAGGCAAGTGCGGAAATGCCGAAGCACCTGCTAGAGGCATCCAGACGCAGCGAGAGATAGATGGCGTTCTATGGGCACTTCAAACATTTTCAGAAAGAATCCACGACCGACACGTCCTCGCAAGGACCGATAACCAAGGCGTTTTCTTCATCCTCCGAAAAGGTGGTTCAAGGCACACCAACCTTACAGCGACATGCAAGTTAATCATCCAAACATGCATGACCTTTCCGATTCGGCTCATGGTCGAATGGATCCCGCGCGAACTAAACACATGGGCAGATGAAATTTCCAAGGCGCTCGATCGTGACGACCACTCACCAAAGACACCCTGGTTCCGGCTCATCGAGCGCTGCCTAGGCCCGCACTTAATCGGTCTATTCGCAAATGGGAGCAATACCAGGCTACCTCAGTTCTGCTCCAAAACACCGCACCTAGACGCAGCGGCAGTTGACGCATACTCGATCCCATGGACCTCCGAGCAGTGATACGCATTCCCACCACCGTACTTGATCCCGGCAGTGCTCCACCACGCGAAACGAACTCACGCTGCCATCACTCTCGTCATGCCTCACTGGCCTGGCGCAAGTTGGTGGCCCCTACTGCAACCCTCCCCCCCTCAATGGGCCCCCTACATTCACACCCACCTCCACCTCACGCACGGTAGCCAGTGCCTGATGGCAGGCAATCACTCCAGCGCTTTCTCCGGCGACGGTTTGCCGTGCAGTCGTATGGCTGCACTACGCGTGTCATTCACCTGCAAACTACTTTTGCACACAATGCAGGATTGCTGGAAAAACTCAAGCATCGGCTACTATAGATAACCACGCAAACTTGGGCCGACTCCACAATCCGTACATATGAGCCCTACTGGGTCAAGTTCCGTTCCTTTTACCAACACCACAAGCTCAAGTTCCTCCCATGCACTGACATGACGCTCGCGCTGTACCTGGTCCACGCCATTCATCACAAGGCTACGGTGTCTGCAATTCAGTTGACATGCTCTGCAGTCAGCTTCGCGCATCGCTCGATCGGGGCATCATGCCCGTCTATCGGCGCATTCATCTTGCAAGTCAGAGATTTTGCGAAGAAGCGATGTCCGCACCCTACCCGGGCCAAAGAACCCGTGTCGCTTCATCAAGTTCACACGATGGCATCAGAATTTCTACAGTCAGACAACCCTCGCGAATTTCAGAAGGGTCTAATACCGATCATAATGTACGCCGGGTTTCTGCACTACTCCGACCTTGCAGTCATCAACTGGCATGAGATTCATTTTGAGCCGGACGTCATGTGGTTACTAATCCCCCGTTCCAAGACGGATCAGGCGGGAGAAGGCACATGGGTCCCGGTAGCAGAAGCCCGGGCCCTTTTTGCCCAGTTCGGTGCACCAAACGATTCATACACCTAGCAAGATACGATCAATCGCAACAAGGTCCACTCATCCGCGTCTTTGGAATAGAGGGTGGGAAAAGCGGTGCCGCCAAGTCGCCATCCTACACCACAATCCGCAACTGGTGCAAAGAGGCCTTTAACAAAACCGGTCTTAATTTTGAGCACCTCGGCACCCACTCTTTTCGGAAAGGAGCAGCGACCGTCGCAACCAACGCCGAAATATCAGACCGCATCCTGAAGCGGCTAGGAAGGTGGAGCAGCGACACCGTTAAGGAGACATACATTACGCCTGCCGCAGACCAACTGGTGGGGGCTTCAAAGTAAGTCCATGACCCAACACGATCCCTCTCCCCCGCTCAACACGCCACGACAGTGGCGCGCCAACGGCGCCCAACAAGACACATGTCTCAGAAGACCTGTTTGAAATGAGACGATGCCATTGCCACAACAAGAAAGCAAGCTTTCTAAAATATGAATATTTTTAAAAGCTGTAACGCTTTTCAAAATTTTGTATTTTGAAAGCAAAGCGGCTTGTAATGTAGCAATGGCCATCGGCGAACCGCGCTAAACGCCCGTTTTGGAGTACAAAACGTGGGCTGGATGTCATTTCCCTCCACCCACGTCTTTCATTTTCAAACGGCTTAGCCTAGTTTCCAGCCCACCCACCCCGTAGAACTGGGACCATTCATGGATAGTTGATTGTTTTAGAATGATTGCATGCTACCTTGGACATGTCTGTACTATGCCATTTGAAATGAGACGATGCCATTGCCACAACAAGAAAGCAAGCTTTCTAAAATGTAGTTATCGTAATACCCTGGATATAAGACCCCCTCCAGTTGTAGACCCCTAGGTCTATAATACGGAGGGGGGTACACTAAATAGGTCGTTTGTAATTAAACCCCCTAAATGGGGCTAACATTATAAGACTCCCTTCCTCCTAAAGAATTGGTCATTTTATAGGCAATGAATGCAATTCTGATAGCATGTTGGTCAGGCTCTGAGATATCAGCGTAAAACACGCTGATTAGGCTGATTTTGTAGCTGTGATATTCGTATTCCCTGAAATTTCAGTATCTTCTTTATGTTTGTACTGATTTTCCAGTTTAAAGTATAAGAGTACCCTGAAGAATGGGGAAATATGTCACAAGTAACCAACATGGGACTCGATAACGTGAATGGTAATACAATAACGCGTACGGTCACTGTATCGGGTTTGCTGACGGGTTTGGTATGTGGGGTCCCGGATTCAGTCACTAACAATAGGTAAGAAATCACGCTAATGGTCTCACATGTAACTCCCGCCAAAACTTCTTGAGACTCTACAAAATTCCCGCGCGAGCCCAACCAATCAGCTAACTTCTAAGAAACCTAAAACCCAATCGGAATTGGATGTGGTTTGGGAACGGATCGACCCTAACCACCTGACAAGTTGTGTTTAGGGTTGATTCATCCGAAAATGCATTGAGGTTCCTTTTGATCATCAGCATGCCCTAAAACCAATCTGAGGGCCTGGTATTGGTGTAAGGCGAGAATTACATTTAGTATGCCAGAAGGTGCAGTCTTATCGCACCTGCTACTATCAAGGTAGCACCTGAAATACTCATGCGCTAGCCCATACAGGGCACGCAGATCAACACCCGGGGGTCAACTGTCGTGACGATTGACTTACTTGGACCAAACAGTTGTGAGGTACTTCAGCGGTTGAAACTGTCGCTACATTTACAAGCAGCGACACGGCAACCAAAGGATCGCAGTTGACACTGCTACTGTAGCAATGCTTGTATTGTTGTTGAATAAAGGAATGTACCCCTCAGAGTACATGGCTAGTTAGGATTTGATTATTGTGTGAAATGTTTTCATTTTAACCAATCTTGTCATTTAAATTCGCTATGATCTAATCGAAGTTCCCACAATAAAATATTTCCGCTACCTACTCTAGCGGACCTATCTTGTCCAGTGTTGTTTCTTATTCTAACATGGCGTGAGAGCTTGTTTGGATTATAGGATCTGTCAAACACACGTTCCGTAAACCAATATATATGTATATTTATAGAGACATACGCGTATTCTCCCTGACAAAATACCCGCTGAAATTGTACACCCCTCGGGTAGCTTATGCGGGGTGGGTGTTATAGGCGACCTTGTTTGTCTATACCCCCTTTTTATGTGATTTTTTATCGCCCCCATTTTCTTACAGATTCCTAATTATAGATGCTAACGAGTAGGTGCAAGTATGGGATAATATTGCGAGAATATCTCCCTCGATGAAATTTCGCAGTACTTTCACTTAAAATCTGCCGAGATTTGCCCCCTCCCACTATTTTGTTGTCGCCACGCGCTGGTGGATCTTCCGCTGCAGGTGGCTCGAGAGTTGCCACATGGCATTTTCGAGGGGGTGATGAAGTTCGCGCCGAAACTTACATCCGCGCCTCAACCTCTGATTTTAAAACAACCATGGAAATACCCAAGTTCTCTTATCAATAAAACTCACACACTAAAATATGTTACAATCTAGCCTTAACTAGTAGCCATATGTGACTAGAGTAGAGAGGAGAACTGATCGGGTTGATGATGTTGAGAAGTACAAGATTAAAACCTAAAGCTACATTACTCTATAAGGAGTGCCCCACTACAGCCTAGCATAACTAAGGCCGCATTCTGAAGTTTGCCCACCATCCGAAGTCCACCCGCGCGGCTCCAAATGTTGAATTTGAAATTGATTAACATTTCAATGTTTGCCCATGCAGTTCGACTTCGGACCAAACGGCCAGGGTCGCATTTCTCTGCCTGCACGTCAATGTGCGACGTCATTGATTGCGCCACGATTGGTGGTTTGGGGGATTGTGCTGTCGGAAAGCCTGGTTACGTGGTAGTTGCCGTCAGAAAATCTTGACTGGCGCGACCGTCAGGCATGGCCGTTAGGTGATTGGTTGACGAATTTTATTGCACCTTCAGCGTGCGATTTGGCGGGAGGATTCTATAAGAGGCAAAGTGGATTTGACTGTACACCTGTCATGCGATCCGGACGACCTTTATCGTCCACCAAAACAAGACTTGGTGTCCAAATGGGGTCCTGCCCCACATGGACACCATCAGAGTCGAAAAAGTTGTGATGGTGGGCAGACTTCGATGGTGTCCCAACTTGAGAATGCGGTCTAACTACATATACAAATATATGTTCTGACACACCCCCATAGGCGAAGTGGGGGACAATATGCGGTCACAAGACCAGTCATGAAAAAGCAAGCAAGCAAAGCTCGGGGTGATCACGAAGTCACCACACAGTACGAGCATAAGCAAAGGGCCACAAGGCTATAAGAAAGTACAAGCAATACAGTGATCATACGCTAGCAAGAGTAGACAAGCAAGTATAGATATACAGATCACAATACAAGGGAAAGTCAAGCGGTAAGCAACTAAGGGAGAGTAGGCACAAGGCCTAGAGCAGTCCAAAAGCGCTGATGATCACCAGACACAAGAGCCTTGGTGAAAATATCAGCAGTGTTGGCCCGTGAGGCCACGAAAGCAAGACGAAGCTGACCACGCCGCTGCAAATCTCGTGTGAGGAAGTAACGCAGAGTGATATGCTTCATTCTGTGCTCCAGTCTGTGCTCCTGACAGAAGGCAGTCATGGCCTTGTTGTCGACGTACATAACTGGAGGAGAACGAGGCTGCTCTCCCAAGTCAGTAAGCAGGTAGGTCAGCCAGCATAACTCCTGTGCAGCCATTGCCCCCTCGTAGATCTCAGCCTCACAACTGGAGCTGAGAATAGAAGACGAGTGGGTAGATCTCCAAGAAAATGAAACGGAGCCTAGGCTGAAGGTGTAACCCAGTGACGATTGCTGAGTCGCATGATCGTCTGCCCAAGAAGCGTCTGAGCATCCAATGAGTACAAATGGACCCCGTCCTCCAAGCACAAGCTCCATGCCCGATGTACTGCACAAGTAACGCAGCACCCTCCCAGTAGGCTGCCACTACTTTGGTCGATGTCTCCCGGGTGCAACGTAGCGTGCTAGGATGCTGAGAGGGTATGCGAGGTCAGGTCAAGTGCAAGTCATCAAGTACATGAGGCAACCTACAAGCTCTGGATACTGACCACTCGGCTCTACGGACTTGTCCAAAGGTGGAGCTGAGAGCGAGTGGCCTGTAGGCAGAGGAGTGGACTATGGCGAGGAGAACTAGAAGCCGAAGCACTGAAGAACCTGGTGGACCATGTGTGACTGAGTCAGAGTAATGGTACGCCGTGCTTAATCTCAAGTGATCTGCAAGCCAAGATAGCTGTGCAGCTCACCAAGGTCAGTGCATGTGTGTCTCTTCTGCATCTCCGACTTCACCAGGGCCTGTGCCTCAGTGTCAGCAGTAGTAAAAACCAAGTCGTCGACGTACACGAGGATGTAGAACGGCGGCAGCCAAGTGTCACTGTGTAGAAACAGCAACGGGTCAGCAATCGAAAGTGCAAACCCAAGAGCCGCAAGCGTTGTCCTTAGTGTGTGCCCTCGCGAGGTTGCTGGCAGTAACCGTAGACTAGCCGACGGAGGCTCCACTGGGTACCCTCAAGAAACGACCCTGTGAAGCCAGGTATGCGGCACAACCAGATCTCCTCGTGCAGGCTGCCCTTCAAGAAAGCTGTGCTGAAGTCAAGCGAGTGGAGCTCGTAGTCACGCTGTGCTGCAACATGCAGTAACACCTAAAGAGTGGTCATCTTCAGGGTGGGGGAGAAGGTCTGGAAGAAGTCGACCCCCTGTCGCTGATTGAAACCTTGTGCAACGTAACGCGCCTTGAAGACAGGCGGAGAACCCAGCGGCCGCTTCACCCTGAAAATCCACATGCCATTGACTATGTTCGCCCAAGTGGGGGAACTATGTCAATGTAAGTGCCTGTGGATTTCCAGGATGCCATCTCTGCATCCATGGTTGTCTGCCACTGAGAGGAGTACTGACTCATGATCGCCTCTGCGTAAGAGTGCAGAGTCGGGATGTCTAGTGCATCCGGGTCTTCCTCAGGGGCAAGGAATATGACATTGAGATGAGGTACAGCAGCCACAAGACACTCGAGCTCAAACTGTCTATCCTCAAGGACGTCCGTGCCAACGGCAGACTCACCCTCGATGGACGGAGGACAGGCAGATTCAGACTTAGTGAAAATCTTGTGACGTAGCCGAGACGATATGCAGCAGCAAAGTCAACGAGCTCAGTGACTAAGGCAGACGCAGCGGCAGGCGCAAAATTAGGGTCAGTGACAACTGTAGATAGAAACGCGTGACAGTAGGTCTAGCAGCACGAGCAAGGTCAAACTCAGGGTCAGGAACGTCGGGAAGGGAGGACCCAGGAGGAGACAGTAGAGAAACACGATGTGGAACAGAGGAGGGACGGAGTGTCATAATATGAGTGCCGGCGACTGGTGGAGGACAAGGACGAGGAACACGACGAGCCCAACGAACAGTGCAAATAGGCGAGGCAGGACAAGACGCAGGCTCACGGTGCTCTTTCTGGGAGTCTGGCTGCTCAGTGTAAGGAGAAGGATCAGGGAGTGGGGAGTTCGGCAGAAACTGTGTCTGAGACGGGTCAGGCGGTGGAAACAGTAAGGGAAGAGTAAGGCCAGTGGAATTCGGAAGACTAAGAACCTGGCGAATGGCCAAGCCAGGTGGTGGTAGTGGCAACTGCGGCTGCGGCAAGAAAAACGGTCGCCGCCGTGCAGTACCCACAGTACCAGAGCCTCCAGCTCCAGTACCTCCAGCGCCAGCACCTCCAGCTCCATTACCTCCAATACCTCCACCACCTCCAACACTAGTACCTACAGCTCCAATGCCTCCAGTACCTCCAGCACCAGCACCTCCAGCACCTCCAGCTCCAATACCTCCAGCACCAGGAGCTCCAGCACCTCCAGTACCTCCAGCTCCGGTGCCTCCAGCACGAGTACCTCCAAGTCCAGCACCTCCAGTACCAGCACCGCCAGTACCAGGACCTCCAGCTCCAGCGCCTCCAGCACCAGCGCCGCCAGCTTCAGGACCTACAGCTCTAGCGCCTCCAGCACCTCCAGCGCCAGTACCTCCAGGCTCAGCACCTCCAGCACCGGGACTAATGCTAAACCGCCGAATAACCCAATCGCGAAGCTGCTGTGGCAAGAGAGAGTCCTGCCGACAAGACTCCTGCTGCTGTCCACCCCCAAAACCTCCAGCGAGAGCACCAGCAACTCCACCACCACTAGGACGCTTACCACCCCCAAAACCAGCACCCCAAGACTCAGCACCTCCAGCGTCACCACCCCTAGAGTCCTCACCCCCAACGTCACCACCCCCAGCAGCACCGGAGTCTATAGCAACAGGCTTCAGAGGCGGCAAAGACGGCCGAGGTGGAAAACCAGGAGGGGTCTTCGAACGTGGTGAGCGACGAGTGGCCGCTGTGGCGTCAGCAATAGCTTCACCCCCCTCAGCTGGGCCAGAGGTGTCAGAGGTGACCCCCAAAGGCTCAATCAAGGGGGGTGGGTCTACCTGAGACACACTTGAGGGAGCAGGACCCTGTGGGGGGAGGGGGTCTACCGGAGGGGAGACCTGGAACCAGGAAGAGAGAGGCAGGGGGGGGACGGGGGTAGTGCAGTGGGGGTAGAGACGGTAGAAGCAAACCGACTCATCAAAGGTGACGTCCAGAGAGGACAGGATGCGACGCGAGGCTGGGTGGAAAAACTGCCAGCTAGGCGCGTCGGTGGGAAATCCAAAAAAGACGCAACGAATGGTACGAGAAGAGAGCTTGTCCGCGGTGGTATCACGGACAAGGGCATGCCAACCCCAGATTCGAAACGCCAATGCATTGCCAGCCTCCCCCATCCAACGTAGTGTAGGCGACGTCCTTGGCACAGAGACATGGGGTTAGAGGTTGAGCAAATGCGCTGCGTATTGGACTGCAAACGACCACAGAAAATGGGGAGCAGTCGCATGGATCATGGAGGTGCGAGCAACCTCCGTGATCAAGCCGATGCGGTGCTCAGCAACCCCATTCTGCTGCGGAGAGGCCGGAAGCGTGAACGGCTGGACGATGCCTCCTCATGACAAAAACCCTCAAGCAGGCGGGAGGAAAACTGACCGCCTCTGTCAGAGTGCAGACGAAGGACGGGAGGTCCTGCTGGAACCAGATACGCAGCTGGCGACGGACAGCGCGGATCCAAGGGATCAAGACATTGGGAACATCCGCCTTGCTTTGCAAGGGGAAGACCGTGGTGTAGTGCGTGTAGTCGTCAACAACCACCAAAAAGTAGCGCTCTCGGTCCTCTCCACGGACGCGGGCAAGGCTCCACACGTCCATGTATAGTGTCTACAGAGGAGCAGTGGTCGGAGGAAACGAGGAGGAGTGAGGAGCGGTGCGCTGCCGCCCCTCGACGCAGGGAAGGCACGGTGGTGCAGGCGAGCGCGGAAGCAGGGACAGGGACCTGGGGAGGCCAGAGACAAGGAGATGGGAGTGCAACCTACACAGCGCGACAGTGAGGGGTGACCAAGATGGTGGTGCCAGAGGAGAGTCTGGTGCGTGAGAACTCGACATGAGCAAGACGCAGCTGACTGACCTGACGCAGCTATCTGTGCAGACTCAGTGGTCAGTGTGTACAAGCCAGACCCGGGTCGCTGAGTGAACGTGGCGAGGTGGGCGCTAGTCCGTGAGTCCGTACAGATTGTCACAAGCTCACCCCCAAGAATAGTCACAGTGACAAACTGGTCGAGGACATCATTACTCACCAACTTCGTACTGAACAAGGGGAGGCAAGCAAGCCGGAAGGGGCTGCCGGACACGGGAGAACGGTGGAGGCACGTGCTACTACTGGGCCTCCAAAGGGGTCAGCCTGAGTGACCGGGACAGGTGTAGTGAGCGGTGTGATTGTGGATCAGTCGCGGAAGAAGCAGTGAGACGCCCCTGGGTCAAGTATGAAGGTGTGCAGAGCCTCTGCAGGGACTACAACTGTGCTAGCAAGATCACCGGCACCTAGACTAATGGCCTCTAAACCACCAGGGATGCGTCACAGGGAAACCCACTTTCGAAGCTGTTGCGACGAGAGAGTCTCTTGTCGACGAAACTGCTGCTTCTGTCCAGTACCTCCAGCACCAGTACCCCAACCATAGCGGCCTTGACGAAGAACCCACTCGCGAAGCTGCTGCGGGGAGAGAGTCTCCTGTCGACAAGACTGCCGCTACCACCCAGCACCTCCAGCACTAGTACCCCAACCATGGCGGCCCCGCCGAATAAGACACTCACGAAGTTGCTGCGGTGAGTGAGTTTCCGGCTGATGTTGCTGCCGCTGCTGGCCACCCCCAAAACCTCCGCCTCCACCACCGGCACCACCTGTAGGAGCAGACGTACAGGTACCAACACGAGTGGCAATGACGAGCAGCAGCAATCGGCAGCAGCGGCGCAAGGGCTGCAGTGATAGTCGTAGCGGCAGTAGTTGTAGCAAGAGGTACTGCGACTGTGGCAGCTGTAGTGCGTAAGTGAGTGCACGTGCGGCAGGGCGTGCGCGGCGCGGGGCAGCAATGTGCGCTGGCAGCAGGCGATGCCGGCTGTAGCCAAGCAGGTCAGGGCAGCATTGGGCAGTGTGCAGGGCAGGGCAGCGTTGGGCAGCTTGCAGGGCAGCGCTGGCGGCGGCCAGGCAAGGCAAGGCAGCGCTGGGCAGCGTGCAGGGTAGCACTGGCGACGGCCAGGCAGGGCAGGGCAACGCTCGGCAGCGCACAGGGCAGTAATGGCGGCGGCCAGGCAGGGCAGGGCAGCACTGGACAGCGCGTGCAAGCAGGGCAGCAGTGGCAGCGGCCGGAAGTAGGAGTGACATTGGCTGGCAGCAGTGGCGGCAGCAGCAGGCAGCAGCTGCGGCTTGGCAGGGCGACGCTGGGCAGTGTGCAAGGTAGTGCTGGCGGCGGCCAGGCAGGGCAGGGCAGTGATCGGCAGCGTGCAGGGCAGTGCTGGCGGCGGCCAGGCAGGGCAGGGCAGCGCTCGGCAGCGTGCAGGGTAGCGCTGGCGACGGCCAGGCAAGGCAGGGCAGCGCTCCGCAGCGCGCAGGGCAGTAATGGAGGCGGCCAGGAAGGGCAGGGCAGCACTGAGCAGCGCGTGCAGGCAGGGCAGTAGTGGCAGCGGCCGGCAGTAGTAGTGGCACTGGCTGGCAGCAGTGGCGACAGCAGCAGGCAGCAGCTGCGGCTTGGCAGGGCGACGCTGGGCAGCGTGCAGGGTAGCTCTGGCGGTGGCCAGGCAGGGCAGGGCAGCGCTGGCCAGCGTGCAGGGCAGTGCTGGCGGCGGCCAGGCAGGGCAGGGCAGCGCTGGGCAGCGCGTGCAGGCAGGGCAGCAGTGGCAGCGGCCGGCAGCAGTGGCAGCGGCCGACAGCAGTAGCGGCAGTGGCCGGCAGCAGTGGCGGCAGCAGCAGGCAGCAGCTGCGGCTTGGCAGGGCAGCGCTGGGCAGCGTGCAGGGCAACACTGGCGGTGGCCAGGCAGGGCAGGGCAGTGCTAGGCAGCGGTGCCTATAGTGGTTGCAGCAGGCAGCAGCAACGGCTGTAGCTGCAGAGGTAGCGGCTGTGGCGGCAGCGAGCACAAACAGCAGCTGTCGTGGCAGCAAGTGCAGCAGCAGCTGTGGCTGTAGCGGCTGCAGTAGTGGCTGTGGTTGTAGTAGGCACAGCTGTGGCTCAAGGCTCTGCATAATATATATGATACATGTTCTGACAAAATATGCCATATATATCCACCCGGGTATTATGTAGCTTTTTCCTATAAGGAGACCCCCTTCCATTTTTTCCCTGTATTTTTAGCTATACCCTAGGGTGTTATACCCGAAAGAATATGGTACAAGCTAACATCATGCCAGGCACCGACTGCGGGGAAACTAGAGAAAGTCGAGACAATCAACATACTAACGTCACCTCTAGAGTGACATTCTTTGATCATGCTCTCATCGAGCAACTCAACACCCACATCAACGCACTGGGATGCCACAATCAACCTTTGAGTGTCAACGGCTCAAGCCACGGCAAAAAAACTCCTAGCCCTCTAGGTCAAACCATATTTTGTTAAGATTAAAGATCCAAATAACACTGAATTTTGTATGTGTAGGGGTGAAAGACTGAAAAAAAAAACTGTTTTAGATTAAATATAGCCCTGATAAATCAGGTTTGTAACGCATAAGCACCCTGAGATTTCAAATTGTGTTGTACCCGCAACACTGATCCGTCTGTATCCCGTCAAAAATCACACAAAAATGTGTAGTTTCGACAAGGACTTGGTACAAACTAACCGGACTTGCGCGTGGATTCGCACCTGCGGCATGGGTCCACGGCATGATTGATTGAACCCGTGACCTCCAGCTGCGGCATGGGCTGGAACTTGACCAACTGAGCTAATCCAGCTGTAGATGGATTGTCAGGCACTAAATAAACATCTCTATACAAGACTGAAAATCAAGGTAGAATTTTCAGCTAGCACTGAAAAAAAGTCATTACATATATGTATATATATACATATATATAAGGGGCAGCACAGATGGGTCAGGGTACCCTGAAAAGAATCTGAATGCCTGTCAAGGGCCCGACTCCAATCGCCAATGACAAGCGCCTGCTCAAGCACAGCAAGCACATTACGAAGCAATGACGTCAATCGAAAGTAAGTTCTTATCCACCTCAAAACTCCAGATGAGCACGCTCTTCAACAAGAATGGCTTATACACCTGGAGCTTCGCATTCGAGTTCCTGGCCCAAAGCGCGCAGATCTGGATGTACCACGATGGTACATTACCATTTTCCAATGACGGCTCACCTCAAGAGAAGACGCAGTACTACAATGAGTCGCTACTCGCCTATACTGTCTTGATCCACGATTTATCACCAGTGGAACAACTCGGTATACGCTCCTTCAAGAACCAGTAGGCACCTGCACAACAGTAGTACATGCGCACAGTATAAATGGCAACCACCTCAGTGACGCTCAATCGTCAACTGAATCAGTTGAACAACGTCAGGATGCTCCCTAGAGAGAAAGCATGGGCATACATCAACCGCTACACAAACTTGAGGGATCATTTTAAGAAAAGCAGTGGAAACTTCCCTGACAAAATGTTCGTGACCATCATCCCCGCTTGACTAAGTCCCGAGTGGCGTCAGTGCAACTCACTCCTTCACGCTCAACGCAAGATCCCGAAACCATGCTCTCCGCCACCCTCCTCGCCAAACAGCAGGAGATCGACCTGTACAACAAATGAGGCAACAGAGAGAAGAAGGTTGCCTTTATGTAGGAGGCACAAAAGCAACACTGGACAAGAGGAAATTGTTATACAAATACTGCACGAAGATGGGACATACTATCAAGGATTGCTGAAAGCGCAAAGGATTTAAAAACAGCAACGGCAAATGCACGCAAATGCAATCAGTAGCGATGCCTTACCAGCAAGCTGCCGGACCACCAGACTGCATCGCCACCTGCCGTCACCAGCACTTGACAAGCTCCCACGCGCATTCCTACCAACAACGACAAAAGGAAGACGCAAGGTGTTGACTTGCATGGTGAGACACGGGTCTCCCCATATCAGTCGTCACTATCGTTACTTCCGCAGCTAGGAGGATATGTTCCGGGACCCACCTGCTTAAGGACCTGAAGCATCCGTTGAAGATGAAGAGGAGAATGGCCCAACATTCGACAAGCTGACAGTCGGACGCATCCCCTTCAGTGCTTCCGCTTTCAGTTCTCCTTCCCACATCCCACTCCTGTGCCTACGGGTCACTCGCTCTCAGCTCCACCTTCGGACGAGTCCGTAGAGCCGAGCAGTCAGTATCCAGTGCTTGTGGGCTGCCTCGTGTACATGATGGCGTACACTTGAACTGGCCTCGCGTACCCTCTCAGCATCCTGGCGCGCTACTTTGCGCCCCGGAGACTCCGCCCTGAGCACTACCGGGCTGCGGAGAGGGTGCTTTGTTACTTTTGCAGTACGTCACGCATGGGGCTTGTGCTTGGATGACAGGGTCGAGTTGTACTCACTGGGCACTCACACGCTTCTTAGGCCGATGACCAGGATACTCGATGGTCATCATAGGGTTACACCTTCAGGCTTGGTGCTGGTTCTGTCTCGTGGAGGTCCACCCGCTCGTCTTCTGTGCTTAGTTCCAGCTGTGAGGCTGAGATCTACGCTGGGGCTATGGTTTCTCAGGAGTTACGATGGCTGACCTACTTGCTGTGTGACTTGGGTGAGCGGCCTCGTTCTCGCATAGAGTCCTTGCTCTGCAGCAGCAGGCTCTCGCATGTGTCTTGTGTTGTGAGCACGCCATACTAACGGACGGTGAAGGCAAAGGTGGCGTTGTTCTTGATGCATAGAGAGCGGCCCGCCTTGATGGGCTCGAAGCAGTCCAGGCCGGGATTGAGATAGGCAAGTTAAGTCGATGTGAGTCCCAGCTGGACGCTGATAGAAGAGCAGGTGTCGCCCTGGAGGGTAAAGTGGAAGAGTGAGGAGACAAGAGATGGCTTAGTGCAGATGATACACGCTGACAATGGGTCGTCTCCAGCTACAAATTACAAAGATAAAACTTTCTTTAACAAAGGTGAGAAGGTTGGGAAGAGTGGCAATTGGAGACAGGAAGGGTTTTTCCTTCATGCAAGAGTAATATATTTCGCTTCCTTGTTGCAGGCTCACTTTGAAGGCATAGAATAATGCAGTGCAGGCAAAGGCTGGCTGCAGCTAATGCCCTGCATGTGAAAGAACATGGAGAATTGATTAGAGATAGAGTGTGGTGGTAGATACATCAAAAAAAGGGCCTCAACATTTGAAGACCACCCACCCTACAAGCCTCTCTGTAAATGGGTATCGTTGCCACCATTCAACTCTTCATTTCCATGCAAGTACGCCTATGACTTGGCCCCCTCACCATGTTTTGCGATGCAAAGCCAGCCTAGGAGACGCCGACCGCAGGGAAGATATCCGAGCACAGCCAGTTGGCGCTAGTGACTGTCAACATAGAGGCTGTGGTGTTGGCTGCAGCAAGGAGCACACTACAATCTAATGTATTTTTATCATGCACCGAAATGATACCATCAGTACCTTCGAGTCCACAACCGAAGGTGGGCATACGATACACAAGATCAAGTTGTATGCAGAGCTGCTTATGATCATGAGGTGGGAGCGCCTTGGTGAATATATCAGCAGTCTTGTGTTGGACCACGGGGACAAGTGACCTATACGTGCCTGGCTGCACTACTGCAGCTCACACAGCAAGAAATACCATAGCTGGATGTGATTCGCTCTGCCCTCTGATCTAGCCTCCTGAAACAAAGGGATCATGGCCTTCTTATCAGTGAACAGGTCCAGGGTAGAGCTAGGCAGAACAATAAGCCAATAAGCAAGATCATCAGCTACTGGAACTCCTAAGAAACCATAGCACCAGCAGCATAGATCTATGCCTCACAGCAAGACAGTGCCACCGACGACGAGCGAATGGGCCTCCAAGACACAGATCTCAACGCCATGATTGAATAGTAGCCGTAAAAGGACTGGAGAGTCTCGATGTTGTCTGCTTGCGAAGCGTTAGTGTGTCTCGTGAGTGCAACTGGCTGTCGCTCACCAAGCACAAGCCCCTTGCGTGACGTGCTAGCCAGATAGTGCAATACCTTCTTAGCGACCGACCAGTGTTCAGGTCGGTGTCTCCTAGTCGCAACAAAACAAGCAAGGATGGCAAGAGAATGTGCGAGATATGGGAGAGTGCAAGTCATCAGGTACATTAGGCATCCCTCCAGCTTTGCATATTGACCACTAGGTTCAAATTACTTATCAAGAATAGGGGCTGAGAGCGTATGGCAACAGGAGAACAAGAGAATCGGAAGCCGAAGCACTGAGGATTTGCTGCACCATGTGTGGTTGAGTCAAAGTGATGGTGCGCACTGCTTTGACCCTAGTGATATGCATGCCAAGATAGCGGCACAACTCACCTAGGTCAGCGCAAGCGTGTCTTCTCAACGACTCGTCCTTTACGGAGGCCTGTGCGATCCTGTCTGGAGTAGCAAATACCACGTCGAAGACGTAGAAGAGGATGTAAAATGGAATCAAGCCAAAGCAAACAAAGATAGACAGACCAGCAGAGGGCGGGTGTGGCAGTACATTGTCTGTTATGTCCTATTTTCTCCTATTTGGATTTTTATTCTATTTTTCGCACTAGTTTTCCTGTTTGTCTACTTTACTATTTCATATTTTGGTATTATGCACTAAATATGTTATGTGACATTGCGTGCGCGTGACTTTACTGAGCCTAGAAGGCTCTATTTTTGCTAATTATAGAGCATCGGTACATTCTCGTAACATACTGGATACCTTTCTTGTATCGTGCCAATATAAAGTATTGTGGTTGAACCCAGAATATATAATTTATATTTGAAGTGAAGTCTCTGTCCTCTCACACTTGGTAATCATAGCTTTTTTGCACTTCTCAACTTTTGTTCGTTACTTCACACTCCTGAAAATCGGCAAGGGCGACAACACCGCTCTTCGGCTATTCCCTTGCATGCCTTCTAAATAGGCATGCCGACGTAAATGGAGGAGGTTGGTGACTATTTCGTGCAAACATTCGCACAGTTGCGCGCCAAGCAGGAGGAGACTCGCAACGAGCTCTACCGATTGGCTGTCAAACTCATATGCTATAGTCTGTGTAGGCTGTAGTGGGGTAGCTTATATGGGGTACAACACTTTAGGGTTTGGTACTTGTACTCCTCATGCTGCTCAATGCAATCATTCTCGTTCTAGTTTTCACATTGGCAACACTATTGCGAATAGTTTGCAGCCATAGCGAGTGTATCCGCGACGACAGCGACACCCACGAACTCATATGCGATAGTGGCTATGACAATCATACATTTCTGCGCCCCAAAACCGAGGCTACCAGAGGCAGCGACGTCAATCAATTCGTCGCTACACTCGAGCTCTACTTCGCAGCTGTTGGATTCATGACCCAAGAACAGGATAGAACACGTGTACAGCTCGTATCTAAACTGATGCGGGAATCAGCACCGGAATGGATCTTCGCAAACAGTGCTTTCGTCCGAGGCGAAGGGCCGTGGGAGTAATTTCAGGCTGACTTAATTCATCATTTCGAACCCGTAAATAGCACATATATGGTTTAGGAGAATATTCATCGACACCGACAGTATACGAGTGTGATATAGTGCACGCAACGGATGGAGATATGTTACAACCAAATTCCTGACCTCACCGAATATCAAAATCAAAGCTACATCGCAGGGTTGAAATAGGGAATTTGACAGTAGGTGGCTACGGCAGAATACTCAAGCGATCAGTGTGGCCGAGCGGTTTGACACCCACGACTGCCGACCTGATGTACATCGACAAAATCAATGCGAAGCACCGCGCGACAAAAAATTACTCGTACGAATATTGTGCTGCTACTGGACTCAAAATTTGGATTATTACAATATGTAACGTACGGAATTGCACGCTCAGGACTGTGCAGCACATCACGCAACTGGGTCTCCTTGTTATCGAATGTCAACCATGCGTAGGCGTTGATGGAGACCGGAGTTTTCGGGCTTCTCCCGGTCTGCTCCTCGTCGATGAACCACCAACGCAGCTTGTCAAAATAGGCATGCTGGTGCAGCCACAGCTTCCTCACCAGTCGGTCGCGCAAGATCTAAAGCCCAAGGTACTTCTCGACAGGGTTGATCTTGTGTAGTTCAAAGGCGGCCTCTAGCAGCTCCTTCAACTCCTTCAGCATCGCGAGGCTGCTGCTAGCGGCGAGCAGGTCGTCGACGTAGACGAGCACCCAACACACCATTCTGTCGTTGCCGACCTTGAAGTATAAGGCCTCGTCGACCCGCCTCTTGCTCCAGCCAGTATCGGTCAGTACCGCATCGAGCGTCGAGTACCACAACAGCGGACTCTGGTTCAGGCCGTACAATCTCTTCAGTAGATAAGATGCGGCCGGTTCCGTCGTTGTAGTAGTCGGGCTGGTACATGCAGAGGATGTGATCCAATTTCCTCTGCAGGAACGCTTTCTTCATGTCGAGCTGCATCAGGTGCTGGTCGAGGACGGCGACGATGAAGAGAAAGATTTGCAGTATCACATAGCTTCCCACCGGCGCTTACGTCTCGTCGTAGTCAGCGCCGTGCACCTGCGTGAAGCCTTTCATGACCAGGCGGGCCATCTCGCGGGTGACCATGTCGTCGACGTGGTACTCCGTCATGAGCACCCAGCGGTTCTTCATGAAGTTGACACCGCGCGGACGCTCGACCAGCTCCCACTTTCCATTTGCGATGAGGCTCCTGGTCTCTTCGTCCATGGCGGCCTTCACCGCCTTGCCCTTCCAACTCGCCAACGCCTCCTTCACCGTCATGTTGGCAATGTCCTAACGGTGCTCCGAGTCGGCGTGCAGGTTGGGGTCGAGCTCAGGCAGGTCGACATCGGCCTCCGCGTCGTCGAGTTGCATGCTGCAGGAGGTCGGCGGCAGGCAATCATGGTAGCTCAGCTTCTCTTAGGGCTTGCCGAGGTTGGAGCAGGTAGAACGCCTCGACTTCACTTCTTTGACCTAGACCTTAACCTCGTTACTATCATCGGAATGCTCCCCTACCGACAGCTCCCCTTCCTCGCCACCAAGGACTTCTACGATGTCACTCGACGCGTCATCGTCGAGCTGGTCCACAATAGTCAGCTCCTTTGCCGACTTTGCCTCTGTCGCCGGCTCCTCTGCCGACTTCTCCTTTGCCGACTTCTCCTCTGCCAACTTCGCCGAATGTTTCCTTGTCATTGGCGACTTCACTGCTTGGCGCTCCCCTGTCATCGGCGACTTCTGCACTTGGCCGTCGAGACTCATCTCGTCACGTCGGACGCCAGCGATGCCACTAGCCGTGCTCTCCTGCATCACACCGAGATGAAAGCCCCACCGGGCCTTTGGCGCCAGCTTCCTGCCACGCTGTTGCTCGGGGACCATGAACTGTACCATGCAGCCCAACATGCGTGCCAGTGTCAGGTCCGATTTCTTCTCGAACCTAAAGGAAGTGACGCCCGTTCGAGGCAGTTGCACACCCAGACAGCCTGTCGCAGAGCAAGGTGCCACCAGTGGTGCTTTACGCCCATGTGAAGCAACATCATCCGCATGTCTCGACGACCGTACGCATCTCACGCTCCGCCATCCCGTTTTGCTGTGGAGTCTAGGGGCACATCAGTTTGTAGAGGATGCCCTTGTCGTCGACGAGGTTGGTGAAGGCCCAACAAAGGAACTCCTCTCCGCGGTTAGAACGCAGCATTTTCACCGTCTTCGACGTCTAACCACTCCACCTTCAGCCTTTTTTTGAAGATGACCAGCACGTTGCTCTTCTTCACGATCGACCTGACCCACACGTCGCGAGTCTTCTTGTCCTTCGGTAGGAGAAAGTAGAGGCTGCCATCATTGGCTGCCACTCGAAATGGCCCGCAGAGGTCAGTGTGCACCACATCAAGCGCATTCTTGGCATCCGATCTTTGGTCAGGGAAGGTGTGCTGCGCCCGCTTGCCGCCGACGCAAGAGGGACACGGCATGTCAGGTGCGGTTGACTGCTTGATGTCTAGACCGACGACGACCTCATGCTTCGCCAAGCTCTTTATTGTGTCAACGCCAACGTGCGCAAGCCGAGCGTGCCACATGTACGGGGTCGACTTTGTCGCCGAGGCGATCGTCGCAGAGCCACCACCTCTGTCGGGGCCGACGTGGACTCCGTCGAGCAAGGTCGAAAGTCGATGCAGAGGACCCAGCCAGTATACTTCGCTCGACCAAGCACGTTTCCTGCAGCCGAGACAAGCGGCCTTTCGTCGACGACATCTTGCAACTTCATGTCGCTGTCCTTCAAATGGCCGGCTGACAGCAGGTTCGCCTGCACGCCTGAGATATATAGTACGCTAGGAATGAGAATCTGCTTCCCATTCTTCAAGCGACAGTGCCACGGCCTTTGACGGCCTACAACGCCCCATTGAACTGCGCACATGCTTGACGTTGCCTTTGGGCTTCATCGGATGGTGGGAACAGCCGCTGTCTAGCAGCACCACCATCGGGTTCGACTGCACTGCGGCTGCGACCGCCTTGAAGTCTTCGCCGGCCTCCGACGCCAGTGACACGGTCGGCTCCATGACGCCGATCACCAAGCGTGATGCCTCCCTGTTGCTTCGACCTTTGCCGGCAGAGGAGTCGGCTGTCAACGGGAGTTGTGTGTTGGCCCCGTCCTTGCTTGGGCGGAGTCGACTTCGTGGTCGGTTGTGAGGGAAGCAGCCGGCCTGCAGCAGTGGGCAAGCTGGTTGACGAGGAGGTCGACCTGCACGGGGACCACTGCACGGGCGCCGACTTCAGGGAGGACGACCTGGGAAGTCGACCTGCGGAGGGCGTCAACTTGGTGACGCCAACTTGGGGCAGCCGACTTGGGGGGTCGGCTGACAGGACTGCTGGTCGACCTGGTGGTTGGTTGACCAGGCCTGCTGGTCGACTTGGTAATTGGTGGTCGACCTGGTGGTCGACGGAGGCGTGATATCGACCTGGTGGTCGACGGAGGAGGGGCCGACGTCGAGTAGCAGGGCGTTGAGTAGCAGGGCGTCAACTTGGTCATCGGACACAGCTGACCTGCACGGGGTGTGTCGACCATCGCCTTCGGATCCTGTCAGCCTTGTCCTTCGTGGATGCGTTGTGCATCCACGACACAACCTTCCGGTGCAGATCCACAGTCTCTGTCGTCATGTCAGCCAGACTGGTCTTCTTAATATAGCACGAGCTGCAAGGCCTGTGGGAACCCTGCTGCATTGTCGCCGTGCACCTGGATGACTCGGCGTAGTCCCCCACCTCTGCAAACAAGCATGGGAAAGCCTTCACCACTTGGCCAGATGCATCTGTCATGTATATGAACTTCAGCTCGGAACTTCAACAGCCAATGCACGTCGCAACATCAATGCAACTACATCCACGCACACATGACCGAAACCACCAAAATGCCACAACCAACTCACCCTCGGTGCTCTCTCAACAGCGGCTCGAAAATAATCGCCATCGCCTCCTGGAACACGCGGGTCTTCTCGGTGGACGTCGCCCAATCAGGTGGGAAAGGCAACAACCCAGCCAGCACGTGGCCTGGCTCTAACCATCTCAGTGCCTCTAAGATGTTCACCAGGCTTATTAGTACTGGCCACGCTTGTAGCCTCCCATTGGCACTCGCGTGCGTACTGTCGCTGTACACTATCACTCCCAGAATGATCCCCTTCTGCTCCGGCCGGTTCGCGTGAGCCTTCTCCAGCCATACCCCTGTGTCGGGGGTGCTAAAATGTCTCTTTCCCTCGCTGTCCTCCTTGTCCCTCCGCGGCTCCGTCACAAATCCCTCTGAGTGTACAAACGTCTGCACCAGCTTCTGCACCAACTGCAAAGCGCAGTAATAGACAATACCTCCGTGGGGCTTAAAATTAGTCGCCATCGATCGTGTCTCCCAACTACGAACACCTACATGTCACGTGCCCCATTCTCACCAGCTCCGTGTTCCTGAAATGAAGCGGGAGGTTCGCCATTTTCCCACCGGGACCATAGTATTTGATAACGGTCTTCTGCCACGGCACGAGATCAGGTGGAGCCATCAACTTCCCAAACCTCCTCACGTCGACAAATTTAGGGGTTCGCGAATATGTTGAGCAATCCCCCTTCTTGAAAGGTCTGCGTCCCGAAAAAAAATGTACATCTCTGTGAGAGTGTCGAAGCCGTCGTCAATACTACTTATGTCACTCTCAGCATCCTCGTTCTGCGCTATCGCATCAGCGAGTGGATCCTCAGTTCCCACATGCTGGCGTTCGATGCCTCTAGCCTCTCCAGCAGCGTCGGTTTGACGGGACCGGGCCGGCGAAGGTGGGCGTTCGCCCCGCATGGCTCGTACTGCCTCTCTATACGCCTCCACGAGCCGCTCCGCCCTAGCGTGGTTAATCTTACGTCTGCATCGTGTGTTGCCCGCCAAGTGAGACTGCATCGTATTATCATCCACGTGCTCGGCCCCGCACGCCTCGCATGCGTTGCTCAACATAGCTACAATGGGTAAGAGGAAACCTTAGCTCCGCGTGTATTACAACCGCCAGAGACACTCCATGAAGTGCAATGTTCCGGGTGTGTCTAGTCCCTGTGGCAACAGCGGCCACTGTACGGTTCATCGGAGGTGTTCTCGTCTCTGTATTGGTCTGTGCAGTTCGTGTCTAACCTGACCTATGCGTACGCATATCCCCCCCCGGTTTAACGTGGTAGGGCTTGTGACGCCATCAGGTTGCTCAGGTGTGCCAACCGGTTACGTATGGTTTGGGGGCTAACTTTTTTCGTATCCAGCATAACATGGTCTCGCTAAGTGCATAATGAAACCTCCTCATTCAGCAACAACATATGGTTGAAAGTCACACAACGAGTACAGTGCGACCATTATATAACAGCACTTACAACCGTCACTCCACGTGTAATTAATAGACACCCATCAAACACTCTTACTCAGCCTGTGCACCCCCTCCAGGTCCGCGCACACCAGACCATTTATGGTGGCATCTCCGCATACATATGAGATTCGTGGCACACCATCGTTAACCTCTTCACTGATCGCCAGCCTATTCTCATTGCCCAAATCGCCCAATACGTATCTGCCCCGCACTAAACTGTGGGTTCCTTATGGTGCTCATCAGCATGTTGACGTCCCTGTTTGACAGCCCCCCTGTGTGGCAACGGCTCATGAGCCAATTTAGCTCACGAACACCGCTCTGTACTGAACTCTCATCGCCCAACGCAACCGCCTCGTCATCTGCACGCGCATCTTCCGCCAAAAAAACCCCCGGCCCACGAAACGCGGAAGGTGGTGTCAGGCCGGCGCAAAGCACGCTGTGGGTTTGGTGCGCGGATAGCGAAATCCAATTAAGTAGTGCAGCGCCACATCACGCGCAAACGATAGTCGACATGGGTACGTATGACGAAGACAGTCGCAGGGAGGTTAGGCCAGTCTTAGCACGAATCGTAAGGGTAGTAGCTCTACAATGGACTTGCAAACGCCGGCACCTGCACATGCAGTGGTAAACCCTACAGAAACGCTCCCCAAGCTGTAACCACGCATCGTAGCTGCGTGTGTTTCATCCTCCTTGTGACGTTTTGTATTACACACACACCAGCACAAATGTCAGCAAAACAATAGTGAAGAGATCGGGTCTGTTCAGGTTAGAACACCACCTCTTCAACCGACGGTTGAGATAGACCAGAGGTTGCGTGCACTGGACTTCCTCATTTTGTTCCACACTGTACATGTACCGTGTGCCTCCGACATGGTTGTATGTTGTGTCCTCGCCAAATGCATCATCGCTTTCTGTTTAATGCTTGATATCACATTCGTGTATTCAATACACGACTGTGATTGCCGCAATCTGGTCATCCCCAACCATTCAGCGGTGCCTTCTATCTGTCCAGAAGCGATATCGCCATGTGGACACTGCCGAGCCTCATCCACACGGTGCACTAAACTCCCGTCCAGGACAAATCGGTGTCCACCATCTGTGACAATGACGTGTCACCCGGCGCACCAGTGGATCAGAGTAGGATAGTGTCAAGCTGTTGGACACTCCAGTGTCCACCACACAGCACGCCTCCCTCACCTCTCCCACGGACAGTAGCGTACTATCACACTGCGTCCTCCCTTTCTGCGCAGCATACGCGAGGCCGCCATGGCCGCACTGGTGCTTCTTCTGGAGTCATTTCAGGCCCATCCCGATGACGTGTTCTGCTTTGTGGAGACTCCCTTGCTCGCGACAACGCTGCCTTACAGCAGTAATTTCGACCCGGAATCGGGCTACAAGCCAAAGGCAGAGCTGCGCGTGTGTATCCTATTCAACGCATCGGGGAGTATGGGCTTACCTTCGACAGATGTCCGGCGACGCAACTGCACTCGCCCGTACTGTCACGGCCTGCGTGAGGGCGACCCCGTCCATCTTTGTCAGACAAAGAACGAGGAATTGTCCGCCGAGGTATGCCTAATCGTATATCTGATACTGTAGTGAGTGCATGCCAATGCATCCGTAGATCCTGTTCTCACTATTCCCGTACGCTTTCCATCTCGCAGTTCTTCACCGGGAACATTGACAACTTCAATGGAGACCGTCTTGCACATAACAAGACGGCAATTGTTCTCGTCTCAGGCAGGATGCATCGCTCTCTGGACGCGTCGTGTAAGGAGGCCGTCATCTTTGGGTTCCGCGTGCAGGCGCTTTCCAACACATTAATCGTTAACCTCAGTGGTGTCGTGGACCCAGTCAACTTTCCCTGGTTCAACGGACTGGTGGAGATGTTCAAGACAATCTTCCGCAGCATTTACTTGTCCTTCGTAACCGGGGACGCCGAGTGGCGTGCGAGAGGGCTAATGCCTTTTATTCTGTACGACAACCTGCTGGTCTGGGTGGGAAGTTCGTGGCGTCAGACACCGGCTTGGGCGGTGCATTCCACGTGGGCCCGGTCTGGCGTTATGCCCCTGGCGTCGCGCGAGCTCCTCCACCTAACAGAATACCCACCTACGGCCGTGACTCGCGAGCCCCTCATCAAGCAGTTGGTTCAGCTACAGGTCCTAATCGACCCGTTTGCCAAAGGTGTGCCTGGCTTCATGGCCGCTACGGAATATGCCACGTGTGACGGGCGCCTTCTGTCGTCAGGTGGACGTCCGTCACCCGTTGAGGCGTCTATCGCGCGAGGATCATCCGTACTGGTTCCCATGCCAGAAGGCACTATTGCTCGAGACCCTAGGAGCCGACGGCACGTGGTGCTCGCCGTGACTCAGGCGTATGTCCGCACCGCGGCGGAAATGGGCATAAGTCCGCGCGACGTCCCTGAACGGGTTGGGGTCGAAAACGACGAAGTGGTTAAGCGTCTTCGTCGGACTCCCACTAAGCGCATGTGCCGTGCCACCACGATACATGGGAGTTCCATATGCAGTGACAGCTCTAGCGGCGACACCGACGGCCTCCTGTGCTTTAGCTCACCTCTGGTTTCCTCCGTTAGCGGTAGCAGCTATTAGTGTGTGGAAATGGTACAATTACTGCACGGTTACCGCTGGTGACCATGTCGATTGTATGTTGGGCTTGGTGTTGTGATGATCATAGTCAAATTATAAATTGTATGTTATTGTCGAAACACGCTATAGAAAGTACGTCAGCCGTGTGCATGGTTCCAAACACTCCGGCTTGCATGTCCTATCATAACTGTTGTGACAACGTACATCTCGGCCTTAACGAAAGTGTTGATTGGCCTATCTTGATTTGCGGCGGAGTTGTTGTGATTTGAAATGCCCGCGCTGTACTAGTGTTCGCTCCTAATATACAGAGAGATATTGCTACGGATCAAACTTACCCATCAATGTAAACTACGAAACCAACATGTCAACCTCGGATCCAGAACCCTCTATTTTGGCGCGCATTCACCAGCAGTGGACACGTGGTAACGTGATGGCATGTCGCTGCGTGTCCGAATTCCGTCCGCTTGGCTTTCCATCTCCCTCCGCTCCCACCTATTACTACGCACTGGCCAAATGTGTCCGTATAACGGACCGAGCAGCTATACAAGAAGCTTAGGCAAAGGCCTGTCCAGACAAGCACAGTTCTGGCAATATCATATCTGTCTCATCGGTTGCGTCCACCAGTATGAGAGTTTGTGGACGGGGTTTTAAGCGCGACGTTAAGGAAGAGTCTCCGCCACGTGGTCCTCACGTGAAAGGCCTTTTTCGCGCGTATGCTTACTCGCCCACCTGGAACTGACACGTCGGAGCATGATGCAGACGAGCAAAAAGGCGGGGGTGTTAATCGCGAAACTAGGTCGTCTGCATCGGGGAGGAACGTCGGGGGCAGTGGGTCGTCCGTAGAAGACCATCCAGGCGATCTGATCAAGAGGCTGCGAGATCCGGCTGTGCGTCATGATTTCAAAACTCTCACCCTCTTCGGGCCTCACGGGGTTGGATGTCAGATCACCGCTAAAGATGCTCTTTCTACCGCCGACGGGAAGTATCTTGCCGACACCATAGTCGATTTCCACAACATGTAAGAGATGACATGCCATTGTAAGGATGTCGCAGTAGCATCGCACGCTGTTATTTAACTCAGACGTTGTGTGTTGTGGCCCTCCATGCAGACTGCTCAACATCCGACATCCTAAGCTGAAAGACGGAAAGACGTGGTTCCCGCTCGACACAAAATCTTTCGTTTACGCAATGCAACTGGACAAGACCTGGCCGATGGGACGGTCTCCATGTATTTTCGATGTGGATTACGTGGCCATTCCAACAATTGCAAGGTGGGTGTATTCTGTGGATGCAAGTATAGCCTTGACCTAAATCCTGCGATAACAAGTCGGTTCTGAATGACTTGGCCTGCCATCTGCTGCCTGGGCAGGAGTCACTTCTCACAGGTCATAGCTCTTAACCTTGCGACCATGTTGTCCGGGAAACGTGGCGAGAGGGTAACGGAAGGTGTCAAGCTTGTGCACTACGACAGCTGGAGCATGCACGCCAAGGACCCTTCTGTCATCGCGGGTGTGAGAAAGTAAGTAGTGTGTGCTTTTGCTCGTCCTGCTGCCCGCAGTTGTGTGCTGCAAACACGCCTCACAATTGCGTGTGCTTGACACAGGACACTGCTGATGATCCACGAGTCGCAGCTGCCCACCGACAACCCTGACAAGGCTGCAGAGAAAGTGCGAGAAGCAGAGCACGTAGTCATACCGGTGAGGATTGTTGACGTCGTATGACCGTGGTGTTCTGGCGACGCGTTGTGTTGGTTTGTGGTGTTTTCACTGAGAGTGTTCTAACGCCCCTTACGCACTTTGTCATCCTGGCGGAAAGAAGTGATTCCACAGCAGACGAACGACAAGGACTGTGGAGTTTTTGTGTGCATGTACATGATATCAGAAACACTAGGAGTAGGGCCTAGGCTTAGTAGCCTAGGCCACAGTGAGACTAGAAGGTTGTGCCAAGCAGGATCGAGAATGATAGAAACAGAAATGGGATGGTTGCACTAGCAGGCAGGTTGGTACAAATAGGAAACCCTAAATGGTTGTACTCACTATTGAGTACCTGCAGGCTAGACAAAGAACATATTCTGACACACCCCCATAGTCAAAGTGGGGTATAATCAGCACAGCAAGAAGCCATAGAATAAGTCACAAGCACAACCAGAGCTAGAGGCAGTCACAGAGGGCAAGTGAGGAGGAGGAGGGACTGTGAGAGGAGAGGAGATAGGAGGCAACGGCTGAAGCTGCAGACACACGGGCGACAGGAGCGGCTGGCACAGTGGCTACCGGGACAACGCCCCGGACTACTGGAGTAACTGGCTCCGCGGCTAACTCTGAGCGGCAGGAGCAACGGACCCACGGGCAACAGGCGCAGCACGCTCTCTGGGCTACCAGCGGCAGAGCCCCGGACTACAGGTGCTGCGGACGACAAGACGGCAGCCTCCGCTCAACCTCCCCCAACTGTCCCACACCCCTCTCACACACCCACTACTGCACCCCTAGCTCCACTACCACGGCACCCCCCTAGCGCCACTCCCCTCGGCTCCCACACATCCACCCCCCTCAGCGGCAGCTGCAGCAGTGGGAGACGGAGGAGGAGAAGGAAGGGACGACGCACACGTATCACCCCCACACCCGCCACCCCCACACCCTCCTGTCCAGGGGACTAGGGGGGGGGGGGGGGGGTAGAGCAGGACAGAGCGCGCGAGGGCATGGGTAGAGCAGAGCGCACGAGAGCTCGGGCAGCAGCAGAGCGCACGAGGGCGCGGGCAGAGCAGAGCGCACGAGGGCGCGGGTGGGACAGAGCGCACGAGGGCGCGGGCAGAGCAGAGCGCACGAGGGCGCGGGTGAGACAGGGTGGCTGCACAGGGTCCAGGAGCGGCGTCGCGGGCAGCTGCAGGGTCGGCTGCTGCAGGGGCAGCTGCTCCAGGGGCCAGGGGCGGCTGCTCCAGGGGCCGCTGCTCCAGGGGCCAGGGACGGCTGCTGCAGTGGCGGCTGCTCCAGGGTCCAGGGGCGGCTGCTGCAGGGGCGGCTGCTGCAGGGGCCACGGGCGGCTGCTGCAGGGGCCGGGGGCGGCTGCTGCAGGGGCGGCTGCTCCAGGGGCCAGGGGCGGCTGCTGCAGTGGCGGCTGCTCCAGGGGCCAGGGGCGGCTGCTCCAGGGGCCAGGGGCGGCTGCTGCAGTGGCGGCTGCTCCAAGGGCCAGGGGCGGCTGCTGCAGGGGCGGCTGCTCCAGGGGCCGCTGCTCCAGGGGCCAGGGACGGCTGCTGCAGTGGCGGCTGCTCCAGGGGCCAAGGGCGGCTGCTGCAGGGGCGGATGCTCCAGGGTCCAGGGGCGGCTGCTGCAGTGGCGGCTGCTCCAGGGGCCAGGGGCGGCTGCTGCAGGGGCGGCTGCTCCAGGGGCCAGGGGCGGCTGCTGCAGTGGCGGCTGCTCCAGGGGCCAGGGGCAGCTGCTGCAGGGGCGGCTGCTCCAGGGGCCAGGGGCGGCTGCAGGGTCGATGACGGGAGTGCAGCGCGCAGGCTCCCCGAGGGCGCCACGACGGGCGACGGGGGGGGGGGGGGGAGGGGGGGGGGGGGGCGCGCGCGTGCCCCCTGAGGGCGCCGCGACAAGCGACGAGGGCAGCGCGCGGGCCCCCTGAAGGCGCCACAACAGGCGACAGGGGGGGGGGGGGCGTGCGCATGCCCCCTGAGGGCGCCGCGACGAGCGACGGGGGCAGCGCGCGGGCCCCCTGAAGGCACCGCGACGGGCGACGAGGGGAGGGGGGGGGGGGGGGGGGGGGGCAGCGGGCGGGCCCCCTGAAGACGCCTCGACGGGCGATGGGGGGCCGCGCGCATGCCCCCTAAGGGCGCCACGACGGGCGACAGGGGGCAGCGCACGGGCCCCCTGAAGGCGCCTCGACGGACGGTGAAACCGCCACGCGCCCTAAGCGCGCGGCGGGCAGAAAAAGCCGCCACGCGCTCCGAGCGCGTGGCGGAAAGAAAATAACACATCACGCACCACGGGGCGCGCGACAGACAGAACGACAGCGGAAGCAGTTGGTGGGCTCGTTAAGGGAAGCGGCAGGAACGTGCTCGCTCTAGATACCATATCAGAAACACTAGGAGTAGGGCCTAGGCTTAGTAGCCTAGGCCACAGTGAGACTAGAAGGTTGTGCCAAGCAAGATCGAGAATGATAGAAACAGAAATGGGATGGTTGCACTAGCAGGCAGGTTGGTACAAATAGGAAACCCTAAAGGGTTGTACTCACTATTGAGTACCCCACTCCAGGCTAGACAAAGAACATATTCTGACACATGAAAGCTCTGTGAGGTCGGATTTCACCACGGTTTGGAAGTGGGTGTCATGCGACGGTGTCACTACAAAGGACTTCGGACGCGGCATGCGCGCCGATGTATGCAGTCTCGCCGCTGGAGAGCTGTTTGTGCAACTATACATGGAGGAGATTGTGGTGCCCCTTCAGCCGATTACAGTCGTCGGAGAGGAGGACGTGCTGATGTTCCCCAAAGAGGAGGACGTGCGCCTGGAACTGGCACGGCTCTCTCGTGAGCGAACCTACATGGAGCTGGACGGGTTCGTGATGGCCTCAGTGGTCATGAGCATCGCAAAGGCACTGGGGTACAACGTACATGAGCTCCGGGCCGCATGTGCTCATGAGCTGAGCACATGTGGGACGCCTCTACTCATACGGTCACCCACGGCTGAGAACTATGCGGAGCGTCAGGCCGCACAGGAGACACTGGCAGACATGCTGCATGAGTCGCCAGAGCCGCTACCTCCTGCACCCGCGATATGGGCCCGCCAACACCAGGAGGAGACTGGCGCACACCTCAAGGCGCGCAAAGAAAGCACGGAGACGCAGAGTCCGGACACCCCTGATGCCACACCAGAGAAGGGTCGAGTCGGAGGGATGCGGAAGCCACGAGCTGCAGCGGCGAAAGCAAAGGCATGTCCTGGCACCGGGGAGAAGAAGAGAGGAGGCACGAGCGAGTACACGGGAGTCTGGTTCGACACACGTGGCCGGAAGTGGTGCACAAAGTCAACGACAGATCCGAGTACATGCCGCCAGGTTCGTCTTGGCGCGTACCAGAGGGAGGAGGATGCGGCATACGCATACGCCGCATGAGCATTCATGATACAGAGGAAGAACACTTTATCCAAGGTCATGGAACAGTCCGTGGGTGAGATGGCAGCTCTGGAGGGGTGTATTGAGGATGATGTACGTCACCTCGTGCATAAGCGGCAGTGGTATCCGTGGAGGGAATGGAGGAAGGCAATGGATGACATAGGGGTGAAGCCAGGAACCCCATTCGAGCTGGAGAAGAATGGCAAGGGGATCCCACAGACTCCCCGCCACGACACCAGTGTTGATGCACCAGGGGAAGCGGGAGATGCGGAGGGGGAGAGCGTAGAAGTTTCCCCTGGGGAAGGGTCGGATGGTGAAGCGGTAGACATGCGCACGCCCTGAGGGGTGATGCATTGGTGTGGATGTTGCATGTGTTGTGGTGTTGGACTTGGGGCGATGCATGAGGTTTAACTTGCATGACATATTGTGTATAAACAAATGCAAGTGGATTACTTTTATGGTGAATCCTAGAATTACACCTATCTGTGTGTCTCCCATTATGTTCCAATAGGGTGTATGTACGCGATGTAAGTTTGGGCGTTTGTGAGGTCGTGGTTTGGACACGAATGTGCACACACGCAGGCGATAACAGGATGTGGCTTGGTCGCGAGGGCCGATTGGCTGGCAGATTTCCGTCCGGAAACTCATCCGCCACGTCATTGTCCACAAAACTCTGGACACAGACAGTTAGCTCTGGCTCTCCGTGCACAAAGGGTACAAACCTCGTCATACTGGACAACAACCGTCCAGTAGCCAATGCCAAGATGCACCTCACGCATTATGTGGTGCCAGGGACTTCCAGGCGGCCGCCTATGCCAAGGGCAACTGGCGCGAGGGATAAGAAGGTGGTTGTCCGTGCACCGACAAGCGTCACTTCTGATCGGTGTATGTTGTGTGGAAATTTTGTTCCTCGGTATGCGTTGTCTTGTACTATTTGTTTTTATAGGAATACACGATTCAGAACTTCGGGCCGTCTTCTATTAACGTGCCGTCCAATATGTATGTGCAGCGTCCTCCCCAGAGTCCAATCCTTCCGATGCACGTGAGGGCGAGAGCTCCTCGTCGCGTGGAACGGCGACCAATAGGCGGAAGGCAGGCCCTTCCTCTTCTGTAGCGGATGGGCGTTCGGCGAGGCCCAAAAAGCGTCGCAAAGTATCGGACCTGCCTGACACGGAGGAACAACCCGACGTGCCTCCGCCCGAGCCTGAGTCGTCGGATGACAACCCGAACGAAGCTCTTCCGCGTGTCAATGCTGCTGCTGACGACGACGTGGAGGAGACTAATGAGGAACGCTCCGACTCGGCCCCTATTACGAGGGAAGAGTTTGACGCTATGCGCCAAACCCAGAAAGACACGGCTGCAACGCTTGCGAGGCTAGAGACGGCGCTGTTGGCGTCTCTTGCCAACCACACTGCCAAGAAACGCAAGAGAGACATGTTATAGTCACAATAGGCTTGAATGTGCCTAAAACGAAAGATAGAGAGCACAGACGGATTTCTGCACAGCGGCTTCAAACGTTGATAGCGTTCTGCTCACAGCTGCAAATGACTTGATTCAAATTGGATCTGGAGCGTCTTCACGTCGTCTACAATTAGAAATTTAGATTGCACGATTTGATAAAGAATTGACGACACAGCGTCGGTTTGAACGAACGGTACTATGGCAGCCACTATAGTCTTAGAACACAAGATAGGAAGAGTTACGAGTTGGGAATGACTCCCAGCTCCTACAAACCCCAAGAGTCGAGGTACAGTGATGTGTAACAGTGCCACACTGTCCCCAACCACGAAGGGTCTCGAAACTACCCTTCACTAGGGCCTACACCAAGTGAAATGTTACACTACACAAAGTAATGTAACTATCTTCAATATCTTGAGGTGTACCCTTTTTGGCGAGCTTCGAAATCACTTGAGGCTTGACACCAAGGCTCGGGCTCTTCATCACAAACTCATCCTTGAGTTCTTGATGGGTCTGCTGCACACACCTGCGACACGCCGAACGTTCGACACAGGACAAAATAGAAACCGCGCACGACAAAATAGAAACCGCGCGCGAGACACAAACGACCGCGTAACACGCGTCTAGCGATAACTCGCTATTGACTCGACACACACACTCGACATCATGACTCAACATTCACACACAATTATAAGCATGAAATATATATTATCCCATGCCTTCATACCATTCCATACACACACACATTCACGCACACGGACAACAAGCCGAGTGCAAACCGTAGGGTTGCACCAACAAACTCCCCCTCGGATTGTTGGCCTTAGGATATGTTGCTCTCTCAGTTCAGAGCCATCCCAGCCAGCTTGCAACACTTCCAATGCTGCTGCTCCACCAGCCTCTTGGTCATCATGTCAGCCGGCTGCCCCGTGGTCTTCACGTAGCGCAACTCAACTTCACCCGCGGTTACCATGCTCCTCGTCCAATGCCACTTCACCCTCATGTGCTTCGTGAGTCCATGCAACACAGGGTTCTTAGCAAGAGCAATGGCACCCTGGCTGTCACAGTAGAGTGGGGTAGGTCCTTGCTGCTCCTCCCCCAATTCAGCCAACAAACGCCGCTGCCACACAATCTCCCGTACGGCACGGAAGAGTGCCATGTACTCGGACTCCACCGAGCTCAAAGCTTGGTCAACCTGCTTCTTGCTCTCCCAAGCAGTTGGGCCTCCACCAACACAGCATATGAAGCCTCCCACACTTGTCATGTCCTCTGGTTCTGATGCATATGAAGCATCCGAGTAGGCGGTGAGGAACAAACGCCCGGGTTCAACACCATCCGCGCCCTTTTTGTCGCCTTTGTGCCGCCGCCGAGTATTGCAGCCCAACGGTCGGTGTTTGGCCAAGATACTTGGCCACCCTCATTCCAGCTGCTACTTGCTCCTCATTAGGGCATTGCACAACCCTAGCCAGCTGCCCGGTAGCAAACGCGACGTCCGGTCGGGTGTTTACCGCCGCATACATGAGGCTGCCCACCAACGAGTGAAATCGGCGCCTCTCCTCTTCACCAACGCTCTCCTCCTCTGGTCCCTTCACACACTTGAACCCAGAGGGAAAGGGTGTAGCCACATGGCCTTCACTCTGCCCAAAGTTGGCAGCCAATGCCTCCAGGTACTTTCGTTGATGCACCCGCATGCACCGCTTCTCCACATCTCGTTCGATGTGGAGCCCAAGGTAGAAGCTCACGTCACCAAGGGCCTTGCACTTGAACTTGTCTTGAAGCTTCAGCATCACCTCCTTCACAGGGTCAGAAGAGGGTGAGAAAATGAGGATTTCATCCACATAAACCACCATGAAACTCCTCTGCTCCCCCTCGCCAAGCATGAACAAGGAGTGATCGGCCGTTGAGGGAGTGAAGCCGATCCCCTCCAACACTTCGCGCAGCTTCATGTACCATTGCCTAGGGGCCTGCTTCAGCCCATAGAGGGCCTTCTTCAGCTTCCACACTCTGCCACTACCATCATCAAACCCCTCTGGCTGCGCCATAAAAATCTCCTCCTCAAGGATGCCGTTAAGGAATGCCGTTACGATGTCCATTTGCTTTACTACCCATCCTTTGATGGCGGCTCCTGCGAATAGGGTTCGCAGCGTCGTCGGCTTCACCACAGGGGCAAACAGCTCCTTGAAGTCCACCTTCTCCTTCTGCTGGTACCCCTTGGCTATAAGCCTAGACTTGTAGCGCTCGATCTTGCCGTCGGCATCCGACTTGATTTTGAAGAGCCACTTGGACGTTATCGCCGTACGCCCCTCCGGTAGCTCCACCAATTCAAACGTGTCATTCTCCTCGATGCTCTTCAGCTCACTCTCCATGGCCTTCTTCCACTCCTCAGCATCACTACTCTCCAAAGCCTCCTTGAGAGTTGCTGGTTCTCCCGGCATCTCCACCGGAGAGAAGAACGCGAAGGCACACTCCTCGTAGTCACTCTCCTCGTCGTCTCCGACCATCATTGCCGCTCCGGCCAGGGCTGTCTTGCCCTGCTTTCCCGGCGCATCATAGGTCAGCCTATTAGGGGGTTGAACTCTCCTCTTCCCCCTTCCTTCCTCCTCAGCTGCATGGACTTGAAGGCCTTGGCGTTGCTGCGGTGTGGCTCGAATCCGTGGAGCACTCGTAGTACGGGAAGGGAGTGACGGTGCACGCTCGCTCACTTGCTGCACCTCCTCCTCTTCTTCCTCTGCATCATTGTCCTCCTCTCCCCCATTCACAAGGGAGGATTGCCTTGTGGTTGTGCTGCCGCTGCTCAGCTCCAAAGGCAGCTCCACATGCTCCAAACCGGAACTCTTCACCTCCCCAAACCGCACGCCTATCTTCGCCTCATTCTCCGCCTTCCAATCCTTGTACATGAAGTTCTCCATGAACTTGCAGTCCCTGCTCACCAAGAACTTCTTGGTGAATGGGTCCCAAAGAAGCCATCCCTTGCTGTTTTGAGCCATGCCCAAGTGCACGGCCCACACCGCCTTGGCACCAAGCTTGTTGTGCCGAAGATGCTTAGGCACGAGCGCCATGCACATGCACCCGAACACCCGAAGCATATCCACCTTTGGCTTCCTTCCTAGCCACTCCACATAGGGCACCCATTTGTCTGCTTCCACATGAGTCAATGCTCTGTTCTTGGCCACACACGCGCTCCGCACCGCATCAGGCCAGAAATAGTCGGGTAGCCCGGCTTCAATGAGCAACCCGCGTGCCGCCTCCGTGATTGTGCGGTTCGCTCGCTCGGCGATGCCGTTCATTGCAGGGGAGTATGGCATGGTGAGGGAGTGCCGAATACCATTCTTCTTCAGCCACAACCCAAACTCCTTGCTCAGTAACTCTCCCCCTCGATCGGTGCGGATTGACTTGACTAGACGGTCTTGTTGCCGCTCCACCATCGGAAACCAATCCGTCTTCAACGTTTCAGCCACGTCGCTCTTCTTGGCCAGCACGTACACCCAAGTCATGCGGGTGTAGACGTCGACAATGGTGAGAAAATACTCAGCTCCAGCAGCTCCAAGCTTCAGGGGGCCCACCACGTCCATCACCACCTCATCAAGCGGTGCCTTTGCCGTTGCCTCCGAACTAGGGAACGGAAACCGGGTGAACTTGGCTTGAATGCACGTCGGGCAGCCAAGCACCTCATCGGGCTCCCCCTTCACACGTATGCCAGCAACCATCTCATTCTTCACTAGCTGCTGCAAGATGGGCAGGGCCACATGCCCCATGCGCCGATGCAAGGTGAGCCAATCACACTCCCCCGTAGCCGAAGTTGGATTGGAGAATGCCGCGCTCGCAATAGCGCCCCACATAGTCTCTCCGTAGTCCTCCTCCGCTGCTGCCTCTGGGTTCTCCTCACCCTTTTGCTGCTCCTTGGTTGCTGCAACACTCTCCTTAGGTTCACTAAACTTGCTGGTCCCTCCAGGTTTGCTCTTCTTGAGCTCATTCTCCTTAGCGCGACCGTTCGCGCCATCGTCGCTACCGACCGCTCCATCCTTGGTGCTGATGCTTGCTGCCACTTGCCTCTCCTTAGGCATAGGGACCACTGGGATCTGCCACATCTCGTTGTAGACATCCCTGTCCTCATGAAGGTCCCAAAGAATTCGATCGCCAAGCCTTGCGGTGTAGGTCTTGGCTCCCTTCGAGTTCGTGTCCATGCCGGCCTTTGCCAACCGCCGCACGGAAATCAGGTTTGCAGCAAGGCTGGGCACCCAAAGCACGTTCTTGAGGCCCACCATCTTCCCATCAGCACCCTTGAACATGGCCTTGCCCATGCCTTTCACCTCTGCTCGCTGCCCCAAAGCCGATGTGACATGCTTCACCGGTGACGGCTCGAGTTCGGTGAGCAAGTCCGGGCGAGGTGTCATGCTATAGGTAGTGCCACTATCAATCACCCAATAGTCCAGGGGGTGTAGGGTCACCTTCCCCACAGCTGCTGGCTCCTCAAAGCCTTCATCCTTCTCTGGACCAGCCGGTACTTGCGTCGACACGAAGTAGAATAGACCCGGGTATCGATCGTCGCTCGGGTCCTTGTCGTTGTCTCCGCTCTTCATGTTTGCAGCTCCGACACCGCGACCGCCACGGCCTCCACGGCCTCGTCCTCTCCCTCCTCCTGCTCCTCTACCCTCTTGGCCTTGAGCAGGGGTCCAACCATCAGGGAGTTTGTAGCAGTCGCGCCACATGTGTCCGCTCTTGTGGCAATAGTGACACTCGCCGTCGAATCGGCCGCGACCGCGTCCGTAGCTCTTGTCGTCGCTGCCGTAACCGCCACTCCTGCGGCCTCCGCCGAAGTTGCTGCCACCAAACCTTCCTCCCCCTCGTCCTCTGCCTCTTCCTCGACCATATCCACGGCCGATGCTCGCTGCCCCAGCGCCATCCGCACTCGCCAACTCACGGCGGCGGAAATCCTCTTGAAGGATAGCTCGCTTCACGTCTTCAAGCGAGAGGCGGGGCAAGTCGCGATTAAGGTTGATGATGAGCGAGGACCATGACTCTGGGAGTAAGGCCAGCAACTTGGTCTTCTTTTGGAGCTCACTGTAGTTCAAATCAGCTCCCTCAAGCCGCGTCAACAAGTCGAAGAATTTCTGCACCCCTTCTTCAACCGCTTCGTCTTCTTCAATTCGTAGTGCCGCCATTTGCCGTTCCAACACCACCGCTACCGCCGCTGTTGCAGGAGCATGTACACCCTTGAGAGCAGCCCATGCCTTTGGTCCTTTCTCTGGTTCACGCTGGAATGGCTTGATGTGACGGATCTGACTGCTCCCCAACGCTTGCCCAAGTAAGAGATAGCCTTGTGCGCTCTTCCGCACCCACGGGCTCTTCTCCGGGTCGTTCTCGGGGCGCTTCTCCGTTCCTTCCATCACCTCCAGCAGGTCATAGTGGTCAAAGATGTTCTCCATCTTGAAGGACCATTCAGCAAAGTTGTCACCGTTGAACTTGTCAAGCCCAAACACCCTAGGCTCATCCCTAGGTGGGCCAAGACTTGGTTGCATGGGCGCCATGGCTGAATCATGGGGTTGGCCTTGAGCTTGAGCTTCTCCACTGCCACCAGCACCTCTGCCACCCCTTTCCTCAGGTCCAGACATTGTCGAAACTGCTCCAAGGGGCTCTGATACCACTTGTTATAGTCACAATAGGCTTGAATGTGCCTAAAACGAAAGATAAGAGAGCACAGACGGATTTCTGCACAGCGGCTTCAAACGTTGATAGCGTTCTGCTCACTGCTGCAAAGGACTTGATTCAAATTGGATCTGGAGCGTCTTTACGTCGTCTACAATTAGCAATTTAGATTGCACGATTTGATAAAGAATTGACGACACAGCGTCGGTTTGAACGAACGGTACTATGGCAGCCACTATAGTCTTAGAACACAAGATAGGAAGAGTTACGAGTTGGGAATGACTCCCAGCTCCTACAAACCCCAAGAGCCGAGGTACAGTGATGTGTAACAGTGCCACACTGTCCCCAACCACGAAGGGTCTCGAAACTACCCTTCACTAGGGCCTACACCAAGTGAAATGTTACACTACACAAAGTAATGTAACTATCTTCAATATCTTGAGGTGTACCCTTTTTGGCGAGCTTCGAAATCACTTGAGGCTTGACACCAAGGCTCGGGCTCTTCATCACAAACTCATCCTTGAGTTCTTGATGGGTCTGCTGCACACACCTGCGACACGCCGAACGTTCGACACAGGACAAAATAGAAACCGCGCACGACAAAATAGAAACCGCGCGCGAGACACAAACGACCGCGTAACACGCGTCTAGCGATAACTCGCTATTGACTCGACACACACACTCGACATCATGACTCAACATTCACACACAATTATAAGCATGAAATATATATTATCCCATGCCCTCATACCATTCCATACACACACACATTCACGCACACGGACAACAAGCCGAGTGCAAACCGTAGGGTTGCACCAACAAGACAATGCGCGTGGAGAGTGCGAGAGGGCGACGAATGCAAGGAAGTGCCGTCGCGTTGTAACGCCAGAGGAGTCCGACCTGGACGATGCCGATGTGGAGGAAGAGCACTGGCGGCACATGCGGTCGTCCACATCGCCGTTCTCCAGCGCGCGCTGAAGTTTCTGCCGTCTAACAAAGGATGGAAGGCAAGTCTCATTTGTGTGACCCTGCGGGTGGGTGGTATGCTGTACAGAAGGATTGTTAATACCCGGTGTTGTGGTCGAGCTTACGTTCCCTAATCGGGTTCGATGCGCATTGTTTGGGGCCTCGTCATGTGCAGGAGATCTGTGAGCAGTTGCGCGTGCATCTCTTCATCGCGGCGGACAGCAAGTCCATGACGTTCTACCCGAGCAGCGCGGCAAAGACCGCAGCTCTGTGCGCCATCATCGAGACCCTGCCCCTCCCATTCGCGAGCCTGGCTCTGGCGGCCGACAAGGCAAGGCGCTCTGACATGAACCGCACCCTGAGCGACTGGATGAAGGCGGCGGCTGGACGCGTGCGCGACATTGCGCTGTTGAAGCTCGGGCTTTTCCGCGACGAGCAAGACGCGCGAAGCCCGTGGGCGGCACCTAGGGCACGTTCGGCGGCGAGGATCCGGGAGCGTCTTGCTCTGACGTTGGATGGGGAGGGTAAGACATGTACATGCGTTTTTGTATGGACCGAATGTCGGTGGGATGCGGACTGTCATGTACTCTGACGTCCCTGAACGCAGACGTATTCGCTATCTCCAAATGGAGCGAGGACCGCCGCGGCATGCCTTTGTGTCTGGGGCATTCGCAACCTGTGCCCGAGCGGCGTTCAAGCCGCGGATGATCAACGGCACTGTGACGCTGAAGCTGTACCACATGGCGTGGCTCGAGCACGTGGTAATTAATGACACTGGACTCAGTTGGTTCTAACCGTGTCCGCCGTAGTACGTGGACGGGAACAGTCCTAACCCCAGGTCGTTACCTGTGATATGCAGGTGACCGATGCCATCTGCTTCTGGGAGACTCGCAAGGGCAGGCTGTCCAACTCTGCGGGTGTCAACGTGCATATCGTGGAAGGCCTCCGCGAGTGTGCCCTGACGGACGTCATGGCGGCTGTCGATGAGTTCCAGCCGGCGTACGACGCAACCACTTCCTCATGGGCTTGGGGCCGCCATGGCCTGCGCCAGCAGCCAGCGAGAGCGGGAGGGAGGGGGACAATCTCTCTCTGAACTGAAGTGAATGGAACCCTACACCCGCCTTGGGAGGGGAGATGAAGTTCAATGTTGTGCGCAACACGTGGAGGGTATCCGTGTGGGGGAGACTTGGATGTGTCCTTATGTAGTGCTGGTTGTTGTGAAGGCCCTGGTGTGTGATGTTGAGTGGAACATGTGTAGGGCTAAACCGTAAAGAAGAGTGATTTTAAAAATGTCTTTTGCCTTTGTCCAACGGGGGGGACACCTAGCCTCAGACCAATGTGCATAACACCAGCGAGTGCGTGGGTGCTATTATGGAGAAATGTAGGGCGTGGGATCTTTGTGGTCGTATCGCGTTTCACCTGTGGGAATTGAATGGACGGTTGGATGTTGAGATGACACTGCGGCGGCTCGTCGATTCGCGTGATGGACGGTGGTTGTGATAAGTAGGGAGGAGATCAACGGGCCAGATGTGATGTTACCAGGTTATTTGGATATGAGTAAGAGGCTGGGAGAGATCGTTCTGTATTTGGCGAAATGTCCGGTCAGGGAGATGCTGGATGTGGATTAGCCAAATAAAGAGGGACGACGATCACGCGTGATGGACGGACAAAGGTCTGCCGTAGATCTCCGCGCCAGAGATGCGATGTCCGTGTTCCATTTGGAGCAGCCGTGGCTGTTGGATCGAAGGTAGTAGGATGTTTGGATTAGACGAGAGCTTCGCATCCTAGCCGTGACTGCCTGGTGGTGATTGGGACCTGGTTCACAGATGTGTGTGCCATGGATGGTTCAAATGATGGCCGAGAAGCAGGCGGTTGGTGTGTTGAGAGCGCGTCGACAGCCGTGGGATATTGGGTCAATGTACGGTTAGATGTGTTTCGCATGTGGTTGGCGAAGACGCATCCAAGGTGTGTTTCAAATCATGACTGTACAGGTGGGGCCATATCGACGGCCGGGAGGGAAACATGGCGGGACCTGTGGACGAACATCTGTCGTTGATGTGGACGACAATGTGTTGCATCTGGGCCGTTTATGAACATTGGGCGAGGACAAGTGGCGAGCCCCGATTTGTGGACGCAGCTGAACACCTGGCGTACGTTCTGTTGGTCAGTGGACTAGTTGTTACGCAGAGTTGTCACTGTACAACACGTGTCTACTGACATGGCGGTGGTGTTTATCTGTTATGTTTCGGTGACCCATAAGGTACATGAGGCACGGAGACGTAATAGTGGAAAACAAGTCAAGTAGTAGTGACTTGGAGTGTAACGGAAACGTGAGGTTTTTGTGACTTTTGGTAGACATTTCGGTGACCCTGCCATCACTGGCAACGTGACCCTGAAGCCTGGGACTTCTAGCCATGACTTTCCCGTGACCGGAATCTGTGACGGGAAAGTCACAAAGTTGTCAATCTTCGGTGACTTCCGCCCCTTGTAAAATCCGCGATGGGCGCGGCGGCTGCACCAATGGCGCCAATGTTCAATGCAGACGGTGGAACTGGCGCAGACACGGGTATGCGTCCAGTTGACACCGACTGTGCGTGAGGCAAGGCCGTTGTCCCTGTCCGCGGTTCGGGCGATAGCTGCGGAGACACGCAACAGGGCGTCTCCCAACGTCCTGTCCTACCTAAACCCCAACCAGCTGTCGTGGGCGCACCGCCTCATCGACGCTCTATGCGAGATCCCCGACTTGAACAATGGATGGAAGGTGAGCTCAATTCTACGCCTTCAAGCCGTGCTAGAGTGGGTCATTACTAGTTTATTGATTCAATGCCATCTCTCACTGCCCTTTATGCGACGAACTCATGCATGTGATATCTCTAGGCAGGGTGACATGCAGTCTACTCCTCTCATGGCCTCTGGGTCCAGGCCTAAGTGATTGCACTGATTTTGTATCCATATTTCATGTCTACTGCTGTTAGCCTCTACTATGATGCTTATGTAAAATTTCTGGCCCATGCATGCATGGGCCAGAGATGTGTTGAGTGGGCTCACCCATGCATGCATGGGCGAGAGATGTGTTAAAGGGCCAGCCCATGCATGCACGGGCCAGAGATGTGTAAAAGGGCCAGCCCATGCATGCATGGGCCAGAGATGTGTTGAGTGGGCCAGCCCATGCATGCGTGGGCGAGAGATGTGTTAAAGGGCCAGCCCGTGCATGCATGGGCCAGAGATGTGTTAAAGGGCCAACCCATACATGCGTGGGCGAGAGATGTTTTAAAGGGCCAGCCCATGCATGCATGGGCCAGAGATGTGTTAAAGGGTCAGCCCATGCATGCATGGGCCAGAGATGTGTAAAAGTGTGTGTTGGATCATGATCTTAGCTGCATTGTGATTCTTTGTGCTATGCCCTAAACCCTTATTCCCTTCTTTCCTTTTGGGTACATTTACATGGTTGTGCTTTGCAGGGACTGGTTATAGACGTGATCGCACGTGTGATTTTCTTCACGCCATCCCGACTCATGAGCATGTGGCCTTCCGAAGCGATGCTGGAGCAAGCATTTATGGAATCACCCATGCTGACTTCAGACGTCGCGCGTGCCAACATTCACATTGCACTGCGGAACGACCCGGAGCGGCATCGGTGGTTGAAAAGGAAGTTGGCTAAACTTCGGGCCGATACACTAGACCAGGCCCGAACATGGGTATCTATCTTTTTTGGGCTCCCCTTCATAGCCCCCCTGTTTTCCCGTGCTCGGATCAAAAGCCGCCAATTGAGGGCAATGCCACAACCTTCGAAAAGTTTCTGGCGGATTTCGCCGAAGGTGGGGCATTTGAAATTACCTACAACGCAGCAGTACGCTGGTTCCGACTTACCTGACCTTGGCGCTGTATTTGCTATCCCTTTTGCAGATGACACGAGCCATGGTAACCTCACATGGACTCGATACCCCCACCGGGGCGGCCTTCCTTTCTCGCACCCTGCATTTGAGGATGCATTGCACGAGTCTCTTTTCAAAAACAAACCGCATCCTGCCGTCGTCAAGCTCTACCATGTCGCATATTTCTTGCATGGGGTAAGTTGGCTTAGAGCATGCTCGGTGCGCGTCCCGTGGGTGAAGCAGTCCAGGGCAAGCCTGTTTAGAAGTGGGGAAAAGGCACTCCCAGGTGTTTTCACAATCCTTTCTCACACCCCCATGCAATCCTATTCCCCCTTCCCCCTCTCTTCTCTGTTTCTTCCCCCCAAGCCCTCCTATGTTAGCCTCCTTGCCCATATTTCCGCCCTGTGGGTGTTTCAGTCCAGGGCTTACCTGGGAGGGAGTGGGGCCAGGGCACTCCCAGGTGTTTTCACAATCCCTTCTCACACCCCCATGCAATCCTATTCCCCCTTCCCCCTCTTCCCTCTGTTTCTTCACCCCAAGCCCTCCTATGTAAGCCTCCTTGCCCACATTTCCGCCCTGTGGGTGATTCAGTCCAGGGCTTACCTGGGATGGAGTGGGGCCAGGGCACTCCCAGGTGTTTTCACAATCCCTTCTCACACCCCCATGCAATCCTATTCCCCCTTCCCCCTCTTCCCTCTGTTTCTTCACCCCAAGCCCTCCTATGTAAGCCTCCTTGCCCACATTTCTGCCCTGTGGGTGTTTCAGTCCAGGGCTTACCTGGGAGGGAGTGGGGCCAGGGCACTCCCAGATGTTTTCACAATCCCTTCTCACACCCCCATGCAATCCTATTCCCCCTTCCCCCTCTCCCCTCTGTTTCTTCACCCCAAGCCCTCCTATGTAAGCCTCCTTGCCCATATTTCCGCCCTGTGTGTCATTCAGTCCAGGGCTTACATGGAAGGGAGTTGGGCAAAGGCACTCCCAGGTGTTTTCACAATCCCTTCTCACACCCCCATGCAATCCTATTCCCCCTTCCCCCTCTCCCCTCTGTTTCTTCACCCCAAGCCCTCCTATGTTAGCCTCCTTGCCCACATTTCTGCACTGTGGGTGATTCAATCCAGTGCTTACCTGGGAGGGAGTGGGGCTAAGGCACTCCCTGGTGTTTTCATGGAATCTTCTCACACGCCCATGCAATCATATCCCCCCGTCCCCCTCTCCCCGTGTTTTTTTTCCCCAAGCCCCCCTATCTTAGCGTCCTTGCCCACATTTCAGCCTTGTTGGTGATTCAGTCCAGGGCTTACCTAATAGTTCCGTGATGGGCAAAGGCATTCCTGCAGGTGTTCACAATCCATGCTCACTCACCCATCCTGCAATAACCCCCACTCCCCCTCTCCTCTCTGTTTTTTCACCACAGGCACGCAAATCATAGCTTCCTTGACAACATTCCAGCCCTGACGGTGATTCACTCCCACCGCATACCCAAGAGGGTGTGGGGCAAGTGCATTATTAGGTGTTTCCAAAATCTATTCTGACACGGCCCTCCTGCCATAACCCCCCCTCCCCCTCTCACGTCCCCCTCTCTCTACATCCCGCGTGTTTATCCATTCCTGTCCTGCATGCCCTATCATCCTGCAGGTCGAGCACCGTATTATCAACAACGGTTCCGATGTGTCGCACGGTCCTGGCATCAACGGCAGGAAGGTTTGCGAGTATCTACGGAAAGTGACGGCATGGTGCAAGGGGCTGGCATTATGGGCCCCTCAGTCAACGGGAGCGGCCCCTGGTACAAGGACAGTGAAAGGGAGTGGGCCTTCTCTACGACCGGAAAGATACTCATCTCCATCGACGGCATTGAAGACACAGAGGCATCAACCGCTTTCCGCAGCCTGCACCTGTCCCGGCCGCGCAGCCTGTGCCGGCCCCAGCCGCGCAGCCTGTGCCAGCCCCAGCCGCGCAGCCTGTGCTGGCCCCAGCCGTGCAGCCTGTGCCTGTCCCGGCCTTCCAGCCTGTGCTGGCCCCAGCCACGCAGCCTGTGCCTGTCCCGGCCGGTCCATTTGTGCCTGTCCCTGCCGCCCAGGTAGCGCCTGTCACGTCCGCGCAGGCTGTGCCCGTCCCGGCCGCACGTCCTGGGCCTGCACCGGCCGCACAGGCAGGGCCTGCCCTGGTCACACAGGCTGGACCTGTCCAGGCCGCATGGGGGAAAGGCTTTCTGTTTGTATGAACATGTGTATCCTGCCACCAGCCTCGGTTTTTCTTGGCTTCGGTCATTGGCAACGTTGCAATCTCAGAAAGACGCTTGGTGACATGCGCAGCAGTCCATGGCCTCTCGATGCTTCGCTGCCCGATCTACTCTCTCCTTATTTTAGCTCTTTTTTCTATCGCATTTACCTTTCGATGCTTCTGGTGGCTTTGTTTATGTGTCCTCTGTTGACGATTAATGTAGTCAATCATACTTTTCCTACAGGGTATTTGAGCCTGCGCACCACATTCCCTAGCTTCCAAACCGATCGTTTGGGTTGCACAATATATGATAGGCCTGAAGTTTTATATGCCAACCCACAGGCACAGGGTCCCAGGTCCTTATTCACTATGAGAAGAAACGAGGAATGAAATGACTAAGTGAAAGTTGGGTACAAAAGGCAAACCCTAGAAAAATGTACCCCATATGTGCTACCCCACTATAGCCTACAGTAGCTATGTCATATAACTCTGACACACCCCCATAGGCAAAGTGGGGGAGAACAAGGGGTCACAAGACCAGTCAAGCAAAGCAAAGCAAGCTCAGGGTGGATCACAAAGTCACCACACATTCCGAGCACAAGTTCAAGGCCACAAGGCCAGTTCACATGCAGGATTACATATATATGTAAGGCTAGACAAGCAAGAGCAGGAGTATATATATATGCAACAGTACAAACAAGATCAAGGGGTGAGCAAGTGAGGCAAGGTAGGCACAAGACCCAGCTGAGTACAGAAGCGCTGATGATCACAAGGCGCAAGTGCCTTGGTGAAGATATCAGCAGTGTTGGCCTCAGAGGCCACGTACGCAAGTCGCAGCTGACCACGCTGCTGTAGCTCACGAGCAAGGAAGTAGCGGAGAGCAATGTGCTTCGTTCTGTGCTCCAGTCTCTGCTCTCGACACAAGGCCAGCATGGCCTTGTTGTCTACGTACAGCACTGGAGGAGAACGAGGCGGCTCTCCGAGGTCAGTCAGCAGGTAGGTGAGCCAGCGAAGCTCCTGTGCAGCCATGGCCCCGGCGTAGATCTCAGCCTCACAACTGGAGCCGAGAACAGAAGACGAGCGAGTAGCCCGCCACGAAACAGAGCCGGAACCAAGGCTGAAGGTGTAACCCTGTGACGACCGCTGCGTAGCCTGGTCGTCAGCCCAAGAAGCGTCTGCGTGTCCAGTGAGGACCACTGGACTCTGCCCTCCAAGCACAAGCCCCATGCCCGACGTACTGCACAAGTAGCGCAACACCCTCTTTGCTGCAGCCATGTGCTCCGGTCTGTGTCTCCCAGGAGCAACATAGCGTGCAAGAATGCTAAGAGGGTATGCAAGGTCAGGTCGTGTGCAGGTCATCAGGTATATGAGGCAGCCAACAAGCTCTGGGTACGGGCCACTCGACTCTACGGACTCATCCGAAGGCAGAGCTGAGAGCGAGTGGCGAGTAGGCAGAGGAGTGGCCTGAGGCGAGGAGTACGTGAAGCCGAAGCGCTGAAGGACCTGCTGCACCATGTGTGACTGAGTCAGGGTAATGGTGCGGCGTGCTCTGTCCCGGGTGATCTGCAAGCCAAGGTAGCTGCGCAGTTCACCCAGGTCTGTGCACGTGTGTCTCTTCTGCAGCTCGGACTTCACGTGGGCGAGTCCAGCAGTGTCAGCTGTGGCAAAGACCAAGTCGTCGACGTACACGAGGATGTAGAACGGTGGCAAAGAAGTGTCGGTGCGCAGAAACAGCGACGGGTCGGCAGTAGAGGGAGCAAACCCAAGAGCCGCAAGTGTAGTCCTCAGTGTGTCGTGCCACTCACGCGGTGCCTGGCGGAGACCGTAGACTGGCCGCCGGAGGCTCCACTGGGTGCCAGGAGGAAAGGACCCAGTGAAGCCAGGTGGGCGACGCAGCCAGATCTCCTCGTGCAGGCTGCCCTGCAAGAAAGGAGTGCTGAAGTCAAGAGAGTGCAGCTCGTAGTCGCGGTGAGCAGCTATGTGCAGCAGTACCCGAAGAGTGGTCATCTTCGGGGTGGGAGAGAAGGTCTGAAAGTAGTCAACTCCCTGCCGCTGACTGAAGCCACGAGCCACGTAACACGCCTTGAAGACAGGCGGAGAACCCGGCGGCCGCTTCACCCTGAAAATCCACATGCCACTGACGATGTTCGCCCCAGGTGGGGGAACCTCGTCAACGTAGGTGCCTGTGGACTTCCAGGAAGCCATCTCTGCGTCCATAGCTGCCTGCCACTGAGAGGAGTAGGGACCCTCTATCGCCTCCGCGTAAGAGCGCGGAGTCGGGATGTCAAGTGCATCCGGGTCTCCCTCAGGGGTAAGCAGTACGGACACGAGATGAGGTGAAGCAGCAGCCAAACACTGGAACTCCTCCTGCCTGTCCTCAAGGACGTCCGTGCCAAGGGCACACTCACCCCCGACGGACGGAGGACAGACAGACTCAGACTCAGCAACAAGACTAGCAGCGTAGTCTAGACGACAGCGAGCAGCAAAGTCGACGAGCTCAGTAACTAGGGCAGACGCAGCAGTGGACTCAAAGGAAGGGTCAGTGACAACAGTAGCAAGGAGACGCGTGACAGTAGGACTGGCAGCACGAAGAGAGTTCGACTCCGGGGCAGGAAGAGCAGGAAGAGAGGACTCAGGAGGAGAAGGCAAAGGGGCACGCAGAGGAGCAGTGGACTGACGCAGAGACATCCGGTGCGTGCCAGGGACAGGAGGAGGACGCTGACGCGAACCACGACCACTAGTGCGAGCAGCACGAACAGGCGACGCAGGGCGAGACGCAGGCTCACGACGCTCAGCAAGACCTCCAGTAGGACCAGTGTAGGGAGAAGGAGCGGGCAGTGGGGAGGTCGGCTATAACTGTGACGGGACAGGCTGTGGACACTCTAAGGGAGGAGGAGGACCAGTAGAAGGCGGGAGACCAAGAACCTGCTGAAGGAGCGGAACGAAGTACGGCCTAGGCCGCGCGGCGACTCCAGACACAGCAGGGACAGCACCAGTACCCCCAGCGGCAGCACCAGCGCCAGCAGCACCTCCAGCTCCAGCACCTCCAGCAGCACCAGTAGCACCCCCAACAGGACCGCCTCCAGGACCGACAGCAGTAGCCTCAGCGCCAACACCCTCAGCAGCTCCAGCTCCAGTCGTACCCGCAGGCCCAGCAGCTCCAGTACTCCCAGTACGAGCACCTCCGGGACCCGCTGCACCAGCACCCGAAGCAGCCGAAGAACCTCCAGCTCCAGCAGCACGCCTCCAGCGCCGGGCAAACCACTCGCGCAGCTCCTGTGGAGAGAGTGGCTCCCGCCGAGACGAAGCACTCGGAGAACCTCCAGGCTCAGCACCGCCAGACGCCACACGAGCAGGCCCAGCTCCCTCAGGCTCCGCACCCCCAAGCTCAGCACCTCCAGGCGTGGCACCCCCAGGCTCAGCACCCCCAGGCGTAGCACCCCCAGGCTCAGCACCCCCAGGCTCAGCACCCCCAGTAGTAGCACCCCCAGGCTCAGCACCCCCAGGCTCAGAACCCCCAGTAGTAGCACCCTCAGGCTCAGCACCCCCAGGCGTAGCACCCACACGCTCAGCACCCCCAGAGTCAGCACCCCCAGGCTCAGCACCCTCAGCAGCACCAGAGTCACCAGTAACCTCGACAGGCTCGACTGCGTCTACCTGGGACACACCTGAAGGGGCAGGACCCTGAGGGGGGAGGGGGTCTACCGGGGGGGGACCTGGGACAAGGAAGAGGGGTGGCGGGGGGAGGGACGGAGTGCGGTAGGGGAAGAGGCGGTAGTAGGGGACCGACTCGTCAAACGTGACGTCCTGGGAGGACAGAACACGGCGAGAGGTGGGGTGGTAGAACTGCCACCCTGGCGCGTCAGGGGGGAAGCCAAGGAAGACGCAAGGAGCAGCACGAGGGGACAGCTTGTCCGCAGACAAGTCGCGGACAAACGCCTGAGATCCCCAGACACGGAACGCAGACGCATCGCCAACCTTCCCCGTCCACAGCAAAGCTGGGGAGGTCTCCGGCATGGAGACCCTGGGGTGAAGGTTGATCTGATGCGCCGCGTACCGAACCGCAAACGGCCACAGAAAATGGGGGGCAGCCGCATGCATCATGGACGTACGGGCGACGTCCATGACCATGCCAATGCGGCGCTCAGCAATCCCATTTTGCTGTGGAGAGTCCGGAAGCGTGAAGGTCTGGCGGATGCCTCGTGCACGACAGTAGGCTCGCAGAAGGCCAGAGGAGAACTCTCCGCCTCTGTCAGAGTGCAGACGCAGAACAGGAAAGTCCGAGCCGAAGCTCCGCCTGAGCTGGAGACGAGCTGCGCGGATCCAGTCGATCAACACCTCAGTGACATCACCCTTGCTGCGCAAGGGGAAGACTGTGGTGTAACGCGAGTAGTCGTCAACCACCAGCAGGAAGTAGCGCTCGTGACCCTGTCCACGGACGCGGGCCGGGTTCCACACGTCCATGTGAAGCGTCTGCAGCGGGGCCTCTGTCGGAGGAAACTGGGAGGAGTGAGGGGCAGCCCGCTGCCGCCCCTCGACACAGGGGACGCAGGTAGGGCCAGGCCCCGGAAGAAGGGGAGGGAGGGACCGGGGAAGACCAGAGACAAGGACACGGGAGGCCATGCCTCGTAGACGAAGCAGGGAGGGGTGACCAAGGCGGTGGTGCCAGAGGAGAGTCTCGTGAGACAGGAGGCGACACGAACAGGGGGCAGACTCAGGACCAGACCTGGACGCTGCAGCAAACACCTGACCCGACGCAGCTACCTGACCAGACGCAGTGACTGGAGGAGACGCAGTGGTCAGGGTGTACAGGCTCGACCCCGGCCGACGTGTAAACGTGGCCAGGTGTCGGCCAGTCCGAGCGTCCGTGCAGTGGGTCACCCGCTGACTCGCAGGAGTGAACTGGTGAACCCCCGCATCCTGTAGGTCAGCACCACTCACCAAGTTCGTAGAGAACGAGGGGAGGTAAAGACCAGACAGGGTGCCAGAGGGGGCCGCCGGACACGGGAGGACAGTGGAGAAGTGAGCAAGGATAGGACCCCCGGAGGGGTCTGCCAGAGAGACTGCAACTGGCCGGCCAAGCGGCGTGAGTGTGGTGCGGTCTCGAAAGAAGGAGCGAGAAGCCCCCGAGTCAAGGGTGAAGGTGTGGGAGGCCGGAGCCGACGCAGAACGTGAGAGAGCAGACTCACCAGCACCTGAGGGAGCAGACGTACCTAGAGCAGCAGCCTCGCTAGCACCTAGAGCAGCAGCCTCACCAGTACCTAGAGCAGGAGTCTCAATGCCCGGGTCGGGCGGAAAACACCGGTAACAGTCACCCTCATCACTAATGGTCACAGTATACATGGCAGCAAGAATAGCATCAAAGTCAAGGTCAAAGACAGCTACACCCGCCCTAGACAGCTCACCCCAGCGGGGGATCTCAGTGGCCTCAGGGAACTGGTGACGCCAAGCGTCCGTCAGGCGGGCGCTGGGTGGAGTGCGCACCCCCGCACTGCTCACCCGCGCGGTCGCCGGTGCGTAGGACGTAGGTGCACGGACCAGTACCCCCACCCTGCTGGCGTGCAGTGTACCACTCACGGAGCTGCTGAGGGGGGGGGATGTCACGAGTGCGCTGCTGCTGCTGGCGCTGACCACCACCGGAGCCGACCCTCTGCGCAGCGCCACCCCGACCAGCTCCACCTCCTCCGCCGCCTCCTCCTCCACCGCCGCCACCTCCGCTCCCACCGCCACCGCCGCCGCCGCCTCCGCCTCCACTGCCGCCACCGACACCTCCACCCCCGCCACCACCCCCACCGCCACCCCCACCCCCTCCACCGCCTCCACCGCCGCCTCCACCGCCCCCGCTAGCTCCTCCAGTGCCCCTGCCCCCCTTGCCCTTGCCAGGGCGGCGTCTCCCGCTAGGGGTAGACGCCGCACCGACCGACTCAAGCCCAACGAGGTCGGCCGCAGCAGCAGAGGCAACAGAGGGCAAAAGGGGGGAGGGGGAACACCCCTCAAAGATGGGGGTGCGAGGGTCACCACGAGAGGCTCCTACAGCTACTATGCTCTTCTCTGCTGCTAGGAGGGACTTCTCGAGGAGGTCAACGGTGAGAGTGGTGGGGCAAACTGAGAGGAAGTGGTCCCTGACTACGCGAAGGGAGTCAGGGAGCCGGGTGACTATGTAGTAGAGGGTGATGTACATGGGGGGGGGGGTTCTTGGCGCAGAACTCTGCAGGAAGCGCAGCGCGGTAGCGAGTGTCACTAGTGCGGAGGTGCGTAATGAGGTCAGCGACTGTGGGAAAGGCAGCAAGGTCAGGGAAGAGGTACGGTAGCATGAGGCGGCTCAGTGCAGCAGTGGCAGGGGAGGAGTAGCGCGCAACTACAGCGTCGTACAAGGTCTGAGCACTCTTGTACTGGCTAAAGTGCGCACGCTCAGAGGTAGGCAGGTGGCGACGCACAGCAAGACGTGCAGCAGCATCGCGCGTGGCCCACTGGGAGCGAACAGTGGCGTCAGCATCAGCAGCGGGGGCAGGAGAGGCACCAGAAGTGAGGTCAAAGAGGGAGAGGCCGTCTGCCCTGTCGCACCGTAAGAAAAGCTGCAGGTCATCTATCCAGACGTCAAAGTCAATGGCCCGACCCTCAGCGTCAAAAGCGAGGACACTAGGGGTAGCCATGACAGCAGTAGACTAGCAGCGCAAACAGTAGGGTGAGGGCAGTGCTGTGAAAGGGGCGCTGCTCTTACCAGACAGGGCGGCTCGGGTGGCTCGCTGTAGGGCGGCTCGGCGGCTCGGCTGCTAGGCGGCTCGGCGGCTCGGCTGCTGGGCGGCTCGGCTGCTGGGCGGCTCGGCGGCTCGGCTGCTGGGTGGCTCGGCTGCTGGGCGGCTCGGCTGCTGGGCGGCTCGGCGGCTGGGCGGCGTGGCTGTTGGGCGGCTCGGCGGGGCCGCTGAGAGGGCGGCGTCCGGGGCTGCTGGGAGGAGGCGGCGGGGCCGCTGAGAGGAGGCGGCGGTGCCGCAGGTTGGTGGCGGGGCCGCAGGTAGGTGGCGGGGCCGCAGGTAGGTGGCGAGGCCGCTGAGAGGAGGCGGCGGGGCCGCAGGTAGGTGGCGGGGCCGCAGGTAGGTGGCGGGGCCGCTAGTAGGTGGCGGGGCCGCATGTAGGTGGCTGGGCCGCTGGTAGGTGGCGGGGCCGCACAGGTAGGTGGCGGGCCCGCGGAGGTAGGTGGCGGGGCCGCCGGTAGGTGGCGGGGCCGCACAGGTAGGTGGCGGGGCCGCACAGGTAGGTGGCGGGGCCGCGGAGGTAGGTGGCGGGGCCGCACAGGTAGGTGGCGGGGCCGCGGAGGTAGGTGGCGGGGCCGCACAGGTAGGTGGCGGGGCCGCAAAGGTAGGTGGCGGGGCCGCGGAGGGTGGCGACGGGCGCGACAGGCGTGACGGGCGCGATGGGCGCGACGAGCGCGACGGGCGCGACGGGCGCGACGGGCCGTTAGGGCGGCGCGACGGGCGCGACGGGCGGCACGACTCGGGCCGGAGCAAAACGCGCACCGGGCAGGAAAAAAAATTTCGTGGTGGTGGGCCCTAGGAATCGTTCCCACTAGGGAACTTGCTCGATACCATGAGAAGAAACGAGGAATGAAATGACTAAGTGAAAGTTGGGTACAAAAGGCAAACCCTAGAAAACTGTACCCCATATGTGCTACCCCACTATAGCCTACAGTAGCTATGTCATATAACTCTGACACACTAGTGCGGTATGTATATATCGCCACCGCGGGTACAGTGATGGCTTCGGTTTAACGGTGGGTGTTTTTCGCTGACCAATCATGTGGGGGTTTTCAGCTTAGCGGGGACATGTATCTGGACCCTTCCGCTTTCAGGGTACGGACAGCGCAAACTGCGCACAGTTTCCGCAAAAGTCTGGGCTAGGGGGGAGGGTTATTGTTCAGGTTAGGGAGTCGAGCTCTCAATGAGCCACGTGGTTAGTCCTACACAGCTCTCTCACTGTACATCTACAATTTCAGATTCTGCACTGCGCTTGTTTGTCTTTTCTACCGAATCCAGGCTAGCTCGTCAGCTCACTGTTCCCAAAGCTGTGTGGCCGTTGTTGTTGTTTTTTTTCTCATCCAAATTACATTGCACCCGAAACCCTGAGAATATGTGCACCCTTCCTGACCGAAACAAAATAAACCCAATCGGGAAGGGGTGCGACTCGGGAGGCATCAACCCTAAAATGCGTCCGAGGGAGGCATCAACCCTAAACACCATGCCACAAGGTGTTTAGGGTTGATGCCTCCCTGACCGGATGCCTTCCCGACTGGGGTTTATTTTTTTTGCTCGCGTGTCCGTTGGGGTATTTCGAGTGTAATATATTGAGTAGAAACGACAAACCAGAGCAGTGGAGAATCTGTGATTGAACACCTACAGTGAGCTCTCTGTGAGAACTGGGAAACGTGGCTCATTGAGAGCTCGAGTCCCTAATCTGAACAATAACTCTCCCCCCCTAGCCCAGACTTAAGCTGAAACTGTGCGCAGAAAGCGCTACCCCTAACCTGAAAGCGGAGGGGTCGGGATACCCCTCCCTGCTAAGCTGAAAACCCATCGTGTGGCTTCTCCTCACAGCCTTTGTGAGACGACTTCAATCCCCAGGCATAGACGTATTTCAGTGACCACGCTCTGAAGCAAGTCATCATTTAGCCAGACATTAACTTCTCTGCGCGACTCTCTAGAAGCAGGTTACTGCTACCTTGCACTACCCCCTTCCGTCACTACTTCGGTGTCCTAGCGTGTATGTGCGCAATGGGATAACTCGCATTGCAACCCCCTCAACACCCGGGAGAGATCTGAAATTTCAGATGGGCGGCACAGGTACGGAGCTTCGACTGTAGTTGCGCTTTTGCTATGCGTATCGAAGTAGCTGTGGTTCGGTGTTGCTGCTTTTTGGAAACGCGCGAGCAATTACCTACTTAGCACAGAGTTCAGCTGATGCTGTGCGCAGCTTGAGGGTTTTGCGCTATTCCTATTTTGTGAAGTTGCAGGTTGTTGCGTGCGAGGACTGGACGCGACGAAGTTAGTCACACTTATGGGGAGTGCGTCATACGCGAGGCAGGTATACTGTTTCTATTGAATATTCCGGGCTCGCCAAGTATGTGTTCGCTTATCTGCATGTTCGGTAGCATGTTTCACTAACTGTTTTATATACATGCTCCCGATGTACCATCCCGCAGGCAGTGTCAACTTTGTCCTCGACCCGGCACGCTGATAGTACGAGTCTTGGCGTCTCGTTTTCGCTCCGCCATGTCAACGTTTACACCTGTGTCAGAGGTCGAACCTTCACGAGTAGACGTTCCGGGGATTGCGCCATGGGTGTTCCTCTCGCATAAAGAAACCGAATGCTTAAACTCAGGTAAGCATCAGGCGCGACGCATGTCCGTTATTTGTACTTTGCCATTCAAAGGCCGTTATGCTCTGTGTGTATAGGACACGTGGTGTGTTGTTTTTGCGCAAAAGAAGGTCCAACAGTAAATGTTACTCATGATATTACTGAAAGTGTTCCTTGTTTTCACTTTAATCATGACATGGCTTCGTTCTCCTTTCTATTGCTTCCACCTTCGTTCTCCTGATGTCACCAGCATTCTCCTACCTTTTCCTGGTGTCTCCTTTTTTTCCCTCTCATCTGTATCTTCCTGCTTTCACCTGTGTCGTCCTGCTTCCGCATTGCATTGCCCAGGTAATTCTACAACTCTTGAAATCTCACCCGCTTACTCCTACTTTCCTCTCCTCCTTTCTCCATTCTCGATTTCTGTATGCTTCAGATTTTATTCTCATCTTTGTATTCTCACCACTTTCTTTCTCCTGCTTCCGCCGGCTTCCCCCTTCTCACCCTGCGCTCCCCTGCTTCCCCTTTCCCCCTCTGCTCCCCCCTGCTTCACCCTTCTCCCCCTGACTCCCCCTGCTCCCCCCTTCTCCCACTGCTCCCCACTGCTTGCCTCTCAGGACGTTAATACGGTGATTTCTGAGGCAGTTCACCATGTATTCCGGGTCAACGATGATGTGCCAGTCATTGGGTCTTCGCAGGTAATATGGTTGTGACCCCCCATTCCATAGTATGCCCCGTATAACCTCTTTGTTCCGCTGCGCATGTGTGCGGTTGTGTGCAGGTTGGACTATTGAAAGGGTCACCTACACGTCCCTTGTTGCTGCTGACTCGTTACCCGCTGTAAACGTTACTTCTTTTATGTGTCACCCATCTTGTGTACCATTGGCAACATGAAGGATCTGTGACCCAATCCCGTGCGAAATGTGCACGCCTGCCATTTTTGTCCTCGCAATGGTACAATTAAGTAGGTTTCCAAGGTCAAAGAACCGATGCTTGAATAAGTACGGATTAATGCAAACGTCTGTACAGTAATATCTCCCAGCAGGAAAAGCGCCATATGCAGTTTATTGTGGTTGACAGTGGACAGAGTGACAATAGTGGAATGCCCATGATATGCAATTTTTGTTTATTCTGTAACAGAATGGGATCATTTCATGTTACAAATATCCAATCGTGTATTATCGCAATCGATACAAGATCTCTCCAGGAGTAGTATCACAGATTGAAGCTTACCGACCCTTTAATTTTTTGAAGTTATTTCCATGTTACATTGTCGCTTGACCGTTTATCGGAGTTCACAGTACCGCATTACCGTAAACAATGTAATTTTGAGTTGTGAGTTGTTAGGGAAATGACATCGAAAGTGTTTCTGTGTGTTCGACTCTTGATTTCGCGCAGGATTGTAGCGCGTGTGACGGGAACGCACGGGATTGGGCCCCAAATACTCGGGGGGTCACCTGTAGGTGACTTGTGGGTAACATCAGGGTCACCTCTCGGGGTCACCTCAGTGTGACAACGAACTGAACTTCGATCGAGGGTATCACTGTTGGCGACAATGGGGTATCACTCTTCGGGGTAACCCTGATGTGACCTTGGGGAAAATTCGCGGGGGATTTTTTGAGGATGATGTGGCTCTAGCGGAATCATTTTTTTGTCGCCCCTCGAAGACATCCCAGAAAGGCCGAGCAAGCTGGCTCTGGGCTGGAAAAGGAGATCACCGAATCCCAGGGATTCTCTTAAGAGCGTGTCCGAGGTGCAGCGTCAAAGGATGTCGAAGGATGTCGGTGAATTTCAACCCTCGGATCGAGAGTTCCAACCGTCAAGATTTACCGACATCGGATGTCCACGGATGTCGACTTCACTTCAGACCCGCCCTAAGACAATCTCGAGATTGGAGTAAATATTGGGTGGTTATCTTGTCGACAAAGGATCTGTTGCGAAGGTTCTCGGAGTGGTTCATTCGTCTCACGCACTGCTCAGCATCACGACAAGGCACTTGACTTGGCCTGGGGTCGGGTTGGGAAGGAAACATGTCGGGAACTGTACACTCTGTTTCTCGATGTTTGAACAATCGGGAGCCCCGGCTACAGTGCGCACGTGTGCTTGGATTCAGCGGGCTGGTGCTTGCAACCGAAATGCAATTCAGGAGAACGGTAGACAACGGTTCATGAAAACAAACGTGCTTTTGAGTTCGGTTTCGTGCGGCAAAAGTGCTTATACGGTATGTTCTGGGACCAATTTGGACGCATTGATGTCAGTACAACCGGCTTGTCAATATGGCGAATGTCAGTGTGGTGCGAAACAGGGTGTATATGTCTCACGAGAAGAATCCCGGCTGTACTGTACATTTGTGAATGGAAGGGCTTCAAGTGAGCTCTATTGCGTGGTGGAGATTCATCCGTGGTACGCAAAGTTCAAACATGACTGCGAAAATTCTTCGAACTTCAAAATATATGGGATTTGGTGGGTGAGCTCTCACAGTAAACCGTGTAAGCGGTGTCAACTGTATATGTATCTATTTGCATGTGTGCTTTCTGCCTGCCCGTAAACGGTGTGAAGTTGGCTGTGTAGGCACATGAACTGGTTCGTTCCTTCAGACCACATATGACGCAGTTTGATAGTTCCGCCACATTTCGACAGCTTTCGACTGTCACCATTTTGCACCATCGCGCACCAAAATGAACCATTTTGAGCTGCTTGGAAAACAAACGAGAATGACCTGCCTGCCTTATGGGATGCAGAGGAAAATGTGAGGGGGAGGTCGGGGGAACTGTGGACAGTTGCTCTGACTCGGAAGCTGTACACCCTCATACTCGGCCTACGCACAATCGGGAGCAGCGTCTACAGTGCTGTCAGGTAACGCCACTGTGCATATGGCCGAACCCCCTAATGTCGACAGGCACACATTTTTTTTTTCCATAGAAGGCTTTTCACTATATCAGGGATACAGCAAAATGGCCACAGTCGTAACTGTTGTGGGGAGGGGGGCAATTACACACAGTGAGAGAGCCACTCCTTGTATTCATCTACGGCGGTTTGAATCTGGCCCTCCGATCTGTCTAGATAGACAGGAATTCGTCACGCCATGTAAGTATGTTGACTATCTTCATGGTAGCATTTTTCAACGCTGCGACTCCGTCCTTGGCCAGATGTTGCTTGGTCACGCGTCTCCTTTTTAACGAATCCATGCCGCTAGCGTCGTGAGGTTCGTCCTCCCTCCAAGTACACCGACTATGCTACGGTAGCCGTTGGGGAGACGGATAAGGAGGGCGTGGCATATTGCTTCGCGACCAAGGGTGATGATGAACACGCGGAATCTCTCATGGAACCACCCCCTAAAGATCCATCCCGTGCATGCTACGAGCATGATGGATTACACAGTGGGTTGGGTGCAAGGGGGAGTTTGATGGAGTTGGGTGCATGATGGAGTTTGCGTGTGTTGGAAGCAAGGCGGTAGTGGGGTAGTTGTATGCCCCCAACCCACCGAACGAGTTACTTCTAGTGCTCACGGTTGAGTGAGTTGAAAGCTAGAAGTTACACGAAGGTTGGAGGCTGTCAAGAAGGTGCAGGTTGACTTCGGAGGACTTGCACTTCGGTTCCACATGGAAGCACAAGAAGAATCGAGACTCAGGGAGAATTCGATTCGGTGAAATTCGAGAGTCGAATTTCACCCCTTTGATGTTACTTGAACATTCGAGTGTACCGCGGTTCGATGTTACATGTGCGATTCGACGTTTTGCAGTTCATATATTGTGTTTGTTTTATATTGCATGGAATATAGTGAAAACCAGAGTTCTTTGTACGTGGTACATTCGAACCTGACATTCCAGAAAGCTTCTATACTTGCATTCAAGAGCACCACCCAACACGTGAACGCCTATATCTCGCTCAATACTTAGGCGATCGACGGGTGTGATGGCTTGTTGGAAAGCTAAGTCAGAGCTCTATCGTTTAGAACAACTCCTAGCTTCTGTAAAGTAGAGGAGAGTCCTTTACAGCACCTTCGCTTGATGCCCTCATACGTCCGCGCATGTAGACAGAAAGCCGTCACAATCCCCCTTATCACCTTCCGGCACTGGAACTTCCATCCCCTGAATACCGCGTTGCAGCGCTCCACCCAAATCTGGTGGAATATGATTGTCGACATCGTCAGCTCAGGAGATCCGGAAGCTATCCCCCCGCGCTTGAATAGCAGGTCGCCAAGTGTTCTTGCTCTCCGCGCTGGATTGAACCAGCGAATCGCATCGTTAAGGGCCCCCACCGCAGGCTGGATGACACGGCAGGAGAACAGAGCATGGTCCACTGACTCCGCCTCCCCGCAGTGTGGATATTTTGCCAAGCGCCAAAACAGAACATTCGAAATGATCTGTTGACATTGTCCTAAACGGTGGTTCAAAAACACACAAGAAACACACAATTTCGAACACAGGTTCAAAACACAAACAGAATCGTTGCGTTCGCTACGTTCACATGATGCCAGGGTTGAGCCATTCCCGGTTGCCTCGTGAAGGGGGCGCTTAAGCTGTTCTTGGTATTTCGCATAATTTTTGTCAATTCGCGACTAGTAAAAAAGGATTCGTCAGGTGCTCATAAAATAATTGTAACTTACCCGTTGACATTTTAACTTCGGTCTTTTCGTTACTACTGGTGCAGAACCACGCGACGTGCTTGTAACGTGCGTGCAACTGGCTGGGGAAAAAAACCCGGGTGCAGAGTTTCCATCCGGGGCAGCGCAAATTTGTGTGCAGGGGGTGAGCATCATGTGTAGAAAGGGTTAACGTATGGTATGAGCGAAAAGCGACGGCAGCCAAACACACATGCGAGCGCACTGTACACTTCATGATTCAGCAACACTTCCTGGCCAGTCAAAGTCAACAGCTGCATGACCAACTTGGAAGTCGTGATTGTGCTTGTAGAGTATTCCAGGTAGCACCATTCCAGGCACGCTGCAGTCACTACAAGCGTTCGGTTCATGTGGCGATTGTCATTGTGGCGAGAATGAGGGTGTACAACTGTGGAAGATATTGCACAACTGTGGACACACTTGCTCACCCCAAAGCTAGCAGTGACCCAACACTGCAGCCAGCATTTCGACCTGGCGATTTGAAGGGTCAGTCTCTAGTAGCAGAGAGCTGAGAAAGAGTCGTTTGGCCGACTCACTGATGACGCGGCTCGGTGAGCGCCGCGAGCGCGTGCCGGCATGGTGGCTCGGCGTCTTTGCCCTGCTCATCGCCGCATTGCCATCACCATTGGTGAACGCCGTGCCACTCGAGTCCACGCAAGGTGAGGACTCATCTGATAAGAGCGGCGGCTCCGACGGTGCCGCATGCGACGGTGAGCAGCCGCGGCGTTCCTACTACTACTACTACTAGTAGTAGTATAGTAGTATAGTAGAGTATACCACTCCGGGTGCCCTGGGACATCATGTCAGGATTAGACTTGGACGCCACGATGACTGCAGACTCGATCATCGATCTGTGATAATGATTTCCACCAAAATCGTGTATCGATCTGCTAGTAGTACGTTTCATAAGGTAGAGCTTCAAGGGCGGCGCTACTACTAGCAGCCTCCTCGTTTTGCTGACGATGCTGCTGCGGCTACTAGAAGCGATTTTCACGACGGGTGGGGAGAAGGATACGAGGCACCATGGGTCAGCACGTACCAACTACATGAGGCTCTGATCTACATAGTAATACTACTACCTCTTGTATCACAACCGATTAGACACGTACCTGAAAACTCACGGATCTTTCTTCCCCCATCGCCAAAATGTTTCTGTCCTCAAAGTTTCTTTTGGGACTAACACTATCCAACCATCCCAAAAGTGTCTTCTGGGATAAGACTGGGTCACGTTTGAGTCACATTTCTGTCCCAAAAGAATCTTCTAGGACAATTTTGGGATAGTGAGAAAGTGTCAATCCCAAAAGCAACTTCTAGGACAGATTCAGGAAAGAACATTTTGGCGATGCCCTTCTCCTCCCCTCCCCATCTCCCTCCTTCTCCGCTTCCCCTCCCCACCCCCAATCCTCTCCACGTCCCGCCACCCGTTGCATTCCATATGTGCAGAAGTTGAGGGGCGAGGGAAAGCGTTATGGCAATGCCGCTCGGACGAAGAATAAGGCGGCACAGTCTAACGTCATGTTTCGATCCAGTAGCATCGTAAGTACTCCATTCGACACGTACCTACATCACAGGATTCCTTCCCCCCCCCCCCCCCCCCCCACTTGCCGCCACGCATTGCAGTGACATTCGTGCAGGAGTGCCAGACGGCATGGGGGCAGACCATCGCTGGGTGGAGTGGCGCGAGTCCCGAGTGCACCACCGCAACTGGCCTCACATGCGACGCCAGCGGATTTATTCTCTCCTTGTGAGGCGAATGGGAGCGCTGCTTTCAGATGGTGGCTTTGAGGGATAGATTTGACGCGATGGGTTTGAGGGTTTTAAAGGCGTTTCGATAACCTGTGATTATGGTTATGGGGTGGTGTGTGTGGGTAGTGTTCTGGGCTGCCGCCTACCAGAGCTCTTACGTTAGCATCGATTGACATGCCCTTGTTGACACCATTGTTGCCATTTGCCATTGTTTGATGCACCATGAAACAGGAAACTCCGCAACTACAAGCTGGCAGGGCAGATTCCAAGCTCTGTCAGCAACCTCATTAAGATCACCTATCTGTACGTCCTCCTCAGTTGCAGCGCCTCGACTTGAGTGCTTGGTGCAAGGGAACGGCACTCCATGCCCACAGTTGGTGTCTGGGAAATTTGGATTTTTTGGCATTCTTCCGTGGGGTGCTTGCATGCCGTCTGCGCGGCAGATGATGGGCGACAGTTGGCTTGTCTGAGCCGGCAGTTCCAGCATCGACGGAGCCATCCGTCTATGAGAAGCTTGAAAGGGCGAATGCAATGCGCTTTGCACCCATGAAGCCTGACCATGCCAATGCATTGATGGTTGGGTACAGGCGAGGCGAGCCCACGGCGTTAAGCGTGGCTTGGAATTGAGCAACCACACCCTTTCCTTGGTTTGACCCCTTGCAACTTCTACTCGCCTGTTTGCTGATGTGGTCGTCCCTCACAGCGATCTTGCAAGCAACCAGCTGCCAGGAAGCATACCTGCAACCGTGACTGCACTCAGCCTGCTGAGATACTTGTGAGATGCGCACCAGTGTCTGCCACGTCTGCTGTTCATTTTTCCCATAGACGTTTACCTGCATTGTGTGCTCTCATGCATTGTGTGCCACCTGTCCATCACTTCACCTGTCCGCATACACACCTGTCCGTGGCCTCACCTCTCCGTGCAGGTGGCTGTTCAACAATACGCTCACCGGCCCCATCCCAACCGACATTGGCTCCATGACTAGCCTTGTATCCATGTGAGACTTCTGACTCCTGTGCTTGCTTGGTCGCATTATCTGCCCTTCAACAAACTACGTGTGCTGGGTGCAATGCATGTGACGTTCGCCTTATCTTCATCATGTGCGAGCTCGGTCGGTCCTCATCCTTTGCTGTATGTCTGCCTGCCTCGGTGCCTTTTTACATTACGTTGGTCCATCAGCGCTCTCTACACCAACATGCTGTCAGGATCCGTGCCCGCTTCAATCTCAAAGCTCACTGGACTCACGTTTTTGTAAGATAATCAGCTGCCCCCCTTGGAGCGATTCCACTTGCCGCTTGTCTGAAGGTCAAGTGATCCCACAAAGAAGCATCCCTCTTATTTCCGTGCATGCTTATATTTGCCTCATACTCTTGCTGGGCCTCCTGCTCTCTCGCCTCATTCCCGCTTCATGCTCGTAACTTCACATTCACCAACCCTCTGTCATCTTGCTGAGCTCTAGGCTCTGGCGAATCAAGTCTTGCACATGTTTTGCTGTCTCCTATACTTCCCTTGTGACTAACCAAGCAAGGTGCAGTCATGCCAACCATTCCCTTGCACCAATAACAATGCCACACAACACCGCTTGCCTCCTTACCTTGCTTGTATACCGTGGTCGGCTCGCCTCCATCCTAACCCATTCTGAACCGACATCCTCTTCCTTCCTTGAGTCCTGGTTGTTCCATCGTGTCCTCACACTGCGTGCGGAGTGGCTGAGCTTCCCACTGCGTGCGGAGTGGCTGAGCTTCCCACTGCATGCGAAGTGGCTGAGCTTCCCACTGCGTGCGGAGTGGCTGAGCTTCCCACTGCGTGCGGAGTGGCTGAGCTTCCCACTGCGTGCGGAGTGGCTGAGCTTCCCACTGCATGCGGAGTGGCTGAGCTTCCCACTGCGTGCGAAGTGGCTGAGCTTCCCACTGCATGCGAAGTGGCTGAGCTTCCCACTGCATGCGGAGTGGCTGAGCTTCCCACTGCGTGCGAAGTGGCTGAGCTTCCCACTGCGTGCGGAGTGGCTGAGCTTCCCACTGCATGCGGAGTGGCTGAGCTTCCCACTGCCACCATGCCCTACCCGCCAATGCGCCTTGCTTGCTACCCAGCCAGTGCTCACAAGATGCCCTGCCCTTGCTCGTTTCACCTTTTGAGGCGCCTCAAAAGTCGTCTCTCTACCCGCAATTTTTATATTGATCGAATTCTTGTTGCTTGGAAGTGTGCACGTAACGTGCAACAGTGCCTGGTTCGCGCGAGGTTACCACCACCCAATTCCAAGACTGCCGAAGACAAACCCGAAGAGTGACTGGACACCTAGGAATTTTCTTTTGTGTCTAGTTGGCGCATTTCTTATCTAGTTACGCGCCCGGGGTAGGATTTCCCTGTGTAGATCTCGAGGCTTGGGTGTTCTTTAAGACCCCTTGCTTGTTCGCTCTTTCACTTTGAACTCTTGCACTGATGAAGGCCTAGCGGGTATGATCCCCGTGCAAAGCCGAAACATGTTTGCTTTCGTCTAGAGTTTGAACTGAGTTGTACGTTCGGATCTTAATCAATTTTTTCGAGGGTTACCTTTTTCACTGGTTGACTATCATCCCTTTGCTAAAGGCGACCTTGCCTACTGCTGCCCTTCTTCATGAGCACAGAGCCAGTGCTCACAAGATGCCCTGCCCTTGCTCATTTAACCTCTCACCCTCTTGACGTTACCCCCGTTATTTTCAAACCCTGTCTGGGACAGGTCTCTCGCTAGCAACCAGCTCACCGGCCCCATCCCTGCAGACATTGGCTTGCTGAACCGGCTGGCTATTATGTAACGGCACATATTTCCTTCAGTCCTCAACTTAATGCTCTCCACGCTGCCATTTTGCATCCTTTTGGTACTGTGTCATGCCTGCCGGTTCGGGTTTGGCTGGCAATGGTCCACGCTCTTCTGCCATGTCATGCATTTGCCTTAGTCCCTCCTCCACCCTTGTAAACCCATCCACCTTCTGTTGTTCCCTCTGTCATGTCACGTTTTTGTTCGCAGTGATCTTTCAACCAACCAGCTTTCAGGAAGCATTCCTGCCAGTGTCAGTGCCCTTGCTCAAGCCACCATCCTGTACGTCGCATACAAGTGATGTGGGCAAAAAGAGAAGCGCCAAAGTGCCATGCCATTGCCGCAGCAAAGGGTACAGCGCTTGTGAGACTGTTCCGTTGGGGCTGCTTGTGCCTGTGTAACATGACGTGTTGCCTTTTCCCCTCATGCGGGCCACTGTTACCCCACCTCTTCCTGAATTTCCTTCCTGTCTCCACAATCAATATCCTGCTTTAAATCGCAGCTATCTTTCTAGCAATCAGCTCACCGGCTCTATCCCTGATGAGATTGGCTACATTTCTAAACTATCAGCGCTGTAAGCAATCACCCCCCCCCTTCACCCCTTTCCATTCTCCTAGAGAACCTCCCCTCGTGTCTGCTTTTCGCCATTTGATATCCTTCCCTCTTCTTCACTGCTCATTTACTCTTGCGCACACAAATGCGCGCTTTCCTATTGCCAGCTACCTTCCCTTCTCTCTCCCCTTCTCTTTCCTTCCCCTCTGATGCAATCACTGTCAGCTCAACAGTCCCCAGAGGTGGCCTGAGAACTCCAGAGTGCGCCACACCCGTGTGGCTCCCATGCTGTCTCTGCTCCTCTAGTCTCCTCACAAGTCACCACCTCTGCCCTTCACCACCTGCCCCCCCCAGCTCTTTCCGCCTCAACATGCTGTCAGGATCCTTGCCTGCCTCAATAACAAAGCTCACTGCACTCACAACTTTGTAAGGGTTTGACCTGTTCTTCGTGGAACAGAATTTTGCTCAATCACTGATTTTGTGATATGATAACGTAGTAGCAAAGCCACTCAGCACGCCCTAACAACTAAAATGCCCTGTATGCATGCTCCCCTCGTTGCTCCATCTCTTTCTCACCATTGCCCATCTCTATGCCGTCTCCTTTGCACACTTCCCTGCCTCTTGCTTATCCCCCTCTCTTAAACAGCTCCGTTGCTAGCAACCAGCTCACCGGTCCCATCCCCGCTGAGATTGGTGTGCTCACAAGCCTGATCGCTTTGTATGGATACGGGTGGAATTATATCGCTGCTGATTATGTTCTGCATTCTCCTCGTACTCCTTGCCGCTACCGTCTTCCCCTCTCCTTCATTTGTTCTGCTCCTCGTTCCTCTCAAAGTACTAGATTTCCCTTTACCTTCTTGGCTCTCTTGTTCAGCCTGGTCCCTACCCGCCTTCCATCAGTTTGTTGTGCTCTCGCATGGCTTGAAATCTGTTGTTTTTTTTTTTTGTTTCTTTTGTTCAGAATGCCCAAGACGACGTTTCTTTTAGTCTGTCTGCCCTCCTTTTGCATACTATGCTACTATTGCCTCTTAAACACAATAAATTGTATTATACGTTTAACGGGTTACTCACTTTGTGAGGACTCGAAATTCGATTGATCATTGGCTAGAAATTTGTTGCTTGCTTTATGAACCTCCAGAGATCTTTCAGGCAACCAGCTTTCAAGCAGCATCCCTGCCAGTGTCAGTGCTCTTACTCAACTTACTTTCCTGTGAGTCATACAGAAACGAGAAAGGCAAGAAGGGATTGGCTTGGCTAGTGCCGGATCCGGCTCAATGAGCCATGCTCAACTCAGCTGAATACTCTTTATGCACATCACTATCATTCCAGCCATTGTTCGTCTGGATAGATTTGAACATCTGCTCCCTTTCCCTTCTCACCTCAGCCTCCGCCTCTCGTTATATCTCATTTCTGTGTTGCTTCATTCAGAAACCTCTTCAAAAATCAGCTCTCTGGCCCCATCCCGGCTGAAACTGGTTCCATGTCCAGACTTGCATCCCTGTAAGCCCCTTACCTCGTAACATTTTTCCTGCCCACCGCTTGTGTTCTGTTTGTGCGTTTCCTGATTGTTTCTCCCTGTTTGAAACCCTTTCCTGGTCACTTCTCCTATTTCCTTCATGACTCACGGAAACATCCAGTCATCCTCATTTCAACAATGCCCTTCGTGTGCTTACCCACTTTAGCACTCCATCTGCTTATTCCTTTTCTATTCCAGTACCTCATCTCCATATGCAATCACATGTCACATTTGGAGTAGTAGGGACAGAAGTTCAACCCCTGTGAACATTGGTTCAATCCCATCTCTCTCATCCCCTTTAGATGTTCTCTCCCTCTCTCCACTTCTTTACCTCCATTTCCTCCACTTGCTACCATACCTATCTCTCCGTGCCCTTCCTAGTTCTTTCCAACATCTGCCTCTGCTCCTGCATCCTCAAGTGGACTCGCCTCATTTCTTCCTGCGCCTCCACCTTCCACACCGCCATCAGCTCTCTCAGCTCAAACAAGTTGTCGGGATCCGTGCCCTCCTCGATCACACAGCTCACTGCACTCACTTTCTTGTAACTTGGCTAGACCTACCTAAATATCCCTTCTGATGCATCATGCATCCATATCATATTAAACTAGTGCCCATACTATCTTTGTTTTCGTTCGTCTCTTTGTTGTTTCTTAAATCTCCAACGGTCCTTTTCATTGAATATAATAAACGGTACTGCAAGTGTAGGCCATGCATGGACTAATGAGACTAACCTATTGCTACGAAGACGACAACTGGAAGCATGTAAGTGGTGGGACATAAGTGAGCTACCTAGGCGACTCTAGAAGCCCACCAAACAGCCTGTAAGTACCCATAGGTACTGGATTGACGTCTAGCAGGGGAAGGGATGAGCAAGGGGCGAACACAAACACGTTCGTGTTCGCCCCTGCACGAACACAGCCGTTCGCCGAACCGAACACTGTTGTTCGGTTCGGCGAACACTTTTAGCAAAAAACAGATGTTCGGTGTTCGCCTGTGAAGGCGTGTTCGGGCGAACCTCGAACACGTTCGTGTTCGACGCGGGGCAAATTGCAGCAGCGGCCCGAACACGAACATGTTCGGGCGAACCTCGAACACGTTTGTCACGAACACTTTAAACTAAAAACAAAACCTGTTCGGTTTGCCTTCGTTTTTTTGCTCAACTCTAAGCAGGGGGTGGCTGGCCGTATTGTGTGCCTACGCTCTCTCTGTGTCAAGTGCTGACAAAGAGAAAATATCATAATTCTGTTTACCGTATTGAGTAGAAAAAGGCGAATTTCAATCGTGATGGCATATACTACACTAAAATCGTTTCATGTCGTGTGATACTTTTGTGTGGGACGGCTAGATCAAACACTTAGACCCTACTAGCAAATCTAGTTGCACGTCGAACCAGCCAATGCGCTTAAGGAACTGTAAGGGACCATTGGCGATACTTACTCTATTGCAGTCAAGTATATCTCAATCGTTTCCAGGGTCCTGCCTCACCAAAATTTCGAAGGGGATGTTAGTAGAACCTGAGGGTGGTGCATGGATATTGTTTTGTTGTTCATTTACATGCTTTTGGCCTAAAAAACAGAAATTCTAGTCGTTATGAGGGAAGAAATTTGTCAGGATCCAGAAACATAATTGCTCGCACTTAGCACCTCTTGCCCCATCTCTCTCACTATTCCCCCTCTTCTTTCACACTCCTCCACTTCCCAATCATCTCCTCTTCTGAACAGTACCCTCGCTAGCAACCAGCTCATAGGTCCCATCCCCAACATTGGCGTGCTCACAAAGCTGGTCACTATGTATGGATTTTTATGCATTCTACCCCGTTGATTTGTTTGTCCTCGTTCTTAACATGGTCCCTACCCCCTCTCCCCACCTTCCCCCCTCCCCCCCTCCATTTCCATCACATTGGTGTGCTATTGTGTCAGTTGTTAACTGTTGGATTTTCTTTAATCTTTTTTCGTGCGGCCAGGATGGCATTTCTTTGTCTGCCTTTGGTCTGCATTGTGTCTTCTGCTGTTATTGCCTGTTTATCTTTGTTCCTATCCCCATTCCATCACTTTGTTGTGGTCGTGTGCCACCTGTCATCTGATGCTTTGTCTTTCTTGTGTTCAGAGTGTCCAAGTTGACAATTATTTAGTCTGTCCGCCTTTATTCTCCTTCGTTTCATGGGCTGTTTTTGCCTGCTCCACACATCGAATGCTATCATACATGTACGGCTCGCCCACTTTGTGACACCGCAAAACTGATGATTTTCTACAACTTTCTTTATGAATCTCCAGTGATCTTTCAGGCAACCAGTTTTTAGGCAGCATCCCTGCCAGTGTCAGCGCACTCACTTCACTCAATCTCCTGTAAGTCGAAAACACTTGAGGTGGGCAAAAAGGGGAGGGCAAGGCTCAACTGGGTGATGTGCCAGGTCCGGCTCAACGAGACAGACTCAACCTGGCTGCATGCTCCATCATTCCATGTAAGGTTGCCTGCATAGATGAATAGAGGCTCTAATCCATTTCCATGCTCACATCTTTCTCTGCCTGTCGTTCCATATCATCTCTGTGTGTGTTGCTGCATTCAGGTTTCTCCATAACAATCAGCTTTCTGGCTCCATCCCCGAAATAGGTTCCATGACCAGACTTGCATACCTGTAAGTCCATTTCCTCGCCACCGAGAGTGGTGATGACAGGTTGCTGAGCTCCCTCCTCTGTGCTGAGCACATACAATGGAACCCAGACTCATTTCACCTAGGAGATAAAAAATTATGGCACCTCTGTTGGTATTCCATTTCCTCTTGGCACCCATAGACGCCCCAAGATTCCTCTCGCCCAGCTCAGGCAGCAATGTAGACTGCTGGCATCTCCTCGCCTGCTGCTATTTTTTTCTGGCACCCTAAAATTCTCGCAACGCCACCCACCTTTGTCGGAAGACCTATTGGGTGGACTAAAATGGGTCGGACGTTTTGACCTAAGTGGGAATATACGCTCAAAACTGTTTGCGTTTAGCGTATACACGCTAGCGTGTATACGCAAAACGCTATACGCTCGCCAATCTTTTTTTTTGGCAGCCCGGCCGGAAATTTTCAACCTATACGGTTCCCTTCGGAATTGCACGACGAAGACATTGGCGGGGTCAGATGGCACGTCTGCACTGTGTGCTAGCGTGGACGTGGGTTGAAAGTTCGTGTCGCGAATGAAAGTCATGTTTGTCGAGTCGCGCCTGCACGTTCCCTCACATTTTGGTGTTCACTCAGAGTACCGCATTCAAACCCTTCGCAACCAACACCTCTCCAACTTCTGTCGGCCATCTTCCCACTCCCACAATCAACTCGCTATAAAACACCCACACCCCTAACATCCAACTCATTAGGTCTTCTCTTGCTACCAGCAGAGCACTAGGCATTCCCTAGCGCATGGTGCCTATGTCGACGACTACTACCTCTCCTCCAACGCCACCGTCAGTTACCACCGTTGGCAGTTCGCAAACTCTTCAAACCGAGGAACGGGAGTATCTCCCCGACGTTGACCATGCCGTCTTCAAGCACTTCCGCATCATCAAGAGGGTCGAGGGAAAAGCTCAGCAGTACGAGTGCAAGTTCTGCAACAACGTCTTCACTGGTGCTGCCATCCGATGCGCGCAACACTTCAGTTCGTGGAAGGGGATGAAACGCCGTGAAGTGGCGCTTTGCAAGGATGCACCGCAAGATGTGCGTCTGGCCATGCGCGCGAACTATGAGGCAAAGGCTGCTGCGGCCGAAGAAAAGAGGCGGGCAGCAGCTGAAGCGATTGCCGCGGTGAAGGCTAACGGTGGGAAGCGGGCGCGCATCACCGATTACCTTGAGGGGGATGCGGCTGCAAGAAAGAGAGAAGCGGACAAGTCACTTGCGCTTGCTTGGGCCGCCCTCCACATCCCCGAGCGCCACATTGACCATCCTCTGATGGTCAATGCATTGAACAACGTCTCACGCACCAGCGGCGACTACGTCTCTCCCAAGAGGAAATACATCGGCGGTGCTGGCCTTCTCTCGTGTTGCAACGGAATCGAGCAGGGTTTGGTGGGCATTAAGGCGAGCTGGAAGAGGACGGGCGTGACGGTTTTGTCCGACATGATGACGGACCGCAACAACAAGCCGCAGGCCAACGTGCTTCTCGTGAATGATTCCGGCGCCGTCTTCACCGACTGTATTGACTGCAACACGGAGAGGAAAACCGGAGGTTATGTGGCGGAGATTCTTAGGCCCGTGGTGGAGGAAGTGGGTCCAGAGAACGTTGTTGCGTTCTGCATGGACGGGGTAGGCATGAGCAGGGGGCGAACTCGAACATGTTCGTGTTCGCCCCCTGACGAACATGGCCTTCTGCCGAACCGAACAGTGTTCGGTTCGGCGAACGACTTGAGTGAAAATAGGTGTTCGCCGTTCGCCCTAGGAGGCGAACGAATTGCTGCAACAGGCGAACACGAACATGTTCGTGGCGAACATGTTCGTGTTCGCCCAGGGGGAAATTCAATATAGAGTAAAATTCAAATCGTCGCACATTCTCTCCCCCCACCTCCCAAGCCAGTCCCGCCCTGCTTCATCCATCTAGTGCCAGCGTGCAACGGCGAAATGCTAGATCCGCACTTAAGCAGCGGCGAAATGCTAGATCCGCACTTAAGCAACGGCGAAATGCTAGATCTTCACTTAAGCAACGGCGAAATGCTCGATCCGCACTTAAGCAACGGCGAAATGCTAGATCCGCACTTAAGCAACGGTGAAATGCTCGATCCGCACTTAAGCAACGGCGAAATGCTCGATCCGCACTTAAACAACGGCGAAATGCTCGATCCGCACTTAAGCAACGGCGAAATGCTCGATCTGCACTTAAGCAATGGCAAAATGCTAGATCTGCACTTTACTAACTGCGAAAGGCCAGATCTGAGCCCAAACACCAAGGCCCGCGACCTAAAAATTGGTCGCGGGCCTATTTGTCGATGAACACATTGGTGTTTGTCGAAGGCCCGTGTCGAACACGAACACGTTCGTGTTCGACGCGCCTCGGCGAGCTGAGCCGGGCGAACGGCGAACGTGTTCGGGCGAACACCGAACACGTTCGCCCCGAACAATTTAGGCCAAAAAAAAACCTGTTCGGTTCGCCTCGAACACGTTCGAGGCCGAACAGGAGTTCGTCATATTGCTCATCCCTAGACGGGGGGTCGAACTATGCGGTGGCGGGGAAGCAACTTATACGGGAGTGGCCGCACATTCAGGATGTGCCGTGCGCCACTCACGTATTGGACCTTCTCATGGAAGATGTGGGGAAGATGGGATAGGCTAAGCCGGTGGTCGACAAGGGAGGGGAGATATCAAGCTTCGCCCGCAACCACCATTGGACCTGAGGGTACCTGCGGAAGCCGGAATTGGTGGAGGGGAAGGTTTCACAGGCGCTGAAGCCGGCTGGAACCCGATTCGGGACCAACTACATAGCCATATCCCGGCTATGTGCGATGCGCGGCAGCCTTACCAACATGGTGACGAGCGACCAGTGGAAGGAGTGGGCGGTAGGGGACAGGAAGAAATCATGCGACGGGTTCAGTGCGCTGATCCATGATGCCGCCTGGTGGAAGACGGCCGAACTCTTCGTCGCCCTGCTGAAGCTGCCCTACAATGCGATGAGGCATATGGACGGGCATGCCGTGGGGATGATGGGGAGGATGTACGATTTGATGCTGCAGTTGACCGAGGACGTGGGGGACTTGCTCGATGCGGACGAGGAGCAGCTGAGCAACGGGAAGGACCAGATCCGCCGCATCCTCAGAGACCGCTGGGACGGCAGCCTCGCATGCGCTATGCATGTCGCTGGCCGCATCCTCAACCCCGCCAATCAGGAGGAAGATATTTTCGGCACTGATCCCGAGTGCACGAGAGTCTTCAAGGCGTTCATCAGCCAGCAGGCCGAGTTCCTTGAGAGCCGCGGGGATGGGGGGGATGACGCGTGCGACATCTTGCTTGAGCTGGGGGACGGGCTGAGGGCGTTCCTTGACATGAAGGGTTCTTTTGGAATGCCGGAAGCCGTGGCACAGAGGAAGCTGGTGAAAGAGGGAAAGTATAGCATGGTGAAGTGGTGGCAGTGGAATGGGACTGATGCCCCACGAGTGGCGGGGCTCGCGGTACAGGTGCTGTCTCAGTCCGAGTCAGCCTCACCTTGTGAGCGTGGATGGTCATCGTGGGATGCCGTCCACACCGCACGTCGAAACGGGCTCGGATCCGCCAAGTGCAGGGACTTGGTCTATGTTGCTTGCGCACAACTGGAATGTTGTGCGCAACTGGCACATGCGCGCCGATGTCTTGCCATATGTGGTGCCCGGGATTGGAGCGGAGCCTCCAATCCCGACGGGATACAATGGGCTGGAAGACGAGACGAAGAGCAGTCTGCCCCCGGAATCTGGTCGCCTTGACTCTGGTCGCTTGCAACAACTATCAGTGCACCTCCTCACTCCACCGACTGCCCCCTGCCTGTGGCTCTGTCTCTTGGCTCGTGCCTCTTCTCAGGTTACTTTACAACAATCAGCTCAATGGTGCTGTCCCTGCTTCCGTTGCATCCCTCACAAGCTTGGTATATCTGTAAGGTCTTACATAATCCGTCTCCACCCAGCTGTTACTCTTGTGTTTGCTATTTCGTCGACAGTTCTCTTCTCCCCTTCTTTCTCTATCTTCTGTCTCTCCCCTTCAATTGCTCCCTTGTGTTTTTTCTCACCACTTTTGGTTCTCAAACCCGCTCACCATGGTTTGAGTCAGACCAGCTTGGCTCAGCACGAAGGTCGTGTCAAACCTCAGGAGGTTTGCACATGCCTTGTTCTGCCAGCCAGCCCCCATTCGATCAATCCGAAATGGCTTTGACCTGCTCGCATGCCTACTTGGTCCTGACTTCTTTCCCCCCCCCCTCGATTCTTTACTGCAGTGTTCCGTTCTGTTCTTTACCCTCCCGTTCGTTTTCCCCTCAATCGCATCATTACTTGATCTTCACCTCACTTCCCTCACTTGCCTGTGGCTTGTATCCTCTTCCCCATTATTGCCCTGCTTTGTGCCATGTTCCTACTGTTCGTTTTGCTCATGTGTCACGTCATTTACGTTGGGTTCTTCTTACTTATCTTTGGAACGCTTCATTTGTTCTCCATTGTGGGTAATCAGTTAATTCTTTGTTTGAACACGTTGCCTGCTGTCCTGCCTGCCTCTGTTTCACATTGTATCGTATCGTATTATGTGGTAACCCTCTTTTGACAACTCCACGTTCGACTAGCCATTCTCTTAGATCTACGGCTCGCCTTTTTACCTGCAGTGATTTTTCGAATAACCAGCTCTCAGGCAGCATCCCTTCCAGCGTCAGTGCTCTCACTCAGCTCACCACTCTGTGAGTTGCGCTCAACTCAAATGCAGACACGAATAAAAGATGACCCGCACCAAGAAGACAATCGCCCTATGTTTTCTTGGCCCGAGTCGAGCCACCTTGACGAGCCATGCTCCGCAATATCTCGATCAATTGTAGCCGGCCCCGGATTACCGCCCCATACGCACAGGGTGGTTCTTGTTTGACCCGTGTGTATAGCTATGGTGTACGTTAGCCCTTGTCTACAAGTTGCTATGAGTCCGCATGTGAGCTTCACTACAGCCTATGTGAAAAATCAAAGGCATTTGTTTCTCCATTCTTGACCGAAAACAAAGGTTTTGCATACAGCAACTCAATAAGACGATAGAAATGATAAAACAACATAACATTACGGGTGGATTATAAAGTTATATAAAAATATCTATTACTCAGTTCCAATAAATAGGATAACTTGCTGTTGTAACATTTTACGAAGTACCACAAGGTGATTGCTGAATGTGCTGCTGATGCACCTGGAGATGCTGTGAGCAGTTTTTTTCCACCTTGATTAGAGCAGATTTCCCTGTGCGCTTGTTTGTTTTGTTCCTCATTCAAGTCTCACCGTGCTGTGGTTCTTCCAATGAGTGAATTTGGTGATTGAGCCAGACCTCTTTGCCTCTCCTTGCATCTCATCTCGGTGTTGCTCCATTCAGGTACCTGTATAAAAATCAGTTCTCTGGCTCCATCCCTGCTGAAATTGGTTCCATGACCAGACTTGTATACCTGTAAGCCCTACCCCTCGTGTTACATCTATATCATTTCTTTCCTCCCTGTATATCTCAGTTCAGAAGAACGCTTTACTGCCCAGTTTGATCTGACTCAATTGTTGAAACAAATCAGCTGCATCTGTATCTTTAGTCAGATCCCGAGTTGGTTGGGTCCCCAACCCCAACCCCAACCCCGACCCCAACCCATCCAACAGTATCCATAAAAACACCCCCGTGGTTTGGATGATTCCTTGTAGGAATATCTTCATGCTTGCACCTCATACACCTTATTATCCTGCCTGTCATGCTAAAAATATTGCCATGCGATGCTCTTTGAGGTAATACCCTATTCTGTTGTCGATGGTTGTTGTTTGTTTGTTGTGCATCGCAGTTCATTTTCTCTGTTCTCCTACCATTGATTCTCCCATTTTCCCCCACACTGTGCCTCCCGGTCTATTTGACAGCTCTCTCCGCTCCAACATGCTGTCTGGAACCTTGCCTTCCTCCATCACTAACCTCACAGCACTTGCATATATGTAAGCTTAGCTTTGTACAGAAAACATACTCGTTTATCGCCAACTCAAGCGTGAAAAATATCCTTCTCCCCCATGTCAAATCTCCAGAGCCGTAGGAATCTACTAGCTTCCGCTATCGTAGTGCCAATGATACAATCGCCAGCCATGCTTCACAACGCTGTTGCATGCCATTTTGGCTGCCCATTCCTTGCCAACAAGGGTGCATCCCCTCTCCTCATTCCTCTCCACTCTCACCTCTCCTCTCACTGCTCACCCCTGTCCCCTCTCGTCTCTCACCTCTCACTCCCCTATCCCCTCTTCCCGTCTCCAATCTCCCCTCTCCCTGCTCGCCTCTCGCCTCTCCCCTCTCCCCCTCTCCCCCTCTCCCGTCTCGGCCTTCTGACGTAGCTCTGTCGGTGTGTGTGAGGGTTCTGTTCACGTTATCACTCATCACTGCCGTTTTACCACTTTTCTCTTGCAACACATGAGGTTTTGGCAAGTTGAGTATTACCCAGCTCGGTTGGCTGCCTGAGTTATGTATCGAAGAGAAGAGAGTCGAGTGAGGCTGGGCCTGGCCTCCTCGCCTCGATACTCGCTCAAACATATGAGTAAAAATCACGACTGTCCTTACTTCGCCTCCCTGTCCAAGCATTTTGGATTGGCCATGAGCCCATCCATACCTTGTAGTCCACACAGGCTCTCATAGACATTGCAAATATAAAACTTTCAGGCAGCCTTTCTTCTAATTTTGGCAGCTGAGCTGATAAGCTTACCTGTGAGCTGCACACAGCTGTGTGCCAGTCTCATTCAAGACATGCCAAGAGAAAGAACCTGCATTGAGCCAACATTTGGTATTCTTCGCTGGATTCTTCCATTGTTCTTCATCCACTGCAGAACTAATACTTCTTTTGCTTCACTTTTCCTTGCTCATCTTCTCATGAAGTTTTGTATCATGTATCTCCTTCACCATGAATATCCCTCACCCTTGGCGATTCTCAGCGGCTTTCAATCAAGGTTGCTCATTGTCATCGGCTAACTGCCATAACATAACCACCCGCCATTCAGATACCTGCATCGCAACCAGCTCTCTGGACCCATCCCAGAATCCATCACCTCCCTCACTGGTTTGACACATCTGTATGTGACCCGCTCGAACTTGCTCTTTTGCTATCATCCTTCTGCAATTCTGCACTTTAAATGCCATGTGTGAGTGTTTTGTGCAGTTAGAATGTTCCACAACTCTCGCCGTGCTCTCAAAAAATTCTCCACAATTCTCACTAGTAAGATAGCACCTGGAGCTCATTCCTCTGCGTGCCATGCCCACCACACCACTCAGGCCTCTTGTTTTTAACAATCACTCCAGCCCCATCCCTCCAGGCTCCATCCACTGCCTCTCGTGCTAGGCATGAGCAGTTCACCAAACAGTGGTTCGCCTCGATGACGGCTTTTAATTGGGGACACGGATCAATTTGAACCAGGCGCTGCCATATCTTCCACCTTCACTTCCTCTGTGGAGTGTTTTGATGCCCATAAGCCAATCTATTTTTCATTATCCACACCCTAACAGGGAACTTTCATACAACCAGCTTTCAGGCAGCATCCCTTCCGGTTTTGGCAGTCTGAGTCAATTGACTAGCCTGTGAGCTGCACACAGCTGTGTGCCGGTATGAATTAAAATGCCAGAAAAAGAGGTTTCCAGGCCCCAGCACGTACATAGACGCAGCAGCTGGTTCTCAACATTTATCTTTGCTGGATTCTCTCATTGCTCTGCAATTTGGTTTTCTCTTTGCCGCACTACTCTGCCCATTTTCTCTTGGAATTTCTTTGATTGACCAACCGTATCATCCCATGACCACCGCTGTTCAGATATCTGCATGGCATGAGCAAACGGTGAACCCGAACTGGTTCACCTCCAACATGCACGAACATGGTTGAAACCCAAACTACACACATTCGGTTCGAGTCGAGCCTTTGTTGGCATAGAAGGTGTTCGGTGTTTGAATAGGAGAGTCGAACATGTTAATGTTTGGGACTCACATGTTCAGGTTCGGTTTGGAGTTGGACTTGGTAGAGCAGAATGGGCATGGGAAAGAATCAAAACCAATGCAAACTCGTAATTACTTGCTTTGCCTACCAAAAATAAACACCAACACTAACTGTGATGTGCTGGTTTCCAGTCAAACATCCTACTGTTGAACCCAAATCCTAAGACTTGCATTAGAAATCCGGCACAGCTCGGATTCCAAACACTATCACCTGTCTGTTCTTGCCTTTTTGCCTCACACAAATTCATCCTTTTGCAATTGCTTCTTACCAGTCAAAGGTCTACTCTGAATCCACTGCACTGCGTGCTATGCCACTGCATGCCACTCAGGTTACTTCATTCCAACAATCTTTCCGGCCCCATCCCTCCATCCATTGGCTCTCTGCTCAACCTCGTTAACCTGTGAGTGCCGCCCTTTCTCTCCTTCTGGATTAACTGCCTTTCCTCTCATGCTGCCAGCTAGCTCGTCATGAGAAGACTTCACACCTGGCATAGACCTAGCTAAGGCCTGTTGTAATAAGCCGGCGGCCCAGATCCGACCCAAAAATCGTTGCACGCCTGCCACACAAGCCCACAAATCCGTCATTGAGCCCCATTGCCGCCCAAACCAAGGGCCTACAGGTAATGGGATCTGCGTTTTGAAACATGTGCATCCGTAAATGTTCATTTGCCTGTTTCGCCTGATCCTTGGTGTTTACCCTGCGATACGCTCTGCATGCTTCCTCCAGCAATATCTCAAACAACCTGCTCACTGGCAGCATCCCTGCTGGCATCGGTGCTCTCACCCAGCTAACTTACTTGTGAGATTTGTACACACGGAGTGGTTGAGTGCCTGTCCTTACTTGCCCTGGCACGATTCGCACGGATCAGGCATACAGTCATGCATGTAAGATGCGAGTAACACAGGCAACACTGGCATAGGTTTTTGTAGAATATGTCACAAGCACCCTCCGTTAGAGACATGAGCAAAACATGAGTCGAACTGGGCCCGCTCATGCCAAGAGGTTCCCGTTTGCCCCAGGATACAGCCTGGCGACTCAACAACTCACATATACTATGCTTGCGTTCAGTTGTGTCAGCACCAAGTTTAATTTTCGGTTGTGACACGTCACTGTCACATCTTGCGGTTCGATAACCATGAACTTCCTGTGAGCGACACTTCCTGAAATTTCAGTAACAGTGGAGTTATTGCACCTTCAAGGCACACATTGTTGTGCTGCTGAAAGCATTCTGCATGCTTGGTGGCGCATGGTCTTTTGTTCCAGACCTTTGCCTTTTGTCACATCTTCTCTGCATCTATCTTCACACGCCACCCCTCAACTTCTATGTTCTCAGGGGTATTCAGGAGAATGCGCTCTCTGGCACCTTCCCTTCTACCATTGGCTTTCTGACGAAACTTGTTGCTCTGTAAGGCCCTCATGATCCCTCTCGCTGCTTTCCTGATGCCATACCGTCTCTACTTCAACCAGAATCTACCATGCCTGTTACGGTGTATCCCTCAGTGACGCATCACTCAACCTGCTCCTAATTTCTCCACTCCACTCTCGCCCCTCTTCTCCCTCACCCATTTTGCCATCCGTTTGCAAAATGAGGCCGTAAGAACCATCGGCTGTTCTTCCCAATGCCCCAACCACCAGATCCCTCGCTTACAACCAGCTCTCTGGACCCATCCCTACCTCCATTGGCTCCCTCGCCACCCTAACGTACCTGTAAGACACGCCGCGCCTCTCCCTCTCACCTGCTTGCTTCCTTCCTCCAACTAACTGCCTTCCCAACAACTTCTCGGGCTCCATCCCTCCCTCCATTGCCTCACTCAGCCTTTTCAATGCCCTGTGACTGCCATACTGTCATTTTCAGTCTGCTACTGCTACTGCTGCTTTGCCTTTCCTCCGGTGCTGCTACTCAATTCTAGTGTTCTTCTCAAGAGCTATATCCAAAGCCTTCCGCAAGGCACCGGTACGTCTCGATTCATTTATCACTACCCAACCTTGACTCCACTGTCTCTCCTCTTCCCCCAGCGATCTGAGCTCCAACCAACTGTCTGGTCCCATCCCCGAGGAGATTGGTGCCCTGCTCGCCCTCACTAGACTGTCAGTCTCTTATTGCAAACACAGTGCAACCGCTCTCTTCATTACAGTTCCCCCCCTGTCCTTCTTTGCCCTTATTCAACCAAGAATCAACCACAATTTGTGGAGGGTACAACCAACAACCTTCACCTAAACAATTCTAGCATATGTATGTAGTAATAGAACATTACAACACCACAAACGTGTTGCAACGTGTCCCTTCATTTCCCTTCCCCACCCTTTGTCACACTAGCCCATCCGTGCCATTATTTGCCCTTCCTCTCCTACACACACCTTATTATCATCCTGTGCATCTCTCCGCCCCTCAGTTTTGTTCTCCTCACTTCTTGTCACTCGCCCGTTCGTCCTCTGCCCTGCATGCCTGTCTCGCAGTGATCTTTCGGACAACCAGCTTTCAGGGAGCATCCCTGGGAGCTTGAGTGGACTCACTCGATTGGCAATCATGTGAGATGCACTCACATTATCCTTCATGAGTATCCGTCAGACATCACAGCCCGGTTTGTGGGACCCTGTTTGTGGGACCCTGTACACTTGTCACATCGGATCTGGACAGCTGTGTATGCAGTTGGATTAAAAAATGCTGGCTTTGGTTTTCTACCTTGAGATCAAGATATTAAAATCAAAACAAGTCTGGTTACATAATGTGTTCATGCCCACACAACACATCAAGCACACAGAACTCTACCTGCTTCCAACATGAATTTCCTATACATGCCTTAGAATGGGGTGCCAGACCAGAGGGCCTGCCCTATCCAATGCTGCTTCGCAGTGAGGCTGCTCCTCCAGAGAGACTCCTTCCTGCTGAGTGGTGGTTTGTAGGGTCGTCATTCTCATTCATTTCTTCCCGGCTGTTTCAACCCCACCCACCCATGGTCTCATTCAGAAACCTTTCCGACAACCAGCTTTCAGACAGCATTCCTGCTAGCTTGAGTGCTCTCACCAAATTGTTCTACCTGTGAGATACAACACCTGGTGGTTCACTCACTTTGGTGTTATGTGTACCAGTTCGGCGCTACATGAATGTGCAGTCTGTGCATCCCAGAAGTGAAGTGATCCACCATGCGTTTGAAACAGGAATTGTTTGTGTCCTAGTTTAAAATATTTCTCCTATCTTGCACCACTTTCACCTGACGCAACAACAGTAGTTTACTCTCCTGTATGCACGTGACGCGTGCATGCACCAGTCTTTGTCTCGGGTGCCTCCATGTGCATGTGTGCATTCATGCCTCTGAGGGCTCTAACCTTCCTTTGGCATTCTGCGCTTTCTGCCCTTCTCTTTCTCAGATCATTATCTACGAACCAGCTCACCAGCTCTATCCCAGCTGAAATGGGCTCCCTGGGGTCACTGACAGTTCTGTAAGACTCCAGGCTATTGACAGCCATTACATTCAGTTCGATGCCTGCTGTACTCACTTTGAACTCATGAGGCCATGGTAATCAATGGGTGTTATTGCTATCACTAACACCATGGCCGTTATTTTTTGTGACCAATAGCAATAAGTGGGCCGTTTTGTTTTGTGTTTACCAACATCACCCTGGTTCAATCACAGGTATCTATACAGAAATCAACTTAACGGCTCTATCCCTGCCACCATTGGCAGCCTGACATCTCTGGCCTCCGTGTAAGGCCTCGCCTCTTCTTTCTTTTCTCCCCTCTCCACTTTCCAACTTGCACTGCCTGGTGTCCTCCAGTTTCGTATCAATCCAATTGAAAAGCAGCATGCTTCTCTGAGCTTGTCTCTTTGGATTATGCTGTCTGTGTGCCAGGATCGCACTCCCACTCAAGAAAGTGTCTTGCTTGCACCTCACTTTGCACACACTCCGAGTCAGCCTGGCCTTTCGGCTGGTGGCTAGAGACCTAAACCTGGGCCACAGTTGGGGCACAAGGACTCATGTGTATTCATAGCACAACTGGCTAAGGATTTTGCGCTTAAAGTAGTTTCCGTGTCTTGCTCTCGTCTAAACTTTGTGTACACGTACACCTCCCCCTCCCCCCCCTTTCATACTTCCCTTGCTGTCAATGTCAACAGGTATCTCTACTCGAACATGTTGTCAGGGTCGCTGCCGTCCTCGATAACAAAACTTACAGCGCTCACCAGTTTGTAAGCCTAACTGCCCCTTGTGGGGCTATGCATGCTCTTGTTCTGTCTAGTTTTATCAAAACTTCACACTTGGTAGTACCATCAAGCCTGAGCATCTGGATTATGTCACTACCGGGCCTACACTCCCCTGTCTTCAACTCCCTAGCATCCGCAAGGCCTGCAAGCATTACTAGTCGAAACTGTAGCATCTACATTCTTGTACCAAGCAAACAGGGTTGCTGCTTCACCATCTCTTCTCAACTCTGGCGCCCGTCACTTGCTTTGTCGGTTCCTCCTCATGTTGCCTCTACTCTACAACAGCCTGGCTGCACCCCACTCATGAATAATTTCTTTACCAATGTCACCAAATATTGAGTAGTTGCATATGTGGTGACAGTTTTTTTGGGGTGGATGTAGCGAGGAATCCAAGAGTTTTGTGTCGAAGTTGCTGAGGGGGCAGCAAGGCCTGAGCTTGGAAAATCGGTGGGAAGTGCTATTAAGGGCAAGCAATTTTAGAATTGCCTGAAGCGCACATCAAGGCCTGAGCTTGAACTGTGAAGGAGAGAGCTGCACGAGTGTGTTCGGTAACTTGCCATAGAGGGCCTACGGAGGCAGGAAAGAGCATTATGGAAGAACGTGGAAAGGAAGAAGAGAGGAGAAAGCGAGAGGGACCATTTTTAACTTTGCATACATGTCCGATTACTGGCTGCTGCCTCTCCTTGTGCTGTTGCATTCAAAGAGGCTATACCTCCATGTACATCCCCGAATAATAAAAAAAAAAAGATTACCTGTCGCCTGACCTGACTCAACTAAATATTTACTCCAATTACCCTTTTTTCTTCTCAGGGTTCTTGACAACAATCAGCTCACTGGCTCTATTCCATCCGCCATAAGCTCCCTCTCAAGACTATCATACCTGTAAAGCACTTCCTTTCTTCATCAAATACTTTTCCTCCTCTTGCCCCTGTCCTCAATCCCCTCTTCCCCCTTCGTCTCAATCCCACACACTTCTCTCTGTGTCATCACCACCATTTGGAGAAAAGAGATATGAACGTTTTCGTGCCACTTTATTGGACTAACCTTCTCCCTGTCGACCCAAATCCTTATAACAATCAGATCACTGTCTCGCAACCAGCTCTATGGACTCATCCCTGACTCAATCGGCTCCCTCACCAAGTTATCTGTCATGTACGTAGTGCCCAGCAACTTAGCTGCAATATGAAGTTCATCCAGCAAAGCGTCTCTGCGCGTTACACTGCTCTGATTGTTGATAAGGATTTGGGTCGATTATGAAGCTGAAATATCATGTAGGTGGGCACTTCCAGTGGCCACCCACTCCGCCAATGCAGTTTCTCGTCCAGCAAAGCGTCTCTGCGCGTTCTGATGCTGATGAGTCTGCTTTTCACACACGTGATTCTTTCTCTCCTGCCCGCTCCACCATAATCTCCTCCTGACACCATCAGGAGCCCATGTGCTTACTTTCACCCTAAATGCAAACATGTGCCGGCCTCACATGTCTCCAAGCGTTCTCAATCTGGCCATTCTTTCTTTTTTTTTTCCGCCCTGTCTCTCCACCACCACATGGGCATCAGGGGTCTTGCCTCAAACAAGCTGTACGGCCGCATTCCTGTCAGCTTCTCCAAGCTCACACACCTCACCTTTCTGTAAGCCACCACACCACTCTTTGCACCGTAAGCCTCTTCATCAGTACTTCCGCACCAAATACTTCAGCGTAGCTACTACTGTCAGCCTCTGGCACAATGATTGGTTTGTTGCAAGCCATGGGCTCCAGTGATTTCAATTTGATGGCCCATGAATAAACTCCCCAGGATCACACATCTTGGATCAATTTGCCTGGTGGCGAGGTGATAATCTGCTTAATTACTTTGCAAACACTTATCCTCCTCACTTCCTGGGTCTCTCTTTCGCTCCCCCTCTCCTCTCCTTCTCCCAGCAACCTCTCCAGCAACTACCTTGCCAGCCCCATCACGCTGCCCGCCATCAGCACCCTGCGCCTCTCCAGCAATTTTCTTTATGGTCCTCTGCCCAACGGGACATGCCAGGCTCTCAATTTCGATAGCAACTGCTTCACACTTTCGTCTGGCTGCACTAATGTGGTGCAGCGGCAGGAAGCAGCATGCAATGCATTCTGTGGCGTCTCCACTGCAGCTGCTGCTGCTGCTCCTTGTGGTGGAGGAGGGGTGTGCGTTCCAGACCAAGTTACCCTGGTCCCAACCTGTCTGTGCGATGCGGGGTACATCCAATCTGGAATTTTCAACTGCGTGGCTGACGGTAGGGAGCTCCCTGGTCGCAGCACACACAGAATTGGGGCAGATGCAGTAGGGGTGGAACATGGCATGGGCACTCTTTCTGCAAGGGATGCGAATGCGTGTGCCCTGCCATGTCACTGCATTACACCCTTCGTCTGATATATCACTGCACTGGTATTGCTCTCAAGACGCCTCACTTCATCATCATCTGCCATGATTAGGAATTCTCAGATTTCCTCTCATCCATTATAATAATGCTTGTGTGGCCGGCATGTATGCAGGCAGCACCAACAGCACCTCAGACAGCACCAACAGTACCTCGGGCAGCACCAACAGTACCTCGGGCAGCACCAACAGCACCTCGGGCAGCACCAACAGCACCTCGGGCAGCACCAACAGTACCTCGGGCAGCACCAACAGTACCTCGGGCAGCACCAACAGCACCTCAGGCAGCACCAACAGTACCTCGGGAAGCACCAACAGTACCTCAGGCAGCACCAACAGCACCTCAGGCACCACCAAAAGTACCTCGGGCAGCACCAACAGCACCTCGGGCAGCACCAACAGTACCTCGGGCAGCACCAACAGTACCTCGGGCAGCACCAACAGTACCTCGGGCAGCACCAACAGCACCTCAGGCAGCACCAACAGTACCTCGGGCAGCACCAACAGTACTTCAGTCTGCTTGTCTATTGTCCCGCCAACAACTGTGCTCACCAAAGGGACCCAGAAGGAGACGGGGGGGGAATTCACCTCGGATCCAGTGCCTCTGTTTGTGTACGGGGCGGGACAGGCGGTGTCGGGGTGTGGAGTGCAGCTCGCCTTCCAGGCCAACTTCACCTTCTCCCTCGCCCCTCAATCCGGCCGTGCTGGCAACAACGGCTTCGCCTTTGTCGTCTCGGCAACGGACCGGGTGGGGAATGGATCTGGTGTGGGGTATGGTGGCATGGACACCCGCAGCATGGCGGTTGAGTTTGACACGCTGCGGGACAAGCTGCATGGCGACATGAGCACCCCGCACGTGGGGCTGAACATTCAAGGCCAGGACCAGTCAATAGCCGCTGTGAAGTCGCCGTTTCAGCTGACCAACAGAAAGGCATACACGGCGTGGGTGGACTATGAGCCTGGGGAGCCCGGCACCATCCAGGTGTTCCTGGCTGCCACGGAGGTGAAGCCAGCTCAGCCGCTGCTGGAGAGGAGGCTGGCGCTGTGTGAGGTGCTGCAGGCTGGAGCGGAGCAGCAGGCGTTCTACTTTGGCTTCGTGGCGTCCACCACTGTGAAGCCGTTCCAGATGCATCTCATCCTCAAGTCAGGAGTTCACACTGGTAAAAGCAGCTCTAATGTAATGGTGGTAGTGGTGGTGATGCTCATGGTGATCATTACAGTGATGCTGATGGTGATGGTGAGGAGGAGGATGAACTGGTGATATGCTCCTTTTTCAGTATGCTTTGAGTCAGATTGATGAGTTATGGCTGCCATGCCTGTATGTCCTCGTCCTTCTCTTTTCTGCAGGCCTTCCAGCTCCACGCAAGCCGGTAGACATCATTCCAGGTGATCAACCCGATCCCAGGAAGACATGCTTGAAAAACAGTTATCCTTCTCGTCACCTCTCTGCATAAGTGTCATTCGGTCTCTTTTTCCAGCACTCAATGCTGTTTTTATTGTGCAATGCATAGCGCACTCTCTTTCTCTGCCTTGCCCTTTTTTTCAGAGATTTGAAAAAAACAACTCATGGACACATGAGCAAGCACCCACATGTCTTTTCATCTCTCCTCCTTTTCTGCAAACCCACTTTTCCTGCCCAGCCTTTGGTCTGACTCTCTCTGTGGCGTCATATGCGCCAGTGGGAGCCAGTCCCTTCATGCGCTACATGAGTGCGGACTACCGAGTGTTGGCCAACCAGCAGAGTGCATGGCAAGTCAGCGGCTCCCACTCCTGGGACTCCATGCCCTTCCTCGGCTGGCCGGTCAAGAACCAAAAGGACTGCAGTGAGTGGGAATGAGGAAGGTTTGGGGTATATGGATTGGAACAGTTTTTTTGTTGTACTTTTTACCCCGCTGGCACTCTCTCTGTATCAGTGATACTCCTTTTTATTCAATGAACTCCTGTGTTGCATCTCCCTTTCAGGTGCGAGTTGGGCGTATGCGGTGGTGGCGAGTGTGGAGGCAGCGTACGGCATTGCGCTGAACAGTGAGGCGCCACGGCTGTCAGTGGACTCACTCTTTGCAGCCATGGGGCTCACCTCCCTCACTGCCAAGTGCATGGCAGGCGGCTCTCCTGCCGCGGCCTTTGAAAGGCTTATCACTCTGCCCGCTGGTGGACTCACAACAGACAGCAAGCCGGTAGGAACGAGCTTTGAGTGAGAGACCAATGTAAACCAGAAACCCTGTGCAAGCATAATCGAGTGACCATACCAAAATGTAGACAGCAGCATAGCAGTATATGCAGGTAGATGTGCGGACAGTGCCCTTGAGAAAAAGATACACGGGTAGCACAGCAAGTGGACAGAAACATTTGGCTGTGAGGTCAGCAAGTTTGCATTTGAATCTACCCTTGGTTGGTACGCATGCTGTGTATGCAAACTTTGCTTCTTAACAGGCTTTGCACGTCACCTTTAAACCCTTTCCTTTTTCCTTTCCAAATCTCTAGCCCTCTTGCTGGTTGCGGTGTTACGACCACTCATTCATTTATCTCCCATTATACGCTGTTTGCTCCCCAGCCATCGAAGTACCCCATCCAGGGATTTGAGCGCACGCGGTTTAAGGGTCATGTAGGGCTCATGCTGGCAGTGCGACGACAGCCAGTGGTGGTTCACATTGAAGCCTCTTCTACCTCGTTTGTACAGTACGACGGGGTGAGTATTGATACTCTGATCATGTGGTCATATTGCAAGTTTCCTTGTAGGCATGCCAATGGGAAGTCCTTGTCATGCCTCAGGCTAAGGCTCAATTCCTCCTCTCTTGAAACCGATAAGACCTTCAACTGACATGGGTGCTCCTATTGGTGGCCACATGGAACCGATATAGGAAACCGCATGTCTCATATGACCGCATCTGTGTCTACCTTCCCTGTGCTCACCATCTCCTTCTCTCCTCCAGACTTTCAAGTACCAGGATCCTGCCTGCTACACTGGCAACCTGGACCATGCTGTACTCGTTGTTGGGTACCTCCTTTTCTCAAATAACGGCCGCCCGAGCCAAACTGCTCCACCGTTTTGGATCATCCGCAACTCGTGGGGATTGGAGTGGGGAGACAGGGGCCACATGCGCATGGACATTCAGGGAGGGGATGGTGTGTGTGGCATCAACGTGCTGCCTGGCATCTACCCCATTGTCAAGAGTGAGGCATCTACCCCATTGTCAGGAGTGAAGCATGCACCATGTTGCCACTAGTTTCTGTTTGCAACAATATGAATACTTTCTGTATTTGCTCAGCGGGCAGAGACACCTTCACAGTTTTGAATTCGGCCCACTTACATGCTTGTCCCATTTTTCACACACGCTACCTTTCCAGTTCCCAAGGACCCTTGCGGCCAGAAGAGCTACAAGGGCAATGGGGATTTGCAGCCCAGCATGAACCCGTGCGGTCGCTTCACATGCCAGGCGAACACGAAGACCAACAGCAACACCTGCAACTGCACCATACCGAACGAAACCAAGCAGCCCTTTGTTGCAGTTCCGATTGGGCCTGGCTCCAATACTTGTGCATATGGTGAGTCGTTCTTGTGGCTAAACATGTCGCTCTGAACCAATCATGAGTCGTTTTCACACGTACTGCTCTTCCCTTGCGGTACGCTTGGAGATCCTCAAATGCATCCATGGCATGGTGGTAAACGTAAACCTCTTTCATCATATCTGGATCTTAAGGCAGGGCGTCTGCTCCTTCATCTGCCCTTTTAAATGCTGGCAGGTTGTCGTTTGAATGCTTTAAATCTCAACGCAGGTGTCCTCCACCCCCCCCCCCCCCTCCCCCCCCCCCCCCCCCCGTCCCTCCCCTCCCCGCCCTCCCTCCTCTCGTTTCCCCCACCATCAATCCCTCCTCTGCCGCGCATGTCCTCCCTGCTGCAAATCCAACAGTTGATGTGTGCGGTTCCTACTCTAGCAACCCCTGCGCTGTGGGCACATGCATCAATGACGGCAAGGGTGCCTACTCCTGCATCTGTCCTCCTAACTACGTTGGCAGCATAACCCTTGACAACCTCCCCACCTGCGACCCAGGTGCTGTTTCATTGCTTTTTTTATAACCGTCTAGATCCACCCTCCTCAGTACTTGATCTATGATCTTCTGCATTCTCTTCACACCTTCTCTTCTGTACCTGCCTCCTTCCTCCTCTCCTTGCTCCAGCCAACACCACGGCCTCCAGGTTGACAGTCACTGGCGCCAATTGGCTGTGCTCGGATGTCTTCCCTGCGGCTGGCGTCTCCTTGGCTGGCTTTGCATCGCAAAACATGGTAAGAGGGGCAAGTCATGGGCGCACTTGCATTGAAACGACAAGTTGAGTGGTGGCAACGGTACACATTTACAATAGGCTTGTAGGGCGGGTGGTCTCCAAATGTTGAGGCCCTCCTTCTGATGTATCCACCACCACACTCTATCTCTAATCAGTTTTGCATGTTCTTTCACATGCAGGGCATTAACTGCAGCCAGCCTTTGCCTGCGGGCAAGGTGATTGGGGTGGGAAGCGTCACCCCCTGCACTGCATTCTTCTATGCCCTCAAAGTGAGCCTGGACCAAGGAAGCGGAATATATTACTCTTGCTTGAAGGAAGAACCCTTCCTCTATCCAATTCCCACTCTTCCCAACCTTCTCACCTTCTTAAAGGAAGTTTTATCTCTGTCATCTGTAGCTGGAGACGACCCATTGTTAACGTGTATCATCTGCACTAAGTCGTCTTGTCTCCTCCCTCCCCCACTTTATCCTCCAGGGTGATACCTGCTCCTCTATCAGCGTCCAGCTGGGACTCGCATCAACTTACCTTGCCTCTCTCAATCCCGGCCTGGACTGCTTTGAGCCCATCAAGGCGGGCCGCTCTCTCTGCATCGAGCGCAACGCCACCTTCGCCTTCACCGTCCCTCGCTGCTTGCAGTACGGCATGCTCTCAGCTCAGGACACGTGCGAGAGCCTGCTGCAGCAGAGCAAGGACTCTAGTGGGGATAAGAACACAGGAGCTGAAGTGGTGACTGCAGCCAGCTGGATTGGTCTCTACCGCAACAATCCCGGCCTCATCTGCCCCCGCACCACCCCTGCCTCCAGTGCCACTGTTGCCAGCACTCAGGTGAGGGGTGGAAGGTCAATGTCAGATAATATGGTAGGTTTTCAGTTTTATGTGTTCTTCTAGTCCTTGCATTCTAAATTCCAATTGTTTCGATTGCACTGTATCCACCTTGTATCCAGGTTTGTCTCAAGGCCGAGTACGAGTCCATCAATACTAACACCTGCAAGGTGGGCAGGCTCAAGGTGGTCTCACCACTGCTCACATGCCAAGGTGCTTTCAGCTTCTTCGGTGGAGCTAAAGCTGGACCAGCTGCAAAATTTACTGAATACAATGGGAAGGCATGCTCCGAGACCGTAGGGGTTACATCTATTTGTGTGCCGTATTGACTCTTTTAGCATTGGGTGGGTGAGGCCTTAAGTTCCGTAATCTCCCAAATTCCAGACCCCCTGCAACAGAAGACCACCGAGGTCTGTGATACGGGTTTTATTTCGCCAAGTTTGTACTATTCTCCCCTCCTTTCCCAACTCCCTCCCGCTCTCCTTCCCTCCCTCGAAGGCACTGTGTTTTAGGGATATTTGTTGCATTCTTGTGTGGTATCCTAGCTTGATCAGCGTGTGAACAGAGTTACCGTCATCACCCGGATAACGGGATACTGCTAAGACAATGGTGGTTCATCTGATAAAGGGGGGAGAAAGGTGCCTTACGGTATTAGTCTTATTTAGGGGAAACACTCAGATAAACAAATTGCTCTCAAACAACTGTATAAACACAGAATCAGCTTACCACACATCAACCAATGTTAGGGAGGTTGTGACATTGTTAGAGACGCTGCATTGGGAGGAAGACGCGGTAGGTGAAAGGGGAGGGATACAAGCATAGAGTCGAGAGAAAATGTGTATCCCCTAACATGCACCTCACTGAAGGCTAACTAAAAAACTAACAACTACCGTCATCGCCCGGATAGCAGGCATGTATGTCTTATCTCGTACACTACTCAAAATGCTTGGTGTCTTATAAATCTTATAAATGGAAAGAAATATAAGAACTCTATAACATTTGCAAGTGTGTGGAAACCACCCAGGTACCATACCATTACATCTTTGAAATAGGACGACCTCGGTGGTGATGCATGCAGCGCCTCTACTTGCCACGTAAGGGATGCAGCAAAGCTGCCACTGCTGGCAATATCCCTCCGTGCTGGCATCATCTAATGATGCTGCCAGCATCGTTTTGCTGCCAGCAGCGCATGGATGCTTCCAGAACGCTGTTGGCAGCACGATGGCAGCGTGAAGGCTGTCCTCTACGAGGAGATTCCTCATAGAGGAGGCTCGGCACCTTTGGAAGGGGCACTCTGGCTAGGGGGGGGGGGGGGGAGGGGGGGGGGGGGTAGCCGGGCTTGAGCTTCATTTGGTGTTTAAGGAGGTTGAGATCTCAACTCAACCTTTGCTCTCGGCAGGCTTACCGTAACCATGCGCAGCAAAGTCCCCACAGGTACATCCTCACCTCGCCCTCAGGTGCAGGTGAATAACTACGGGCAAATTAACTCGCCCGGTGATGACATCCGTGTAGCCATGGCAAAGAATACGCGCAAGCGGGAAGATCTACCGTCGCCTCCAGTGCGAGCTGTGACGGGGACGACGGCGACGAAAGCGACGAAGAACACGGCAGCGACGGCGAGGAGGATTGGCCGGAGAACGGCCACGACGACGGCGCTTTGGGGGATGAAATAGCTCCTGCCAACATCGACGAGGACAAATGGTGGAATCGGCCAGTTGGGAGTGACAACGAAGTGGAAGAGTGGCGGGCTGGTGAGTCGGACAATGACGAGGGTGCCAATGCTGATGGTGAGCACGCGGAGGCAGCGGCGCATGCAACGGGAGCGATGGTGGATGCGAATGCGGAGGCTGACGACGAGGCGCATGCGGAAGCGAGGACAGAAGAGAAGGCGGAAGCGGATGCCGATGCTGTTGCGCCCGCGGATGTGGCCGCAATTGCGGATGCGGATGCGGATGCTGCGGAGGGAGGTGTTGATGCTGTCTTCTTTGACGGTGAAAACTCCAATGAACCCGTGGAGCATCACGGGTGACGACGATGTTCCGCTACTGGCGGAGGCTGCGTCATCGCCTACAGTCCAAGCCGAAGCGTGCCCGCGTGGTGCTCTCTGATGACGACAGTCCGGGGGAGGAGCGTCAACCGCGCATCACTGCTCTAGACAAGGGGAAAACCAAGGTCGTGGAAGCCCCTGCTAAGGCCACCGTTCGTTGCCGCACAAGAGGAAGAAGCGGAAGAACGACGGCAACCCCGGATCCAGCACGGGTGCTGCTAAGACGAAGATGAAGAAAACGCCAAACAAGGACGAAATCGTGGTCAACGAGGCGCTCGGCAGCGACGATGACTACGCGGAGGCAGCAGGCCCAATTCTTCCTTTCCCTTGAGAAGGCCAAGCCAGAAGACCCTACCCTGCATAATCCCAACTCCCGTCCACCTTCCCCTCGTAGCAATGACAGTAAGAAAAGGCGACGCGGATGGACCGTACGCGGGAAGCTCAAATGGGCGCACCGCTGCCAGGAGCTCGGCACCTTGAAGAAGACATCCTTGGAATCTACTGCATCTATTGCCTGCATCAGACGCTAGAGTGCGGAGGCCGCTACGGGCGTCTACAAAGTAGCGGCGAACTGCTACAAGCGGAAGCACGGGGGGGGGCGCCACGCACACTGCCCCGACATGGAGGCGGCGTTGTACCTCTACGTCTGCTTGCAGCGCGCTAATGGGGTGGCGATCTCGGTGAAAGACACCCAGAAGTGGAGCCGCGAGTGGATGAAGAAACACCACCCCAGCAAGAACTGGAACGCGAGCTCTCACTAGAGCCAGCATTTCCATGACCGCTGGAACCTGGTCATGCGTGTGAAGACCAAGGTCGGCCAACGGTTATCGGATGGTGAGTGTTCAAGGCCTTGAATTCGCGCTCGATGCTTGACTGCATGTTCCTTGCCCTTTGCTTCTAATCATCCCCTCTTGCCGTGGTGTGTGTTCCCTTTGCAGAGTGCACTAAGGACTGCGAGTCGTTCTTGAAGTTTGTGTGCATCAACAGGCCGTGGCACAACATCGACCTAGCCCGCATCATCAATGCTGACCAGACGCCACTCTTCATTGAGATGCCGGCCGAGAGGACGATTGAGCACCGTGGCGCGCGCTCGGTCCCAATCCGCACTGCAGGATGCGAGAAGATGCAGCTCACGGTGATGCTCGCGTGCACCGCATATGAGGAGAAGCTGCGCCCTTGGGTTTGGTTTAAGCTAAAGAACGTGCCCAGCTGTGAAATTTTGGAAGGTAAGCTCAAGGAATTCGGGAGCCGTAAGCCTAATGAGCTTGCCCTCCTTGACTGACGCCCGTCGATCCCCTATGTGCCTGGCAGGAATCGTATGCCAAGCACAGGACAACGGGTGGATGGACGAGAGCGTTGTGCAGACCTGGCTGACCAAGGAGGTGCTGCCCCATCTGAACTTCCAACGTGGCCAGAACGCAAGGCGTGCGATGCTGGTGTTGGACTCCTACCGCGGCCACATCACCCAGACCATGCTTCAAGCTTACCGCACACACAACATCACCCCTACAGTGATCCTAGTGGGTTGCACGAGCCAGATTCAACCCCTTGACGTCTCCATCAACTGGTGCTTCAAGGCTGCTGCGCGAGCGCGCTATGCCAGGTGGTTCATGCGTGAAGAGATTCACCTGAAGACGAAGAAGGGTGAGTAGCCTTTTGAATTAAACTTGTGCACTGTTTTCTTTCCATGTCTCTAACGGCTCGCTACCCCTGCCTTTGTCCCACCTGCAGGGAACCTGCGGATGCCTCCGCACCCGTGGTGCTATAGTGGATCGTGGAGGCATGGGATCAAGTCCCTAAGAAGGTCATCATTGACGCGTTCCGCCACTGTGGGATTTCAAGCAAGCTGGACGGGACGGAGAACCACCTGGTGATGTCTCACCTGCACGCCAGGAGCACCACCGATGTCTCCGAGGACATGTGCCTCGGGGGAACCACGGGCGACAACACGCGCCTGCTTGGGCAGGCGCCATAGGAGGAGGAGGAGGAGGAGGAGGAGGAGGAGGAGGAGGAGGAGGAGGAGGAGGAGGAGGAGGAGGAGGAGGAGATGCAGGCGGAGGGCGTGAGGGAGGTGGCTGTGGCAACCGGCCTGGATGTGCTGTACCAAGAGACCCCCAACTACCACGGAGCGGCGGCTGAGGCTGACCGCATGATCGAGCCTAGAGAGACGGCTAGGCATGCCTGGCGAGTGCCAGACCTGGGTGTTAGGGAGCCTGCTGTTAGTGCAGGTGAGGAGGCTGTGATAGAGGAGGGCTAGGTAAAAGTAGATATTCATAGATGTATGCATGTACCCCCCTAACGTTACTAATTACCGTTTAGATGACACCCACTGATTATAAGAAAACCCCTAAACCCTTGTTCTGATTATAAGACATATATTTCTTATCTCGTACACATAAATAGGTGTCTTATAATGAGGCTAGCGTGTATATAAGAGACACCCAGATAATAGAAAACCCCTGTCTACTATTCAACACTGTCTACTATCCGGGCGATGACGGTACGAATAAAACTTTGACACACCCCCATAGCATAAATGAGGGGCATCACAATGATCAAGAAGTGAGTGGTCATAAGACCAGTTTAGAGAAGAAACAAAACAAAGCTCATGGTGGATCTCAAGTGTAGGGGTGAGCAAAGAAACGAATACGTGGCGAACCGAACAGGTTTTGATTTTTTGCTTAAATTGTTTGCCGAACACTGTTCGAGGTTCGCCCGAACACGTTCGTGCTCGTGGCGTTGCTACAGAACGCCCCGTCTCGAACACGAACTTGTTCGAGGTTCGCCCGAACACGCCTTCACAGGCGAACGCCGAACACTGTTCGGTTCGCCGAACGGCCATGTTCGTGCAAGGACAAACGCGAACATGTTCGAGTTCGCCCTTTGCTCACCCCTACTCAAGTGTTATAGTCACAATAGGCTCAAATGTGCCTAAAACGAAAGATGGAGTGCACAGTCGGATTTCTGCACAGCAGCTTTAAACGTTTATAGCGTTCTGGTCACAGCTTCAAATGACCTGATTCAAATTGGATCTGGAGCGTCTAAACGTCGCCTACAATAAGCAATTAAGATCGCACGATTTCATCAAGTATTGACGATGCAACGTCAGCTTGAACGAACGGCACTATGGCAGCCACTATAGTCCTAGAACACAAATTATGAAGAGTTACGAGTTGGGAATGACTCCCAGCCTCTACAAACCCCGAGAGCTGAGGTACAGTGATGTGGAACAGTGCCACACTATCCCCAACCAAGAAGAGTCTTAAAACTGCCCTCCACAAGAGAAATGTTACACTACACATAGTAATGTAAATATTCTCAATATCTTGAAGTTTACTCCTTTTGGCGAGCTTCGAAATCACTTGAGTCTTAAAACAAGGTTCTGGTTCTTCACCATAAACTTATCCTTGAGTTCTTGGGTGTTTCCTGCACACACCTGCGACACACCGAACGTTCTACACATGACAAAATAGAAACCGCGCAAGAGACACACGACGAAATGGTAACCGTGCACAGGACACAAACGACCGCGTGACACGCGACTAGTGATAACTCGCTATTGACTCGACACACACATTCGACATCATGACTCATCATTCACAAACTATTATCAACATAAAATATATATTATTTCATGCACTCATACCATTCTTTGTACACACGCATGCACGCATACGGACAACAAGCCGAGTGCAAACCGTAGGTTGCACCAACAAACTCCACCTCGAATTGTTGGCCTTAGGATCTGTTGCTCTCTGTTCAGAGCCATCCTAGCCAGCTTGCAACACCTCCAATGCTGCTGCTCCACCAGCCTCTTGGTCATCATATCAGCTGGTTGCCCCGTCGTCTTCACGTAGCACAACTCAACTTCACCCGTGGCCACCATGCTCCTCGTCCAATGCCACTTCACTCTCATGTGCTTGGTGAGGCCATAGCACCCTGGCAAGTGCAATAGCACCCTGGCTGTTACAGTAGTGTCGGGTGGGTCCTCACTGCTCCTCCCCCAATTCAGCCACGCCGCTGCCACACAATCTCCCATACGGCACGGAAGAGAGCCATGTATTTAAACTCCACCGAGCTCAAAGCGTGGTCCACCTGCTTCTTGCTTTCCCAAGCAATTGGGTCTCCACCAACACAGCATATGAAGCCTCCCACACTTGTCATGTCTCCTGGTTCCGATGCATAAGAGGCATCGGATGTTATCGGCACAGTAGGCTTCAATGTGCCTAAAACGAAAGATAGAGTGTACAGTCGGATTTCTGCACGGCGGCTTTAAACGTTCATAGCGTTCTGGTCACAGCTTCAAATGACCTGATTCAACTTGACTCTGGAGCGTCTTAACGTCACCTACAAAAGGCAATTTAGATCGCACGATTTCACCAAGTATTGACAACACAGCGTTGGTTTGAACGAATGACACTATGGTAGCCACAATAGTCTTAGAACACAAGATAGGAAGAGTTACGAGTTGGGAATGACTCCCAGCTCCTACAAACCCCAAGAGCCAAGGTACAGTGATGTGTAACAGTGCCACACTGTCCCCAACCACGAAGGGTCTCGAAAATACCCTTCACTAGGGCCTACACCAAGTGAAATGTTACACTACACAAAGTAATGTAACTATCTTCAATATCTTACGGTGTACCCTTTTCGCGGGCTTCGTGATTACTTGAATCTTGACACCAAGGCTTTGGTTCTTCCCCACAAACTCATCCTTGAGTTCTTGATGGGTCTGCTGCACACACCTGCGACACGCCAAAGGTTCCACACACACGACAAAATAGAAGCGGAGCACGAGACACACGACATAATAGAAACCGCGCACGGGACACAAACGACTGCGTGACACGCGACTAGCGATAACTCGCTATTGACTCGACACAAACACTCGACATCATGACTCAACATTCACACACTATTATAAGCATGAAATATAAATTATCCCATGCCCTCATACCATTCCATGCACACACGCATGCACGCACACGGACAACAAGCCGAGTGCAAACCGTAGGTTGCACCAACATCGGAGAAGGCAGTCAGGAACAAACGCCCGGGTTCAACTCCATCCGTGCCGTTTTGGCGCCTTTGCGCTGCCGCCGAGTATTGCAGCCCAACGGTCGGTGTTTGGCCAAGATACTTGGCCACCCTCATTCCAGCTGCTACCTGCTCCTCATTAGGGAATTAAACAACCCTAGCCAGCTGCCCGGTAGCGAAGGCGACGTCCGGTCGGGTGTTAACCTCCACATAAATGAGGCTGCCCACCAATGAGTGAAATTGGCGCCTCTCCTCTTCGCCAACGCTCTCCTCCTCTAGCCCCTTCACACACTTGAACCCAGAAGGGAATAGAGTAGCCACATGGCTTTAACCCTGCCCAAAGTTGGCAGCCAAGGCCTCCAGGGGCTTTCGTTGGTGCACTCACATGCACCGCTTCTCCATATCATGTTCGATATGAAGCTCGAGGTAGAAGTTAACGTCACCAAGGGCTTTGCACTTGAACTTGTCCTGAAGCTTCAGCATGACCTCCTTCATAAGGTCAGAGGAGGGTGAGAATATGAGTATGTCATCCACGTACACCACCATGAAGCTCCTCTGCTCCCCCTCGCCAAGCATGAACAATTAGTGATCGGCCGTTGAGGGAGTGAAGCCGATCTCCTCCAACACTTCGCGCAGCTTCAAGTACCACTGCCTAGGGGCCTGCTTCAGCCCATAGAGGGCCTTATTCAGCTTCAAAACTCTGCAACTACCATCATCAAACCCCTCTGGCTGCGCCATGAAAATCTCTTCTTCAAGAATGCCGTTGAGGAACGTGGTTGTCACGTTCATCTGCTTCACCACCCATCCTTTGATGGCAGCCTCTACGAGTTGGGTTCGAAGCGTCGTCGGCTTCTCCACAGGAGCGAACAACTCATTGTGATCCACCTTCTCCTTCTGCTGGTACCCCTTGGCTACAAGCCTAGACTTGTAGCGCTCGATCTTGCCGTCGGCGTCGGACTTGATCTTGAAGAGCCACTTGGACGTAATCGCCTTACGCCCCTCCAGTAGCTCCACCAATTCCCACGTGTCATACTCCTCAATGCTCTTCAGCTCGCTCTCCATTGTATTCTTCCACTCCTCAGCACTACTCTCTAAGGCCTCCTTGAGAGTTACTGGTTCCCCCGGAGAGAAGAACACGAAGGCACACTCCTCGTGGTCACTTTCCTCATCATCTCCAACCATCATTGCCGCTCCGGCCAAGGCTGTCTTGCCCGGCTTTCTCGGCGTATCATATGTCAACCTATTAGGGGCTTGGATTATCCTCTTACCCCTTCCTTCCTCCTCAGCTGCAGAGACTTGAAGGCCTTGGTGTTGCTGCGGGGTGACTCGGATCCGTAGAGCACTTGTAGTGCGAGAAGGAAGTGTCGGTGCATGCTCGCTCACTTGCTGCACCTCCTCCCCCTCTTCCTCTGCGTTTTTGGCCTCTTCTCCCCCATTAATAAGAGGGGATTGCATTGTGATGGTGCTACCACTGCTCAGCTCCAAAGGCAGCTCCACATGCTCCAAACCAGAACTCTTCACCTCCCCAAACCGCACGCGTATCTTTGCCTCATTCTCCGCCTTCCAATCCTTGTAAAACAGGTTCTCCATGAACTTGCAGTCCTTGCTCACCAAGAATTTCTTAGTGAATGGGTCCCAAAGAAGCCATCCCTTGCTGTATTGAGCCATGCCCAAGTGCACAGCCCATATCGCCTGAGCACCAAGCTTGTTGTGTCGAAGATGCTTAGGTACGAGCGCCATGCACATGCATTCGAACACTCGAAGCATATCCACATTTGGCATCCTTCCAATCCACTCTACATAGGGCACCCATTTGTCTGCTCCCACATGAGTCAAGGCTCTATTCTTAGCCACACACACACTCCGCACCGTATCAGGCCATAAGTAGTCGGGTAGCCCGGCTTCAATGAGCAGCCCACGTGCCGTCTCCGTGATTGTGCGATTCGCTCGCTTGGCGATGCCGTTCATTGCAGGAGTGTATGGCATGGTAAGAGAGTGCCTTATACCATTCTGCTATTGACTCGACACATACATTGGACATCATGACTCATCATTCACACAATTTGATAAGCATGAAATATAGATCATCTCATGCCCTCATACCATTCCATGCACACACGCATGCACGCACACGGACAACAAGCCGAGTGCAAACCGTAGGTTGCACCAACATCAAGATCACAACACACTCCGAGCACAAGCAAGCGGCCACAAGGCCAGTTCACATGCAAGGTTATAATAAATAATACAGTGATGACGATCTAGCAAGAGTAAGCATGCAGGTATGTATATAGATAAAAGTACAGAGCAAAGTCAAGAGACAAGCAAGTAAAGCAGAGTGGGCACAAACCCAAGAGGAGTGTAGAAGTGCTGATGATCACCAGACTCCAGGGCCTTGGTGAATATATTAGCAGTGTTGGGCTATGGGGCCACATAAGCAAGACGAAGCTGACCACGCTGCTGGAGCTCTTGTGCGGAAAAGTAACAAAGAGCAGTGTGCTTCATTCAGTGCTCCCACCTCTGCTCCCGACACAAGGCAATCATGGCCTTGCTATCGACGAACAGAACCGGAGGAGAATGAGGCCGCTCACCCAAGTCAGACAGCAAGTAGGTCAGCCAGCGTAACTCCTGTGCAGCCATAGCCCCAGCGTAGATCTTGGCCTCACAGCTTGAACTAAGCACAGAAGACGAGCGGGTGGACCTCCAAGAGATAGAACCAACACCAAGCCTCAAGGTGCAACCCTGTGATGACCGCTGAGTCTCCTGGTTGTCGGACCAAAGAGCGTCTGAGTGCCCAGTGAGTACAACTCGACCCTGTCCTCCAAGCACAAGCCCCATGTGTGATGTACTGCACAAGTAACGTAGTACCCTCTTCGCAGCCCGGTAGTGCTCAGGGTGGTGTCTCTGGGGCGCAATGTAGCGTGCCAGGATGCTGAGAGGGTATGCAAGGCCAGGTCGACTGCACATTATCATGTACATGAGGCAGCCCACAAGCACTGGATACTGACTGCTCGGCTCTACGGACTTGTCTGAAGGTGGAGCTAAGAGCGAGTGACCCGTAGGCACAGGAGTGGGATGTGGTAAGGCGAACTGAAAGCGGAAGCGCTGAAGGGGATGCGTCTGACTGTCAACTCGTCGAAGGTTGGGCCGTTCTCTGCTTCGTCATCAACCGACCCTTCCGATCCTTAGGCAGGTGGGTCCCGGAACATATCCTCCTAGATGCGGAAGTAACAATAGTGACCACTGATATGGGGAGGCCCGTGTCTCACCATGCAAGTCAACACCTTGCGTCTTCCTTTCGTCGTTGTTGGCAGGGATACGCGTGGGAGCCTGTGAAGTGCTAGCGACGGCAGGTGGCGACACAGTCTAGTGGTCCGGCAACTTGCTGGTAAGGCATCGCTCCTGATTGCCTTTGCGCGTAGTTGCCGTTGTTGTTTTTTTATCCTTTGCACTTCCAGAAATGATTGATAGTATATCCCATCTTCGTGCAGTATTTGCATAACAATTTCCTCTTGTCCGATGTTGCTTCTGCGCCTCCTACATAAAGGCAACCTTCTTCTTTCTGTTGCCTCTTTTGTTGTACAGGTCGATCTCCTGCTGTTCGACAAGGAGGGTGGCGAAGAGCATGGTTTCGTTGACCTTGCCTTGAGCGTAAAGGAGTGAGTTGCACTGACGCCACTTGAGACTTAGTCAAGCGAGGATGATGGTAACATTATGGTAAGCTTATGGTAACTGATCCCTCAGGTCTGTGTAGCGGTTGATGTATGCCCATGCTTTCTCTCTAGGGAGCATCTTGACGTTGTTCAGCTGATTCAGTAGACGACTGAGCGTCACTGAGTTGGTTGCCATGTATACTGTGCGCATGTACTACTTCTGTGTAGGTGCCCACTGGTTTCTGAAGGAGCGTATACCGAGTTGTTCCACTGGTGACAAATCATGGATCAAGACAGTATAGACGAGTAGCGACTCATTGTAGTACTGCGTCTTCTCCTGAGGTGAGCCGTCGTTGGAAAACGGCAATGTACCATCGTGGAACTCGAGTGGAACTCGAATGCAAAGCTCCGGGTGTATAAGTCATTCTTGTCAAAGAGCGTGATCGTCTGGAGTTTTCAGGTGGATAAGAACTTGTCAGAATGAGCAAGAGTGATTGAACTAGGAAAGAGTTGGGTACAAGTAGGAAACCCTAGACTTACTGTACCCCATAGTAACTACCCCACTAGAGCCTAAACAAACTGTAGCAGATATAACATTTGACACACCCCCATAGGCAAAGTGGGGGAGAGCAAGGGGTCACAAGACCAGTCAAGAAAGGCAAAGCAAGCTCAGGGTGGATCACAACGTCACCACACACTCTTAGCACAAGCAAAGGGCCACTAGGCCAGTTCACATGCAGAGGCATATATGCAACACAAGCAGCACAGTGATCTCTACCTAGCAAAGCAAGCATGCAGGTATATATATAGATCACAGTACAAGCAAAGCCTACAGCAAGTGAGGAAAGGTGGGCACAAGCCCTAGCATAGTGCAGAAACGCTGATGATCACCAGACTGAAGTGCCTTGGTGAATATATCAAAAGTGTTGGCCCGAGTGGCCACGTAACGCAGGCGAAGCTGACCACGCTGCTGCAACTCTCGAGCCAGGAAGTAACGCAGAGCGATGTGCTTCCTTCTGTGCTCCAGTCTGTGCTCCTCACACAAGGCAATGGCAGCCTTGTTGTCGACGTACAGCACTGGAGGAGAACGAGGCCGCTCTCCCAAGTCGGTCAGCAGGTAGGTGAGCTAGCATAACTCCTGTGCAGCCATGGCTATGGCGTAGATCTCAGCCTCACAACTGGAGCTGAGAACTGAAGACGAGCGAGTAGAGCGCCAAGAAACTGAACCAGAGCCAAGGCTGAAGGTGTAACCCTGTGACGACCGCTGAGTAGCCTGGTCATCAACCCAAGAAGCGTTTGAGTGCCCAGTGAGGACAACCGGGCTCCAAGCGCTAGCCCTATGCCTGATGTGCTGCACAAGTAGCGCAGTACCCTCTTAGCGGCAGCCATGTGCTCAGGTCGGTGCCGACCAGGAGCCACGTAGCGAGCCAGCAGACCAAGAGAGTACGCGAGGTCAGGACGAGTGCAAGTCATCAGGTACATGAGGCAGCCAACTAGCTCTGGGTAAGGACCACTCGGCTCTACGGACTCGTCCGAAGGTGGAGCTGAGAGCGAGTGACCTGTAGCCAGAGGAGTGGCCTGTGCCGAGGACCAGATGAAGCCGAAGCGCTGAAGGACCTGCTGCACCATGTGTGACTGAGTCAGTGTGATGGTGCGGCGTGCTCTGTCCCGGGTGATCTGCAAGCCAAGGTAGCTGCGCAGTTCACCCAGGACTGTGCACGTGTGTCTCTTCTGCAGCTCCGACTTCACATGGGCAAGAGCCTCAGTGTCAGTAGTGGCAAAGACCAAGTCGTCGACGTACACGAGGATGTAGAACGGCGGCAGCGAGGTGTCGGTGCGTAGAAACAGCGACGGGTCAGCAGTAGAAGGCGCGAACCCAAGAGCCGCAAGTGTAGTCCTCAGCGTTTCGTGCCACTCACGTGGCGCCTGGCGGAGACCGTAGACCAGCCGCCGGAGGCTCCACTGGGTACCAGGAGGAAACGACCCAGCGAAGCCAGGTGGGCGGCGCAGCCAGATCTCCTCGTGCAGGCTGCCCTGCAAGAAAGCTGCGCTGAAGTCAAGAGAGTGAAGCTCGTAGTCACGCTGAGCGGCAATGTGCAGCAGCACCCGAAGAGTGGTCATCTTCGGGGTGGGGGAGAAGGTCTGGAAGAAGTCTACTCCCTCTCGCTGACTGAAGCCTCGAGCAACGTAACGAGCCTTGAAGACAGGCGGAGAACCCGGCGGCCGCTTCACCCTGAAAATCCACATGCCACTGACGATGTTCGCCCCAGGAGGGGGAACCTCGTCGACGTAAGTGCCAGTGGACTTCCAGGATGCCATCTCTGCGCCCATGGCTGTCTGCCACTGAGAGGAGTACTCACTCGCGATCGCCTCAGCGTAAGAGCGCGGGGTCGGGATGTCTGGAGCATCCGGGTCTCCCTCAGGTGCAAGCAGCATGGCCAGGAGATGCGGTACAGCAGCAGCAAAGCACTCAAACTCCTCCTGCGTGTCCTCAAGGACGTCCGTGCCAAGAGCACACTCACCCCCGACGGACGGAGGACAGACAGACTCAGACTCAGACGCAGCAACAAGACTCGCAGCGTAGTCTAGACGACAGTGAGCAGCAAAGTCGACAAGCTCAGCAACTATGGCAGACGCAGCAGCTGACTCAAAGGAAGGGTCAGTGACAGCAGTGGCCAGGAGACGCGTGACAGTAGGACTAGCAGCACGAAGAGAGTCAGACTCCGGGTCAGCAAGGGCAGGAAGAAAGGACGCAGGAGGAGAAGGCAGCGGGACACGCTGTGGAGCAGTGGAAGGACGAAGCGCCATCTGGTGAGTGCCTGGGACAGCAGGAGGACGGTGACACGGAACACGACGACCAGTGCGAGCAGCACGAACAGGTGACGCAGACCGAGACTCAGGCGACGCAGGATGAGACTCAGGCTCACGACGCTCAGTAAGACCGCCTGTCGGACCAGTGTAGGGAGAAGGACTAGGGAGTGGCGAGGCAGGCTGTAGCTGTGACTGCGACTGGACAGGCGGAGGACACTCTACGGAGGGAGCAGGACAAGGAGGAGGCGGCTGACCAAGAACCTGCTGAAGGAGGGGAACGAAGTACGGCTGTGGCCGTGAAGTGCCCCCAGAACCAGCAGAGACAGCACCAGAACCTCCAGCAGTAGTGCCAACGCCCTCAGCACCCCCAGCAGCTCCAGTACCTCCGGCAGCACCAGCAGCACCCCCAGTGGGACCAGAACCCGCAGCACCTCCAGCAGCTCCAGTACCTCCAGTAGTACCAGCAGCACCTCCAGCGGGACCAGCACCAGCAGCACCTCTAGCGGGACCAGCACCAGCAGCACCTCCAGCAGCTCCAGTACCTCCAGCAGCACCTCCAGCAGGACCAGCACCAGTAGAACCGCCAGCAGCTCCAGTACCTCCAGCAGCACCAGCAGCACCTCCAGCAGGACCAGCACCAGCAGCACCTCCAGTAGCTCCAGGACCTCCAGCATCAGCAGGGCCTCCAGCGGGCGGCACCCTAACACGAGAAGCTCCACTCCGGAGGCTGCAGCGCCGAGCGTACCACTCACGTAGCCGCTGAGGGGAGGGAGGCTCCGGACCCGACACTGCACCGGTAGGACCACCAGCCCCAACTCCAGCAGAACCCCCAGCTCCAGTAGCCCCACGCCGGAGGCTGTAACACTGGGAGTACCACTCACGCAGCTGCTGTGAAGAGGGAGCGTCAACAGGCGCAGCACGGTTAGTCTCAGAACCCCTAGCCTCAGCTCCTCTAGGCTCAGCACGCCCACTCGCAGTACCCCAAGGCTCAGCACCCCCAGTCTCAGCACCCCCAGGCTCAGCTCCCGCAGTCCCCGCACCCCCAGGCTCAGCAACCCCAGTCTCCGCACCACCAGGCTCAGCACCCCCAGTCTCAGTACCCCCAGACCCAGTACCACCAGGCTCAGCACGCTCAGTACCTCGCGCAGGACCAGAGTCGACAGCTACCTCGACAGGCTCGACCGGGTCTACCGACGGGACACACCGGAGGGAGCAGCACCCTGGGGAGGGAGGGGGTCTACCGACGGGACACCTGGGATGAGGAAGAGCGGCGGGGGGGGGAGCGGGGCAGTGCGGTAGGGGAAAAGACGGTAAAAGGGTACCGACTCGTCAAAAGTGACGTCCTGAGAGGGGAAGACACGACGCGAGGTCGGGTGGTAAAACTGCCAACCAGGCGCGTCAGGGACAAAGCCAAGGAAGACACAGGGAACGGCACGGGAGGAGAGCTTGTCCGCGGACGTATCGCGGACAAAAGCTCGACATCCCCAGACTCGGAACACCGACGCATCGCCAACCTCCCCCGTCCAACGGAGTGTGGGCGAGGTCTCCGGCAAGGAGACACGGGGCCAGAGGTTGAGCTGATGCGCGGCGTACTGTACTGCAAACGGCCACAGGAAATGGGGGGGCAGCTGCATGGATCATGGAGGTACGAGCGACCTCCATGACTAAGCCAATGCGGCGCTCAGCAACCCCATTCTGCTGAGGAGAGGCCGGAAGAGTGAACGTCTGGCGGATGCCGTGCTCCGCACAGTAGGCTGCCAAGAGGTCGGAGGAAAACTCACCACCCCTGTCAGAGTGCAGACGCAGGACAGGAAAGTCCGACTGGAACCGCTTGCGGAGCTGGAGACGAGCAGCGCGGATCCAAGGGATCAAGACATCAGGGACCTCACCCTTGGTACGCAAGGGGAAGACCGTGGTGTAGCGCGTGTAGTCGTCGACGACCAGCAGGAAGTACCGCTCGTGGCCCTGTCTCCGGACGCGGGCTGGGCCCCACACGTCCAGGTGGAGAGTCTGCAAGGGAGCCTCTGTGGGAGGGAACGAGGAGGAGTGAGGAGCGGCGCGCTGCCGCCCCTCGACACAGGGAAGACAGGGAGGAGCAGGCGAGGGTGGGAGGGGAGGGAGAACCCTGGGAAGACCAGAGACAAGGTACCGGGAGTGCATGCCGCGAAGGCGCTGCACTGACGGGTGACCAAGGCGGTGGTGCCAGAGGACAGTCCGGTGTGACAGGGAGCGACACGAGCAGGGGGGCGACAGCTGACCTGACGCAGACGCAGACGCAGCTACCTAAGGGGACTCAGTGGTCAGTGTGTACAAGTCCGACCCCGGCTGCCGAGTGAAGGTAGCCAGGTGACGACCCGTCTGGGCACACGTGCAGTGCGTCACACGCTCGTAGGCAGGGGTGAACTGGTGAACACCCGCGTCTTGGAGCGCGGAGCCCGCCACCAAGTTCGTAGAGAACGAGGGGAGGTAAGGGCCCGACAGTGTGCCAGACGGGACAGCAGGACAAGGGAGGGCAGTGGTGGAGGTCGCAAGGACCGGACCCCCGGAGGGGTCAGCAAGGGAGATAGCAACCGGCCTAGGGAGCTGCTCGAGGGCAGTGCGGTCGCGAAAGAAACAGCGGGAAGCACCTGAGTCCAGTGTGAAGGTGTGCAGCGCCTCAGTAGACGTAGTACCTGAAAGCGCAGACTCACAAGCACCTGAAGCAGCAGACTGGATACCGGGGTCAGGCGGCACACACAGGTGACAGGCTCCCTCGGCACTAGTAGACAATGCATACATTGCAGTGAGAATAGCATCATAGTCAAGAGCAAGGATATCTACCCTCTGCCTAAGCAGCTCCACCCAGTCGGGGAGCTCAGCGTCGTCGCCAAACTCTGTACGCCAAGCGTCGCTCAGACGGGCGAAGCAGTGAGACTCTGTGTGACCAGGCGTCCCGCAAGGCTGACCAGTACGGACACCCGTGCGAATTACGTACAGGCAGCGAGCAGTACGCAGCGACCCTCTACTCTGAGCGTACCACTCACGAAGCTGCTAGGGCGAAAGAGTCTCGCTCAGACTACGCTGCTGCGGCACCGAGCCACTACAAGAAACTCCCGAACTACGCACTCCAGGACGACTCCCACTACTGCCACCCCGACAACCCCAACAGGCGTACCACTCACGAAACTGCTGGGGCGTGAGGGACACACGCGGACGGCCCTGGAGCTGCATCTGGCCACGCCAGGAGCAGCAATAGAAGCAGTAGCAGCAGGAGCAGTAGTAGTAGTAGCAGCAGCAGTAACAGTAGTAGCAGTACGGGTAGGGACGTGCTCACCAGTGGTGGGAAGGGCAGGCGCACGACGGAGGCGACTGCGGGGCCGCTACAGCGGTAGGGCGGGGCCAGGGGCGGCTGCTCTAGGGGCCAGGGGCGGCTGCTGCAGTGGCTGCTACTCCAGGGGCCACGGGCGGCTGCTGCAGTGGCAGCTGCTCCAGGGGCCAGGGGCGGCTGCTGCAGTGGCGGCTGCTCCAGGGGCCAGGGGCGGCCGCTGCAGGGATGGCTGCTCCAGGGACCAGGCGCGGGGTAGGGGCGGCGCGGCAGGCAGGGCGGGCGCGGGGTACTGCAGGGCGACGCGGCGGGCAGGGGCGACGTCGCGCGGGCCCCGCAGGGGCGTCGCGACGAGCGGGGGCGATGCCCGGGTCCCGCTGGGGCGGCGCGACGCGCAGGAGCCGCGCCTCGCGGGTCCCGCAGGGGCGTCGCGAAGAGGCAGGGGCGACACGCGGGTCCCGCAGGGGCGTCGCGACGAGGCGGGGAGGGACGTGCGGGTCCCGCAAGGGCGTCGCGAAGAGGCAGGGGGTGACGCGCGGGGCCCGCAAGGGCGTCGCGAAGAGGTAGGGGCCGACGCGCGGGTCCCGGCGGGCTGCAGCCGCCGGAGTGCAGCAGCCGTGGCGCGCGGGGTACAGCCTGCGCGCGAGCATCGGCCTACGGACGGCGGCGGCCTACGGGCGACGTACGGGCGCCCTACGGGCTGTGTAAGGGCGGCCTACGGGCAGCGTACGGGCGGCAAGCAGCCTACGGGTGGCGGCCTACGGGCAGGCAGGTCGCGGGCGGCTTGAGGGGCCGCGAGAGGCCGGTACGAACTGCGTGGGCGGCTAGCGGGCTGCGCGCGGGCGTCGATCAGGCGGCGCGCTGGTGGCTAGCGGGCCACGCGCGCATGGGCAGAGGACGGCGCGCGGGCAGAACGAAGGGAGGGGCGCGCGAGGGCGCACTAGCAGAAAGAAGGCGCACGAGGGCGCACGAGCAGAGTAGGGCGCACGAGGGCGCACGTAAGGTAGGGCGCACGAGGGCGCTTCTAGCGGAATGGTGGGCCCGTAGTAGTAAGCGGTCCTAGGTGGCTAACCTAGGCTCGTGATACCATGTCAGAATGAACAAGAGTGATTGAACTAGGAAAGAGTTGGGTACAAGTAGGAAACCCTAGACTTACTGTACCCCATAGTAACTACCCCACTACAGCCTAAACAAACTGTAGCAGATATAACATTTGACAGAACTTACTTTCGATTGACGTCACTACTTCGTAATGTGCTTGCTGTGCTTGAGCAGGCGCTTGTCATTGGCGATTGTCAAAGTGAACGAGGGCTTAGAGTCGGGTCCTTGACAGGCTCTCAAATTCATTTCAGGGTACCCTGACCCATCAGTGCTGCCCCTTGGAATAGAAAATAGATATAAATTGACTTTTCAGGGCTAGCTGAAATATTTACCCTGATTTTTCAGTCCTGTGCTGAGATGTTTAGTGAATGCCTAACAATCAGTCTCCAACTGGATTAGCTCAGTTGATCAAGTTCCGGCCCGTCACTTTGGAGGTCACAGGTTCAAACGGTCATGTCGTGGACCCATGCCGCAGGTGCGAATCCACGCGCAAGTCTGGTTAGTTTTGTACCAAATCCTCAACGAAGCTACGTGTCTTTGTGTGATTTTTTAACGGGATACTGACGGATCAGTGCTGCGGGTACACGACAATCCTGAAATTTCAGGGTGCTTATGCGTTACAAAACTGATTTATCAGGGCTATATTTCATGCAAAACTGTTTTTTTTTTTTCAGTCTTGCACCCCACACAAATGCTAAAATCAGTGTAATCATGATCTTTTATCCTAATAAAATATGGCCTGATCTTGAGGGCCAGGAGGTTTTTTGCCGTAGCTTGAGCCGGAGACACTCAAAGGTTGATTGTGGCATTCCAGTGCGTTGATGCGGGTGATGAGTTGCTCGATGAGAGCATGATCAACGGATCTCACTCTAGAGGTGACGTTAGTATGTTGATTATTTGGACTTTCTCTAGTTTCCCCGCAGTCGGCGCCTGGCATGATGTTAGCTTGTACCGTATTCTCCCGAGCATATCACCCTAGGTTATAGCTAAAAATACAGCGAAAAATGTGAAAGAACGAGGAATGAATGCACTAGGGAACAGGTGGGTACAAGTAGGAAAACCTAAAAGTGTTGTACCCCATATTGTCTAGCCCACTACAGCCTACACAGACTATAGCATATAAGTTTGACACACCCCCATAGGCAAAGTGGGGGAGAACAAGAGGTCACAAGACCAGTCAAGCAAAGCAAAGCAGGCTCAGGGTGGATCACAACGTCACCACACATTCCGAGCACAAGAGCAAGGCCACAAGGCCAGTTCACATGCAAGATCATATATAAAGGTAAACAAGCTAGTGCAGGTATAGAAAGATCACAGTACAAGCAAGGTCAAGAAGTGAGCAAGTGAGGCCAAGTAGGCACAAGACCTAGCATCGTACAGAAGCGCTGATGATCACAAGGCGGAAGTGCCTTGGTAAAGATATCAGCAGTATTGGCCTCAGAGGCCACGTAAGCAAGGCGCAGCTGACCACGCTGCTGCAGCTCACGAGCAAGGAAGTAACGAAGAGCAATGTGCTTCGTTCTGTGCTCCAGTCTGTGCTCCCGACACAAGGCCAGCATGGCCTTGTTGTCTACGTACAGAACTGGAGGAGAACGAGGCGGCTCTCCTAGGTCAGTCAGCAGGTAGGTGAGCCAGCGTAGCTCCTGTGCAGCCATGGCCCCCGCGTAGATCTCAGCCTCACAGCTGGAGCCGAGAATAGAAGACGAGCGGGTAGACCGCCACGAAACAGAGCCGGAGCCAAGGCTGAAGGTGTAACCCTGTGACGACCGCTGCGTAGCCAAGTCGTCAGCCCAAGAAGCGTCTGCGTGACCTGTGAGGACCACTCGACGTCGCCCTCCAAGCACTAGCCCCATGCCCGACGTACTGCACAAGTAGCGCAACACCCTCTTCGCTGCAGCCATGTGCTCTGGTCGGTGTCTCCCAGGAGCAACATAGCGTGCCAAGATGCTAAGAGGGTATGCTAGGTCAGGTCGTGTGCAGGTCATCAGGTACATGAGGCAGCCAACAAGCTCTGGGTACGGGCCACTCGGCTCTACGGACTCATCCGAAGGCAGAGCTGAGAGCGAGTGGCGAGTAGACAGAGGAGTGGCCTGAGGCGAGGAGTACGTGAAGTCGAAGCGCTGAAGGACCTGCTGCACCATGTGTGACTGAGTCAGGGTAATGGTGCGCTGTGCTCTGTCCCGGGTGATCTGCAAGCCAAGGTAGCTGCGCAGTTCACCCAGGTCTGTGCACGTGTGTCTCTTCTGCAGCTCGGACTTCACGTGGGCGAGTCCAGCAGTGTCAGCAGTGGCAAAGACCAAGTCGTCGACGTACACGAGGATGTAGAACGGCGGCAAAGAGGTGTCGGTGCGCAGAAACAGCGACGGGTCGGCAGTAGAAGGAGCAAACCCAAGAGCCGCAAGTGTAGTCCTCAGTGTGTCGTGCCACTCACGCGGCGCCTGGCGGAGACCGTAGACTGGCCGCCGGAGGCTCCACTGGGTACCAGGAGGAAATGACCCAGTGAAGCCAGGTGGGCGGCGCAGCCAGATCTCCTCGTGCAGGCTGCCCTGCAGGAAAGCTGTGCTGAAGTCAAGAGAGTGAAGCTCGTAGTCGCGCTGAGCGGCTATGTGCAGCAGCACCCGAAGAGTGGTCATCTTCGGGGTGGGAGAGAAGGTCTGAAAGTAGTCAACTCCCTGCCGCTGACTGAAGCCTCGAGCCACGTAACGCGCCTTGAAGACAGGCGGAGAACCGGGCGGCCGCTTCACCCTGAAAATCCACATGCCACTGACGATGTTCGCCCCAGGTGGGGGAACCTCGTCGACGTAGGTGCCTGTGGACTTCTAGGAAGCCATCTTTGCGTCCATGGCTGACTGCCACTGTGAGGAGTAGGGACCCTCGATCGCCTCAGCGTACGATCGAGGAGTCGGGATGTCTGGTGCATCCGGGTCTCCCTCAGGGGCAATCAGCGTGGACACGAGATGAGGCAAAGCAGCAGCAAAACACTGGAACTCCTCCTGCCTGTCCTCAAGGACGTCCGTGCTAAGAGCACACTCACCCCCAACGGACGGAGGACAGACAGACTCAGACTCAGCAACAAGACTAGTGGCGTAGTCTAGACGACAGCGAGCAGCAAAGTCGACAAGCTCAGCAACCAAGGCAGACGCACCAGTGGACTCAAAGGAAGGGTCAGTGACAACAGTAGCCAGGAGACGCGTGACAGTAGGACTGGCAGCACGAAGAGAGTCAGACTCCGGGTCAGCAAGGACAGGAAGAGAGGACTCTGGAGGAGACGGCAATGGGACACGCAGAGGAGCAGTGGACGGACGCAGTGCCATCTGGTGTGTGCCTGGGACCGCAGGAGGACGCGGACGCGGAGCACGACCACTAGTGCGAGCAGCACGAACAGGCGACGCAGGACGAGACGCAGGCTCACGACGCTCAGCAAGACCTCCAGTAGGACCAGTGTAGGGAGAAGGAGCAGGTAGGGGGGAGGCGGGCTGTAACTGTGACCGCGACTGGACAGGCTGTGGACACTCTAAGGGAGGAGCAGGACCAGTAGAGGGCGGGAGACCAAGAACCTGCTCAAGGAGCAGAACGAAGTACGGCCGCGGCCGCGCAGCGCCTCCAGAACCAGCAGGGACAGCACCAGCACCCCCAGCGGCAGCACCAGCGCCAGCAGCACCTCCAGCTCCAACAGCGCCAACTCCAGCACCCTCAGAAGCACCAGCGCCAGCAGCACCACCAGCGCCAACACCCCCAGCAGCTCCAGCTCCAACAGCTCCAGCAGCACCAACTCCAGCAGCTCCAGCAGCTCCAGCAGCTCCAGTAGCACCAGCTCCAGCAGCACCTCCAGCAGGACCAACTCCAGTAGCCCCAGCAGCACCCCCAGTCCCAGCAGCTCCAGTACCGCCAGTACGAGCACCTCCAGGACCAGTGGCTCCAGGAACTCCAGTGCCGACCCCAGGGTCAGCAGTAACAGCAGCACCTCCAGCTCCAGCAGCACGGCTCCAGCGCCGGGCAAACCACTCGCGCAGCTCCTGCGGAGAGGGTAGCTCCCGCCTCGACGAAGCACCGCCAGAGGCCACACGAGCAGACCCAGCACCCCCAGGCTCCGCACCCCCAGGCTCCGTACCCCCAGGCTCAGCACCCCCAGACCCGGCACCCGCAGGCTCAGCACCCCTAGACTCAGCACCCCCAGGCTCCGCACCCCCAGGCTCAGCACCCCCAGACCCGGCACCCGCAGGCTCAGCACCCCTAGCAGCACCAGAGTCAACAGCTACCTCGACAGGCTCGACTGCATCTACCTGGGACACACCTGACGGGGCAGGACCCTGAGGGGGGAGAGGGTCTACCGGGGGAGGACCTGGCGCAAGGAAGAGCGGCGGCGGGGGGAGGGGCGCAGTGCGGTAGGGGAAGAGACGGTAGTAAGGCACCGACTCGTCAAAGGTGACGTCCTGGGAGGACAGAACCCGGCGCGAGGTGGGGTGGTAAAACTGCCAACCAGGCGCGTCAGGGGGGAAGCCAAGGAAGACGCAGGGAACAGCACGAGGGGACAGCTTGTCCGCAGACAAGTCGCGGACGAAACGCAGACGCATCGCCAACCTTCCCCGTCCACCGCAAGGTGGGGGAGGTCTCTGGCAAGGAGACCCGGGGCTGAAGGTTGAGCTGATGCGCTGCGTACTGAACCGCAAACGGCCACAGAAAATGGGGAGCAGCCGCATGGATCATGGACGTACGAGCGACGTCCATGACCATGCCAATGCGGCGCTCAGCCATCCCATTTTGCTGTGGAGAGGCCGGAAGCGTGAAGGTCTGGCGGATGCCCTGTGCACGACAGAAGGCTCCTAGACGGGCAGAGGAAAACTCCCCGCCTCTGTCAGAGTGCAGACGCAGAACAGGAAAGTCCGAGCCGAAACTCTCTCTGAGCTGGAGACGAGCTGCGCGGATCCAGTCGATCAACACCTCAGTGACGTCACCCTTGCTGCGCAAGGGGAACACCGTGGTGTAACGCGAGTAGTCGTCAACCACCAACAGGAAGTAACGCTCGTGACCCTGGCCACGGACGCGGGCGGGGCCCCACACGTCCATGTGAAGAGTCTGCAGCGGAGCCTCTGTCGGACGAAACTCGGAGGAGTGAGGGGCGGCGCGCTGCCGCCCCTCGACGCAGGAAACGCAGGTCGGGGCAGGCCCCGGAGGGAGGGGAGGGAGGGACCGGGGGAGACCAGAGACAAGGACACGGGAGGCCATGCCTAGCAGGGAGGGGTGACCAAGGCGGTGGTGCCAGAGGAGAGTCTGGTGGGACAGGAGATGACACGAGCAGGGAGCAGACTCAGGACCAGACCTGGACGCTGCAGCAAACACCTGACTCGACGCAGCTACCTGACCAGACTCAGCAACCGGAGGAGACTCAGTAGTCAGTGTGTACAGGCTCGACCCCGGCCGACGGGTAAACGTGGCCAAGTGTCGGCCCGTCCGAGCACACGTACAGTGGGTCACCCGCTGACTCGCAGGAGTGAACTGGTCAACCCCCCTATCCTGTAGATCAGCACCACTCACCAAGTTCGTAGAGAACGAGGGGAGGTAGAGACCCGACAGGGTGCCAGAGGGGGCTGCCGGACACGGTAAGACAGTGGAGAAGCGAGCAAGGACACGACCCCCAGAGGGGTTCGCCAGGGAGACCGCAACCGGCCGACTAAGCGGCGTAAGCGTGGTGCGGTCTCGAAAGAAGGAGCGGGAAGCACCCGAGTCAAGGGTGAAGGTGTGTAAGGCCTGAGCCGACGTGGTACCTGAGAGAGCAGACTCACCAGTACCTGGGGCAGCAGACGCACTAGCACCTAGAGCAGCAGCCTCACCAGCACTAGAGCAGCAGCCTCAATGCCCGGGTCAGGCGGAACACACAGGTAACAGTCACCCTCATCACTAGTAGGCAATGCATACATGGCAGTGAGGATAGCATCATAGTCAAGAGTATAGATATCTACCCGCAGCCTAAGCAGCTCCACCCAGTCGGGGAGCTCAGCCGCGTCGCCAAACTCCGTACGCCAGGCGTCGCTCAGACGGGCGAAGCAGCGGGACTCTGCGTGACCAAACGTCCCGCAAGGCTGACCAGTCCGAGCACCAGTGCAAATGACGTACGGACAGCGAGCAGTACCCCGTGACCCGTCACGCTGAGCGTACCACTCACGAAGCTGCTGGGGCGAAAGGACCGTGCACGGACGACGCTGCAGCTGCACCTGGCCACTACAAGCAGCTGCCGAACTACTCACTCCAGGACGACTCCCACTACGGCCACCCCGACAACCCCAAGTAGCGTACCACTCACGAAGCTGCTGGGGCGTGAGGGACTCACGCGGACGTCGCTGGAGCTGCATCTGGCCAAGCCAGGAGCAGCAGTAGCAGTAGAAAGAGCAGTAGCAGCAAGAGCAGCAGTAACAGCAGTACGGGCAAGGCAGTGCTCACCAGTGGCGGGAGGGGCAGGTGTACGACGGCGGCAACGGCGAGGCCGCTACCACTGTAGGGCGAGGGCTCCGCGGCAGCTGCAGGGGCGGCTGCTCCAGGGGCGGCTGCTCCAGGGGCGGCTGCTCCAGGGGCGGCTGCTGCAAGGGTGGCTGCTCCAGGGGCGGCTGCTGCAGTGGCGGCTGCTCCAGGGGCGGCTGCTGCAGGGGCGGCTGCTCCAGGGGCGGCTGCTGCAGGGGTGGCTGCTCCAGGGGCGGCTGCTGCAGGGGCGGCTGCTCCAGGGGCGGCTGCTGCAGGGGCGGCTGCTCGAGGGGCGGCTACTGCAAGGGTGGCTGCTCCAGGGGCGGCTGCTGCAGTGGTGGCTGCTCCAGGGGCGGCTGCTGCAGTGGCGGCTGCTCCAGGGGCGGCTGCTGCAGGGGCGGCTGCTCCAGGGGCGGCTGCTGCAGTGGCGGCTGCTCCAGGGGCGGCTGCTTCAGGGGCGGCTGCTTCAGGGGCGGCTGCTCCAGGGGCGGCTGCTGCAGAGGAGGCTGCTCCAGGGGCGGCTGCTGCAGTGGCGGCTGCTCCAGGGGCGGCTGCTGCAGGGGCGGCTGCTCCAGGGGCGGCTGCTGCAGGGGTGGCTGCTCCAGGGGCGGCTGCTGCAGGGGCGGCTGCTCCAGGGGCGGCTGCTGCAGGGGCGGCTGCTCGAGGGGCGGCTACTGCAGGGGTGGCTGCTCCAGGGGCGGCTGCTGCAGTGGTGGCTGCTCCAGGGGCGGCTGCTGCAGTGGCGGCTGCTCCAGGGGCGGCTGCTGGAGGGGCGGCTGCTCCAGGGGCGGCTGCTGCAGGTGTGGCTGCTCCAGGGGCGGCTGCTGCAGTGGCGGCTGCTCCAGGGGCGGCTGCTTCAGGGGCGGCTGCTCCAGGGGCGGCTGCTTCAGGGGCGGCTGCTCCAGGGGCGGCTGCTGCAGAGGAGGCTGCTCCAGGGGCAGCTGCTGCAGTGGCGGCTGCTCCAGGGGCGGCTGCTGCAGTGGCGGCTGCTCCAGGGCGCGGGTTAGGGCAGGGCGCCGAGGCGGGCAGCGGTGATGCCACGCGGGTCCCGCAAGGGCGTCGCGACGCACAGGAGCCGCGCCTCGCGGGTCCCGCAGGGGCGACGCGACGAGGCGGGGGCGACGCGGCGGGGCCGCGAAGGGCGACGGGGCGGGGTCGCTACGGGCAGCGGGGCAGGGCCGCGAAGGGGCCGCGAAGGGAGCCGCGAGGGGGGGCCGCGAGGGGGCCGTGAAGGGGCCGCGAAATGGCTGCGAAGGGGCCGTGAAGGGGCCGTGAAGGGGCCGCGAAGGGGCCGCGAAGGGGCCGTGAAGGGGCCGTGAAGGGGCCGCGAAGGGGCCGCGAAGGGGCCGCGAAGGGGCCGTGAAGGGGCCGTGAAGGGGCCGCGAAGGGGCCGGGAAGGGGCCACGAAGGTGCCACGAAGGGGCCGCGAAGGGAGGCCGCGAAGGGGCCACGAGGGGCCTGAAGGGGCCGCGAAGGGCCGTGAGAGGGGCCGTGAGAGGCCGTGAGAGGGGCCGCTACGGGGCCGTAGGGGAGCGCGACGGGCCACTAAGGGCAGGAGACGCGACGGGAGAGTAGGCACACGGGGCGCGACTCGGGCAGGGGCGAAGCGCGCTGCGGGCAGAAAAAAAATCGATATTCGGTGGGCCCTAGGAAACGTTCCCACTAGGGAACCTGCTCTATACCATGTGAAAGAACGAGAAATGAATGCACTAGGAAACAGGTGGGTACAAGTAGGAAAACCTAAAAGTGTTGTACCCCATATTGTCTACCCCACTACAGCCTACACAGACTATAGCATATAAGTTTGACAAAAAAATGGAAGGGGATCTCCTCATAGGAAAAGGTTACATCATACCCGGGTGGATATATACATGGCATATTTTAGTGTACGAGTTTTTTTAAATAGACAGCTTGAGTGTTTCCATGGTTGTTTTAATATTCATATTCCCTTCAGAATATTAGCCGACATATCACTTATCTAGGTCGTTGTTAGGTCGGCAGCCCGTGCAGAGGCCGGCGTGGTAGGGAATAGCTTGGAGGCTCAGTTGGCTGATGTTAGGAGACGCCATACAAATGGCGAGTACGATGGAGCGGACGTGGAGGTGTTGCTCCTAGAAACTCGTATGCAGTGGGCGCGTGAGCATCCGACACCTCGTGCTGGAGTGGACAATGTGTCCGCATCTCCTCGACCGGAACGCAATGAAGGTGGCATCGACGAGCAGGTCGATGGCAGTGACCAAGTCGACAGCGACGAGGGCACGACAATGATGAATCGAGACGTACAAGCCCGACGTCGAGTTGCGGGCAGAATCTCGCGCGGCCCACCTGCGGAAATTCATGGTCATCTCGCGCTACTGCTCGCCAGTGTTGCAAATCGCCCTCAAGCCGTGCAGTCTTTTCATGGACACCAACCATCAAGCTTGGCAGTTCATCGTGTCGACGTACCAGGCAACCGAGGACCTGTACATTGGCCAGCTGGAAGAGTGTTTGACTCACTTCAGGATGAGCGAGCAGGAGTCTGCGACAGACTACTGCAACCACGTTCAAAGGATCCTGGACGACATGCGGATGGCGGCGTGGACTACTCGACGGCGTCCTACATTACGCACGTCAAAAGCCGTGGCACCGTTGCTCTGCAAGTGGAGATTGGGAAGCAGATTCTTGTTCCCGGCGTACCATACGTCCTGAGCGTGCAAGCAAACCTGCTGTCAGCCGGCTAGTTGAAGGACAGCGGCATGAAGTTGCAAGATGTCGGAGACGACATGCTGCTTGTCTCGGCGGTAGGAATCGTGCTTGGTCGAGCGAAGTATACCGGCCAGGTCTTTGCACCGACCTTCGACCTTGCTCGACGGAGTCCACGTCGGCCTCGACAGAGGTGGTGGCTCTGCGGACGATCCCCTCGGCGATGAAGTCGACCCCGTACATGTGGCACGGTCGGCTTGCACACATCGGCGTTGACACAATCAAGAGCTCAGCGAAGCATGAGGCCGCCGTTAAGCTAGAGATCAAGCAGTCGACCGCAGCTAACCTGCCGTGTCCCTCCTGCATCGGTGGCAAGCTGGCGCGGCACACCTACCCCGACCAAAGAACGGATGCCGAGAATGCGCTCGACGTGGTGCACATCGACCTCTACTGGCAGTTTCAAGTGGCCGCCAACGATGGCAGCCTCCACTTTCTCCTAGTGAAGGACAAGAAGAATCGCTACGTATGGGTCAGGCCGATCGTGAAGAAGAGCAACGTGATGGTCGCCTTCGAAAACTGGCTGAAGGTGGTGGTGTGGCAGACATCAAAGACGGTGAAAATGCTGCGTTGTGACCACGGAGAGAAGTTTTTCAGTCAATCCTTCACCAACCTCGTCGATGACAAGGGCATCCTCCACAACCTGACGTGCCCCTATGCTCTGCAGCAAAACGGGATGGCGGAGCGTGAGATGCGTATGCTCGTCGAGACAGTGCGGACGATGCTGCTTCATATGGGCGTGAAGCACCACTAGTGGCACCTTGCTCTACGTCAGGCTCTCTGGGTGCGCAGCTGCCTCGAACGGGCGTCACTTCATTCGGGGACGACAGAACATGAGCTGCTGTTCGAGAAGAGATCGGACCTGACGCTGGCACTCGTGTGGGGCTGCATGGTACAGTTCATGGTCCCAGAGCAGCAGCGTGGCGGGAAGCTGGCACCGAAGGCCCGGTGAGGCTTTCATCTCGGTGTGTCGCCGAAGAGCACGGGCTAGGAGGTGCTTGACCTCACCCAACAAATTGGCCATGATCGAGGTCATCTTCTTCGAGACAATGTCGCTGGAGGTGTGGAAGGCAGTGCATGTGCCAGCTTCGACGCGGAAACCTGTTGTCACGACGAAGTATCCCCCGTCGACGCCAACCCCTTTGCATGTCGTCAAGGACAAAGACGTCGAGGACGCCCCTCCTCCCTCTGCTCCCACTTTTGCCTCCCCTCTGCCCCTTGCTGCTGATTTGTCGAAGCTGGCATCGCCGTCAGCCACTAGCAATGAAGGGAGCATTGCTGCATCGCCTTCGTCGTCGGCCAGTGGCATAGCTGGTGGCCGACATGACGAGATGCGTCTTGACGGCCAAGTGCAGAAGCCGCCGACGACAGGGGAGCGCTGGGCAGTGAAGTCGCCGACGACAGGGAAGCATTCGGCAAAGTTGGCAGAGGAGAAGTCGGCAGAGGATCCGGCGACAGATGCAAAGTCGGCAAAGGAGCCGACTATCGTAGACCAGCTCGACGATGAAGCGTCGAGCGACATCATAGAAGTCCTTGGTCGAGAGGAAGGGGAGCTTTTGGCAGGAGAGCAGTCCGACGACAGTGACTTGGTTTAGGTCCCGGTCGAAGAAGTGAATTCGATGCGTTCTACCCGCTCCAACCTCGGCAAGCCCGCAGAGAAGTTGAGCTGCTATGATTGCCTTTCGCCGACCTCCTACATCATGCTGCTCAATGACGCGGAGGCCGATGTCGACCTGCCCGAGCTCGACCCCGACATGCACGCCGACCCAGAGCACCGCTGGGACATTGCCAACATGACGGTGAAGGAGGCGTTGGCGAGGTGGAAGAGCAAGGCGGTGAAGGCCGCCATGGACGAAAAGACCAGGAGCCTCATCGCCAACGAAACGTGGGAAACGGTCAAGCGACCACGCGGTGTCAACATCATGAAGAACCGCTGGTTGCTCATGACGAAGTACCACGTCGATGACACGGTCGCTTGCAAGAAGGCCTGCCTGGCCGTGAAAGGCTTCACGTAGGTGTACGGCGCCGACTAAAACGAGACGTACATGCTGGTGGGGAACTATGTGATGCTGCGAATCTTCCTGTTCACCGTTGCCGTCCTCGACCTGCACCTGATGCAGCTTGACATGAAGAAAGCGTTCCTGCAGAGCAAATTTGATAGCGTCCTCCACATGTACCAGCCCCACTACTACAACGACGGAACCGGTCGCATCTTATCTGCTGAAGAGCTTGTACGGCCTGAAGCTGAGTCCGCTGCTGTAGTACTTGGCGCTCGATGCGGTACTGACCGAAGCTGGCTGGAACAAGAGCAAGGTCGGCGACAACGGAGTGGTGTGCGCGCTGCTCGTCTACGTCAACGACCTGCTCGCCGCCAACAGCAGCCTCGCGATGCTGAAGGAGTTGAAGGAGCCGCTGGAGGCCGCCTTGAGCTACACGAGATCTGCCCTGTCAAGAAGTACCTCAGGCTGGATATCGTGCGCGGCCGACTGGCGAGGAAGCTGTGGCTTCACCAGCAGGCCTACGTCGACAAGCTGCGTCGGCGGTTCATCGATGAGGAGTAGACCGGGAGAGGCCCGAAAACGCCGGTCTCCGTCAACGCCTACGCATGGTTGACATTCGATAACGAGGAGACCCAATCGTGCGAGGTGCTGCACAATTCCAAGCGTGCAATTGGCGAATGTTACATTTTGTAATAATCCAAAATTTGATGTCCAGTAGCAGCACAATATTTGTACGAGTAAATTTTACCATGCATTGGTTCGCATCGGTTTTGTCGATATAAATCGGGTCGGCAGTCGTGGGTGGTGCCCATCGCTCCACGCGTGCCGACCATCATATCAAACTGCTCGGCCACGCTGACCCCGTCCTTATAGCTCGAGTAATATGCCGTAGCCACATGCTGTCAGATTCCCTATTTCAACCTTACGATGTAGCTTTGATTATGTTCTCCTTCGGTTAGGTCGGCAAATCTGGTTGTAACATATCTCCATCCGTTGCGTACACTGCATCACACTCGTATACAGTCATTGTCGATAAATATTCTCCTAAACCATATATGTGCTATATTTACAGGTTCGAAATGATGAATTGAGTCAGTCTGAAATTGCTCCCACGGCCCTTCACCTTGGACGAAAGCACTGTCTGCGAAAATCCATTCCAGTGTCGTTCTTCACATCAGTGTAGATGTGAGTTGTACGCGTGTCATAGCCTGTTTGTGGGTCGTGCATCCAACAGCTGCGAAGTATATCTCGAGTGTAGCGACGAATCGATGGACGTCGCTACTTCTGGTAGCCTCGGTTTCAGGGGCGCAAAAATGTTATAGTCATGGCCACTGTTGCCTGTGATAAGGAGAACACGAATGGATGAACTATGAATGAAGTGAGTACATATAGGAAACCCTAATTGGGTTGTACCCCCTATGGGATACCCCACTATAGCCTACACAACAGCATAAGCTATATAATGTTCTGACACACCCCCATAGGCAAAGTGGGGGAGAACAAGGGGTCACAAGACCAGTCACGCAAAGCACAGCAAGCTCAGGGTGGATCACAAAGTCACCACACAGTCCGAGCACAACGACAAGGCCACAAGGCCAGTTCACATGCAGGAGTACACATATATATATAGAGCTAGACAAGCAAGAGCAGGTATATATATGTGACAGTACAAGCAAGGTCAAGAGGAGAGCAAGTGAGGCAAGACAGGTACAAGACCCAGCTGAGTGCAGAAGCGCTGATGGTCACAAGGCGCAAGTGCCTTGGTGAACACATCAGCAGTGTTGGCCTCAGAGGCCACGTACGCAAGTCGCAACTGACCACGCTGCTGCAGCTCACGAGCAAGAAATTAACGGAGAGCAATGTGCTTCGTTCTGTGCTCCAAGCGCTGCTCTCGACACAAGGCCAGCATGGCCTTGTTGTCTACGTACAGCACTGGAGGAGAACGAGGCGGCTCTCCAAGGTCAGTCAGCAGGTAGGTGAGCCAGCGAAGCTCCTGTGCAGCCATGGCCCCGGCGTAGATCTCAGCCTCACAACTGGAGCCGAGAACAGAGGACGAGCGAGTAGCCCGCCACGAGACAGAGCCGGAACCAAGACTGAAGGTGTAACCCTGCGACGACCGCTGCGTAGCCTGGTCGTCAGCCCAAGAAGCGTCCGCGTGCCCAGTGAGGACCACTGGACTCCGCCCTCCAAGCACTAGCCCCATGCCCGACGTACTGCACAAGTAGCGCAACACCCTCTTCGCTGCAGCCATGTGCTCTGGTCGGTGTCTCCCAGGAGCAACATAGCGTGCAAGAATGCTAAGAGGGTATGCAAGGTCAGGTCGTGTGCAGGTCATCAGGTACATGAGGCAGCCAACAAGCTCTGGGTACGGGCCACTCGACTCTACGGGCTCATCCGAAGGCAGAGCTGAGAGCGAGTGGCGAGTAGACAGAGGAGTGGCCTGAGGCGAGGAGTACGTGAAGCCGAAGCGCTGAAGGACCTGCTGCACCATGTGTGACTGAGTCAAGGTAATGGTGCGGCGTGCTCTGTCCCGAGTGATCTGCAAGCCAAGGTAGCTGCGCAGTTCACCCAGGTCTGTGCACGTATGTCTCTTCTGCAGCTCGGACTTCACGTAGGCTAGTCCAGCAGTGTCAGCTGTGGCAAAGACCAAGTCGTCGACGTACACGAGGATGTAGAACGGCGGCAAAGAAGTGTCGGTGCGCAGAAACAACGACGGGTCAGCAGTAGAGGGAGCGAACCCAAGAGCCGCAAGCGTAGTCCTCAGTGTGTCGTGCCACTCACGCGGTGCCTGGCGGAGACCGTAGACTGGCCGTCGGAGGCTCCACTGGGTGCCAGGAGGGAAAGTCCCAGTGAAGCCAGGTGGACGGCGCAGCCAGATCTCCTCGTGCAGGCTACCCTGCAAGAAAGCAGTGCTGAAGTCAAGAGAGTGGAGCTCGTAGTCGCGCTGAGCGGCTATGTGCAGCAGCACCCGAAGAGTGGTCATCTTCGGGGTGGGAGAGAAGGTCTGAAAGTAGTCAACTCCCTGCCACTGACTGAAGCCACGAGCGACGTACCGCGCCTTGAAGACAGGTGGAGAGCCCGGCGGCCGCTTCACCCTGAAGATCCACATGCCACTGACGATGTTCGCCCCAGGAGGGGGAACCGCGTCAACGTAGGTGCCTGTGGACTTCCAGGACGCCATCTCTGCATCCATAGCTGCCTGCCACTGAGAGGAGTAGGGACCCTCTACGGCCTCCGCGTAAGAGCGCGGGGTCGGGATGTCTAGTGCATCCGGGTCTCCCTCAGGGGCAAGTAGTACGGACGCGAGATGAGGTGAAGCAGCAGCCAGACACTGGAACTCCTCCTGCCTGTCCTCAAGGACGTCCGTGCCAAGAGCACACTCACCCCCGACGGACGGAGGACAGACAGACGCAGACTCAGCAACAAGACCGGCAGCGTAGTCTAGACGACAGCGAGCAGCAAAGTCGACGAGCTCAGCAACAAGAGCAGACGCAGCAGTGGACTCAAAAGAGGGGTCAGTGACGACAGTAGCAAGGAGACGTGTGACAGTGGGACTGGCAGCACGAAGAGAGTCGGACTCTGGGTCGGTAAGTGCAGGAAGAGAGGACTCAGGAGGAGAAGGCAAAGGGGCACGCAGAGGAGCAGTGGACGGACGCAAAGACATCCGGTGCGTGCCAGGGACAGGAGGAGGACGCTGACGCGAACCGCGACCACTAGCGCGAGCAGCACGAACAGGCGACGCAGGACGAGACGCAGGCTCACGACGCTCAGCAAGACCTCCAGTGGGACCAGTGTAAGGAGAGGGAGCAGGAAGTGGGGAGGCGGGCTCTAACTGGGACTGTGACTGAACAGGCGGTGGACACACTGCAGGAGGAGAAAGACCAAGAACCTGCTGTAGGAGTGGAACGAAGTACGGCCGAGGCCGCGCGGCGACTCCAGACACAGTAGGGACAGCACCCTCAGCAGCAGCACCAGCGCCAACAGCACCTCCAACGGCAGGACCTCCAGCAGCACCAGCAGCACCCGCAGCAGGACCACCGCCAGGAAGGACAGCAGCAGTCTCAGCACCAACACCCGCAGCAGCTCCAGCTCCAGGCGGACCCGAAGGCCCAGCAGCTCCGGGACCAGCGGCACAAGTACCCTCAGCAGCCGAAGGAGCTCCAGCTCCAGCAGTACGTCTCCAGCGGCGAGCAAACCACTCGCGCAGCTCCTGTGGAGAGAGGGGCTCCCGCCGAGGCGAAGCACCCGGAGAACCTCCAGGTCCCGCACCGCCAGACGCCACAAGGGGAGGTCCAGTGGCCGCAGGCTCCGCAGCTCCAGGCTCAGTAGCTCCAGACGCAGCACCCCCTGGCTCAGCACCCCCAGTCGCAGCACCCCCAGGCTCAGCACCCCCAGACTCCGCACCCCCTGGCTCAGCACCCCCAGTCGCAGTACCCCCAGGCTCAGCACCCCCAGACTCAGCACCCCCAGGCTCAGCACCCACGCGCGTAGCACCCCCAGAGTCAGCACCCCCAGGCTCAGCACCCGCAGCAGGACCAGAGTCACCAGCAACCTCGACCGGCTCGACTGCGTCTACCTGGGACACACCTGAAGGGGCAGGACCCTGAGGGGGAAGGGGGTCTACCGGGGGGGGACCTGGCACAAGGAAGTGCGGTGGCGGGGGGAGGGAAGGAGTGCGATAGGGGAAGAGGCGGTAGAAGGGGACTGACTCGTCGAACGTGACGTCCTGGGAGGACAGAACACGACGAGAGGAGGGGTGGTAGAACTGCCACCCTGGGGCGTCAGGGGGGAAGCCGAGGAAGACACAGGGAGCAGCACGAGGGGACAGCTTGTCCGCAGACAAGTCGCGGACAAACGCCCGAGATCCCCAGACACGGAACGCAGACGCATCGCCAACCTTCCCCGTCCACAGCAGAGCTGGGGAGGTCTCCGGCCGGGAGACCCTGGGGTGAAGGTTGATCTGATGCGCCGCGTACCGAACCGCAAACGGCCACAGAAAATGGGGGGCAGCCGCATGCATCATGGACGTATGAGCGACGTCCATGACCATGCCAATGCGGCGCTCAGCAATCCCATTTTGCTGTGGAGAGTCCGGAAGCGTAAAGGTCTGGCGGATGCCTCGTGCACGACAGTAGGCTCGCAGAAGGCCAGAGGAGAACTCTCCACCTCGGTCAGAGTGCAGACGCAGAACAGGAAAGTCCGAGCCGAAGCTCCTCCTGAGCTGGAGACGAGCTGCGCGGATCCAGTCGATCAACACCTCAGTGACATCACCCTTGCTGCGCAAGGGGAAGACTGTGGTGTAACGCGAGTAGTCGTCAACCACCAGCAGGAAGTAGCGCTCGTGACCCTGCCCACGGACGCGGGCCGGGCCCCACACGTCCATGTGAAGCGTCTGCAGAGGAGCCTCTGTCGGGGGAAACTGGGAGGAGTGAGGGGCAGCCCGGAGCCGCCCCTCGACACAGGGGACACAGGAAGGTCCGGGTCCCGAAGGAAGGGGAGGGAGAGACCGGGGAAGACCAGAGACAAGGACACGGGAAGCCATGCCCCGAAGACGAGGCAAGGAGGGGTGGCCAAGACGGTGGTGCCACAGGAGAGTCTCCTGAGACAGGCGGCGACACGAGCAGGGGGCAGACTCAGGACCAGACCTGGACGCAGCAGCAAACACCTGACCCGACGCAGCTACCTGGCCAGACGCAGGGACAGGAGGAGACTCAGTGGTCAGGGTGTAGAGACTCGACCCCGGCCGACGCGAAAACGTGGCCAGGTGTCGGCCTGTGCGGGCGTCCGAGCAGTGGGTCACCCGCTGACTCGCAGGAGTAAACTGGTGAACCCCCGCATCCTGCAGGTCAGCACCACTCACCAAGTTCGTCGAGAACGAGGGGAGGTACAGACCAGACAAGGTGCCCGAGGGGGCAGCCGGACACAGGAGGACAGTGGAGAAGTGAGAGAGGACAGGACCCCCAGAGGGGTCAGCCAGGGAGACTGCAACCGGCCGGCCAAGCGGCGTGAGTGTGGTGCGGTCTCGAAAGAAGGAGCGAGAAGCCCCTGAGTCAAGCGTGAAGGTGAGGGAGGCCGAAGCCGACGCAGTACCTGAGAGCGCAGCCTCACCAGTACCTGAGAGTGCAGCAGTACCAATGCCCGGGTCGGGCGGGAAACACCGGTAACAGTCACCCTCCTCACTAACAGTCACAGCATACATGGCAGCAAGGATAGCATCAAAGTCAAGATCAAAGATAGCTACGCCAGCCCTAGACAGCTCTCCCCAACGGGGAATCTCACTAGCCTCGGGGAACTGCTGACGCCAAGCGTCCGTCAGGCGGCCAAAGCAGCGCTGGGTGGGGTGGGCACCCCCACACTGCTCACCCGCGCGGTCGCCGGAACGAAGGACGTAGGTGCACGGACCAAAACCCCCACCCCGCTGACGCTGCGTGTACCACTCACGGAGCTGCTGGGGCGGGGGGATGTCCCGCGAACGCTGCTGCTGCTGCTGCTGCTGACGCTGGCCACCACCAGAGCCGCTACGCTGCGGAGCACCACCCCGACCAGCTCCACCCCCTCCGCCACCGCCGCCTCCACCTCCACCACTACCGCTGCCTCCGCTCCCACCGCTGCCGCCGCCACCGCCTCCTCCTCCGCTGCTGCCACCGCCACCACCGCCCCCGCCACCACTCCCACCGCCACCCCCACTCCCACCGCCACCTCCACCGCCACCTCCACCGCCCCCGCCAGCTCCACCCGCGCCCTTGCCCCCCTTGCCCTTGCCAGGGCGGCGTCTCCCGCTAGGGGCAGACGCCGCGCCGACCGACTCAAGACCAAGCAGGTCGGCAGCAGCAGCAGAGGCAACAGAGGGCAGCAGGGGGGAAGGAGAACACCCCTCAAAAATGGGGGTGCGAGGGTCACCACGAGAGGCTCCTACAGCGACGATGCTCTTCTCCGCCGCCAGGAGGGACTTCTCGAGGAGGTCGACAGTGAGAGTGGTGGGACAGACTGAGAGGAAGTGGTCCCTGACTACGCGAAGGGAGTCAGGGAGGCGTGTGACTATGTAATAGAGAGTGATGTACATGGGGGGGGGGTTCTTGGCGCAGAACTCAGCAGGAAGGGCGGCGCGGTAGCGAGTGTCACTAGTGCGGAGGTGCGTAATGAGGTCAGCGACAGTGGGAAAGGCAGCAAGGTCAGGAAAGAGGTACGGTAGCATGAGGCGGCTCAGTGCAGCAGTGGCAGGGGAAGAGTAGCGCGCAACTACAGCGTCGTACAAGGTCTGAGCACTCTTGTACTGACTAAAGTGCGCGCGCTCAGTGGTAGGCAGGTGGCGACGCACAGCAAGACGTGCAGCAGCATCGCGGGTGGCCCACTGAGAGCGAACAGTGGGGTCAGCATCAGCAGCAGGGGCAGGAGAGGCGCCAGAGGTGAGGTCAAAGAGGGAAAGACCGTCCGCCCTATCGCACTGTAAGAACAGCTGCAGGTCGTCGACCCAGACCTCAAAGTCAATGGCTCGACCCTCAGCGTCAAAAGCGAGGACACTAGGGGTAGCCATGACGACGACAGTGTAGTAGTGCAAGCAGTAGGGGAAGGGCACGCAGTAACGGTGGTGCTGTGCTCACCAGGTAGGGCAGGTCGGGCGGCTCGGCAGTAGGGCGGCCCGGCGGCTGGGCTGCTCGGCGGCTCGGCTGCTGGGCGGCTCGGCTCCCGGGCGGCTCGGCGGCAGGGCGGCTCGGCGGCAGGGCGGCTCGGCGGCAGGGCGGCTCGGCGGCTCGGCTCCCGGGCGGCTCGGCGGCAGGGCGGCTCGGCGGCAGGGCGGCTCGGCTCCCGGGCGGCTCGGCTGCTGGGCGGCTCGGCGGCAGGGCGGCTCGGCTGTCGTAGGCGGCGGGGCCGGTGAGGATAGGCGGCGGGGCCGGTACCGTAGGCGGCGGGGCCGCGAAGCGGGGCGGCGGGGCCGCGTAGGTGAGGGCGGCGGGGCCGCGAAGTGAGGGCGGCGGGGCCGCGACGTGAGGGCGGCGGGGCCGCGACGTGAGGGCGGCGGGGCCGCGTAGGTGAGGGCGGCGGGGCCGCGTAGGCAAGGGCGGCGAGGCCGCGAAGGTGAGGCGGCGGGGCCGCGAAGTGGGGCGGCGGGGCCGCGTAGGTGAGGGCGGCGGGGCCGCGAAGTGAGGGCGGCGGGGCCGCGACGTGAGGGCGGCGGGGCCGCGACGTGAGGGCGGCGGGGCCGCGTAGGTGAGGGCGGCGGGGCCGCGTAGGCAAGGGCGGCGGGGCCGCGACTTGAGGGCGGCGGGGCCGCGACGTGAGGGCGGCGGGGCCGCGACGTAAGGGCGGCGGGGCCGCGTAGGTGAGGGCGGCGCAACGGGCCGCTAGGGGCGACACGGAGGGTCGCTAAAAAAAAGGAAAGCGCGCCTCGGGGCGCGCTTCGGTGGGCCCTAGAAACAGTCCCTAGGAGGGGACCTGCTCTGATTCCATGTGATAAGGAGAACACGAATGGATGAACTATGAATGAAGTGAGTACATATAGGAAACCCTAATTGGGTTGTACCCCCTATGGGATACCCCACTATAGCCTACACAACAGCATAAGCTATATAATGTTCTGACATTGCCTATGGTAGCCTCGGTTTCGTGGGTGTCGCTATCGTCGCAGGTACACTCGCTATGGCTGCAAACTATTCACAAACAGTGTTGCCAATTGGTAGGGCTCGTTGCGAGTCTGCTCCTCCTTGGCGCGCAAGTGCCCGAATGTTTGCACGAAATAGTCGCCAGCCTTCTCCATTCACGTCGGCATGCCTATTCAGGAATCATGCTAGGGGAATTTAAAACCGAAGCGCGGCGTTGTCACCCCTGCCGGTTTTCGGGAGTGTGAACCAACGAAATAAAATTGGGAAGTGTAAATAAGCTATGATTACCAAGTGTGAGAGGACCGAGACTTCACTTCGAATGTAATTTTTGAATCCTGGGTATAACCACGATACTTTATATTGGCACGATACAAAAAAGGTATCCAGTATGTTTCTAGAATGTACCGATGCTCTATAATTAGCGAAAATAGAGCCTTCCAGGTTCAGTAAAGTCACGCGCGCGCAATGTTTCATAACATATTCAGTGCATAATTCCAAAATATGAAATAGTAAAGTAGACAAACAGGAAAACTAATGTGAAAAATAGAATTAAAAAATCGAATAGGAGAAAATAGGACATAACAGACAATCTACTGCCACACCCGCCCTCTGCTGGTCTGTCTATCTTTGTTTGCTTTGGCTCGATTCCATTTTATATCCTCTTCTACGTCTTTGACGTGGTATTTGTTACTCCAGACAGGGTCGCACTGGCCTCCGTAAAGGACAAGTCGTTGAGAAGACACGCTTGCACTGACCTAGGTGAGTTGTGCCGCTATCTTGGCATGCATATCACCAGGGTCAAAGCAGTGCGCACCATCACTTTGACTCAACCACACATGGTGCAGCAAATCCTCAGTGCTTCGGCCTCCAGTTCTCCTAGGCACAGCCCATCCCTCTACATGTTGCCATACGCTCTCAGCCCCTATTCTTGATAAGTAATTTGAACCCAGTATTCAATATGCAAAGCTAGAGGGATGCCTAATGTACCTGATGACTTGCACTCTCCCATATCTCGCACATTCTCTTGCCATCCTTGCTCGTTTTGTTGCGACTGGGAGACACCGACCTGAACACTGGTCGGTTGCTAAGAAGGTATTGCACTATCTGGCTAGCACGTCACGCATGGGGCTTGTGCTTGGTGAGCGACAGCCAGTTGCACTCACGAGACACACTAACGCTTCATAAGCAGACAACATCGAGAGACTCCGGTCCTCTTACGGCTACTATTCAATCATGGCGCTGAAATCTGTCTTGTGGAGGCCCATTCGCTCGTCGTTGGTGGCATTGTCTTGCTGTGAGGCATAGATCTATGCTGCTGGTGCTATGGTTTCTTAAGAGTTCCACTGGTTGATGTTCTTCCTTATTGGCTTGTGTGAGCTGCCTAGCTCTACCCCGGATCTGTTCACTGATGTGAGAGTACGACGGCTTATGCCAGCTATACTTGCTTGCCTTAACTTTATTATGCTATTTCTAGCATAGGATAATTATATGCATGCATGAATTGCTTGATTTCCTAGGCTAGGTGCTTTCCTATATTTTATTATAGTTATAGCACCGAGCTAGGTTGCGTGCACCGAATTCTGGCTTTTCGGTTGCCACCGAATTGCCTCCTACCGAATTCGGTAAGGATCTGTTCGGGACGCTTCGCGACCCGCGGAACCTTCGCGTAACACCTGGTTACGGGGCCTTGTGTCGAGCCTATATATAGCCTCGTGTTGTACCCAGGTGATTCATTCAATTCATATTCTCTTTTCTGAGCTCGATCCTAGATCCTCACACTTGGTAATCAGAGCCCAGTCTTCAAAAAACCGCGGGGGCGACGCAGTTAAACATCGATTTCGGGTACGTAAAACCGGTTCCGTGTTTTTCGCTCCCCCTCGATTCGGTTTTTCGGACGCGTTGATGTCAGGCATGGAGGGCCAAGGCGACAACTATGCGACTACGAGCGACATTGCGAGCCTCCGCACCGACATGGAGCAGACGCAGGCGACGCTTCGTCGACTCGAGGCTTTTCTGACAAGCCAACCAGGGTTCGCCACCGCAGCAGCAGCGACCGCAGCAACTGCAGCACCAACAACTCCAGCAGCAGTGGCGACACCGACATTTCACGGACCAATGGCACCACTGTCGCCGAACCTCGAAGCAGCACGACCGAGGCTCCCGGAGGCGTTCGATCCAAGCGCGAAGGGATCCGATGTCCGTCGATTCGTGGCCACCCTCGAAATTTACTTCGAGGCCATAGGCTGTTCGACCCCGCAACACGACGCAGCAAGGATTCGGCTCGCAGCGACACTGTTACGTGGACCGGCTCTCGAATGGATTTACTACACCGACGTAGCCCGCGGGGAGAAAACGTGGCAGCAATTTCGGGCAGATTTAATCGAGCGTTTCGAACCAATTAATACGACCTACATGGCACGGCAGCAGATACACCGACACAAGCAATACAGCAGCGTAGCACAGTACACGCAGCAGATGGAGTTACTGTTCAACCGCATCACCGACCTGACCGAAGGCGAAAAAATCCAGGTGTACACCGAAGGGTTAAAAATGGAGATTCGGCGGCAGGTGATTGCGGCGAATTACAACAGCTACAGAGACATCGTGCGTGCTGCCGAGCGATACGACGCGCTGACTCGAGGTCAACCCGAAACACGACGCTTCACGCCGAACCGTACATTCGGCACGGAGCGATCGGCACCCCCCACGTTCGCCGAACCGATGGATATCGACAAATACGACGCGAAGCAGCAGCCGACAAAATGCGAGTTTTGCGGCGCAGCAGGGCATCAGTTTTTGTCGTGCTACAAAATGAAGAAAGCACGTGCGGCACTCCGGGACGGAAACAGTGGAGCACCCCCGAAGTCAAAAAACTCCCAACAGTGGAGCACCCCCAACTTCAAGCCTTTAGAAATCATTCAGGTACCTGAGAAGTTGGGCAAAGTACTACGGAGCGTAGAAAAGGGTCGTGCGTTCCGTGGAGTTAATATTCTCTCCCCGCAGCACAGTGTTAAGGCTCCCCGTTGCCCACAGGTGAAGCCTACACAGCTGCCAAGGCTTAGAGGAGACATCCAGGCTCAAGAAAAATTATACAAGCCTCGGAAAAATCCTCCTACCCCCCAGGTGAAGTTGGAAAGCGCTGAGTCAAGTATAGGAAATAGGGAAGGTATTAAGTTTGATGTACCCTATGATCCTATTAGTGAGACCCTCTTTGGCTACTCAGCGCAGCAGACACCACTACTCCTCGAGGTGTTATGCAATGGACGACGCCTCCAGGCACTGGTGGACAGCGGTGCATCTCACTCGGTGTGTGACCGCGGAGCATTGGAGAAAATTGGAGAGAAGGCAGAGGAGACCCAGTTTTCAGCAACCATGGTGGACGGTACGAAACTTCCTATCCACGGCGAAGCATCACTGCAGCTGCATATAGGTGCATTGAGGTGGAAGCCGAAGCTACCAGTCACCAACATCAAAGGGTTAGATTTTATCTTGGGGCGAGTTTTTCTGAAGCGGTTCAACCCCGAGATCGATTGGATCAACAGCAAGGTGTGCATCTACAACAACGGGAAGCGGATAGCACTACGAAGCTGGACGGATACAGGGGACGTACCTGAGACGACACTGGCACGGTTCGAACAGACAGTGAACGAGAGTAACACGGGTTACCTAGCACTGGTCATGGCAGCAGCAAAGGAGGAGAAGCCGAGTTCCGAGCTCCCTGCAGCAGTGAAGGAGGTCTTGGAGCAGTACAAATATATAATGCCCGACGACCTACCTGCAGGCGTACCTCCAGCACGCACCCACGAGCATGAGATCGTGGAGGAACCAGGTGCGAAACCCGTCTCACGTGCACCATACCGACTGAGTCCAACCGAACTGACAGACATGAAGAAACAGATAGATTATCTACTGGACAGACAACTGATCCGCCCATCCACCTCTCCCTGCGGCGCACCAGTTCTCTTCACTCCAAAACCAGACGGTAGTTTACGGATGTGCATCGACTACCGCGCACTGAATAAACAGACAGTTAAAAACAAATACCCCATACCGCGCATCGACGACTTACTGGACCAACTGCGTGGTGCAACAGTCTTCTCGAAGCTGGACCTACGGTCGGGTTACTGGCAGATCAATATGGCGGACAACTCGATCCACAAAATGGCGTTCCGTACTCGATACGGCTCCTACGAATACTTGGTGATGCCGTTCGGACTCTGCAACGCACCAGCAACGTTCCAGGCGGAAATGAACCATATTCTACGACCCCTGCTGGACGAGTGCGTAGTGGTGTACTTGGACGATATCCTCATCTACTCCAAGAACATGAAGGAGCACGTGGAGCATCTACGGAAGGTGTTCGAGATCCTGCGGAAGAATAAGTTCTACGTGAAAATGTCGAAGAGCGACTTCGCACTAAAGAAGGTGCAGTTTCTCGGGCACATGGTGAGTGCCGAGGGCGTACACGTGGATCCGCGGAAGATCGACGCCGTTAAAAAGTGGAAAATACCGGAGAACGTGAAGGAGTTGCAGCAGTTCCTAGGCTTCGCCAACTACTACAACAGGTTCGTGCCGCAGTATGCTAAGATAGCAGCGCCACTGACCGACCTACTGAAAAAGGATACGCCCTTCAAATGGGATACTCCTCATCAGCAAGCCATGGAACAACTACAGACAGCACTGACTACAGCGCCAGTACTCATCTTGCCGGATCCAGACAAGGACTACGTGGTGGAAGCAGACGCTAGTGACCAAGCAGTTGGAGCAGTACTAATGCAGGATCACGGATGCGGTTTGCAGCCCATCGCCTACCTCAGTAAGAAGCTACACGGAGCAGAACTAAACTACCCCATTCACGACAAGGAAGCCCTAGCGATAGTCGTAGCCTTCAAAGCATGGAGGTGTTACCTAGAGGGAGCCAGGACCACAGTCTATACTGACCACTACAGCCTCAAATACCTGAAGTCACAGCCAACGCTCTCACGACGACAGGTGCGGTGGATGGATTTCTTAGAGACCCACTTCCACTACGACATCATCTACAAACCCGGGCTACACAACAAAGCAGACGCGTTGAGCCGCCCAGGTCATGTAGCAGGCATCCAGCTCGACGGGATGAACCCTCTACTCAAGGGTCTATTCCAACATGGGTACTCCGTGGACGGCGAGATAGCAACGGCAGTGAAACAGAAGCTGTTACAGTGGGAGAAAGACCTAGCGGTAAGGAAGGGTTCAGGAAAGATTTGGGTACCGAATTACGCCCCGCTACGGCAGATCCTATTGGAGGAATTTCACGACGTACCATACGCGGGACATTTCGGGAGCAACAAGACGTTAGCGGGAATAGCGAAGTATTACTACTGGCCTCGGATGGCAGCAGACGTGCAGCAGTTCGTCACCTCCTGCGACACGTGCCAGTGGATGAAGAGCAGCAAACAGAAAAAAACAGGATTACTTCAGCCTCTACCCGTACCGGAGCAGCCATGGCAGGTCGTTAGTCTCGACTTCATCACAGGACTTCCCTCGACCTCACGGGGACATGATTCCATCCTCGTAGTCATCGATAAGTTCTCCAAAATGGGACACTTCATACCGACCAACGCCACCGCCACAGCTGAAGCAACTGCTAGACTCTTCTTCGACCGCATAATCACCATCCACGGCATCCCCGCTACACTCATCTCAGACAAAGACCCCAAATTCACGAGTAAGTTCTGGAAGGAACTCATGGGATTATTAGGGACTAAACTTGCGATGTCCTCAGCATACCACCCACAGACTGACGGACAGACCGAGCGACTCAATCAGGTGGTTGAACAGTTACTGCGCACAGCTTGCAAAGACGACGTCAGCCACTGGGACACACAGTTACCGACCCTGGAGTTCGCTTACAACAACGCGTCACATGCGGCCACAGGGAAAACTCCTTTCTTCCTGTGTTACGGACGGGAACCACTCACACCACAGCAGCCAACTACACCGGCACATGTCCAAGCCGCACATGACTTCGTCACCACCATGCAGCAGCTATGGGAGAAGACTCAGCGACGTCTCACCACGATGCAGAACTCCCAGAAGCAATATGCCGATCGTCAGCGACGAGATCACTCAGTAGCAGTCGGAGATCAGGTGCTTCTTGACACACGCAACTTGAACCTGTCTCACCTCCCATCCAAACTCCGGCCTCGCTTCAGTGGTCCGTTTCTCGTGGAGGCACAGGTGACACCAGTTACATTCCGCTTGCGCTTACCAGATACATGGAAGCTTCACAACGCTTTCCATGTCCAGCTACTGAAGCCCTACAAGGACCCCAACCAACAGTTCCAGGGACGGCAGCTACCGCCACCTCCACCTGTTCTTGTGCAGGATGAACCCGAGTACGAGATTGAGCGCGTTCTCTCTCATCGGCGCCGTGGCGGCAAGACCCTCGAGTTCCTGATACGCTGGAAGGGATACGACCCCACTGAGGACAGTTGGGTTGCAGAAGCTGATATGGGCAACGCACGCCGTGCTCTCAAGGACTATCTTGTCAAGCAGGGTGTATCTCACGCCACCCAGCTTTGAGGGGGGGACGTGTGAGAGTACGACGGCTTATGCCAGCTATGCTTGCTTGCCTTTACTTTATTATGTTATTTCTAGCATAGGATAATTATATGCATGCATGAATTGCTTGATTTCCTAGGCTAGGTGCTTTCCTATATTTTATTATAGTTATAGCACCGAGCTAGGTTGCGTGCACCGAATTCTGGCTTTTCGGTTGCCACCGAATTGCTTCCTACCGAATTTGGTAAGGATCTGTTCGGGACGCTTCGCGACCTGCGGAACCTTCGCGTAACACCTGGTTACGGGGCCTTGTGTCGAGCCTATATATAGCCTCGTGTTGTACCCAGGTGATTCATTCAATTCATATTCTCTTTTCTGAGCTCGATCCTAGATCCTCACAACTGATAAGAAGGCCATGATCCCTTTGTTTCAAGGAGCCTAGACTAGAGGGCAGAGCGAATCACATCCAACTCTAGTATTTCTTGTTGCGTGAGCTGCAGTAGTGCAGCTAGGCATGCATAGTTTACTTGTCCTTATGGTCCAACACAACACTGATGATATCTTCACGAAGGCGCTCCCACCTTGTGATTATCAGCAGCTCTGCACACAACTTGATCTTGCATATCGTATGCCCGCCCTCAAGGTACTAATGGTACCATTTCGGTGCATGATAACAATACATGAAATTGTAGTGTGCTACCACACAGGCTGGTCGTAATGTGTGTGCAGGTGACGTGTGAGGCGCTGGTGCGAGGCGTATGAATCACCCAGCCAGGGCTTGACTACGTGTGCTGGTGCTATTACGCTGGCTGCCCTTATTGTGTGCGCAGGTGGCGTGTGAGGCACTTTAAGCCGTCCTCTGGGGTGTATGCATTGTGCAGGCAGGGCTGAACTGCATATGCTCTTGCAACTGCTAGGGATGGCTTGCCCGTGTGTGTTGCTGCTGCCGCGCTGGCTGGCCGTAGTGTGTGCACAGGTGGCGTATGAGGTTCACCTTCTACCCAAACGCCCTCTCACACTCCATAAAGCTGCACGGGATGAAGCGGGGGAAGGGTGGGGACAGAGGGCATTGAGGAGGGAAGCAATGTGGGAATGGGAGTGTGTGCGTAGGTGATGGGTGAGGTCCACCTTGTACCCAAACGCCCTCCCACACTCTGCAAGGGACGGAGGGCGGATAGTGGGGGCTGAGCAAATAGGGCAGGTCCATATCGTATGGCCTCGGATAAGCGCCGTCCTATTAAAAGCGTCGGCGCTTATACCTGGAGCATGGCGCTTAGGGCCGGTACTCGATTATAAGCGCACCCCCTAGAAATCCATTATTTGTTATAAGCGTATGCATAATTATATTTTATTTTATTCCGATTTTGAAGCTAGTAGCACACATTCCTTTTGGGTTCGGTTGACTCTCAAAGAATACAAGCTGCGCGTCCAGTCAGAATGTGTTGGCATAGGGGCGGGCATGTCATTGCCCCTGTGTGTTGGCAGAGCATCGCTTGCGCGCGATTCTCATTCCTGACGCTATAAAACATCGACTCGATTGATTGGAAAGAATGAGATGCTCACTTTGGTGCTATAAACATATAACTCGGTATTTGTCATTACGTAAGCGCATGCGCTTATGCCCAAGACTCAATTACATGTCAGCCCCTAAAAAAATCGATTTTATTGTACGGTAATCTCATATGCGCTACTATCCGGGGCCATACGGTACCTGTTGTACACACTGGACACACCCTTACCACCACATATCAGTGAATCGGGGGTGCTATAAACATGACTGGGCAACCCCAGCATCTAATGTATGATTGACAGATGGTCATATGCACCTGGCCTTGCAACTATCACACTTCCAATTGCAGCCTATTAGCAGCTAGACAAACTTGAAATTTGGATCCCTGCTCAGAAGACACATGGCACATAAATTAAACCCCCTAAAAGAGGAAAACTCAACTACATGTTTAAAGGAGCATCTATTCTTGGGGATCGGCAGCTAGCATGTGGTGAATTGACGTTTGTGCAAAGTCCATCAGCTTGGCCTCTTCTCCAGCCAGCTACCCATGCCATTCATAAAAGATCCAAGACTCATGGTGGAAGTCTGTGAGATTGTGCCAGTCCCTGCAGAAGAGTCGGAGGGAATCTCATCTACTGCTTTACCCGTTACTTCCTCTACTTCTGACTGCTTGTCCGAGCAGTACTTATCAATGAGCGCTGTGAGGCGGTATGCAATGTCCTTCATGTCAGGCCTGCGAGCACCTGGCGATTTGATGCAGTCGAGAGCGAGGTCTACAATGGCAAGAACGGCCTCCTCAGTTGCGTCTAGCTTGCTGTCCTTCATGCCAATCACCTGATAGTCCTCCACCATCTTGGTTGCCTGGAATGAGTCAACGCAGCAGAAAGGGGGAATGAGAACAAGAAGGTAACGCTAGTGCAAGAAGGAATCAGACCACACAATTTGCACAATATTGCCGATGTGATTTGCACTATATTGCCGATGTGATTTGCACTATATTGCCAATGTGATTTGCACTATATTGCCTGAGTGTTCTGCACAATATTGCCCATCTGTTTTACGTACCCATGTTCGTATGTGTGTCTCTTCAACCCGAGGGGGCCTGCCAGTCACCAGTGCCAGAAGCACAATGCCAAAGCTGCAAGCAAGAGAGTAGTTGTGGGTAAGTTCAAGCAGCAAAACAGCCTTGATGCATACGGCTGATGCGAAAGATAACAATCAGATTGAAATCGTGCGAATGACAACAGTGTCAGAATGTTATTGTTCTCTAGCCTGCAGTGGGGTACTCTATAGCGAGTACAACCCCTTAGGGTTTCCTATATGTATCCTGCTGCTTTCTAGTGAACACCCTCCTTTGCTCATTCTCTCTTGCCTAGCTAGGGCTTACCTAGCTATGGCTCCTGATTCTACCTACTATCTTAACAAACAGGGCACGTTTTACCCCAGAACCAACCCTACCTGAAGACATCGCTCTTGGTGGTAACCACGCGTGTGCGGTTGTACTCAGGGTCCACATAGCCGGGAGTGCCGGCCACCCTGGTCTGATTATCCTCCCCATGAGTGATGCGCTTGAGCAGCCCAAAGTCAGCCACCTTGGCTTGCATGTCGGCCGTCACGAGGATGTTGGCGGGCTTGATGTCGCGGTGAATGATGGGCGTCGCAAACCCATGCAGGTATGCCAGCCCCTCCGCTGCTCCTTGCGCGATTCGCAGTCGGTCCCGCAGCGAAAGAGGGTCTGGAAGAGATGATAATCACAGAAATGGGTGCACATAGGGTGTTGCGGATTATGGGCACTTTGAACCCATGCAAGTACGCGAGGTTTTTCGCTGCTCCTTTCACCAGGCACTGTCACTGGGGGAGTGTGACAGGGTCTGGAAGGGAGGAGCATGAGATGAACAAGGAGACACTAAGCTGTCACCACAGTGTCTTTGCTCACAGAGCAAAACTCTTTGACAGCTGGGTGGACAGTGGGCACACCACTACGGAAGTTGCTCAGCTGCCTTGTGACGCACATACTGCGACTCACTCTCGCTCCTGTAAATGTGGTGCTGCAAGTCTCCGTTAGCCACAAACTCGTACACCAGGATCTGCTCCTGATTGCCCGTCTCCACGTTCAGATCCTGGCAGAAGCCCAGCAGCCGCACCAGATTCACATGGTGGAGAGACGCCATGGCCCGCACCTGCAGGTGACGCATTCAGAACAAAGCTGCCAAGTGCTTTCCGTTTCCAGACAACACATCTGCGTGTTATCCTCAGTGACACGCTACGGCTAGAAATCAGCTTTCGCTTAACCTGGTCGACGGAATCAGCAGCTGGTAAGGGCACGGGCGAGAACGGAACACAGAAAGCGAGAGAGCAGAATTGGGCTGCTTTGCTGACATGTAACGGCAGTGAGACGTGGTGAAGGGCCCCCTTACCTCCATTTCAAAGTCGTTGGTCATCACAGTGGAGCGCTTGATGGCCCACGTCTGCCCCTGTGGCGAGCACCCCTTGTACACGATGCCAAATGCTCCCTTGCCCAGCACGTTGCCCTTGGCCCAGTTGTCTGTGGCCTTCACCATCTGCTGCAGCGTGTACTGCTCACACACGTCCAGCCCCTCCCACTTCCCTGCATGTACTCAAAAGAGTGAAAAGAAAGGCGATTGGTGAAAGTCCGAGCTGCAGCTGCAGGAATCGAAGGTGAGTGGTGAGGTAATAGTCTGCACATATAGGCACAGCCTAGGAATAGACGTTAAGGCGGGGGTCTCACTTGGTCCACGGGGCCACAGCAGGCATGAGAGCACAGCAGCCAGCAGAACGAAGCCAGCAAAGCAGCCCACAGCAATGCCCACTATGGCGCCCGTGGAGAGCGAGGACACTGCCGAGGGGTGGTTGAGCAACGAGGGGGAAGGAGAGAGCGGAGGAGGTGAGAGCAAGGGTTACAGTAAGTAGTCTGGCTGCAAGCAGTTAGCAATGGCACATGTGGAGATGTAAAGCCATGTTTGCAGTATAAATAGAAAAGCCTCTGATTGGAGTAGCTACTAGCTATAGATCCGTATTGGAGTGGGGTGTAGTGGAGGAGTTGTGCTCTTACCACTAGAGCCGGCTTTCACAACAGCGCAGGTGGAGCCATTGCCCGAGTCGAGGGCAGAGTAGCCGGGACGGCAGACGCAGGTGAAGTTGGAGGGGGAGGTGGGGGCAGGCGGCACACACTCCCCATGGCTGTCACACGGGCCGTTGTCCGTGATGCTGCAGAACGCCTGGCAGGCTGCCGTGCTGCGCTGGGTGGCGTTGGCTGCGCACTCCGCGTCCGGGCTGAGCGTCAGGCAGTTGCCCGCCACACTCACCCTCGCAGCCTTGCCTTCCCCCGCCACCGAGTAATCTCGAGTGCCGGATATGCCATCGACACACTTCCCTGCTCCCCTGCCACTGCTGAGGTCCGAAAGGACGAGGTTGTTGGCCTGGGTGATCTCAGCGGGGCAGACCTGGCAGCCGGCAGCGAGGAGCGCGGCATCTCCAAAGAAGAAGTTGTGAGCCAAGTTGATGAGCGCTTCCCCGTCAGCCACCATGCTCTTGAAATTGCGGTTGATGCGCCCGTACAGGCTGTTGCCGCTCACATCGCTAAGCGGAGTACGGAAAGGAGGAGGCCAGGGGAACAGGAAGACAGGGAAGAGGGGAAGGTCAACGGGTGCGCCTGTACAGGCTGTTGCTGCTCACATCGCTAAGGGGAGCACGAGGGTTGAGGAGAGGAGCAGTCAAAAGGGTGGTGGCTTGCCTTTTGATCCGTGAGTTCAAGTGCGTAATTGTGATTGCGATTCAATCAAGTGTTGTAGTTCGACTGTTCTGGATGTGCCTCTCGTGTCAAGCCCCTTGCTATTGCAGGTGTTTGCATAACACGGTGCAGTGCAGGTGTGGTTGAGTACTTGCTGACGTGGAAGAGCAGAAGGCAGTGACAAGAGGAGGGTTAGAGTAGCGTACAGCTGATTGACACACTTGTCGAAGATGCACTCTGGCAGGGGCCCATAGAGGTAGTTGTTGCTCATCATGCTGCCAGCACACAGCACTCAGTACACAGCACAGTGCATTCCAAGTCAGCATATTACCTAGAAAGAATCATAAAAAAGAATCACTCTGAAACCTTTATACAACAGCGGAACCGCTTCAAAAGAGTGATGAAAATGTTGTACGCAGAAGCCAGAGCAGAAGGCAGGTGAGAGGCACTCACATGCGCCACAGCCGCGCAGGGGAGCAAATGGCAGGGGGCACAGGACCCTCAATGCTGTTGTTGTCCAACCAGCTGCGGCAAGGGGAGAGGGAGCGCGGCGAAGGAGCAGGGAGAGCAGAGGGAGCAGTGAGAGCAGAGGGAAAAGGGAGAGTAGAGGGAGAAGGGAGAACAGAGGGAAGGACATCAGGGAGTGCAGTGAGATCAGAGAAAAGTTAAGGAGAGAGCCTTGGGATCATGTCACCCAGACCAGATGCACAGGGCTAATGGGATAGACAGGAGGCGGGCCAGGATAGTACAGTACAGTACACGCGCATGGACGGGGAGAATTATGAATGATATGAAGCAGGGAGAGCAGAACAGACAGAGAGCGCGTGAAAATGGATGGTAAGAAGCGGACTGATGAACGGGTGGGCAGCAAGGGCGCTCACAGCTGCTCGAGCTTCTCCAGACGACTGATGGCAGACGGCAGACTGCCACTCAGATGGTTGTTGGCGAGGTAGCTGCAGGGTGATGACAGGCAGGGAAGGAGATATTGATTCAGGTGCTGGACTGGAGGTTGGTCGGCACAAGAGGCGCTCTGAAGTGAGTGGGGGTGTGATGGAGAGCAGTGAATGGGCGAACAAAGCGAGCAACGTGAGCACGGGAGACATGGTGAGCGAGACGAGGGATGGCACGACAGACGGACACTAAGACGGTCAGCTCTGGGCTGTGCGCGTTCGACTCTGCTTGACACTATAGACCGCCCAGCCAGAGGCTCACAGGGAAACGAGATTGGTCATGCTGAAGATGGCTGATGAAATGGACCCGGCCAGCTGGTTGTTGTTGAGTACGCTGCAGGGCGGTGTGGTGTGGTGGGGTGTGGTGTGGCGTGGGGGTGCAGGGAGCAATTGGATGGTGGGTGCCGGCGGCATAATTGCGATGGCAGAGTTGTGTACACTGAGATGGTAGACGGGTATGGATGGGGACAGTATGTGTGTATGTGCGTATGGTATGTATGGATGTGCGCACATCATAAACGCACACAGCAGTGCGCACGAATTGAGCTGGTATGGATGGGGACAGTATGTATGTATCATATCATGTACGAATTGAGATGGCAGTGGAAAATGAATTGGTAGGTTGGCGTGAGTTTGGAGGAAAATAGAACACACATTCAAGCAGCGATGGCACGCACACACACGCACGCACGCACGCACGCACACACACACACACACACACATACATGGCCTTCAAGCTGGAGAGGGTGGAGATAGAGTCAGGAATGGGCCCTGTGAAGTTGTTGTGGTTGAGAGCCCTGCATCAACACACACACACGCACACACACACACACACACACACACACACACACACACACACACACACACATGGGCGATGGTATTGCAGGTACACGTAAGAAACAAACGACTCAGAGAGGTGGATGGATGGCCTAGGCTCTTTACTTGATGCACAAGGTAAGTCCACGCGGCCCTATGCATGTGAACACGTGCAGATGCGTCAGCGAGTGCAGAGAGGAAGACAAAAAGACGCCCACGGTGATTGATTGCCGCTACACTGCAGAACCTCCTCAGCACAATGGAAGGGGGCGGGTCGCTGGAGGGAGTGAGGGCTGGTGTAGGCTGTAACGTTGCCTCACCTGATTGTGTTGCCCCTTTCTGTGTACTTGGTACCATGGCTAATTGAAGGACTGATAAAGAACGAGAAAGAGGGAAACACGCACAGGTTCTCAAGGCTGACACTCCAGAGCGAGAAGTCGGGCAAAGGACCTGTGAACCCGTTTCCTGGCAGGCTACTGCACAGCACACGCACGCGCACAAGGGGGAGAGCATGAGAAAGAAGAGAAGGGATGGTTAGGCTACTGCATGTGAGAGAGTGGATCGGACGGTGCAGAGCTAAATAAAAAACAGGAAATCAATAAAAAGAGCAAACAGTAACAGCATGTGGCAGCAGCACGCACAGTGTTTTAAGAGAGGATGAGGCACGCAGAGACGCTGGAAGGCCCCCCGAGAGGAAGTTGTTGGCCACTTGCCTGCCGCAGAGGGGTGCGGATGTGGGAGAGAATGAAAGGTTGGGTTGCATTCAGTAGGAGAGCTAAGGTGCCCTGGAGAGTAATTCGTTTTACGTATGGAGAAGAATATGAAAGGTAGACAGAGTGGTGGTCTTCGTGTACGGATTCTAGTATCCGGTTTGCAAATGAGGAAACGGGGGAGACGTGAAGAATCTCAGGTATTTGCTCATATAGAACATTGGCGTGAGAAGTGGGTGGGTTCCTTCATGCAAACAGAAGAGAAATATGTTGCCAGTGGGCCATGGGGAAGCAATAATCACTAAGATGGTTCACTACGTAAAGAATCAGACGGATCACACTGCACTTGAGGAGAGTTGTTTCTGTTTTCACTCAGAAGCAAGCACCCGGTGTTTGGAGAAAGAGAGGGAGAGGGGGGAGGAGAGGAGCAAGTTACATACAGTGAGTCGAGCATGGAGAGCTGAAAGAGACGCGGAGAGATAACCCCGTGGAACTTGTTGTTGTTCAGGTTGCTGCCACGTGAACAGGAGACCAGGCAGCAGCAAGCAGACAAGGAATTAGTAATCTATGAAAAAACATCAACTTCAGCTTCTATGCCCAGGAAATGTCTGTTCGCTTGACACGAAACGGTATGTTTTGAGTCGACTTAGAAATAACCTCAGCTGAGCCTGCAACAGTGAATGTCTGGAAGTTGGAAACAGTATTTACAACCTTCCACAGATTCATCCCAGCCTCATCTACTTGCCCCACTTATGGATCCACTCTTATTTTCTCCTCCTTAATCCCTTCGTTTCGTGGTCCAAACACACATCACCCCACCTCACAACTCAACCTTTTTTCTTCTATTTTCCTTTCTCTGCGTTGGGGCAAATCCAGGAGAAATCGCTGAGTGGGGCGAATCCTTTCCCACACACGGCGCAACTCACATGTCTATCAGCTGAGCAAGCTTCGTAAGGCGCTTGGGAATGGACCCCGTGAAACTGTTGTTGCTCAGATCCCTGCCAGCCAGCCACCGCCATTGCCAGTGGAAATTGTCAGCTACAACAAAAGAGTTGACACATGTGTACATTTATACCCTTAAAGTGGAGATTCTTGCTTGGCTGTGTTACGTTGGATCCATACATTTGAGCGCTTGCGAGACCCTCAGCTCAGCCCTCCAGCTGCATACATTAGAACAAGGCTTGGCAGTTTTAACAGAGACTCGGGGAACGATCCAGAGAAGCGGTTGTTGGCAATGCTTCTGGCACAGAGCAGAACCAAGGTGTTGAAAGAGTGGACAAATGATACGCATGCACAGACAACACTTAGTTAGAATGGTGGCAGAGGTATGCGCATGCACATGCATAAACATATGCCTCCGGGATAGGTAGGTCGTCCACTTCACACGGCGACGATTGGAAAACTCTCATGCACCGCACTCGATAATGGCCCATAAACGGTGACATTGAATAAGACGAAACGAGCCCAGCCTACGCCCCTTCAACACGGAACATGCAATGCATAGGGATGAGCATGTATCCGAACACCCGTTCGGTTCGGTCGAACGTGTTCGAGACGAACCGAACGGGCTTTTTTTTGCCAAAAAATGTTCGGCACGAACGTGTTCGTTGTTCGTGCGAACATGTTCGGTGTTCGACGGCGTCGATTCGTGTTCGACGCGGTACATCGACGAACACCTCGGTGTTCGTCGACGAATTGGCCACGACATAATCTAGGGTTGCGGCCAATTCTTGTGTTGGTCATTTTTTAGAGCTCCGTGACCATGTCGCTGCCACCAGGCCGCCCAGCCCACACCCTCACCTACTACTACTAGCCTAGTGGGGAAGATGTTTCAATTCTCACGTGTTGGCGAGATGCTTACAAGTTTTAATAATAGAAGGTAGCCAGCATCTACTCCCAGCGCAAAGTTGAAGTAGAGGGATACCATTAGGGTTTCCACCGTTAAAGGGGTCTCCACCGTTGAAGGGGTTTCCACCGTCAAGGTCTCCATCAAAGTGACACTCCCCTCCCCTCGCCGCCGCATCACCAGTCTATCAAGGGTCTAGTCTAGGTTTCTTCGGCCGTCGAGGGAAATGGCCTCCCACCAACAAGTTAGTGCAGGGCGGGGTGGTCGCGGTAGTCAGGGCAGTGCTCCATCATCTGCACAAGGACCTATGCAGGGTAGAGTAGGTGACGGCCCTGGAGGTGCTTGTTTCGTCGGTGGGCTTCTGTCCATGCCCGTGCCGTCAACCCGTCTGTCGTTCCGTTACTCGGGTGATCGACCCCGCTCAGCTGGGCAGACGCGCACCACCACTCAGACCGCCAGTGAGGCGGACGAGGAGGAGGAGGATAACGATGAGGGGGAGAATGAGGAGGAGGAGGAGGAGGACGAGGAGGGGAGCGGTGATGATAGTGAGCAGGGGTGGACACCCGAGACGCATGGTGGTGGTGGGGACGGGGGAGGAGATGAAGATGAGGAGATGGAAGGGTTAGAGCCTGAGGGGGTGGAGGAGGGTGTTGGTGAATGAGGAGGGGTTGCCGCGGCTGCCGCAGAAGAGGCCTCTCAGCACATGGGTAGAGGACGGGTGCGTGGTGGTGGCGGTGTTAAGGTTGGGCGAAAGAGGTCGTTAATTGGGAACAGAAAGAAGAAAGCCGAGAAGTTGCGAACACGAGCGTATCCTTGCACCTTCAGAGGGGTGGATTTGGGCGAGGGTGTGGTCGCTCCAGAGTTCATTGACGAGGAGGGAGAGACCGAGAGTAGCAGGTGGAATGGCAAGGGGAGGAAGAAGCGAGGGTGGCAAGTTCATATGTTTGGGCCTAAGGGGACCGACGACAAGCGGCAATGCAAGATTTGCACTGATCGAATTTCTTGGAGGGGATCTACACCTACACGAGGCGAGCGCCACTTCGAGAGCTACCACACTGCTCATATGGATGTGTGGTACCACCGTTACCACAATCCACAACTACAACTGCCGGGCGAGACGTTTCCGAGGGGGGACTACGTCGGAGTGCCGGATGGCTACGTATATTATTGGCCGCATGCAGAAAGCTGGCCTAACATCCCAAGGAAGAGAGGGAAGGCAGAGGGGCGAGGGGCGGAGGGGTCTGGCGAGGCTGGGATCAAGAGCTACATGTCAAAGAAGCTGTCAGAAGTGGAGCTTCGTCAGGCAATCGTCAAGCTGGTGGTGACCTGCGACCTTCCCTTCAAAATTGTGGAGGCTGAGGTGGTAAGGGTTTACTGCTGCTGGGTGTGGCCGTTGTGGTGCTTAGTTCAGAAAGACGCGTCCTGCGTCCTGGACGCATGCGTCCAGACGCAGGACGCTGACCCTGGACCTGTAAGACGCACCAAAAGACGCAAGCCCGGGCAGGCCAAAAAAAACCCCCGGGCAGGCCAAAAAAAAATGTATAGGGCTTGGGAGAGGGGGGGGGGGGGGGGGGGGGGGGGGGGGGGGGGGGGGGGGGGGGGGGGGGGGTGTCATACGCTTGGGGGGAGAGTCTACGGCATCATCAACACTCTTAGACGCGGTGGAAGAAGAAGGAATGCTCGAGGAAGCCATAGCGGAGTTTAGGTGGTGAGCTAAGCTAAGACCTAAAACCTCTATGGGTTTACGAAAGAGAATTGGTGAGGGGAAAATGAGAAGCCACAAAAGGGGGGCTGGTTTTGAATGGCGAATTGGGCTTGGGGTGGGGAAATTTCGCGATTTCGACATTCGCGTCGAAATCGCGAATGCCAAAATCGCGATCGAAAAAAAAAAAAAATCGGGCTGCCCGAAAAAAATTTCGACGTGCGTCCTGCGTCCTAGCGTCCGGACGCAGGACGCAGCGTCCTAGCTGCGTCTTTCCGAACATAGTTGTGGTGTGGGTACGGCGAGCGCATGATGCTGAGGGGAGGGTGTTGGGTTGGGACACTTACGCCTCTCCTTTCCATGCCATTCTTGCGCTGTTAGGCGAAACCCAACGCATGCTTGTTGTGTGAACTCCTTCCACCCACCCCACCAATTTCGCGAGCTTCTGACCCTGTGCAACCACCACTGCGGGCAGAACAACTTCATGCCTTCGCGCTGGCTGTGGCACGCGACACTGTGGCGTTTGCTGTGGCCGCTCTGCATGCTGCCAAGGTGGAGCTGCTAGGGAATGAGGGGGAGTTGGGATGCAAGGTGTCATACACCATTGACATCTGGACTGCACCCAATGGGAAGGCTTGGTTAGTTGTGACAGGTCACTGGATCGACGAGACGTTTCAACAACGTGAGGCAGTGCTGGAGTTTCGCGAGCTGACGGGTCGTCATGGAACGACGCAGATCGCGCAGATCGTGGAGGACACGGTGGTGATGTGGGGGTTAGAGGGGCGTTGTCTGGGAATCACCACAGACAACGCCTCCGCCAACATTGCCACGTTCAAGCGCCTGTCGGAGGAGGGTGGTGATCGGGCTTTCTTCAACTCCCGCCTGCACTTCAGGTATGAGTGGGTGTGGAAGTGATAATGGGGTGGCTTGTCAGAGACGGCATTGTGGGTGTGTGTGGGTATATTTGGGGTTTTTGGAATCCCCCACGCCAACCAAAGACCATGTGTCACTACCTCCCAAATCACATGCCTACGGTGCTATGATCCGCAGGTGCTTGTCACATGTGGTTAACCTGGCAGTGCAGGCAGGACTGAAGGTGGATGCCATTCGCGCCTTGTTGAAGGTGCTCAGAATCATGGTGTCCTGGGTTGGGTACTCGCCGCAACGCTCGATGGCGTTTTTGGGACTTCAGCGCGGCTTGAACCAGCAGACCCGTGTAAAAAAACCAGCCTTGAAGCTGGTGCAGGACAGTCCTACCTGCTGGGGTTCGGCTCATGCCATGATCGACCGCTTCCTTGAGCTGGAGAATCCGATCACTGTGTTCTTGGCCTCGACCCAGGTATAGGGTGGGAACGGGACATGGGATTTGTGTGTGGCATGTGTGTGGCATGTGTGTGGGAGTGTTGGTCGCATGAAGTGCGATACATATTGATAACCGCCCTCTCCCTCATATGCCTCGCATCACCCTAACCCTGACGAGGCTTGGCAAAGGCGGAGAAGATGAGAAGATGCGCCTTTCAGATGAGCAGTGGGGGATGTTGAAGGAGCTAAGGGCCTTTCTCAGCCCCTTCAACAAGGTCTTCAAGGCAGCCGAGGGGACGGCGTACCCGACTCTGTCGATGGTGGTGCCGTACTACAACAGTCTCATCGACGCCATGGAGGCCCGACTAGCAAAGGGGCCTTCGGCGCTGCTGAAGCCTCTAGTAGAAAAGACGCTGAACATCCTGAAGAACTACGCCTACATCGGCAGCAACGAGGGCTGGATCGCCACCTTCATGGATCCATCCATGAAGGCGGCGTGGTTCGACGACGCCCACTGGGAGACGCAGCATCCAGCGACGGAGCCGATGGAGAGGCCGCGCCCAGCGTCGGGTGTGGTGATCGCGCTAGTACGTGAGCGGGTGGCCGAGTACCAGGCGGCGGCTAGGGAGCTGGCTCTTAGGCCCATTACACTTACCACGGTGGTAGAGGAGGAGGAGGGAGAGGGGGGGGGGATGACGAGGACAACCTTTATCTCCCTAGTCGCCGACGCCTTGCAGTGCGTCTGTCTGCGAGCCAGGCGGCGGGGGGGGGGTGGTCCTGTGCAGGACGATGAGGTCAGCAGGTACTTGTCCGAGAGGGTGCGGTACGACGTGTCAGCGCTAGAGTACAGGCGCACCTCCACGAACATGGAGACGCTGAAGCGGATGGCGAGGGATTATCTCGCGATCCCTGCCACGTCTGCTGCGAGCGAGCGCGTGTTCTCCTTCGGCCGCAAGGAGCGTCACCGCCTGAACTCCGAGAGGGCGCGATTTTGCATGATTCTCAGATCGTGGTATGGATCGCACTCTGGCCAGAGGATCGGCGAGGGCTGCCGCACGAAAGGGGTCGCAGCATTGGAGATCGCTCTTGAGGGCGAGGGTGCGGAGGAGGAGGAGGGTGCGGAGGAGGAGGAGGAGGAGGAGGAGGAGGAGGAGGAGGAGGAGGAGGAGGAGGAGCTTAGTTCGGAAAGACGCAGCTAGGACGCTGCGTCCTGCGTCCGGACGCAGCGTCCCGACGCTAGGACGCAGGACGCGCGTCCAGAAAAAATTTTCGGGCAGCCCGAAAAAAAAATCGATCGCGATTTTGGCATTCGCGATTTCGACGCGAATGTCGAAATCGCGAAATTTCCCCACCCCAAGCCGAATTCGCCATTCAAAACCAGCCCCCCTAACATTCCCTAACAACTAAACCAAAATTGAATTTCACTCAAACCTCTCAACCACTTAGCATCTACGAATCCCAACCTTTGTAGCCCACCACCACCAAGCACATTTAGCATGGCAACCTTTTGTGGCTTCTCATTTTCCCCTCACCAATTCTCTTTCGTAAACCCATAGAGGTTTTAGGTCTTAGCTTAGCTTACCACCTAAACTCCGCTATGGCTTCCTCGAGCATTCCTTCTGTGAAATGTGTGACACGTGACTCACCTTAATCTCAAATTTTGGGGGAAAATTTTGTGGTATGACACCCCCCCCCCCCCTCTCCCAAGCCCTATACTATTTTTTTTGGCCTGCCCGGGGATTTTTTTTGCCCTGCCCGGGCTTGCGTCTTTTGGTGCGTCTTACAGGTCAAGGGTCAGCGTCCTGCGTCTGGACGCATGCGTCTGGACGCATGCGTCCAGGACGCAGGACGCGTCTTTCTGAACTAAGAGGAGGAGGAGGAGGAGGAGGAGGAGGAGGAGGAGGAGGAGGAGGAGGAGGAGGAGGAGGAGGAGGAGGAGGAGGAGGAGGAGGAGGAGGAGGTGGAGGCGGAGGAGGAGGTGGAGGGGGGGCCGGCGGAGGAGGTGGATGAGGAGGCGGCGAAGGGGAGAGGGGCGGACGCAGTAGCAGGTGGCGCGGATGGTGGTGTTGGTAGCCGGGGTGGGACAGGGATGTAGTTTTGATTTTGTTGGTGGGCTATGGAGGGACCCTTTGGTAGTCCTTTGACTATGGACACGTTCTATGCCGCACGTTATTCATGCTCATCAAAGTTATTATAAACACGGCAAAGGTAAGGCAAAACAATACCAAACTGAAAACCCTACCAGCGGGATGCATTGGCAGTGTTTTATAATGCTAAGCCCTCAGGGGCGAACACGAACATGTTCCTGTTGATTATGTTCGTGTTCGCCATTGTGTTCGAAATGTTCGAACACCACTTTGGGCGAAACCCGTTCCGCGAACCGAACAGTGTTCGGTTCGCCGAACGGCCCTGTTAGAGCCAAAGCGAACGCGAACATGTTCGTGTTCGCCTCGTGCTCATCCCTAACATGCAAGGTCTTCTGGAACAGCATACGATACAAGGATAGCACCACCACGGCACCCTGTCTAGTGTAGTAAATTCGTGTAAGAAAGCGAGCAGTGGAATCTCTTGACGGCTGCAATTGTGAGCAAACAGGCATCGGTGCATTGGTGTGACCATGCATGGCAGATGCAGCATGGCTCACATGGATGAGAGGCCTTCGATCCCTGAGAACGCCATGGGCAGCACACCGGAGAAGTTGTTTGTATGGAGCACCCTGCATTCATGCATGCATGCATGGGGTCAACATATTGCAGGGAGCGGCTCGGATGAGATGGGCAGAGAATACCACAGATTAACGTGACAGAGTCATAGCAGGTTGAGCAGGGAGCAAGGAGGAAGCACGCGGGCCAAGGGTGAGGCAGAGAAGGAGCAGAGAGCACTCACACGTCTGTGAGCCATGTCATCTGAGCCACCACGTCCAGGCCTGAGCTGAGGCTGTTGTTGGACACATCCCTGTGGTGTGGTGTGGTGTGGTGAGGGGTGGTGAGGGGTGGGGTGGTGTGGTGTGGGGTGGGGTTGTGTGGTGTTGCGTGGTGAGGTGGTGTGTGGGGCAATGATGGGATGGGAAGGCAGGGTGAGTGGCATAAAAGACGAGCAACCACAACCGTATCCACTGCATGCAAAGGCATTGCCAATGCATTCGCTTATGCAAAACTTATTGGGTGGAAAATGTGACATTCCATCCAGCGGCAGACACAATGGAAATGGGTCAGTCAGGGTACGTAAGTGAGTCGTGAGTGAGTCGTGAGTGAGTGAGTGAGGGGCGAGTGCCAACGAGGCAAGGCAAGGCAAGGGTAGACAGCAGGGAAATGCAGTGAAGGAGTGGAGAGGGGGACGTGCAGAGCTGTGAGGGAAGGAGATTGTACAGAGCAGCCATGCCGGTGAGGCTGGTGAATGCGCTGGGGATGCCTCCTGTGAACTGATTGTTGGACAGCTGGCTGCACGCACAGGAGACGAGCACAGCACCGCATGCACAGCACAGGCTAAGACACACAACTTGACACAACAGCTGAAAACGAGAGGAGTCGGGTATTAGGTGAGCAGAATAGCCGTACCTCGTTGTTGTCTTACCTAGATAGAGGCCCAGGGCAGTCGGACAAGTGGCAAAACGGCAGCACAGGCAAAGGCACCAACCATCCATGGAAGAGGTGCAGAGACGAGTGCAGAGACGAGTGCAGAGACGAGTGCAGAGACGAGTGTATGGATGAGTGCAGTTGAGGAGAGGCGTGGTAATTGAGTTGAAGTTCCCCGAAACTAGCTATGCAAGGTGAGAGAGAGGTAGAATAGAACGCACAGCTGGGTCAAGCTGGGCAGTGCCAGGTGTGGTGGGATGGGCCCGTCAAAGGCGTTGTATCCAAGCAGTCTGGTCAGAGGCAGAGTGCAGGACAGGGCAAGGTACGGTGCGGGTTGGGTGAAGGTAAGCAATGCACAAATGCGCTGAGGGCCGGTTGGTAGGGAATCGAATCGGAACATTCAATGAATGGCCGTTGAGCTGAATGCGCACTGGAGGATGCATGCAGCAGTCATAGAGGCAGAGCGAGACAGGGGGTGAGTGCATGTAAGTTGAAGGGTAGGAGGGGAGGGGGGAGGGGGGGGTTGGGGGGGGAGTGGGAGGGGAGGATGTAACGAAGAGGAAGTGAAACAGAAAGATGATTAAAGCAGGAAGGCGAGGGCAAGAGGCACCGGAGGGAGGAGTTAGTTGGTGGGAGCGCAGTGCAGAGCCCGAGAAGAGAGAGGAGAAGGAGGAGGAAGGGAAGGCGGGGGGGGGGGGGGTGGGGGGAGGGGGGAATAGAGAGTAGGAGTAATACGCACATGGAATTGACATTGGAGCTGAAGACAGGAGGTACTGTACCAAAGAGATAGTTCCACGACAGGTCTCTGCTCGTGAGAGAGAGGCAATTGGAAGCAGAATACAAAACATGGGACAGGGCGAGGAGAGGAGGATGGGAAAGACAAGAGTGGGTGAATGCAGGTACCATGCCAATCCACTTAACACCTAGGCGTTTGCCGTGTCTCCGTTATTAAGTGTGCTCGGGGATCGAGGGATGCGTGTGGGGGTTGAAACATACTGGTTGGCCTCACGCTGTTCTCCTTGCAATGCTGCTCAGCTCACATGCCCGCCAGCTCAATGGCGGAAAACAACAGGACTAGACTGCTGGAGGCGCGGCGAGGCACGAATAGGAGGTGTGAATGAGAAGGAGCCTAGGCAGCCATTGAGCCAGCAAATATGAGTTGAGGGGGTTCATGTGTCACGCTCGCTTAGGGCACTGCAAACCACATTCAGATACCGCTGTTTGAGGCGCCTCAAAAGTCAAACCACATTAAAATACCGCTGGGCTCAGTTGCAGGCACCAGAAGATGAGGCTGCACCTTACAGGAGATACAGGAAGGTAGGCGGAGAGAAAGAGCCGGTATGCAAGCGATAGGAAGACTTGTGAACCAGTGGGGAACAATACACCACACGTCACTTGCAGTGGAGTGGAGAGATCCTACACAGGAAAATATTGACAAGACCTAGCTCTCTCTCTCTCTCAAGGATTAGGTGTCATCAGGTCATGTCAAGATTCTCTGGTGGGGCATTATGCTGGTCAGGCAAGCCACGGGTTGGGTGGAGTTGATTGGAAGGAGCGCGGGCGTACAGTGCAGTGAGGGCTGTGAGGGCAGAGAACGTTGCCGGTATTGTGCCTTGAAGATGGTTGAACCCCAGATTACTGCAACACGGAGAAAACGACAATGTTTAGTGTGTGTTTTCAAATCAGTGTACATGGGAGGAGTGACAGAGTGGAGTGGAATGGAGTATGTAAAGGCAAGTGGGCATGCGTGAGAGGGTGGTTCAATGAGCAGTGCGTCGAGTGGTTTGACTCGCGAGTGAGTGACGCCTGACTTCAACTTGTCTGATATTGTTGGGGACGGGGAGATACCCGAAGAGATGATGCCTAAGTGCGAAAACTAGGTAGGTTGCCTTGCTCCTGATAAAATCTTATCCACTCCATCATTAACCCTAACTTTGGAAAGTTTCTAAAGCAACTCAGCACAAGCTTAACAGTTACCCCAAACTACGAGAATGCGATGCAAGTAAGCAAGTTTTCCACCTTTTAACAAATGCTAAATCATGTAGGCTGGTAGGTACATAGTGGAATGAATCAAGAGTGGATGGAGGAGGTTCATGGTAATGATTACAGCGGCATGGCTCGGCGCGAATCGGGTAGGCAAACAAGGGGCCGCAGCTTGGTTTGAGGCTAGTTTTCTTTGCTCATGCCTGCAGCATGGCAGCATGGCAGCACGGCACAGCACGGCACAGCACGGCACAGCACGGCACAGCACGACAGGCGGGGTCTCACAGGTCAGCCAGGTTAACCAGAGTGGACCAGCCCTTGAGCAGGGAACCTTCCAGATTGTTGCCAAACAGTGATCTGTGTTTACAAGGGGGTTGCAGTGTGGTCCAAGGGAGTTACGAGGACTTTCATGCCTGAAGAGACGGGTACCATTTTGACTTGCACAGCACAGGCAGAGGCAGAGGCAGAGGCAGAGGCAGAGGTACATGTTATCAGTGGGTTGAATGGCCTTAATCCAGAGCCCATCCAGCACAGGAAGGCCCTGTGGGAGACCATGCTCATGCACGCCCCTGCATCCCACTGCAAGCCACTGCACCCCACTGCCCGACCCTGCACCCCACTGCATGCCCCTGCATCCCACTGTATGCCGCCTCTGCAACTCTTTGCACTCACAGGCGCGTGAGTGCTGTGAGCTCGGACATGTCTTCCGCCAGCAGGCCCTGTCGCCGCGGCTCGTCCGTGTTCAGGTTCCTGCATGCGGGCGAGGCAAGGAGAAGCAAACATGGCAGTTGGGGGGAATGGTGATGAGAGATACAACAGAGCAGCAACGCTCATGAGCAGCGCAGCAGCAGGAGGACTGATGGGGAGCTCTAATATTGTGACGACTGCGCAACACGAGGGCATCAAGAATCAAGGCTGTGCCATGCCCCCTTGCCTAGTGCCATGCCACCTTGCCTAGTGCCATGCCACCTTGCCTAGTGCCATGCCCCCTTGCCTAGTGCCATGCCCCCTTGCCTAGTGCCATGCCCCCTTGCCTAGTGCCATGCCACCTTGCCTAGTGCCATGCCACCTTGCCTAGTGCCATGAATGGCCCGACCAAGTAGGCGCAACGCAATAGGCAAGGCAAGCAAGCAGCTTACAGGGACTGAAGGTTGGACAGGTGGGTGACCCAGTTGGGGAACTCCACGGCACGGAGATACGAGAGGTCGCTGCAGGGATGGGGGCAAGGAAACGTGTGTCATCAGGGAGAGAGGAGGGGAGGGTAGACGGCAGGCAGGCGCTTGTACAACTGAGTTGAGCCGCACCATAGATGCACTGCAACGAGGGACCACCAAATTGAGATTATGGTAGCCATAGTTGAGTGGTATGGTATGGCACATAGAGTGTGCACTGCACGGGACACAGTGTCTGGGCTTGATATGGTGGCCGGGCCACATGGTGTGTGCGTGTGTACACGAACATGTTCGTGTTCGCCCCTACACGAACACATCCGTTTGCCGAACCGAACAGTGTTCGGTTCGGCGAACACTTTAAGCAAAAACAGGTGTTCGCCGTTCGCCTGTGAAGGCGTGTTCGGGCGAACCTCGAACACGTTCGTGTTCGTCGCGGGGCAAATTGCAGCAGCGGCCCGAACACGAACGTGTACGGGCGAACCTCGAACACTGTTTGGCGAACACTTTAAGCAAAGAAAACAAACCTGTTCGGTTCGCCTGTGTTCGTTTTTTTGCTCATCCCTAGCACGTAATGCAGAGAAGCATGGGCTTGGTGCGATGTGCAGCACAGTGACCTCGTCACCGCTCACTTGTCGTGAATCGCTCGCCTGCCGCGTGTGTGTAGCGTGGGCGAAATGAAAACAGTGTGACGTGATGTGGAGTGGATGGATGGAGTCGATTGAGATTAAGCAAGCATGTGCGGTGCAGCAGCTTACAGTGCAGTGAGGGCAGTCATGTAGCGGATCTCCCTGGGGATCTCCCCTGTGGCCCCGCTGAAGCCTCGAAGCATGCTGCACAGCACAGCACAGCGCACCCATGCAACGTGGAAGCAGGCAGGTTGGTGCCAGTTAAAGCCCAGGTACAGCACGGCTGTGTTGATACCATTGCATGGTATACGCTGGTATGGTATGGATGCAGGCATCTTGAGCAGGAGCCGCGTCAAGGTCAGAAAACACAGACGAGAGGATTGAGTCAAAAGGCATGCACATGCACATGCACGTTCGGGTGCATGCACGCTCAACTAACGTTGCACCACCAGTGAAACGTACTATCACAAGAGTGCTTGCTTGCATTGCTTGCCTTGCATGAATGAATGCATGCCGTCAGGTTGCTCACAGGTCCTGGAGGGTGTCGATGTGCGACAGCATGGCGAAGGAAGAGAGGTCCCCTGTGACCTCCGCCAGGGCGCTCAGGTGCCTGGTGGTGTGTGGTGGGGGGAGGGAGGTAGGGAGGGGGAGACATGAAGGGAGGAGTGGGGTGGAAGGTTGAGGAGGAGGGATGGTGGCAGGCAGCACGAGGTGGGAAGGTGGATGCTGCATGCAGGGGATACTGGGGTAGTGTGGCGTGTGTGTGTGTGTGGCAGCGAGGAGGAGGAGGAGGAGGAGGAGGAGGAAATGCGATCTAAAGTGGGCAAGGTTCTGACATGGAGAACGGGGGGATGAAGGAGGAGTGGAGGGGGGGGGGGGGGGGGGGGCAGCGCTGTGTTTAGAGGAAGGAGGTGAGATTGTTTTCTGCGATTCCTGTGCATGAAAGAACAGGTTGAGGCCCACCCACCCACCCACCCCACCCCACCCCACCCCACCCCACCCCACCCCATCCCATCCCATCCCATCCCATCCCATCCCATCCCATCCATCCATCCATCCATCCATCCATCCATCCATCCATCCATCCATCCATCCATCCATCCATCCATCCATCCATCCACAGCAATGCTGGGGTGGAGTGGAGTGGAGTGGAGAGGAGTGGAGTGGAGTGGAGTGGAGTGGAGAGGAGAGTGGAGTGGAGTGGAGTGGAGTGGAGTGGAGTGGAGTGGAATGGGCTTACAGTGTGCGCAGGGCGGAGAGGGAGGAGAGCCACGAGAGGTCGTCGACGGTGCCGGTGAGCAAGCAGCCGTCTGCTCCCAGGGCGCTGTAGGGAGCGATGCACGCATGTGCAGGGGAGAGGGGCATGTGCAGGGGGGAGGGGCATGTGCAGAGGGGAGGGGGGCATGTGCAGGGGGGAGGGGGGCATGTGCAGGGGGGAGGGGCATGTGCAGGGGGGAGGGGCATGTGCAGGGGGGAGGGGCATGTGCAGGGGGGAGGGGCATGTGCAGGGGGGAGGGGCATGTGCAGGGGGGAGGGGCATGTGCAGGGGGGAGGGGCATGTGCAGGGGGGAGGGGCATGTGCAGAGGGGAGGGGGGCATGTGCAGGGGGGAGGGGGGCATGTGCAGGGGGGAGGGGGCATGTGCAGGGGGGAGGGGCATGTGCAGGGGGGAGGGGCATGTGCAGGGGGGAGGGGCACAAACAGGGGGGAATGCAGCACATGCAAGAACCATGCAGCACATGCAAGAACCATGCAGCACATACAAGGAAGGGAGCGGAGGATGGGTCATGTGGAGAGTATGTAATGGCGAAAACGAGAACGGAAACGGGAGGAATGTGCCAGCAAGTTTGCATGGGGGGGCGGGGCCACAAACGAACGAGGCCAATGAACAAGGTGAGTCAATGCACTGCACGAGGTCAAGTCAGCCCCGCCACACAAGCTGCAGTGGTAGGCGCGACGAGTGGGAGGGGCGGTGAAGGGCTGTGAGGGGATGTGAGGTGTGTTTCTTGTGATGGGAGAAGAGAGGAGAGGAGAGGAGAGGAGAGGAGGGTGTGAGACGTACAGGTAAGTGAGGCGGGTGAGAGGTGAGAGGGATGGCACGGGGCCCTCCAGGTTGATGCCGTACGTTAGGTCTCTGCAGACATTTGCAAGGAATTTGCCGGAAATGGCGAGGGGGTTGCAGAGATTTGCAAGGGTTTCGCGGAAAATGGCAAGGGATGCGCGGAAAATAGAAAAGGGGTTTCTAGAAATTTGCAAGGAATTTGCAGAAGCTCGTAGAGTGCTTGCAGAAAGTTGCAAGGTCTGCAGAAATCTTGGAAGGAATTTACATAGAAATGCAAGAAATCGAGTTCTAGAGCAACGCATGGGCAAAAAGTGAGAAGTGGGCGAGGAGGGGGGGGGGGGGGGGGGGGGGGGGGGGGGGGGGGTGGGAGGGGAGAGGGAGGGGAAGGGAAGGGGGGAACAAGAAATCAAATTCTAGAGCAAGGGACGGGCAGGAAGAGAAAAGTGGGCGAGGGGGGGGGGGGGGTGGGGGCGGGTTGGGTGGGAGGGAGGGGGAGGGAGGGGGGGAACAAGAAATCAAATTCTAGAGCAAGGGATGGGCAGGAAGAGAGAAGTGGGAGAGGGGGTGGGGAGGGGGAGGGAGGGAGGGAAGGGATGGATGGTAAGGTCAAGTGAGTTTGCAGGGGAAGCATGAAAAGGGAGTGGTGGAAGCAGGAAGTACAATGCACTGTATTGGGGCAGCAGCGCACAAGGAGGAATTGAATGGGAGAAACTTGAACGGAGGCCAGGGATGGGATGAGCAAAGGAAGAGAAGAAGGCACGATGGTGCAGGCAAGATGAGAGGGAGCGGGAGGGGGAGAGGGCAGAGGGCAGAGGGCAGAGGGAGGGGGGGGCGCGGACGGACAGGTATTGAAGAGCAGCGAGGTCGGTGATGGCAGCAGGAATGGTGCCAGTGGGAGGAGGATCCATGGTAAAGGCCTTGGAGTCCCTGCCAGGGCATACATGCGCTCACACACACATCCGCTCACACACACATGCGCTCACACACACATGCACTCACACACACATGCACTCACACACACATGCACACACTCACATGTGTACGCGCACAGCACATACCACTCACACACTTACATGCATGTACACACGCACACTCACACACATGCTTGCATGCATGCGCACGAAAACATACAGCCCAAAACCCGACCGACCGCATGCACATGGACACACGCTCACACACATGCGCACACACATACACGTGCGCATGCGTGCGCAAACACACACAGACACACGTGCACACACACGCACGCACACATGCGCGCACGCGCACCACGCCCACCCACCCACCCAATCACCCACCCACCCACCCGCCCGCCCGCCCAACCACACCCACACACACACACACGCACACGCACACACGCGCACACACACACACACACACACACACACACACACACACACACACACATGGATGGGTATCTTTCGAACACGCTTGTGCGCACACACACATGCATCCATGCACGCATTGCA